>JAWNPU010000001.1:9515000-10715000 GCA_035047325.1 Drosophila vallismaia | reverse complement strand
CAGAGGGCCAGGACGAGGACCGGGTGGCGGGCACAGAAGGTGCCCCAGTGCCGGAAGCCCACGTAGAAGAACTCCCCGAAGAGGGTCGGCATGCAGACCCTGGGCGAGCTGCTGCTCCCCAGGGCGCCGTAGAAGATGAGGCCCGAGAGGATCACGGCAATCAGGAGGCCAATGATGAAGGTGACGCCGTAGAGGCCGGCGATCTTCCAGAGCTCCTCGACTCCGGTGGGGGCCTCGGTCAGAGGACAGGACTCGTTGCAGTCGATGCAGGCGCAGGCGTAGCTGTCCTCGTAGCTCTCGCCACACTTGAGGGGGAACAGCTCCAGGTACGCCTCCTGACTGCCCTCCTCGGCATCCTCCGACCAAATGTAGTTGATCGGGAAGGGCACATAGTCGCCATCGGCATCGCCCATGAAGTTGAACCACCTCCGGTAGGTACAGGTCTTGGCGTTGTACGCCCCGCAGCCCAGGTCCATGGCTGGACGACCCGTCTGGGTGTGCTGGATGCCCACGCAGCTGTTGTAGATCCCTGAGACCGTCGCGTCCACAATCCTGAAGTCAATGGCAGCCACGAAGTCTTGGCCATTCGGATTCTCATCCAGGTGGGCGGTGAGGAAGAGGGTGTGGTTCTTGGCGCAGGTCATGGCGCAGACGGTGGTGGCCATGTTCCTGGTGCAGGTGGGACACCGCGAGAAGACTCCGTCCGCCTGTGTCAGGCCCGTCTCCATAGTGTCGATCTGGTCGGCGTCGCAGCACAGCTCCAGCTCCTCTTGGCCGCTCTCGCCCTTGTACTCCTTGTACAGGAGCGGACATCGGCGGGCGAAGATGGCCTCTGCCGCGGCATTGTTTAGCGGCCTGGCCGGATCCGTATCCGCCAGATTCTGCCAGAAGGAGCCGATCTGGTGGCTCTGGCCATACCAGATGCATCCCAGCTTCTCCTGGGCCAGGCTTTGGCCAGAAAATAGGGTTAGGCAGAAAACAAGACTCCAGAGTATTTTCATCGCGAAACACTTTTTGGAAGCACGAAAAAAAAAATACAAATAAAAATAAACAAAAAAGGAGAGAGTTTTTTGATCCGCAAATCGAAGCGTCAAGTCGTTAAGTCGCGCCGGCCGCACGCCTGTTACTAAACTAAAATATATTGCTAAACAATAATGGAGCCTATATCGGAAATCGTTTGGAGTACCAGTACCAGTACCAGTGGCAGATTAGATTCCCACCTTTTATGGGGTTTATCTGCGGCGATAAGCTTCTGAAATTTTTGGGTCTGAGTGTATGGTACACTCTCTGTTGTGTTGCGCCCCATGTTGGGGCCCCATTAAGGGTCTTATCTTTAGTCGGATTAACATCGGAGCAGCGCTGGCGATCACCTGGCGACAGTTGATCCGAAAAAAGCGCAGCTCTGATAAGATATAAAAAGTCATAGGGGATAAACCCGTTTTAAAAGGTCATTCCTTTAACTTTCCTCTTGACTTGCTTCCGATCAGAGTTTGGGGCTTTTTTTTTCTTGTGATGAATGAATCATCAATCCGTCCAAGACTTTAGAGAGATTAGAATTTCGAAAACGCCAACAACGTTGCCGAGCCGTATAACTTTTACGGTCTTGAGAGGGTCTCCGGCTTATCGAAGGTGTTCGAACCGGCAAACAGGTGTTCAGAGTTTATTACTCGGCCAGCTGCTTAATGCCTAATGACCGATGTCGGAGAAGGGGTAGTCACCCTTCCAGATAAGTCCAAGATACAGGCTCAGGTGTCAGACACAGGTGTGAATATTTTTCCCAAGTACCAATAAATGTTTGTAGTAACGATTATGCGGCAATTTGGCCAAATGATTGCCCAAAGATGCATTCCGACAACAAAGCAAGCCCTGACTCTTTCCGGTGAAGTTTTGGTCAAATTTTTGGAAAGTTTTCGGAAATACGAAAAAAATATATGTAAAAATTCTGTAAAATCATGGGCAAGAAGTTCAGCTACTCGGAACTGAAGGCGGCCACCCAGACGAGCTCGCAGCCCGCACGGAAGGAATCCAATCGAAATCCCTTGCCAGCAGATCAGGTTTCCAGGGAGGAGGACGACGAGGACGATGGCCGCGACCTGGCCCCCATTTTCCCCCAACAGCCCACGGCTGGTAGGTAAATATATTTGATAAATCGCAGGACTCCCCGCGCCTAAGAGAGACCTACTTGTATTGACCGCAGTGCAGCGGGTGATGGGCAATCTGGTCAACGGCTACCTGAAGCTGGTCCGTCGCATCGAGAGTCAGTCGGTCAGGTGTGGAGAGCCACCGCCACCGCCACCGCCGTGTAAGAGTCCTCGAGCCGTGGGTGGAACGATCGAGAGCAGGCCCAGCGAGGACGAGAACTCGGACTCGTCCGAGCCGCCGCCTGCCTCGTCCGTGGGCTTTGTGGAACTCTTTCGGCGGAGTCTGCACTTTGAGAGCATGGGCTTGCCCCTGACGGCCCTGGAGCTCTATTCCATGGAGTATTTGCAGCACAGAAAACCAAAGACGGGGGGTTCGGAAACCGAAATGAGTAGAACCAGGAGCAGGAGCAGGAGCAGGAGCAGGAGCAAGAGCAGGAGCAGGATTCTGGGGGGAAGTACAAGTTATTCCTGCGAGAACTGCTCTCTAGTCCAAGAAAAACTACAATCAGGAAGTAAAAAGGACGCCAGGGTGCGTCCTAGCGATGATTTTGAAAATCTACAAAACTCGGAATCGGAATCGGAATCGGAACAGGAATCGGGTTACAGAAATGTAGCCTTGCCGAGCAAGTCAAACGACCCAGTCCCAGGTGGCAGGCATTCCGAGTCCCAGACCTCATTTCATTCCCGTCGGGCAACCCAAACAGTTCAGACGCCAACGACTGCAAAAAGTTTCGTTAAAATCTCTAGTCATTCGGAAACGGAAAGTGAACGTGGTAGCAGTCATCATTTTGTGAATCAAGGATCAGTTTTCGTGGAACCGGACATGGCTATGGATAATCGGAAGCTGTGGAATCGGAAGCACCAACAAAGCTACCACAACTACAGCCACAACCAATGCCAGTGCCAGTGTCCTTGCCAGGAGGGGGGGCGTAGACAGATCAGGGACCATCATCATCGAGCCTACTCGAGGTCAAGTAGTCCCGAGCCCGTCCTGCACCGTCAATATGCGCAGATGAACCTGCACGAAGCGGACAGGATGGAGGAGAGATACCAGGTGCTGACCCCAATGTCGCGGGTCCTGGAGGTGCTCGTGGAGCCGAGGGACATCAAGTACTCCGAGGAGGCATTGGCGGAGCGTTGGCAGCGCGAGGCGAGGGCCCAGGACAGGCCTGGGTGCTCCAAGGACATGATGTCCAAGAGGCTGTCCCACAGCCGTTCCACCCACTGCTGCTGCGCCTCTGCGGACTCACCCCGCGACTTGCGATCCGTGAAGGTCCTACTGAAGACCACGCCCCGTCGGCCCTGCCTGAAGAAGCCCGGCTCAGAGGTGGATCTAGCTGCCAGCAGTCCTTACTCGTCCCCGGACAGGTCCTTCACAGGCTACGAGGCGGACAGCGAGCGGCTCAGCGGCAAGACCGACAGCACCCATCCCAGCCATGCCACCCAGGCCACCCAGCGGGAGCGGGAGCGGGAGCTGCTGGTCCGCATGGCAGCCGCCCCCATGTACATGCCGGACACCCTCACCGAGGTGTGGAAGAAACCGGTCACCTACTGCGCGGAGCCGCCACGCCGGGGTCTCTATCGGCGCGGGGATGCGCTCAAGTACCAGCCGATCGACCGCCTGGACGCCGGATGCCTGAAGACGCCGCTATTCGAGGACGACGAGGACATCGAGAGGGCCAGGTACTTTGTCGGCGAGTTCGCCAAACTGACGCTGGACGAGCAGCGGCAGGACATTAAGTTTCGGCTTGGACAGCTCCGCCTGCTGCAGGACACCTCGGACCAGGAGTTCCGCAAGCACATCCTGGCCCAGGGCTTCGTGGTGAAGCCGATTGTAAAGATAACCGACCGATATCCCTGTCCCTTCGCCCAAAACCACTGCCCGCTGCTGATGAACGAGTTCCTGCTGGGACACTTCCTGCGCGAGCACAGCAACGAGCCCGGCATCCAGCTGCGGGAGGCCTTCGAGGCCAACCGGCTGCTGATCATCTTCAACCCCAAGGCCTTTGACCTCGGCCGCAACGCCTGCATGTCCGTAATCGTGTATGGCGGGGTCAAGGACCTGCCCTGCACCATGCCCATTCTCCGATTCATGCCCACTAGCAACAAGCAGCTGCCCGGATCCTTTGAACGCTACGAAGGACACTTGCCCATGTTTGTGATGATCTGCCGGAACCGCCTGAATCACCTGGAACCGGGCCGGAAGGTCCGCTTCCAAGGCATTCCCCGGAAGAGTGGCGGAACGGAAACCAAGGACACCGACTCGGAAGACTCCGAAGAGGACTCCGATGTCCTGACCCTCTGGATGGTCAGCATGGACCTCCCGCAGCCCATTCACGTGGTGATGACCGTCTTCAACCGGCGCCTCGACGCCAGTGTCAGCTCCATACTGAAGGTTCGTGGCCTCCGGAAGTCGCACGACTGCAAGGTCTTCATGCAGTCCAGCCGCCACTTTATGCGCCTGGGCGGCAAGGACCTCAAGATCCTCACCAACAACAACACCGAACCGCTCTACCTGGAGGTGACCATCAAGGAGTACGTCGGAATCTTTCCCCTGCGCCATCAGGCCCAGCTCCGTTATCCCCCCAGCGGGTATCACCATCACAAGTGATCGAAAGTTATCGAAAAAGCTATCGCAAGTGATCGAAAGTAATCGAAAAATGAATCGCAAGTGATCGCAAATGATTATAAATCTTTTTCAGCTCCAAATTCCTAGGATTCACGGTAATCGCTTTCGGCATCAAACACCACTTTCGGCAAAAGAGACAGTCAACAGGTTTTAATAAACATGACGCTTTGGTAATTGTTGCAAAAAAAAAACAAAAAATGTTTTCAATAATCAATCATTGTTCTCGGGTCATTATCTGGTCACTTCCTCTTTGATTTCTCAATATTAACCGTTTTTATTGCCTCACTTATCAGTTGAAAACGGAAAACCGAAAACCAGAATCTATATCTTATCGCTTTCCAGTCTATAATTCAGTCTAGAATTTTTTTTAGAGTCAATTTTATTCATGAATTATATATTAGTTATTATTAATTAGAGATATTAACCCTTTTTTGGGGTTATTATTTATCCTGTCCTTGACTTTCTATTACCCCGATCTTGCGATCCTTTGCAGGAATTCTACAAAGCACTCCCGCTCTTTCCAGACTCACTCTCACGCTCCCTCGCTCTCTCTTTGTTGAAAGCTTTCAAACGACAAATGTTAACTAACTGTTAAGCGCCAAACAGCTCTCTGGGAAGTTCTCTCTCGCTGCAGCTGCAAACTGCTGCTGGTTTTTACTGTTGTTTTCCTCCTTTCGCCCAAAATGCTATTGAACTCACATGCACACGTGGACACGCACACCTATGCACTTCGATGCATATATATGTATGTACTCCAAAAATTAACCGTTTTTTTGGCCAAGACTGGGTCCTGTGGAGACGAAAAGATGCCTTTGAAAGGATAATAATGACTTAGACTAAGAAAAAAAGGGTAAAAAGGGGAATATCCTACCATCTATCCCCCCACCAGTCCCCCTGCGGTGCCACAAGGGACACGTGTCCTGAAAATCCAGACCTACATCAACAAAAGCCCCGAAAACGGAGAAACCGAAACCGAAACCCGAGCACAAAAAGCCGAGCATCCCGTTAGCCGAAGCCGAAGTTAATGCGCATCTGCAAAGCTCTCCGATTTTAACCCATCTTTGGCACCCGGCTCCCAGCTCCTCCCGGTCTCCCTCCCACTTAACCCCCTGAGTGCCGAGCTTCTATTTTTTTCCCGTTTTTGCCTGCCTGTCCGTTTTGTTTGCCATGTGTTTCCATTCCAGGCGCATTTCTGGAAAATTGTGTCAAGCTGACGACACAATTTCAAATCGCATGCCCGGAGTTGCAGTTTTCCCAGCTGCTGCTGCCGATGTCGCTGCCGCTTCTGCTGCTGCTGCTGCTGCTGCTGCTGCTGCAGCGAGAGAGAGTGACTAAAAGAGAGTTGCTTTGCCGGCAATGCACAAAATAATAACGGTACAGTAGCCCAACAGGAAGTGGTGCATTAACACGCGCCGCTTTCACCTCAAAACCCGTGCTAAAGCCCAAAGAGTTGCCATAACAAAAACAACACAGGAAAACTCGGAAAAACTTCGCGTAATAGTAAACAGCAATAACAACAATAATAATATTTCGAGTCAGAGTTCAAGTGTGTGCCAGAGCGAGCGAGGAGACTGCGAATGTGATGCAATCATCCCGAAACAAAAAAAAAAACAATTAAATCTCCTAAATTATTTCGAGTTTGAGTCTGTGACGTCAGTTTGTGGAAAAAAGTCCTTATAATCAGGGATAACCCTTCGAATAATTCAGAGTGATCGAAAGGATTGCGGACTCCATTGTTTTTTTGTGCTGTTGCCATTTTTTTAAAGTTTGTTGGCGTTGGCCCACTTAGGTATGCAATATTTTTGTTAAACAAAAAACCGGCTAAGCGTGTGTGAAAGAGAGGGAGGGAGCGTCGGTGAAAGAGCGGGCGAGGTAGTGGGAAGGGATGCTCGGGTTCGGAGTTCGGTGTTGGGGGTTTAGGGTTCGGGATTCGCGGTTCGGGTTACGGGGAAAACGTGAAAAGCACGTGCAGCAGGAAAAACTTTTCGGTGTGAATGCCTTCTGCACAGAAAACACAAAAACGTGTTTTTTTCGGCCAGCGTCGACGTCGACAGCGACAGCGACAGCGACGGCAGCTGCGACTGCGACGGAGAGAGTTCTGCCATTGCTGCTAACAGTCCCATTTTTTCATTGCAGTAAGATCTGTTAGCGAGGGTCTACTATTAGGTTCATTCTAACTGTCAAAATCTAATAGTTAGCTTTTTTTTTATTTATTTTTTTTAATATTAAAACATTTTTTCATATCAATGAGTGAGTTTTTTTTTTAAATACTGAAAAGAAAGTAATCTGAATATTATTCTTTTATTCTTCATCTATTTATTCCTTCGTGATAAATGAATTTATAAATTGTGTAGCAAGTACCCCTACCTGCTCTTTAATTAAAGCTCCTTCGGCATCACCGTTACCGCTACCTTTACCGTTGGCATTACCGTCTCTTTCTCTTTCGCTTAAGAAATTAGCGCTCCAATGTAGGCAATTTGTCAATTACTGATGCAATGAAGCAATGCAGCAGGCAAACAACAACAAACGCCGCGGCTCCTGCAGCAGCGCTCTCATTTCGAAAGCCAAAGCCAAAGCCAAAGCCGAAGCCGAAACCGAAGCCGGGTTTCAACTCCCATCTCTCTTTCTCTCTTTGCCCATCGCCCACTGCCTACTGCCTACTGCCGCCTGCCGGCGAAAGCTTTGCGGGACAGCTGGGAGAGAAAGCAGGAGAGTGGGCGAGAGTGACTGCGACGCCGGCAGCGCACTTTCGTCGCCAACTTTTCGTGTCGCATCTCGTGTTCGTTCGTGTCTCCGAGCATCTTGCCAGCTTTCTCCTTCCCTTTCTTTCGTTCCATCGGGCCGTCCGCTCTTTCACTCTCGCGACCGCTGCATATATTGTCTGTCTGCCGGAGGAGACTTCGGCTAATGGCTTCGGCGGCCATGCCATGCCTCGGCAAGATGGCCACGTCGACGCCGCCGTCGGCGTATGGCGGCCGAAACGCCGAAACGCCAAAATGCCGAAATGCTGAAATGCTGAAACACCGAAATGCCGAAATGCCATGCAGCAAAAACAGTTTGCATTTGTTTTTCCGCGTGTTCGCACACGTTCACGGGTCTGCGTTTAGTCCTTTGCCTTTCACATCCTCACATTCACATTCTCCTTGCTCTCAGCTCTTGTGTGATCTTCTTTTTGTCAACTTTTTTTTTGTGAAACCGCTACTCTCCACCGCGTCAGTGAGTTTGTGTGTCTGCGTCTTAGTGTGTGTGTTTTCGAGTTTTTTAAATTACAAAAAATCGTTTCAGAAATGGTTTTTAATTGTTTTCAAGTTATTTTCAAAGGACAAAGCTTGATATTTTACAATATTTAGAAACTAATCCTTAAAATCAAGTTCAAGTTTTCGATTCAAATTGTTTGTTTCAAAATAAAATTAGTTTTTTAATATTAATATTTATCAAAAGGGAAATATTTTCCCAGAACAAAACCAAAGATTCAAAACAAAAACTTTGTGTTAGTTATCAAATGTTTTTAAAATATTTTCTAGTTAAAAATTTGTTTGAAAAATTCAAAAAACGTGGTTAGGAATTTTAATTGAAAAGAAAGTTTCCCAAAAGCAGATAATTTCAAAGAATTAACGAAAATTAGTTTTAATTTTATTAAGAGATTTTTTTAAAGAGAAATTTGAAACCTAGGTTTTTTAGGCAACTAAAAAATAACAAAACTTGACCTATAAATGTTTCAAAACTATGCAAAACCGAATGCCTCGAATTGTTTTTTATTTTGTTGAGATATTGCACTTTTTGATGAGAAAGTCCGGAGTTGCAACTTCGTGGCAACGACTCCGTTTCTCTCGCGTTGCGGATTCTGCCGCTGACGCCGCAGTCGCTGCTTCCAGAGACAGAGGCAGCGACCGAGGCAGAGGCAGCGACCGAGGCAGAAGCGGCGGCAGAACCGCCATGGCTCGCCGTCAAAGTCGAGTCGTGTCGAGATCGAAACGCCGAACGGAACGGAACGGAACTGAACGGAAGTGCAGTGCAAAGCGGAAACGGAAGTTGAGCAGCATTCCCACTTAGTACGCACACACTCTCGCTTACTGACTCTCACACACACACACATATTAACCGTTTGTGTTTGATAATAAATTTCTGGTTTTAAATATTTTTTGTTTTTAATTCAATTAACGCGCGACTCTGAGAATTTTTTTTACAAATTTTTTGAAGGTGCTCTCTTTGAAAAGCAATAAACAAATACCAAATAAATACCAATAATTAAATAAATACTAATTATCCAAATCCAATTTCAAATCCAAATCAAACCCCAACAGCAGCAAGAACAACAACGTGCGGTGTTGTGAGCTTGCCACAAAAAGATAAAAGAAAGAATTAAAAGCATAAAGCAAGCAATAAAAAGAAAGCAGCAAGAGAAAGTAGCAAGCAATCCGAGTGGCTAAAGAATAATGTCGGCAAAATGTTTAAGCAAATGCAGTGCGTGTGCATGAAACAGCAGCTGGAGGAACAAACTAAACTGATAAAGCCACTGGGAAAAGTACTTTGGACAAGTGACAAGAAGTAATCCTTACAAACCGAAATATCCTTAAAAAAAAAAATCCTTAAAAAAAGCCAAAATATTAAAGCCAACAAAGAAAGCGAGAAACCGGAAAGTCCTTGGAAACCCGGAGAAATGTTTGGCAGCCAAAGCGGCTGCCTTTGAGGCTGACTGAGTGGCTCAAGGTGTGTTGTGAATATTTGCTCGTCTACTCGAATGCCATTCGAATATATTCTATATGATATCAATCCTAAATCGAAAAAGTCTATACATTCTCCGAGTTGTATATTTTTCTTGTGTTCGATTCGGTTTCTGTTCTTTTTATGATCTAAATTGGCTGATTTGTGGGCAATTTTTTGTGAAACACTTCCGCTTGGCGAGCTTTTATGAAGGCGATGAAAGCCGCAGCTCTCCTCCGAAAACCTGACCTATTTCGTGGCAAATCAAAGAATATTTTATATAAATAAATATCTATTTTTGTTCTTTGCTTAGCCATTGAAAAAGTATTTCCAAGACCATTATTCTTTCTTTATGATTCCCGAAGAATTGTACAAATATCGACAATTGCCTGTGGCTGCGCCGATGGCTCATCAAAAAGATATTCTTTTCTTTATTAATATTGATTTTAAAACAATAAACACGAGGGCTGTTTTTCTAGTGATTATTTTGGGCATAAAACTTGATTTCTGGAATGTTGAGTTGGGGAACTATTTCTAGATCCTCTTTTTTTTTTTTTATAATTAAAACAAGCTAGAGGCGAGCGGAACGTAAACAAAATCAGAAAGGGGCGGGTTGATGGGAAAATATTACAATTTTTGATGATTTGTTCATGTCTTTTGGCATCTTTGGTAATCCAACGAGCCGCAGCACCAGAAACATCTCAGTTTCTCAGTTTCGGCTTCTCTATTAATAATTTTGATGCATTTGCTTTTCTCTCACTGTACTGTATTGTTTCGATTTCGATGTGGATTAGCCTTGGCCCTTTGATATATGAATGTTCCGCGACTTTAACTGCAAATTAGAGAAAATCTTTTATCTCTGCGGTCGGGCGGTCGGGCGGTCGGAATTCTTCAGCATTTGTGAAGCATTAAATTGGGAAGATTCCGATCAAAGACAAGTCCCCAAGGGAGGATGGGAAAAAATGTTTGAAAAATGTTTCAAAATGATCTCATAAAGCGCAAGTACATTGCGATATAAAAATTTTATTTGTACAATTAATTTATTTGCTGTCATTTGCATTAATGCTCAATCGTAAAATTATACAGAGAGCCCGACGTTCCGACAAAGAAATGGCCACTTTGGCTTTGGCCCCGTCACAAATAATTATTGTCAGGGGGCCTTTAGGCCAGTTTTCGAGTCTGTTGCCAGCTTCCAGCTTCGTATTAAATCATCGTCAAAAAAAGTAATATATATTTGTGAAACGATAAAAAAAAGAATCACATCAAAAAAATGGAGAAGAATTAATGCAAATGTTGGCGCTTTCGCATTTAATATGCAAAAATGCAGGAAAAAAACGCAAGAATATGCTCGATAGGGTGAAAAAAGATACACAGGTCAGAGTTGAGAGGGCAGGGTTGGGAAAAATAAAATAACAATTGGAATAATTGTGAAATATAATGGCATACGAAATTTCATTTCAATTTTATTCTCGCATCTTTTTATTTATTTATACAAGCTGGAATAGCAGCAGCAACGCAGCAGCAACGCAGCAGCAGAGGAAATCATGTCCATAAACTGAAAATTGCCACAAAACACACAATTTATACCGAAACGCATATTCAGGCATAAAAAATTTGCGAATTATTCACATATTCGGATGCAATGAACTACAAAGGATGGCGCAACGCGCGAGAAGGGATTAAAAAAAATGCAAAACTAAATGGATGGAAAATATCATAAATAAATTAAAATGAAATAAATTTACTTAGTTCCGGTGCAGGGTAATTGAAAGGATTTCCTTTTTAAAGGATTTACTTGTTTCAAAGATGGAGTCAAGTGTTGGAAAAGCTTAAATTTCAAAAAAGAAATAGAAAAAGTGTTGGAAATCAAGCGAGCATCGGTTTAGAAAATATCATAACTTTCCGTAGCAGGGAAAGGATTAATAATTGAAAATGCTTAAAAGATGCAGTCAAGTGTTGGAAAAGTTCAAAAAGAAATAGAAAAAGAAAAAATTCTTTACTCGACTTTTTTCGGGAAGAAAAGATCCAGAAAAAGGACTTCTGTCAGGGAATTTATTTGGATGAAAACCTCCTTCTTTTTGGAATTCTTTTTTTTGTATAAAAATCTGCATTCCTAATACTCGTGTTTGGCAGCTAATAATGTGGGCTAAAAACAAAAGTGACTTTAGGTGGGTAGGTGGGGCTTGCCTTTATTGTTGTCTCCTGACACATCCTGGCATTGTTGGGGATCCTGAACTGCCGCTCAGCCTGCATGTCCTGCTCTGCTCTGCTCTGCTCTGCTCTGTTCTGTTCCATGTACTGTTTTGGCCTCATTTGGCCCAGTTTAAATGGTCTTTAGGTCGCCGAGTGCTGCAACGTAGAGTGTGGAGTGTGGAGTGTGGAGTGCTGCAGGAGGGGCATCGTCGCGCATTAAACCATTGCGAAATCTAGTATCTAGTATCTAGGATTCTTGTATCTGTATTGGTATCGCTACGTCTATGTGTCGCTCTGTGTGTGTGTGTGTGTGTGTGTTTGTTTGTTTCCTTTTTGTCCTCGCTGCGATGGTGTTTGTGTTTATTTGTTTGCTGTTGGCTTTGATTTGGTTTCTGGTCTGGTGGCTTGCTATCGCCATCAAATCAGGCTCACACAAACATAATTGTTTCCATGTATGTGTCTCGCTGTGTGTGTCACTGTGTGTGTGTGTGCCACAGTGTAAATAACAATTACAGGCCGCCTCAATGTGTTAGGGTAAATATACATAATCAAGCGAATGCCCCCAAAAACGAGAATGCAATGAGGCGGCTCGCAAAAACAACACAAAAAACAAAATACAAAAAAACGAAAAGCGAAAACAAGACAATTTTTGCACTCGAGAAATGCACTGGGAATACAATTTAACGAAATATAAGGAAAGCTATCGAAAGTTATCGAAAGTTATCGAATTAATCGGTAGGCTTTGACTCAGACTGGGGTTTTATAACCAAAATTTTGGATATATTTCAAAGATACTCCATAGTTGAGTTAATTTTTTGCTGTGCCACAACCGCAGCTACAAAAAATGTTGCACTTAAGCCTCGCCTGCGCCCATAAGTATGCTTCGATAAGTGTGAATAAGCGTGCCTCGTGATGGCGATGAATAGAACAAGAAGAAGAAGCAGTAGAAGAAGAAGACTAAGAAGAAGCAGAGGGAGACTAAGAGGATAGAGGCAGAAGAAACCAAAAGAATGAGGAGGAGGAGGAGAAGCGAGCCTTAACTTGGTTAAAACGCTTGAACGAAAATGGAAAATAGTCGGGAATAAAAATAGAATACATTTTGTTAAAGAAATCAAGAGAATTCAAGAAAATTCAAGATAATTCAAGAGAATTCAAGACGATTCATGCTTAAAAGATTTTGTTTAAAATACAAGATATATTTAAGGTTCTAAAAAAGAGTTTGAAATACTTTTAAAGGTTCTAAAGCTTTGAATTAGTTAAAAATTATTCAACTTTACCAAATTAGAGCAAAAAAAAAATAGGAAATTTAATTAAAAACTAGCCACAAAGAGGCTGGGAAAGGGGGTGGTAAGTGGCAAGACAGACATCGCATTACACAATATTTATTAAATGGCATGACTTCTCATACATAGAGCGGAGACCGCCGCCAATTTATGTCGCCCAAAGCTCTGCTCCTGCTGTCTCTCTCTCTCTCTCTCTCTCTGTCTCTGCTGCGATTGCTGTCCTTGTCCGACCGCCCATTTGGAACTCCTCGTGACCGAGATTCAAAGCTGACGATGACGATGACGATGAAGCCTCAACCCCTTTCTCGGGCCAAGAAGAAGTTCGAGTTTTGGCTTTTGTCTTGAAAACGAAAGCAGCCCGGAAATGTTTGTGCTGGCCCGGCCCCTGGTGCCTGGTGCCTGGTGCCTGGTATATATATCGTATATAGTGACTACTTAACTGTACTATGCCATATATCAAGCGAGGGGGAAATGGGGAAGCACAGAGGAAAGTGGCAGTGGCAGTGGCAGGGGCAGGGGCAGGGGCAGGGACAGTGGCAGAAGGCGCGATGTGTGCATATATTATGCAGTCACCTCAAAATGAAGCCCCATCACTGCCAAAAAAGAAGAGTTCAAAGCTTGAAGATTTCAAAAATAACGAAAAAGAAATCCCAAAGAAGAATTAAGAGGAGAATTGTTCAAGAACTGAAGAAAACCTTAAAAAAATGTATCCTTTTTTAGTTTAAAACTTTTCCTAAACCATTTTTTGGTGCAAAAAAGAAAGCTTTTCCATTTAATATTTTCTTCTTCCTGGAACCCCCATCTATTTCAGAAAAGTATCTTATCGTATTTTGGATTCTTTGTAGCCAATCTAAAACATTCTTCTGCTCCTGCTCCTGCTCCTCTTCGAGCCACTCCTTTTCTTTGTTCGCTTCTTGCTGCCAACTTTCCGTTTGTCCTTTTTGCAGTTTGCTTTAAGTTGACTTTAATCATGGCCCGCATATGCATATTGTATGTACAGCTTGTGTATGTGTGCGGCTTTATATAATATAATATATAGTTTATATATATATATATATATAGTCGGTCTGACAGACCCGATTTTCCATTCTTTTCCCTCTTCTGTCTCAATAACTTTGGACTTTGCATTTTCGTTACGTTTCGTATGCAATTTTCGCATTTGTCTATCTCGCTTGCTCGCTTGCTCCGGATGGGTGGTGGGTGGTTGGGTGGTTGGGTGGTTGGGTGGTTGGGTGGTAAGGGGTCATGGCGTGGTGCCACGCCCCGTGCCCCTGCCTGTGCCCCTTGCCCGTGCCCGTGCCCGCTTGTTAAATAGCATCCATGGCTATAGTTGTACGTGTTGGGAATGTAGGACATTGTTATGCAGGCAGGCGGCAAAAAAGGAAGAGCAAATGAGTTGGACAGAAAGAAAGAGATGGTAGATGTGGCAGGGGGGGGGGAGGGTAGTGGCATGAAGAAGTTGCAGGAGTAGGCCAGCCGCATGGCACGAAATGTGCAACACAAAAGTTTTCGTCATTATTGGCTTATGAGGTGAAATTTATTGCAGCATAATTCAATGGGCCAACTTTGGGGCACTACCTTGCTTGCCGCACACTCTTGCCACCAATCTTTGACTCCGTCTTTGGGTCACCCAGAAAGCCCATAAAACTTTCCTAAAGAAATATTTCATATTAAAACCCTTTTTAAAATATAAAATATTAATATTTATTATTTCTTTTCTCAATTTTTCAGAAGCACTCGGAAATCAATAAACCAAAAACCAAAACCAAAACCAAAGCCAAACAAAAAACATTAAAGACATTGCATTATTAGCGAGAATCTTCTATATATTTGAAATATTTTCAAATCCAAAACTTATTAGATTAATTCCATGATAAACGATTTGATAATTAACTAAATAATAGTAAACAAAGCTCAAATAGACTGAAATAGAGTCCAAATATATTACGAAAGTAAAATGCAATTAATTCAACATATCATATAAATTAATTAGAACAAATTGCATTTAAGTTATTCCAAAAAAAAAACTAAACAAAAAACACAAAACAAAAAACAAAAGAACAGAAAACAGAAACAAAAAGCGTACAATAAAAAATCAATGAACCAAAAGCAACAAAATAAAACAAGATCAAAGATCCAAGCCCCTAAGAACAAAACTCGAATAATAAAATAAAAAATTAACCAAAAATCCGTTTATTTCGCGTTTAAAAAAAGTAAAAAGTGTTCTTAATTAAAAAAGCCATAAAAGGAGCAGAATTCTTAAGCGAGAAAACGAGGACAACATTTTGAAAACAAGGTAAGTTTTAGAAAACGTTTCTCTTTTGAATATTTTTGAAAAATGCAACTCGAGGTCAGGGTTAGGATTTTTTTATTCTAATTTTTTGTTTTCATTTCCAACAAGTGCGTGTGGCACGCCCTCGCTCTCTCTCCAAAGATTCTCATCGCCCCTCGAAAGATTTTCTATTCTTAGACGATTGTGTTTTTTTTGGTTTCGATTCAAATTGTCTTAATTTATTTTTGTTGTTTGTTTCTGTTGTTTGTTGGTTTGTTTGGCTCCTTGTGAGAAATGATTTCTTAATGAGTCGCAACTGTGCGGCCTCTGGTTTTTGGGGGCATTCGAATGGAATGGAATGGATTGGCATAGATCATCGTGGGTATTACGCTGACTAATGGCTGTCTAATGAGTGGAAGAAGTGAAAAATGTTTGTTGATTCTACGAGATTGTGTATTCCTCTCCCTTCGACTTTAAAAAAAAATTCAACTAAAATACCAGAAATCGGAGCTTCATTAACGGCGTAACTCAATTTGGTGGCAGTGGTAGTGGCAGTGGCAGTGGCACTGGAAGCTGAGCTAGAAATTCGTGGCACATATCGACAGCTCAGGAAACAAGCTAATTCCAGAATCAGTTCGACAGATATCTGTCTATATATATATCCAATTTCGTAGCTGCAGAAATTGAGGGGGAAAAATCATAAAAAAAACGTGTGGAATTCCAACAGAGATGGCCATTCATCGGGATTCATTCATGGAGCAATCAGTTGAAGGATAGCAGGGGGTGGCTCAGGACTAATCAAATCAAAGAGTTCACCTCCTGCCCTCTGCCTCCTCCCTGCCTGGAGAATCGCTTCCGATTTCTGTCCCTGAATGGGAAGTCAAACAAACAAAAACACGAGACAGGAAATAAGGAGCAGAGAAACGCTTTTCTGGCATTTAATCTGCCATAAAAAATAATCCTTCAAGGTTTATTGGCCACTGCAATGTGGGATAAAGTGCAGCATTCACCTTCTCGAGGCATGCTTGCCACTTTGTGGCAATAAAAAGTTTGCTTTTAAAACAAACAAACGGCTCGGCGCCCCTTCTTGGGTTCTGCGTTCCCTTGTCACTCGTCGGCTTGTAAGATTTTACAACCTAGCCACGCCTACACGGCTACACCGCCTACACTGCTTTGCTGCCACACTGCCTTGCTGCCACACTGCCTCTCTGCCACATGTGGCTCACACAGTTCAGCCAATAAATACAATAAAAATCGCTTCTTTTGGGGCATTTTAGGAATCCCAGAAATTCCGACAATTTATGGATTATTTCCCAGAAACAGCTTCATTTTTTTTTTTAATCAATTTATTGTTTCGAGAACTGCAATATGGTTTTAAAATATTGTTTCTGAACTATTCCGGGAAGAAAGTAATTTACAAGACAAGATTGGGTAAGCGAGAAAGACTTTTATGAGGCGGTTGACTTTATTTTTATTCCCAAAACATTTGTTCCCCTTTTAGAAAGTGAATCCACAGTTCGGTGTTGCCCCAAAAAGCACACACGGTGTGAGTTTTTGTGTTTGCTTTCCAATTTGTTCGCTGGGGAACACCGAACACCGAACACCGAAAGGTGTTTGTTGAAAAATAAAAAAAAAAATAATCCACACAATTGGGCGTGTTGATGGATTTTTAGTTGTTATTGTCGTTGAGGGTCGAACCCGAGGGATCGAGGGACGTTGCCACAAACCGAACCCTTTTTTAATATTTGTTTAATGCATTCCACATTTAACGGCAACATAATTTGTATTCATCAAGACCAGAGCCCCGGAGCGAAGCTGTAATTAATTTTAATGCAAAACATTTTCGCCAGCGAGGCATTTCATTTGTTCCGTTTACCGCTTGATGTTGCTAATTTTTATGAGCACAATGATTGATTGATTGATTGATTGATGGATGGATGGAAGGTTGGATGGTTGGATGGTTGGATGGGTGGATGGAATCCAAATGAATGCTGATGGTTCGGTTGAGTGAATTGCTTTTTGATAGATCACAAATATGTCAGGGGTTCAGCGAAGAATTCCGTTTCAGTTTCGGTTTCGGTTTCGGTTTATTGTCTGGAAATGGAAACAGAAATGGAAAAATAAAATGGAAAGAAAAACCGAAATATTTGGTTTATAAAGCTAATTGGATTAACCTGATTCTCAAAACTAAGCTGACAAACGAACAAATTTGAGAAAAAACTAGAGCGAGTAGAAAAGAATAATTGAATCTTAAATGCATTCACGTTTCTCCCCAACTGAGACACATTTGACAAGTTCATAAATTATCCAGCGTGCCACAAAAAACTGTATTGTGGGTGTTTTTTTTTCTGGTGGCAAGTGCCTGAAAATAGTACATTCCATACATTACAATATTCATTTTAAATGGGGCGTGGCCCTGTAGGAACTCTGTACCGCACAAGCCAGGAAATAAATAAAAGAAGTGTAAAATGTGAATAAAAATAAAAAGCGGCGAATAAAAAGTTGTTCCAGGCACATAAAAAGCAACAATAAAAAATCCAGCAGCCACCGAAAAGTATTGCCAACACTCCAGACTAGTTATCTCTATAAAAAAAGGACAAAAAACCAGAAAAAAACGCAGAAAAAAAAGGATTTCGGGGAAGAGTTGTAAGTGGAAATAATGGCCAATGCGGCGTATACGCGATATTTTCAATAAAAAAAAAGCAAATAAGAAAAGAAGCAAATGCTTGAATTACCTTTTGGAATTTGTATAAATTAGTGAAAATGCTTTTCTACAAATCACTGCTTTCTCTTATTATCCTTTCTTGCTCATTGATATCCTTCATTTATCAATCATCCGCCCCGTTGCACTTGGCTGACTTCATATGCAAATAGTTTCTGGCTGGTCAAAAGCCTCTCAAGTGATATGCATTTGCCTTCTGTTTTTTCTACTTTTGAGGGTCATTTTTCCTGCTTTTCTATGTCCTTTATTATCCTGCATATCGCATATCGCATATCGCATATCGCGGAGTGAGTAAAAAAAATGAATCTGGCTCCGAGAACCTTCTGACTAGGAGATACAGGGCATACCATGAATAATGGAGGCTGAAAAATGGCGTAGCATGCCGTAGCTGAAGCGATGACAACTATAGAAAATATTATAAGGATATGCGACCATAAAGCAAAAGGAGAACAACGAGCAAGGACCAAGACAAATAAAAGAGAAATCGTTTATTGCAAAAGAGCCCATAAATTGATTTTTTCAAATAAAAATAAAATATCGACACACGAGCTAAGGACGAACGGGGAACAGGGAACGGGGAACGGGCAACGGGGAACAGGGAACAGGACCCAAGTCAGACAGATAAAATAAGCCATCTACCATAAGGAGCCAGGAGTGGGTGGGCTCTAAGGATGTATAGGAAGGACATGTATGGGAGGGGGAGATGCTGGCAAGATACACGACTCGGTAGCCTGCTGCTTGCGGTCCAAAAAGAAGCCGCCTCCAAGACGCCAAAGAAAAATACGACGAAAGAGCAAAAGATAGTTATACCAAAAAAAAGGAAAAAAAAAAATAAATTTTAGAGAGAGAGAAGCATTGTCCTCGGCGGTTTTGTCGTCATCGTCATCGTCCTTTTTCTACATCTCCATCTCTATCTCTATCTCTATCTCTATTTCTTTTCTTTGGTTTTTTTTGGCCAAGGTACCATTTCCTATTTAAGTTAAAAACTATTAGGACCAAAAACCACCCACTGCCACAGTACATAAATTAAGTGGAGCGCCGGGAGGGGGTGTAAAAAATGGAGTTCTAGTCCGTTGCGAGGGTTGGATGAATTTTTATTAAAAACTACGGCTCTACGGCTCTTTAATAAAGACGCTGGGGGAGGCTGGAAGACGAGGCGCAGACCATAAATAAGGACATACAGACGGCATTTATCTAGCCCGCAGAAAACAGAAAACCGAAACAGGAACAGAAATGGAAGAATATCCCAAAAATATGGTTTGAAAGGAGCAGAAAGGAGCAAGGATGTTATATAACAGCGATATTTGATGCATTTTTAGACATTTTTTTGGGAGAAGAAGGAAAGGAACTGCGAGTCCTTTCTCCAGAAGTACCAGGTTTAGTTTCCAAGACTTTCCAGGACCTCTCAAACGATCACAAGTATTGGCTCCATTGTTTTTGCCACAGTTTCCCCGCAACTCTAATCCAAAAGGATTAGCTCTTGGGTCCTGCGAAGGACTCGCTACATAAATCAATTTGGCCATTTATTTAGCGGCAGGCAGCAGGCAGGAGGCAGCAGGCAGGAGGCAGGAGGCAGGAGGCGACATTTGCATTTGCTTATTAAAAGGGATTGGGAACGAAATCTGGGGTAGGAAATCCTAGGAAAGGGAATCCAGACAAAAGGACGAGACGGTGCTAGCGAAGCAGCAGTCGTGACAAATATATTTCACAATTTTAATTGGCCAACAAACTTGAAGTTTTGAAGTTGGGAAAGAAACTAACTGAACTGAAGTTGGGGCTAAAAACTTGATTCCTTTTCTTTATTTGCCGGCTGGCTCTTCAGTCTCTGTGCCGCTTTTCTTTCTTGTTCCTGGCCACTCCATTGTTTTCCCAATACCCTTATTTCTAGCCATCGGGGCATGGTAATTATGGGACAAGGTTTGGAGCGAAAGGAACTCTAAAAGTCTAAAGTCGAATATTTTAATCAAAAAGTTGGCCAAAAGGCAACTGAAACTAAGACTAAAATCAATTAAAAACATTTAAGAGGGAATAAATTTAATTAAGCGCAGTTTAAGGCCACATCGTTTCGACCGCCATTCGAGTGTATTTAAAAGTTCCAACTTGGCCTAAACTTTGCCAACAACCAGCTAGTGTGTGTTTTGTTTTCTCGTCCTGCCAAAGGAAAACTTTTCAATCCAAAAGGCAGGTTGGCTAAATTAAAAAGAGTGCGTGAGAGCAAAGTGAAGTGAAGTGAAGGATAAAGGAGGCAGATCCTGGATCCTGAATCTGGAGATTCATGAGCAGCAGTTTCCAGCCTGGTCTGGCCATAAACTTTATCACCGCAGAGCGACGTAGAGAGACGGAGAGAAGGGCAGGAAAGAATCTGCCAGCAGCTGCCAGGATGCCAGGATGCCAGGATGCCAGGATGGCAGGTCCTGGTTACACTGGCTTTCTGATATTCTGGCTTACTGGCAATCATACATTCATATTCTCATGTTTATTTAACGATGCTTTTTACGCTGCACGAGGCGGAGGCGCAAAATGCAAAAAGGATTAAAAGTAAGGCCAGCCAGTGAGTATCCTGTTCAGAGCTCATCCGCATCCTTATCCTCATCCCCATTCAGCAGATCCTTCAAGTGGCGTGAAATTTGGCACTTTGAGTGGCGTTTCTCGGTCTTTACGTTGAACTTTTAACTAAACCAAAAAGTACTTGTGTGAGCGCTTGCTAAAATATTAAAAAACATCTTTTACTTTCGGCTCATCAAATGTCAGAGCCGTCAGGCGTTGAATCCTGCACAAGTATGTCCTTTTTTTGTTACACTTTGCAAAATTACAACCGGTTTTTTTCCCTAGATTTTGTAGTTTGTGGTTTTAATTATATTTCTGTGTCCTTTCCACCTTTCTCCCTTGTTTGTTTTTACTTTTTTCTCTGCGTGTCCTTTTATCCTTATCCTTTTTGTTGTTGTTGTATTGGGCAATTACGTGGGACAAAAGCAAACGGAACGAGTGTCAATTGGTGACGCAGAAAGCAAAAGATAAAGAATGCAGTTGAACAGATATAGATACAGATACAGATACAGATACAGAACAGAGATACAGGACGCAGGACACGGGATACAGGCTACAGGATACAGAGACAGGATGCAGGATACAGAAACATCTACAGCTACATATATATCCAGTTGCGGCACGCGGATAAAGTTGCAGATTCAGATACAGGATACAGGACACGGGACAGGGAGTGCAGATGCAACTGCCAGATGCGACTCGAGGATCCTTTTTTTTAATAACACAAATTGCGCATCGAGGAGAGAAAGGAATTATTATTGAAATATTTACAAGGCACAAACACAATTGATATCTCACTTGGCGGTAGGTGGGATGTCCTTTGAGCTCCTCGTTGCTCCCTGGTCCTGGCTCCTTTGGCACCTGCTCTGCTTTTTCGTGCCTCCTTCAGAACGAGATGACATAATTTATGGGCCGTCGCCGTCGTCCTGCGGCCAAAATAAAGTGGAATGGGATTTCGGCAGAGTCGAGTGGAAAAAAAGGGAAGGAAATGAAGGGAAAGGGAAACAAGTATCCTTACGAGGTCTCCTCCTGGCCAATTAAAACGCAAAACTAATTAGATGAATTCTGTGTGATTTCCGTATAATTAAATTGCCCATTTGAGTAGAGACCGAGTGCCAGGATGCCATGATGCCAGGATGCCAGGATGCCAGAGTGCCAGAGTGCCAGAGAGTCGAGTCGTGGCTATTCAACTGATTTGTGGACAAGAGTTTGAGTGGCCAACTTAAGGAATATAAATTATGCGCTCTTAAAAGCCACTGAGAGAATTAAGTGGCTTAATTAGGCAATTCTATTACAGGGCAGTCCTCTTTAAAGGTCCTGCAATATATTTTCAATTGATAGGAAGCCTTCCGAAACAGATTCTAGCTTCCTGTTCTAATAGAGAATCGTTCTACCAATCGATAGAGGTATTCCTCTCAAGAATCGGATGAGAATTGGCAAAGATATAGCCATTCCAGTGGGCCATATCCCATTTTTCACATTTTTCAAAGGGGACCCCCTGGAAAATGTTGAAAAAATTCGAAAAAATTATCGATGTCGATATTTTGACGCAGATCGATAAAGAATCGATCTACCAATCGATAGAGGTATTTCTCTCAAGAATCGGATGAGAATTGGCAAAGATATAGAGCTCTATTTCCGGGTATGGGAAGCTTAGATTTCAGACCAGAATCTTTTGGATTTTATTTGCGGAGCTGGGAAATGTTTTACAACATTTATAACATGCTAACTACAATATATATAATACACGGAGTGGGATTTTGTGTCCTGCCAACCGCTCGACGTTTAAGTTTACGGTACTTAACGTAATTTCATTCTTTATTTCCCCAAGAGCAGGGGTTGGGGTTGAAAAGGTTAGGGGTGGCGTGTCTGGCTGGAAGAGAGAGTTCTGGGGGGGCAGGTCATGGTGATGGGGAGCCCTCTAGTTGAGCCAAAGATAAATAAGCAAATAGGCAAATAAATCTTCATTTCAACTTCTTGTGAGGCTTTCTTAACTTTTTCCCAGACCTCCTTCGGGCCTCCTTCCCGGCTTTCCCTTCCCGATTTTTCACTCACTTCCTCTTGTCTTTTAAGTTTCTCGGTTTTTTTTTTCTTTTGGGTTTGGGTTGCTGCTTGGTGCTGCTGCTTTTGCTTCTTAGCCAATTCAAAATTTTCCAACTTACGCTAGTAAATTGTTCGGGTAACATGCACTTAAGTATGCCAGGACGAAGGACCTCGTCTGCTCTTTTCTCACAGCATTTGGAAACCCGCAGCTGGAACATGTGTACTCCTACAATGCCTCTGCTTCTGTCTCTTTGCTCTTGCCATTAAAAGTTGAGCCCTGCAGGGCGAAAGTTTTTCCCAAAAACGCTTAGCCCTGCTAACCAGACATCGCACCACCCACCAGCCACCCACCAGCCACCCACTAGCCACCCACTCTCCTTAGCTTTTCATTTTATTTTTTTTTTCGGGCATTCATTGTTCAAGTATTTTCGGTATTTTACTTTCCCAGCGTTCCGTTTTTTATTTTATTTTTTATTCTCAACAAGTCTAATATTTACTTTCTTCTTTGGAATTTCGATTTTTTAAGTATTTTATTATTTATTCAAATTGAAAATCGCAGATTTGGAATTTAAATTAAAACCCCTGCCGTGTTTTTGGATTCCTTCTCTGGGGAATCCTTGGTCTATTTTCCACTCCTCTCCTCTCTAGAGTCTCTGTCTACTTTCTCCGCCTTTCTCTTTTGTGTCTGAGCTGCATTGATTTAAATTTATTATGCCTAACGTCAGCAGCGTGGCAAAAATTTGATTACAAACATAAAACTTTATTTGTTTCTCTTAGTTTTCTTCTCATTCTTGGTTTCAGTCTGTTTGTTTGTTTTGTTTGTTTGTTTGTTTGTTTGTTTGCTGTTGCTGTTGGCAGTTTCATTTCAGCAGCTTCTTCCCTTACCTGAGACACTAATTTCATTTGGCAGTCGAGGAGAAGCCTCCACGAATGTCTCGAACTTGTCGAATACCTTTTAGTTTTTAGTCTTAATTGCGGGTTTTTTTCCTCAAACTATTTGAAGGAAAAAGAATCTTGTGGCTGATTCATATTTTGTTTGACAAACTTCTCGTCTAGCTGATGGCATTCTCCTTCCTAATCCTTCTGCCTGGCAAGTCATTCATTCACTTGTACACTTCCTGCATACCTTTGCATATTTTTGCAATTCAGCGGGAAGTTCACTTCCTTCTCGTTTTCCGCTTTTCCTCTGCCATCCCTTCCATCCCTCCCATCCCTGGGATGCCAGGCATCTCTGGCATATCTCCGACCCTCTTGTGTCCTCGGCTTATGTCAGTAAACTGTAAATATTTAATTAATTTGCATGGATATTTTTTATGCCAGCTAAGTTGAGTTTATTAGTCGCGCTGAGATGACGGTGACGGTGACGTTGTACCCCAACCTACTCCACTTTTGCAGCTTTTCCAGCTTTTCCGGCTTTTTCCCCATTTCCCATTTCCCGTTTCCCGTTTCCTCCTCTGCGGCTCTGCATAATTTACCAAGCTCTTTAAATGCCTCCACGTGTGTGTGTGTGTGTGTGTGTGTGTGTGTGTGTGCCACTTTTTCCCTCCCCCAAAAGCCCCAAAGCCGAAGAAAACAAATTAACACCAGAGACTGTCTTGCAGAGGAAACTTTTTCTGTTCGAGAAGAATCCGACAGTTTGATAGTGTTGACAAATGTCCAAATAGTGTTTCAATATTAATGCGCACTGTTTTTATCGATTTTGTTATCAATTCCGGGTCTTTCATCTCTATGGGGCTCCCCAAAAGTTTTCCTCCAGCATCGAGTCCCAGCAAAATTTAGTAAAGGCCTGGCAGCCGAACAGTCCAGTGGCTGCCAGCAGTTTATTTTTATATTATTTAATAATTAAATATTTTATTTAATTTCATTTTTATTTTTGTGAATTCTCATTTGCTGATTTTTATTATTTTAATCATTTTGTTTTTTTTGAATTCTCCTACAAAAAGCGTTGTTCCATGCACTCACTGCAGAAAACGTGACCATGTTGTGTGATTTCTTATTTTATTTTATTATTCTATTGATTTCGCTTCTTGCTGACATCCAAGAGGCTGCGATTAAAATAAATTATTACAAAATAATAAAATAAATATCGCTCTCAAAAGTTGAACCTGCTTTCCTGATTTTCTTTATTTTAATCCTTTTGTTTGAATTCTCCTAACGCGTTAATCAATGCACTTTCTGCAGAAGATGTGTCCACATTATTTGCAATCTTATTCGATAAAACCAGCTTCGACGATCTTTCTGTTTCTGATTTCCTGCTTTTTTTTTTAAATATTTATTTGCTGACATCAAAAAGGCTTCTCATTCATCGTCGGATGGTTCCTTGACACTTTCACGTTCAGGCTAACCTCTAAAAATTTTCATTTTTATTTTTTATTTTTTTTTTTCAATCATCTGCCACCGCATCTTCATTATTAATATTTTAATAAAAATCTTTTTAAATCTGAATCTGCTTTCCTTATTCTTCCATCGGCTTCGTATGTGGCTCCTCTTTTTCTTCTTTTTTTTTTTAATTCATTTTTTTTTTAAATTTCTAATTTGTCACCATAGTCGTGTCCTCATAATCCTCATTATTATTATTTTTATTATGATGATGATCTGGTACTGTTGCTTGTTGTTGTTGCTGTTACTGTTGTTAATTACAAAAAAAATGCAAAAGCACGAAAACGCCGCTGTTTACCAAATTAAATGCTACTAATTGGACGAGTTTAGCATCGCTCCTCGACTGTGTGCTTTGCCTCGCCTCGCCTACATCCCTTAATGCACACACACCGCCCCCATCCCGGCACATCACAGCCACCCTGGTTATGGCTTTTGACTGCGGCCCATAGGAATTTTTAATGAAAGAAGTTATTAGTATGTATCAGAAGCATCGTTAGCAGCCAAAAATGAAAGTTGAATGGCGGAGGAGGATGGCCAGGAGGATGGCCAGGAGGCAAGGATGATGGTACTTAAAAATGGATGTGTGTTAATGCCTCAGACGGTGACGATGACGGTTCAAGAGAAGTACATTATGCACTGCCCAAAAATATCTTTTGTTTTTTAAATAAATCAAGCTTTTGTTGAAAAAGAGAGAAACCCGCCAACCATTTTTTATTCTTCACTAAAATATGAAAAACCGGAAATCTGTTGGATGCTTCTAAGCTTCTCGTGCTTTGGTTGGTTTCCTTTTATTTTTTTTTTATTATTTCATTGCAACATCCTTGAGTAAGTCTTTCCTGTCCAGGCCTAATCCTTTCTCATTGAGAATGAAAAGCAGCAAGCAGGACTTGGTTGTTGTTTTTTTTTTTTCTAAGCTTTATTTATTAAAATTTGTTTCGAGCAGAGAATGTTTTCCCTGCTTATTTATTTAGTCCTTTTTTTTTTTTGGCTTGTTTGTTTCACGGGCAATGAAAATCAGCCACGGGGCGTATGAGTAACATCTGATGAGTCGCTCTACGTTCCACTTTCTACACTATACTTGCCACTTTCATTTTGCCACAAAAACAGAACGGAACGAAACGGAAAATAGAAAAAAAAACAGAGAACACCCACCCACTCGGGGCAAAAGACACAGTTTGGCGGCTTATGTGGGGCATTAAAAGCGCTGACTGCCACTCTGGCTTCTAGCTTCTGGCTTCTGGCTTGCAACATTTCCTCGTACTACATACTACTCGGTACTCGGTACTCGTACTTACTACTCGTAACCCCATCAGGGCTTCAAGTATTATTAATAAAACGTTGTCGCATCGTCGAGCGCATGATGTAGCAGCTTAGTGGAAAAGTGGAAAACTGGGCGCTCTATGCCCCGCCGAATGGGAGCAGTGGGCGTGGCCTGACAATGCTTATGGAACAGCGAACAGCGAACAGCGAACAGCGAACATTTGCAACAAAACAAAATCCGGAAACCACGACAACGACCAACAAATAAATACAAATAGAAAGAAAATATATATATAAAAAGACTGGCAAGAAATGCAGGGAAGAATGAAAAGAAAAGCTGGGTTAATAGGTCTCATCCCATATATGGAAAAAGGTCCAACTCTCGAAGGGATTGCTCCGAATCGCAGCTGGGCGAGAGTAATTGCGAAATGCATGCGGAAAAATGTAAGGAAATTGCATTGGAAAATTCCTCTCCTCTGAAAATCAAGAAAAGTTAAGGTTGGAAAAAAAAGAGACCAATTTGAAAGGAAAACCTGCAAAGCCTTGCTTTGCTGAGGCTTTTCTTGCCCGAACGGAAGTGGTTCCCGAAAACATAATTCATATTTCATATGTACAAGCTTCACATAATTAGTTGCACACAAAACACACAAAAATAAAAATAAATAATTAAAAAAGCCCCTGCTCCTCCCGCTCCTCCCGCTCCTGCTCGACCGAAAGGAGGCGGAAATAACGCAGTCAAGTGAAGTGGAAAAAAAGGGAAGGAAATGGAAAGTTGTGCTGCTTTTCCACCAAAAACTGTGCAGAATTTAATAAATAAATAAATAGGAAAGCCAGTGTGGCAGAACAGACAGTATTTTTGTCAGGCGGCAGTTAATTAAAAATTGTTTTGCCAAAAGCTGGCAAAGCGGATAAGAGTCCTTGCCAGGACTTGGTAATTACCAATAAATGAAATAAAATATTGTAGTTATGAGACTGAAACAATATTCCGTTTCAAAGAACCCCCAAAAACGAGACTAATATCGCATTTAATTTTGAATTTTCAAAAAATAATCAAAATCCGAAAATCGAAATCAGAAATCAGTTGTTTTTTTTTTTTTGGAAAAATATATTAAATAACAAAATTGATTGGCGAAATCCCGGCATATAATAAACATAAATCCTTTCATGCAGAAATTAGTTGGTCAAACGACCCGACTCGGGGTCAGGGTTCAGGGTTCAGGGTTGAGGGGGCGTGTCGGACTTGTGCCTCATTAATTTAAATTTCACATTTCCCCAAATGTGTGTTTTCAGATTTTATGAAATTAATTTCAACTGCAACTGCAACTGCCACTGCAACTGCATGGCACATTCTGTGGTTATGAATTTATTAAAATCGCTCCGCAAAAACTACACCAAATGGCAAATTAAGCAGTTTAGTAGCAGATTTATGGGGCCCACTGTACCCTGCCTCTTTATGAAGTTGGCCACATTTCTGACTAATAAATATCTATATATATATATTCCGGATGGGAAGATACTCAGATACATAGATATCACAGCATTTATAGGCATTTCCTTTAATCGCCTGCGAATATTGCGTATTCGCCATGTAGGACATTTTTATGGTCGCCAATTATGCTCGATATTAGGCCAAGAATTTTATGGATTTCTTTGGTCTCTTTATGATTGGGATTGGGTTTTCGCTACAGATATCTGTTCTGTTCTGCTGTTCGGCTTTATAGTTTTCACTTTACTTCACTTGGCTGTCAGTTTGCCTTCACTCGTTGTGCCAATTTCTGTGGAATTTACGTATTATATCCACCGCTCGGGGTCGCCGCTGCCCATTTTCATTTCCAACCTGACATGTAAGCATTTTTTTCGGCTTTTCGACGTATTTTTCCCCGTGAAATTTTTGCCAAACAGTTGGCCGTCATAAATTTCATTTGTCTGTTCATTGTTTTTTGTTTTGGCATTTGGAAATCAACGCATCAAAAAGCTAGCTCGATGCAGTTGCACTTTTTTGGATACCCTTTGTAAAGTTTTCAGTTGCTTTAAAGGGATTATAAATTCAAGAAGTACCGAGTATTAGGTAGTTTTTCAAGAGAAATCAATATATATTTTGTCAGATTTGTAGAAAATCTTCCTATAGTATATATTTTTTTTGCCTGAAACCCGAAATGCAACCCAAAACCCAAAACAAATCTCAGTTGTTTTCGTGTGGCTGCGTTTTTGGCTGGCTTTGTTTTGCAAGAGTTTTGTTGCTTTTGCTTTTGCCATTTGTATGCTTTGTTTCTTTTCAGGCTTGTTTATCTGTGTATTTATTTAGCATTTTCCGTGTTGTTTACTGGCCAAATAAACTTTTCCACACATCATTAGCTGGGAAATGGCAATCAATGCCAGACGCGGGACAACATCGAGCCCATTCTACGGATTCAACGTTCCCCTCCTTGACGATTCTCTGATTTTTGTGATTTTCCGATTATGATGAGGCTCCTGGGGTGTGTGTGTGTGTGCTAATTTGTTGCATTGTTGCAAGGAGGCAGGCAGACAGAGGCAGGAGGCAGGCTGGAAAACGTGCCAAGTGCTGGACAGAAAAGTACATTGCACGATCAAGTGAGCAACTTCATAATGGTCGTTTTTAGGCCACTGACTCTACGAGATGGCTTTCCGTCTGACAATCCGGACAAAATTGTTCGGGACCTGTAAAAGGAGCTCTGGCGCTCCTTTTCGGGGGGTGTGGGCGTTGATAAATTCCCTGTTATTGGTCACGTACAGCCAGGCTGGCAAAAAAACAAAAAAAAAACACACACACACAACACGGCTGACTTGTGTGCACTTTTCTAAAGAAATTATTAAGTGAACGTTGTCAAGTGCTATTTATTTTGTATTAATGATGGGAGGGATATCGAAGGATGTTTAGCTTAATAATTATATTCAGATTGGAATTAAAATTAAGGAAATTCCCGCGACTAATAAATTAGAGTCTCTGCCGAGGGAGTCTCCTTTTTTTATTATATTTCAATTAACTGAATAACTATATTTGGAGAAAGCGGAGGAGTCAGAAAAAAAGCACAAAATAGAGTTGCCTCCAGCTGATAATTTTCCCTTAAACGTTCCCTAATTGATTTATGGCCCTGAAACGCACTGTAGTCGCCATAGAGAGAGCCAGCAAATCAAATTTGTTTGTGGCTGGTTACATTATTATGCGTATTATTATCATTAGCTCAAGTCCTTCCTTCCTTTCGTCCTTCCGTGCCTCCTCCACTCCATAATTCCATTTTCCTTCACGACATTTTCCTATATACACTGTACCCTGCGATTTTTTTCTGGTTTTTACGACCCAAAGTCGTAAAGGCAAATACCAAAACCAGAACCAGAACCAGAATCAGAATCAGAGTCAGAGTCAGAACCAGAACCAGAACTAGGGCCAAAGGACATGCTAGGGGCTGGGGGCGGACCATATCCTGCGGCGGTGTTAATGCGATCTTGGTCCACGTTTATGGCATTGTTTAAAGCCTCAAGAAATCAGTGGCCAGTCGTTGTCATGGCATCACCCGAAATATCCTTGTAGCTTTGTAGCTGTCTATTGGGGCATTCAAGCGTTTACAAATTCAATTTAATGGCTCGTATAATGCCCGTTTACGATCCCTTCAATATTATGCTAGAGCACAAGTTAATTATGTTGAACGTTAAATAAACATCAATTAAAAAGTTGCTCGGGACTCGGCCTGTTTTATTTTTACTGTCGATTGATGTCTTTATGCTTATGTACGAGTGTGTACGACGAGTACGACGAGGAGTTGCCATGCCAAAAAGCATATTTCGTGCATTTTAAAGACAAACAATAAATGAAAGCTACTCTCTGGCAGGGTATTCTACAGAAAGGGCACGGGTAAGGCCTGGGACGGGAAAAAGTCGGAAAAAGTCGGAAAATGGCCACCAAGCACGACAATAAATATTCATAGCCGAGACGGAATCGTAAAACAAATCAAAAGTCATCAAAAAGTGCACTTTGCTCTAATTTCTCCTGCGCCGATGTCGATGTCGATGTCGATGTCGATGTCGCTGTCGTCTCATGGTATTTTCTTTTGCTTAATTTTGCTATTTTTTCGGTTGTTTTTTTCGTCCTGGCTGCCCTGTCCTGACAAGTCATGCCATCCAACCGAGCTACAAATTAGCCAAGTCGAGGTTTTGAATACTCTGAGAGAAATATCAGCCTTTTTTTTATAGATTCTAGAGAAAAAGAAATTAGAGATTCAATCTCTAAAACAGACTCCCCCCATTAGAGACATCTCTTTGACTATTTTTTCTTTTCAAATAAAATTGAAATACCCTTTCAAAGGGTATAAATCAAAGAAAAAAAGGGCAAAACCCAGCAGGAGCAACAATCAGCATGGCAACAACTGCTCCAAGTGAAACTTATTAATAAACGTTATGACGAAAATAACAACAACTGCACATTTATATACAGATATCCTTGTATATGTTTATGCAGAAATGTAGCCGGTAAATAGAGTCCTTGCCTGGCTTCTAGCTTCTGCTTCTGTTGGCCAACAAATTGGCAAAGTTGGAACAAAAACGAAGCGAATCGAAATGAAACGAAACGGACCGAAAGGCAGTGACAACAACAGGAACAGGACTACCCGGAACAGGACTACCCGGAACAAGGACCAACACGGCACAACACGGCCATTGGGGCGGCATAATTGCAAAACTGTTTTCATAAAACTAAACTAGCAACCTGCAATCTGAGAAAGCAAACAAGGACCAAGCACCAGGACACAAAAGCAGAAAGGCAAGAAGGCATGAAAGCATGCTTGGAGGAACAAGATTCTAGGATATGCCAAAGGACATGGTCTTTAAAGTGATTACAATTAATATTTAGGAGAAACATTAGTTATCTTTTTACAAATTATAGAGTTTACACTTCTTACTATCCTTTTTTCTCCTACAAAAAGTCCTAGACATTGACACCCAGGACAATTAGCATTTTGCTGTGTCCTTTTTGGGGGAATCTGGGGAACCGATTCGTGACATTTGGCTCTGTTTATGCCCCGTTTTATAGGAACATTTGTGGCAATTATAAGCGCAGATTTCTTCCACTTTGAAGAGGAAAGGGTTTCGAGGCGGAAAGGGTTTCCAGGACGGGCAAGGACTTGATTTCATCATCATTTTATGGGGCCCGCGGCGTGTAAACAATTTACAATTTACAATTTACAATTTACATTTGATGCGATGCCCAGCTGCTGTTTTCTCTCGCTCCAAGGATACGCATGTCCTGTCTACGGGTCCACCAGTCCACCAGTCCCCTGGTTTATATGAAAATGAAATTAGTTTTGTCATAAAATATTCATTAGTGCCCGATTCCTATTGTAATTTGCATTAATTGAATTGTTTGTTAAATTGGAAAATTCTCGCCACCATTTCCCCAGCACTTCCCAGCCATCATCATTATAAATTGTGCTTAGTTTTCACGCCCCTCGCTCGACGACGTCCAATAACGATTCCCCGCAACAAGGACAATAACAATAATAATAAAATGAATTAAATATGACCCGAATCCCAATCCCAATCCCAGTCCGAATCCGAATCCGAATCCGCATTCGAATCCAAACCGCATTGTGATTAAAAAGCTCAAACAATTGTCGCACGTGCGTCCATCTCGGAAACAATGGCAAAAATCTCACACTCGACCGCAAATTGAATTTAAAATGAGATCTGTGCATGTACAGTGTGTTTCAGGAGTGTAAGTACAAAGGAAATGCTATATACTCTACCTTATATTAATTGAATATTTCTCACAAGTCCTTGCTGCGATTTAACATGAAATTTCTTCTCTTCTTTCAGGTAAGTCGTTCAACGTGAAATCTCTCCCCCCGGAACATCATCAATTTATGCGGTTATGCGCCCAAAATGTAATGATGTGTATGTAAGTGAAAGGACGATTTTCTTATTGATTAAATTACACACACATGAGGAGGCAGCCAGGATTATACAAGGCGGGCTCCCCTTTGGGCGATAAATTTCCCACAAAAAAATGGGACAGACAACAAATCGAAATCGAAATCTATATTCTATATCTGTAAATGCGATTTTGGCTTCGATTTGGTTATTATACTTTGATGGCCATTGGATTTTGTTCCCATATTCGATTTGCCTTTTTTCCCATATAAATCGCATATAATTCGACCTTGATTCAATTGCATAAACGATCCGATTCGGCATTACTACACCCCATCTAGGGGATTACTGGAAGCGATAGTTAATTTCCAATAAAGGCCAACGATTTCGGCCATAAACTAGATAATCCAGCTGGAAGTGCCATCAAAGTTGTTAAACTCAAAAACATGTAGGGTTTTCCTCTAAAGTGGAAAGGATATTTAAGGATCTCTTAAAGCGAAGCTCTTGCATTTTTTGCTGAAAAAAAAGACGAATAGACAGAATGGCATCTTCCCCAATATTAATCTCGCAATTCGTTATGGACACGATTCCAGGACCACGACCACGACCAGGACCGCCACTTAATTAATCCTGTCACACATTGCTAGGCATTCCTGCCTCTCTTTCTTTCGGCTATACACCCATCTCTTTCGTGAGTGTGAAGGCGGGGGGCGTGTTCACCTTCCTTGACCGCATGCGGTGCTTGAATTTTATGTGTGGCTCACGTAAGTATGCGATGCCATTTGGCCAGGCACGCACACAAATTCCCATGAATCTCCTGGCTGAAGGAGGATTTCGCCAATCCTTCCCCCGCCCCTTGAGTCCATCCGCCCACCCCCCGTCCCCCCATGTGGGGACACGCCAAATAGTTTTGATGCCCATTTAATAAAATTTTCTATCTATTTTCCTGTCTCCTCGCCGCCTTGCATTCGTTTTGCCATTTATAGCATTTTTTTTTGTGTGCCACGCCCCTTGGTGACTGCGGCAACACTTTGCCTGCCACGCCACGCCCCCTGCCATCGCCTGCCATACCCTATCCTGTCCTGGCACTTCCTTCTCCCAAACCGGAAAGTGAAAAATCCCAAACGGAAATACATTCATTTGCTTGTTTTACTTTTCCAATTTCAATGCCGGAGGTTTGATCGCCCCTCTCGTTTCCACACTACGTTCCGTCTCCCTCTCCCTCTCCCTCTCCCACTGACATCGTTACACATGTAGGCAAGCTAAGGGGGAGGCATTTGAGGCGTTACGAGTGGGCGTGGTCCTTGGGAGCGCAGTGCCGCAGTCACGTTTAAAACATTAAAGTTAGATTTATGACTTTTCGGGTTATAAAATGACTTTAGATTGATTCCCGTCACATGATGACAGTTTTTCGTTTTTCATTCGAAACAAGGACTCTTGGAGTCCTTCCTTCCTTCGTTCCCAAGAAGGAGGATCCTTGGGCACCATGTGTAGACAATGAATTTTTAAGTTGTTTATAAGTTAAGGAATCGAAAGGATTTTCCCAGCTTATTGGAATTGCTTTTTCTGCTTCTGCTTCTGCTTCTGCTTCTCCTGTTTTTCTGGTAACTTTTTTAAATATATTTGTATTTGCGGTTTTTTAGGGCAGTTTATTTTATGGCCAAGATCTATAACTCATTCCTGGATAGTCTTGAAGCAGCTTCATTGAAAACATTTATAAAACCCATTAAATGGCCAACGTTTGTTTCTAATTTCCCAGTAACCCAAATCCCTGCTCCTATTTATATACTTTGGCAGGACTCGAAGCTCTTAGCCGCTAATGATAATTTAACATTTTGGGCCTAATCAAAGGCCAGTTTTAATTAGCCATCGTCCTGCGTGGACGATGCTTTGCCGCCAACCTCAAATGCTGATGAAGAAATGCCATGACAGAGTTGCATTTCCGATGGCAAAAAAAAAAAATGCCAGAAAACAGAGAAAAATCCTTCTTTTTTTCGCGAAATGAAACGGGGCCATCGTGCATTCATTAGCGTGTCTCTTTCGCTCTTCGCCCCCTCCTTGTTCCACTCTCTATTAGGAAAATGGAAAATGGAAAATAGAAAATGGCGAATGGGGAATGGCGAGAAGAGGAGGGAAAATCAGTGGCAACCGGACCGTGATAGAGTTATCAAACGTAGCCGCAGCGAACTATTAATGAAGGTGGTCGAGGACTGGGGGACGAAACGGGCAACGAAAAGTGGGTGGAAAGTGGGTGGAGTCGGGGGAGTCGGGGGAGTGGGTGGATGGGTCTCACTTTACGTGCCACTGAACACATTATGCCAGAAAGAGACGACACGGCGAGTGGGTCACTCTCGGCGGATCCTGGATCCTGGGATCCTGGGCAGATTTGAAGCGCTAATTACGTGGTCATTAATTGCGCTAATTATTTTTCATTTTGCCCCCGCTATCTATCTAGCTCTCTCTCACTCTCTCTCTCGCCCCCATTTGCCATCTCTTTTTCAATCTGCATCCATTTCCATTTTTTGCATCATTTGCATTCCGTTTCTTTCTCTGCGTCTCCAGTTTTTTCCATTATTTTGTTTCTGTTTTTTTTTTTATGCTAAGTTTTTTGTGTCGTCCTGTTTTTTATGCTTTGGTATTTTTCAATTTGCAGTCGGGAATTTTTCAACTAGGGCGGCAGAAGTCACCTGTTTTCCACCTTTGCATTTTTCTATTTTTTTTTGCAGTTCGATTCTCGTCCTGATTGGATTTTCTGAAATCGAAACCTTAAGGATTTCTCCTTAATAGCTTTTTATTGTTTTTTAAACAAATTGTTTCATTTACTTTGTATTTCGTTTTTTAATCATAAAATTCTTCTTTTTTTTTCGCATAAAAGTTTCCTTTTTTTGCTACTTTTTCTCATTACGTTTAGTTTCTTAAAACGAAAATTCGCATGAGGTAATTTTCCTGGCTATTTGCAGCATTCTACAAATCGGGCACACCAAGTGGGCGTGGCAGGTGGGGGGTGCCACACCGAAGGGGGCGTGGCAGGTAGGGGTAAGCCGCAAGTGACCGACATTTTGTGTCATCGTCGACCAGAAATGAAAATGACTAAAACCATGGCAACGGAAAAGATGAACACGATGTGGCGGGAGAGGGAGATCCTTTCGAAGGATGAGGCTGTAGAAGGGGCGGGCTTGGACTTCCGCTTTGGGGGAAAAATCCAGGAGGAGACGCCTGGGAATCGGTTGTGTCGGCGGTGTCACTGGTAATTTGATGAAAATGATGCTGATGCCACCACACCGCTGCTCCATTTTACACTTGCCGCTAATTGAAAGTTTCGTCATCATCGGGAACAAGCCTGTTGGGGGCGTACCTCCCTCCAGATGGGGCGTGGTGAGATACCCAGGCAGGCAAAAAAATCAGAGCAGCTGGGATGGGATTTCTTTTGAATGCAAAAAGATGGATCAAAAGAGGATAATTGAATGAGATTAAAAGGGATTAATTAGATGATGGGATAATGAAGAGTTAAGGTGCATTATAAATGCCGAGGAAATGCACTTGAGATTTCTGTGTGGGGGCGAAAAGTGTGTGTTTCAATTAGTAAATGGAAATGGAAATGGAAATAGAAATGGAAATGGAAAACTAATGAATGCAATGTTGGGCCTAATGAAGGATTTTCCAAGAAATGCTCTCCAAGTGCAATTCATTTCCATTTCAAGAGAAACTCTCTTCAAGGACAAGATAAATGTTTGCAATTAATTAGGATTTGGATTTTATTTCTAGATTAGATTGTTTTACAAGAAGATTGAAATTTTTAATAGTTTTCAAAGAAGGAGGCACATGTGCTTTAAATGAAAGTTGAATCCCACTTTCTCCTCGCAAACTCTCCTTTAATGTAATAAACGCGAACTAATTATTTATTTAGATCTCGCAGTGGCGTCCGCCACCGCCAAGTTTGCCCAGCCATTCAGTTTCTCTGGAAAACTTTTCATTTCATTCCGTCAACAAGACAAAAATGGCCAACGGCAGGCCAAGCCAAAAAAAAAGGATATATATATATATTTTTGGGGGGAAAACCATAACCGGACAGTTTACACAAAACTTGAAATTAATCAGAAAATTGTTTGGCCAGCGGAGTCCAAAATGCAATTTGCAGTTTTTCGGTTGGTGGCAAGTTGAAAGCAAATATGATGGCGAAATGTTTAAGTTGTTGGGACGAACCAGCAGTCCTGGCTGAAAGGACTTTTGCCCTGCTTTGCCAGAGAGATCCTGGCGACATAATCTGTGACATCGCTTCGTCTGTTTGTTTAAAGCTCAAACAATCGAGAAGGATTTACGGTGCTGGTTCGGGTGTCCCAATGTCCTGGTGTCCTGATGTCCTGATGTCCTGGTGGGCTGGTGGCACGTATCTAATTTATGCCATCTAAACTAAATACAAACAACAAAAGACCAACACTGAAACTTTTAACAACAAGGACACACTCGTGTATATAGTGTGTGTGTGTGTGTGTGTGTGTGTGTGTATGTCAATGTCCTTGCGTGATTTCGCTATCTATAAAACGCTTTTCCACCACTCGTCTCAGGACTCGTCTTTTGGCAAAGTGTTTTGTCTAACTTTTGTCTTCGAAGTCGAAGTTGGAGTTGGAGTTTCGCAGCTTTATGAATTGTATCTTTTTACGGTCTCCTTGGCTTCTGTCTTCTGTCTTCTGTCCGATATGATTGTTTGTCTATATCTCCAACATGAGAGATATTAAATACAAAAAAAAAATATACAAAATATATATATATATATACGAGATGTATATAGAATAAAGACATAAACGGACAGTTGAGAATTATTGCCGATAAAGTTCGGATTGAAAGAGAAATCTGGGAAAGGAAAGGGCAGACGCCGTGACTTAAACAGATTGAACATGTCGCCGCTTTTCCTTCGGCGACACCAAAAACTGTTATGCTTCAGTGTCCTTTATATATATTTTATTTATTTTTGTTAAGTTTAACCCAAAGTCCTCTTTTTTTTGTTCTGCCATCCAAGAGAGGCGAGGCGTGTAATTTGAAACTTGGCACTCGATGGTGCCCAAGGATGGGGTTGCTGGATGCTGGATGCTGGATGGGGGAAAGGGACTACAAGTATTTCTTACAGCAAAAATAAATAAAATAAATAAAAGGATAAGATGCAAATTCGCAGTCTGCAGTATCCTTTGGGGACCTGGGGAGCCGGAGCCCGACTCTGGAGCTCTGCAGTGCGGTTTCCCTCGATTGATCAAAGTTCAAAGCGACAATTTCGTTCGGTTCCTGGTTATTAAAGTATGGGAAGAGTCAGGTTGAAAGTTGAAGCAAGATATTCGGGTTTAAAAATATATTTAACAAGGAAATTTGGCGAGGTTCTGTGAAATTTTCTGCGTGTAGAAATGTATAGTTCGCTTTGCATATGATTTGTGTGTGTGGCAGCCTTTTGCAATACTTGCAACTTTGCTCATCGATGTTGCACAGACACCGACAGGATGGGTTTCCCAACTTGCCTGGTAAATATTATTTGACAACATTTGGCCCAAACCGAACCGAACCGAGCCAAGATAGCGTCGTCGGAAGCCGCAAAAAGCCAAACGGCAAACGAGAGCAGATGTGTCCTGGGCTTTATCCTGGATCTGCCCCTCGCTCCCCCTCCCCCCTAATATTTTGTACTTTTTTGTACTTTTTGTATATCCTGTGTACTTAAGGATGTGTCAAGTGGCTGGGAGAGCAAAAAAGGCGGGAAAGGACATGCATTTTCATGGCAGAGCATTCAAAAACTTTGCATACTCGCCACGCCTCGTCCTGCCTCGTCCTGCCTGCCACGTCCTGGCTGCATTAATCAAAATGTTAAATAAGAAATCGGAATCGGAAGTGGAATTGAAATTGGAATTGATTTCCACACAAGCAAATGCTCAATATTATTCCATTTTTTTGCTGTTTGAGGGGGAAAAAAGCGGCAACAGCTGCAAAAACTGCACTTGCAACATCATTTATTTTTTGTTCGTGGCCAGAGGCAAGAGGTGGGCGGCAGTGCACTGTTTACGGGGCGTGGCAACACCTGACAAAAGTTGCCACTTGAAAAAGGACATTTTTGTGACTTTTTTTGTGACGTTTCCTTTCCACTGGACATGGTCGAGCGATTTGCCTCGGTCCTTGGTCCTGGGTCCTCGGTCTTCAGTCCTTGGACCTTGGGGAATCGCTCTTCTTTTTTAAGACCCAAAGTTGCAACTTGCAACTTGCAACAGCAATCGTTTATCGCCTCCTCGAACATTGATTGGCAAGTTGACTTCAGAATTCGGCGTTTTATTCCTCCCACCGTTCGTTTTTTTCGTCCTTTCTCCACCGCTTTGGATCCTTGCTGGGGCTCTTACTTTGTTCAAGTTTCATTGAGTTTTATTAGCCCGAAAAGGTAGTCGAAAGTGGCCAACTTAAGTGGCACAAAAAGATGGGAATGTTTTTCTTATTTTGGGATTTTATAATTCATTGGGCTTGAGGAATTTTCATTTAATTTTTACCTGTAATGTTTTTATTTCAATATTTCAACGTTTAACTATGCTTTCCCTGCTTTTTTTTGTAGAACTTTCAAGTTTTTATATATTTTCCGCTCGAAACAAAAAGAAAAAGAAAAGATATTCGATTTTCAAGTGTTTTTTTTTTCCGCAACCACAGACTCTGCCCCTCTCTGTTCCGCCTCGGCTGGCTGTCTCTTTCTCGCTGGTAATGCGCTAATTAAAATGCCTAAGAAGGCGAAGAATTCTGCTCGGCTTTGAGGCAATGGAATGCAGAAAGCCACAAAAAAAATGCCCAAGACGGAGAACTAAAGTTTTGAATCTTTTAATTAAAAAATGTAACTCGAAAACTATTTCAAAATTTACAAAGAAAAATATATAGCTCGAGATGTTTCTGGAATGCTTCTGTTCTGCGGCAGATTTTCTCTCAGTGCCCATATGTGTGGGGGTGGCCGAGGGATAAGCTTTTTGACTTGCCACTTATTAACTTGCCAAGCAATTATGGCCTGGAGATGGAGCCCGAGAGCGGAAAAGAAGCCGAGAAAAGATTTCAGGTCGTTGGACCACTCAGCCATATAGCCCTATAGAGGGGGTGGATGGTACGCTATGGAATTCTCCTTCCTTTAGCCTGGTTTCGCTATCCTTTTTCTTATCCTGGCAGCGATGCTTTTTCTGTAATTGCTCGGTGCTTCGTCCTGGGTGCTCGGTGCTTGGTTCTTGGTTGAATTTCCAAGGGACAGGAGCAGGAAGTCATGTGTGTGCTTAATAGGTAACAACTTGCAAAAAGGCAGACAACGTCCGACTGTCGCTCCTTCTCCAGCTCCTCCTCCGACTGACTGACTGACTGACTGAGAGTCATTATCTGCATCAGCACGCATAAACTTCGTTTGCACCCAAAAAAAATGCAACACAGAGGCAACAAAATAATAATAAAAGAAAGGAAAATAGTCAGGCAGGTGCAGGAGCTGGGTGGGAGCTGAGAAAAGCGGGAAAAGCGGCAACTCTGGCGGAACAAGAAGTCATTTCTTTTAAGCACAGCGGAGGCACTTTTCTCTCGGACTCTCTCTTGCAACACAAAATGCGTTCTTCGAAACCAAATCTTTCCAAAACAAATTTAAGAAAAAGGAATGGGCTTTAAAAATAGTTTTAAATATCAAATGCAACTAAAAAATCTTCATTTAAATCAATAATACATGAATTATCAACCTCTTTAAAAGTATATTTGGTTTCCTTTTACCTTTTGAACTAAAAAAAGGTATTCTTTCTTCTATATTTTCCTTTTTATTTAAAGAGCATTTAAAAGATTTAATATTTATTAAAAATGTATTATTTTTTATTACCTTTTTCCCATTTTCGTTGTGAATTTTAAACAAAATTGTTCGAATTTGTTTTATTTATTTTTGCGGCTCTTTTAGACTTTTCGTTGACTTGCAGTTGCCACGCCTCCATTACCGCCCCCAGCCCCGCCCCCATGTATCATACACTTACCTACTTAGGGGTAAAGCCACCCACCACCCACCAGCCCCCAAACCCCTCAAACCCCCTGCATCCATCCGCCAATCTCCTTGGAGTCCGCTTTTCGTTTCATTTTTTGGTTTCATTTCATTTCCTCGGCTTACTTTCTTCCTTCCTTCATGATGTCTTCTTTTCGCTGCCACGCCCCCTTCCCTGCCACGCTCCCGCCCCCCGTCCCCGCCAGTGGCGCAATTCTAATGGGAATTTACAATTTTTCACCAAAAAGCGAGCTCTTCCCTGCGCCGTTTCTTGCATAAAATGAAATTGTATTGCATTTTCTTTATATTTCTCGTAGTTTTTTTGCCTTCATGTTTTTGTGTTTGCTGCTTTATGGCTGGACCCAGAATTGCTGCTTCAGCAGCACCAGCACTGAGAAAAAATTCGGTTTAGTTCCCCCTTTTCGAGGCAGAAAAGCCTGTAAAATCACCCCACACTTTCTCTCAGTGTTGCCTCAACTACCGCTACTCCAGTGGAAAGTTGCCGCTGTCTTGGGCCCGGCTTTTTATATCCTTGGAGGAGCACAATAGAAAATCGCGAGAGCAACATGAAAATTTATGATGCATTTCTTGCACTGCCCCTTCGCACTACACTGCCGTACTGCACTGTACTTGGAGTGCTTGGAGTAACGAGAGTACAGTACACCCTCGCCTTACCTCTGAATTTATGTAATTGTAATGGAATTTATATTAGATTTTCTTTTCATCTTAGAGGTTCTTGGATCCCGTTAACAAGGATATCGTTTCAAATTGACAAATGGATGAGGAGAATTCTGTTCATCGTTTTCTATTTATTTTGTTTACCTTTTCCATGACACCGATTTGATATCCTTTTATATATCCTGGTTTATTCAAGGCGCAAGAGTTTAAAAAGATTAAAAATCATCAGAGAGATGAGAGCTTAAAGCTGGCATAGAAACTGCCTCTAAATTAATAGATAAAGGACCTTCCTTTGGGAGTTCTCCTATCTATCTCCCCTCTATTTCTCCCTTATTTTTCCCTTATTTCTCCCTTATTTTTTATTATTTATTTTAGTTTTTATGTTGCCTAAAAGGGTGTGTGGCAAAGTGGCGCCAAAAAAATGTGCGGCGAACAAATAGTTTTCCGCTTTTCCGGCGCATACAAAGGATTTCGGATTAGGCCCAGCCCGGCCGTGTTCTTTATCAATTTTATCTGTGAAATATATTTCCGAAACATTTGCCATTATATTTGCATTAGTGGCCACAGCTTCCGTCTGTCCCTCGGTCCTTGGTCCGGGTGTCCTTCTTTTCTGCTTTAACTATGAGATGTGTGTGGCTCAATTCGGAAGTCCTTTGGCTCCTTTCTCTACGTATTTATGGCAATACAGAGAGAGAAACTAGCTAAAGAAGGTTCTTTCTATATTTCGTTTTTCTTTTATTGGGATCTCTTATTTTCTCCGAGTGTACTTTTGCCAGAATGGACAGTTGGACGCCAATGAAAAGGAAAAAGGCGAGGCATAGGCATTCGCATTCGCATTCAAAGAACTATCCTTGCACCAAAGGATGTGTAAGGATGTGTTCCCTGGCGGAAACTGCTTATCACACATTTCCACACAGCCACGCAGGACCAAAAAAAAAAAAAACCAGAAATAGAAATATAGGATGGAAAATAAAAAAAGAAAAGGGTCCCCCCTTTGCCGGCCGGAGTATCGTAGTTGAGTAATCGCACAAAGAATGATGCGTAGACATGATTTCCGTGCGGTTGATTTTTCCCCAGCTCTCGAGCTCCCCCCCCTTTGCTAGTATTTATTTATTTTTTTTCTGTGTGTGGCATGCCCCCTTTACAGGCACACTGCTCTCTCGCTTCGAGGCGGAAATTGTTAATCAGGAATTTCCATAAATTTCAAAGCGCCAAGTGATCGAATTTTGGCCACCAAGAAGTGTTGAGTTTTCCAATTAGGTTAGGCTTTGTGGAAACGAAATTATATAGAATATAGAAATAGATTTTAGATCTTTCTCTTTTTTTAAAGCTCTTCATTCGAGCAAGACTCTGCATTTTTTTGAAGATATGCCTTTAGCTTTGCCTTTCCTTTGGAGCTTCCTTTGTTTTCGTTTCCCCAGCTCCTGCAGCAGCTTTTGGCATTTTTCGAAGCCTTTTGTTTCACTGTTGGGCGAACTGGCATTGCTGGGGAAACTATTCGCTGGGGATTTAGTTTCTGGTACCTTTTTGTGCGTTATCTGCATGATTTTGCATGAAGAGTCTCCGGGAAAGGAGTCTCGAATCTCGAGTCTCGGGAGAAGCCTAGGAAAAGGAGCAAAAGGAGGCAAAGGCTGCTCTGCTACTGAAGTAGCATGTAATTCATCTTATTCCCCAAAGACAACCACCAGCGACAAAGGAGACACGGACGCTTGAGCTTACAATTCCGGCGGGTAAATTGCTGCCACAGATGCCACCCCGAACGCAAAGGAGAGTGGCAGGGAGAGTGGCAGGGAAATCCGGAAGAAAACAGGAGACAGTCGAAGGCGTTGCTGTCGTCGCGTTTTGTGCGTGTCTCCATTGGGACATAAATGCCATTTGGCCCCTGGAAAAGGGGCTCCTCCTCTGGCCAGGCACGCGCCTCATTACGTGCCACCAATTCCTCCCTCTCTGCTCTCCCTTCCTAGCCCCTAGCTGGTGTCCTGGCATCCTGTCCAATCCCCAATCTCCTTTTGAGGCATAAAATGCGTAATGAATTTTAGATTTCATTTCAATGGCATATAGAAAGAAGTTATGACCGCAGGGGCTCAAAGATTTGGATTCCTCAGCCTCATCCTTAGTCTCAGCCTGAGCCTAGAGTCCTTGGAGCTTTTCCGGACACCGGAAACTTTTATTTGGCCGTTAAGTGCGTGAAGAGCAGCCGCAAAAGTGTTTAGTCCAATGGCCTGCAAACAGTTTTAGGTGATTCCCCAACTGGGTGTCTGGGCGATGGATCTCCCGTCCCTGTCCTCGTCCTGTGGCAGGACGCAACGATTAGGGCCATGAAATGGGAAGAAATAAGTGATTTATGGAGGAATTCCTAAATATTACTCATACGCAGGGTTGTACCTGAAATTCTTAATGAAAAATTAGTAAAGTTTAGGGAAGAGGTTACAGAATAAATATGGTAAAAGTTTTCAGGTAAAACTATTAGATAAAAAATCATCCTAGAAAACCAACACGGCGGATGAGTAATTTCTCGAAAATATCACTCATACGCAGTGTGGGCTTTTTTATAATCTCTTTCATCTTTTTAAATAAAATTTATTTGTTTATCTAAAAAAATGAAACAAAATAAAAAGAAAAACTTCTCCCCAGATAATTTTTCTTTCAGGGTCGTTGGCTGCGACATTGCGGCTGATTTTTTGTTGCTCTCAAGTCATTTTTTTTATTTTATTATCTGGTGCAAAGCAGACAGAGACCCCTTCTCTTTGCTGTGTCCTCTGACCCCCATGACCGGCTGCGGTCCAAACTGCAAGCATAATTTTTCTTGCTTCTAATGCCAGATAAACGCAGACAGGAAGTGGAATCCATGAGGCCACAACCGACAAAAAATTGGTAGGAAAAAAAGGGAAGGGAAAGAAGGGTAGTGGGGAAGGAAACTAAAAGCCAAAAAAAAGCAGTCGAAACCGAAAACGAAGCTGGCAGAAAGTTCCTTAACCCCGATAGCCCGATAGCCCGATGGCCCGAAAGCCCGAGAGCCAAGCCATCATATTATTTTCAACATTTATTTGCCATGCGTAAATAAAAAAAAGAATTGTATATAAACTTGTATATATAAAGGAGTGGGGAGTAGGGAGGTGAAATTTTTCAAAGCCAAAAGTGGTAAAGTAAAATGGAAAATGGCCATTTCCCCGCTCGTCCTGCATGTCCTGCCCATCCTGACCGTCTCTCTCAATAATAAATGCAAAACTGCAGCGGGAAAGGAGAATTGCATTTTAGGTAAACATAGAGCCTGGCCAAAAGGAGATTTTCCGGGCAAGGTATTGGAGGGGGGTTAAGTGGGCGGGGAGGATGTGGCATTGCGGGGTTAAGGCGTGTCCTGGCGCTTGTCCAATTGACGTAAATCGTGCACAAGTTTTGGCAGCCAAAAGGACTGCGGCTGCAGGCTGTAGACGAGACAGAGAAGGAGAACAACAGCGAGAGAGATAGCTAAGGGAGGGGCATGGCAGGGCACGACGAGGCAGGAGAATTGTGCCAAAACCAGAGGTCAGCAAACTTGGTAACCTTTTCCCAAAGAAGAGTCTTTCGATTTGAGGTTTTTGGAAAATTATGATTCACAAATTCACAAATTGATGAGGAAATTTGAATTTAAAAAATGAAAGCGAAGAAGCGCTGCTTTACAAACCCCTAAAAAAGAAGCTGCCTGGCTTTCTACGTCTATACAGGATATTTAGGATTTGGATTAGTGGACAAAGCAGACTTGACAGGACATTGACGAACTAGTTCTCGGGGAGCTCCTCCCAGGCGGCCTGCGACTTGGATTGCTCCTCCTCGCACTGATCCTTGTTCTTATTCTTGGTGGTGCTGTTGAGGTCACCCTGGATCGCCTGGATCTCTTCGATCTCCTGAATCTCCTGAATCTGCTGGATCTCCTGGATCTCCTGAATCTGAACTGGACTATCCCGACGACAGCACTCGCAGGTGTGAGCCCGGCGTTGCTTCCTTTGCTTCTCGAGACGATTCCTGAGCCGCACCTCCGGATGTCCGAAGCAGTGCTCGCATTCGTCCTCCGTCGACGAGGAGCTCTCCCCGAAAGGATGCGGCTTCCTGTAGATGCAGCAGCACTTGGACTTGCGCTTGTTCATGTGCTCGTTGTCGATGACGCCCTCGTGGAAGGCCACATGCCTCTCCGCCGCCGCCGCCACACCCAACCCAGATACCGATGCCGATGCCGATTCCAATCCCAATCCCAGTGGCCTCCTGGGCGGCGATTGCGTTTGCGACAATCGCAACCGCAGCAGACAGGGCGTGGCCGCCGCCCGGTGCACCGAGTCGGTGCTCGCCGCCGAGCTGAAGCCCGAGCTGAAGCCCGAGTCCGACTCTGGACGGCTCGCCTGCCCCAAGGCAGTCGCCTCGATCCTCAGGATCCTGGTCGTGGTCGGGCTCTTGGCGGGAGCCTCGCCACTCTCCTCCACGCTGCTCACCTCGGCGTTGGACTGTTCCATTTTAGATATATATCTGGATTATATATCCCTCCTGTTTCTGATTACCGATTTGTCTTGATTTGCAAACGAATTTTGTCACGTTGTCACGTTTTCTCGCTTTTACTTTCTGTTTATTATTTTTTTTGACGGGGTTTGTAAAAATTTCCGAGTTTTGGCTAAAATATTCGTTCCGAAAATACAGACTTTTTTGGATCTCACTTCGATCTGAACACTAATAAGGATGCAAGTGGACTGACTGTAGAGCCGAGCTCTGGACTCTACGAATTTTGACTTTGACAGAACGAGTTCCAGGGACTACTATGATCAGGAGCGGAAAAACTGAATGGATTTCAGAGGTTCCTAGATTCTAAAAACTCGATTCTACTCACTCCTTTGAATGGTTTTAGAAAAAAGAAGCATCAAAGGCTGTTTTTAATAAATATTTTCCGCCTAATGAACTGTTTTCAAACACGGCACAAAAATAGGAAAAAAACCTCCTGGTTTTTCCTTTACCGTTTAATCTAATTTTCTTGGTTTCAGTTTTTTTTGGTTCTCTCTGAAAGGAAAACCCGCTCGGAAAATGCTATCCTGTTCCTGTCACTCAGTCGCTGGGAAACCGCAGTAAAAAAATGTCACGCCCTCTCAGCAGTCACGCCTACCTCTGGTGGGGAGAGGGCAGTGCAGGGGGGATACATGTTTACGCCCTAGAATCCGCACCGCCCATCCCCGGCCCCGGAACTTTCTCTGGCCCGAAACTCTCCTGTCTATTGATTGATTATGCGAACTGTCTGCGCGAACTTGTAACTAGATTAATGAACTTTTTGCCGTGGATGCACTGCATCATCCTTCCCTGCTCCTTGTTTTTTTCGCCCTTTTGAGCGAACTCCACTTCCCACCCGACCCTGTCCCTGTCTTCTCCAGTTTCTGTTTGAACTTTGTCCCAGGCAGATGGCAGAGGGCAGAGGGTGGAGGGCGGTAGGCGGTAGGCGGTAGGCGGTGGGATGGGAATTTAAGTTGTCAGCAAAGGGGAGGGATTGGAGTTTGGGGCGGGGGGAGGGGCTTAGCGGTGGTACTACTGATGGCTTTGTGGTTGTCGACCTGTCATCCTAATCCCTAATTCCATTTCTATTCGCAGCTCTAATTCAGCCTTCAGTTTGCATTGAAAATGGCTGATAAACTAGCATCCGTTTTCCGGTTTTCCTGCTTCCCGTTTCCCCTTTCCCGTTTCCGGTTCCCCTTTCCCAGCTTGGCTTTCTCCCAAAAACAAAAATCCACTAAATTAATTTGTTTTGTTAGGAAACTTTTTCGATCGGTTTCGGTTTCGGTTTCCCAAGAGGTTTTTCAGAAACAATCTTCAGTATTTTCTCTGCAATTTTTACAGAGTTTGATATTTATTTTTTATATTTAAAGCTTTGAATATTTAAATATTATATTTTATGTTTAATATTTTAGTATTTCATTCCATTTTTAGAACCAAAAACAACGCCAGGATCATAATTTTTATCCCCAGAAAGCAGAAACTTTATAAATCTCATCTTTGGAGTTTTCTCATTTATTTGGTCCTGTCTTTTTGGCAAGATATCCTTTTTAATTTTGACACCTGAACATATTTCAACCGAATCCTGAGTCCTGAGTCAGGAGTCCTGCCCAGGACTAGGGATCCCCGAACCGCCTCTAGTCTAGTTCCAATTCCCTGTTTAATCTGCGGGAATTTTCAGTTGCCAAATGAAGCTGAGGCCTCGCTTCGAATGCCGAGAAGGCGCTGTCAGGGGCGGTGGGGCTGGCAAAGATGGGGGGTTGAGGCTTTCAGTTCAGTGAGGGGAGGGGATGTAGAGAGATTAAGGGGTTGGGGTTATGCAATCCCAGGCACATGGCATGGCACAAATTTTGTTACGAAAAAAAAATGAAGAGAAATATTTCTGTTTTGGTTTCTCTTCTTCTGCCAAAGTTTGAAGTGTTTATATATATATGTGTGTGTGTGTGTGTGTGTGTGGGGGGGGGGGGGGGGGGACGGTTGAATGTGTGGGTGAGTCCCGTTAGTCGTTTTTTATGAGGTCTCTTGGCGCTTGATTCCGCGGCCCCAAACCGCATTTAAAGTGCCTTTGCAGCAAAAGGAAAAAATATATAGATATATGATACATGTATAGGAAGGAGACACACACACACACCCACACCCACACATGGATGTGTATATGTATTTGTGGTTTGCATAACTCATACATGTATCGTGCATGTGTGTGTGGCATTTTTTAACTTGGTCAATGGGTCGCCGTCAAGCGAAACTGAATGTTTCCTCTCGTTTTATATTATTTATTTTCCCCTCTCCGGTTTTTTTTCTTTCATTCTTTATTATTTTTTTCTGCCATTTTCTTTTTTTCTGCTTTTTTTCTGCCTTTTTTTGCTGGCCCAGAAAGAGCAGTGGCGAAGATCTATGCCAGAAAAATATTCCTTCTCCTTCAATGATTCGGCTGATGAGGCCAGAGCCGCGAATGACACAAAAAACAGAAAGGAGCCGATTCCTTTGAACATGACACAAATATTTTCGTAAAAAATGGCAAATAAAAAATGTTGCGAATGAGGCCAGGCTTTAAGATTTTCTATCTGGAGATTTTTCATCGTTTTTTTTTGATAATTTATTCCCCCAATCCTGGCCCAAAATTCCTCAGAAAATCCTTAAAGCCAGTCCAATAATTTCACTTACCAATTGCTATTAAAATGAATCCTCCGCCTGAAGTTATTCGGAAAGTGAAAACACCTTTTGTTTCACCTTGAAATCCTGTTCGTCCTGCAAGTCCTTCTCGTCCTGTTGCATTGCTCCTGGCCATAAAGCCCGAATAGCTTTGAGGTCAGCAATAAACAATTTGCGAACAATTCCCCAAAAATATTGTGGTCGAATGTAGAAAATGTGCCACAAGCCGGAAGGGGGGACCCCCAAAACGAAGCGAAGACTCAAAAGACACAGAAAACGAACCACAATTAAGGGGGAGGGAAGGACTCCCTTTCATCCCTTGACCAGGATACAAATAATGAGGCAAACCACAACAATTACGGCAAAACAAACAAACAAAAAGGCAAAAAAAATAATAACACAGAAACGAAAATAAATCTGTAAAAAAAATAAAAAACCAATTGAGAAAAGGACGAAGCAGGACGAAAAGTCGGAAAAGCCTTTTGTGCTGGTGTGTGTGTGTGAGGGGGGTGTGGTGGGTGTGGTGGGTGTGGGTGTGTAAATGCTGTGAAATGTGCCAAAGTGAATAATTTCTTTTTAATTTCCACTTAAGTGACTTTTAAATGCTTCACACACACCAGAAAAGCAAAAAAGTCAAAGGGGGTGGCTGAGGTTGGGGTTGGGGTTGGGGTTGGGGTTGGGGTTGGGGTTGGTTTGGGGGAGAATCCTGCCAGACGACACGTCACTTTGACGCCCTCTGGTGTTGGCAATTGACAGGGACAGGGACGGCAGGAAGATGCATCCAGGGTGGGGACGGAGGCGTGGCAGGTGTTGAGCTTGCGGCTTGACCCTCTGTTTGATTTTCCTCAAGTCTCTCCTTTTTTCATCCTTTTTTAGCCTCACTCTTACTTCCGGTTGGGTTCTGTTTTCTAGTGACTCCCACTTTAGTCCTTGGAAAGGTCCTTTAGTCCTTTAGTCCCCATATTTGTTACTTATTAATTCAATTTATAGAAATATATATTCTACATCATATGGTTAATATTAATTTAGAAAAACATTCCCTAGCCCGAGTCCTTAAAAAGTTCTTACACCTCCTGTTTTGCGCCATCACACTGGGCTTTATTTTTTGTGGGGTTTTTGCGGATTTTTTAGTACCCTCATATTTTTTCGTACCGTTTATGTAATTGACTTCATTGCCAAGAATCGATTCGAGTAGAAAAGCCGCCTGCTTCCGCTTCCTTTGTCCCTGCCCTGCCTTGCCGCGGCATCCTTGCGACTTTTCTTTTCTTTTCCCTTATATTCGTTTTTTATTTTTTCGTTTTTTGTATTTTTTGTGCCTGCCCCCCCGTTATATATGGCGAACAATTTAAAGGCTTTTGAGCAATTTTTGAGTATCGAAATGAATCCCACTTGAGAACACACAAATAAAATTGGTGAATGTGATATGCAAATATGGGGTAAGGACTGCCATGGGTGTGCGGCATGAAAGGGGGGCACTTGGTGTAGAATTGACAGCTGAGTCAGCGCAGGGGGGAGGTGTGTGTGTCATCAAATCAAATAAAAAAAGAAAGAAAGGAACAAAAACGAGAACGAGAACAAGAACAACAATAAGCGAAAATGCTGCATAAACGTTAAAATGATGGGCCGGAAAATTCTTGACATTTTTATTTATTTTTTGAAGAGCTGCTCCCCAACTGCTCCCCAACAAGGAGCAAGGAATTTATGCGAAAATTCGTTTAAAATAAGTGACAGCGGGGACTTAATGATGATATTTTGCATTCAATTAAATTAATTCCCGGCTAGGAAATAAAAAAAAATATGGCAAATGCACAATATTACGTATACGCCGCATATGCACCAGAAAGAAACAAACAAAGGATGTCCAAACCGTAAACCGTAAACCGTAAACATAAATAAATAATAATAAACAGCAATAAAAATTGACTTCTCAAATGGGAAAGGTTTGGCCCCCAATTTCTGGGCCTCCTCCTTCTGCCATTTTGACCAAAAACACAAATCATGAAAGCAAATCATGTGAAGAACACCCCCTTGTGTGGGTGGGTCTGGAGACTGGGCTGGGGGGGTCATTTTTACGCTGATGTCTACGACATTATCTGCAAAATTTATTAAATGACAGACACATAAATATATAATATATTAGGCCATAAATATGGCAAGTCTTGTCCAGGGGAGAGGGAATCGGAAGAAAGGAATCGCAACGAACCAGGGAATACCCTGCAGGAGGAACTATATTTTTCTATAGAAATCGAATTTCCAGAGTATTTTTAGGAAGCAATGCTCCTCTCAGTAATATTATTTTATATATAATGAGTTTTTTGTACACATATGTATTTGGTTTCCTTTTATTTTATTTATTTTTTCGGTTTGAACACCATTTGAACCACGTATTTGTCGAGTCAAAATTATTGACATCTAAATTAGCCCAGCACCCGCCCTTCCCCGCCCTTCCCCGCCCTTCCCCTGGCTTTCCTTGTTTTTTTTTTGGGGTCCTCAATTTGCTTTTTATTTTATTGCGGGGGTGACGGTCTATGTTTTATTCCGTTTGATGTTGGGAAATGGCGAATAAATTGCAAGAAGGCCTAAATTGGCTTGGAAACACTTTGCACTGATTTTTGATGTGGTTTTTAATCAAATTTGTTTGCTTAGCGACTCGAAATTAGAAGCTTTTCGGCTTTTACACAAAATTAATAATATTTTGTTGTAATTTTCAATCCAAAAATCAAAAACTCTTCCTGTTTGGAGAGAAGAAAAATGTTTACAAATAGTGAAGCCACACCCATGGTAGAAGCCAGCACCCGCCCCCTCTTTTTATGACGGAGAGACGCTTATGTCTTTGTTTGCAACGTGCCACCCCTGCCACCGACCCCGTCCCGCAGCTGCCACCCTCTCCACACACACAATCAGTTACAGTCTCAGCTGTCAATAGATTGTTGACATTTTTTTTCGTGTGTGTGTGTGTGTGGCCCAGAGAAAGAGACAAAACAGGAGGGAGTAAAAGAGTGGCAAGAGAGGGGGGAGCCTTGTTTGGGCCTGTTTTGTTGGCCGTTTTTGTTGTTTACTGCTTAAATCTGCCAATTTACTCGTTTACGTTTAGGCTTGATGCCAAGGCGCCACTTCCCATGACTCGACTCAAAAAGGGGAGCAAAGGGAGCAAAGGGAGCAAGGATGTGGGTGCACATGTGTGTGTGTGGAAAATTAATATCTGTGTCATTTTTTGGGTTAATAAGGCTAAATTGAGTATATGTGCGAGACACACTTAATTATCATCATATTTATGGCCGTCACGGGGCAAAAAAAAAAAAAAAAAGAAACAAAAGGGACATGTCTCCTGTCCCATGTCCTTGTTGGGTCTCGGGTCTTCTGCCTGGTTGTCCTGCCTGCTTTCCGTTTAATTTTTTATGCCCGTTTATTATGATTACTTGTAATTATTTCTAATTTCTAACAAGGCAAAAATGTTATCAAGCCAAGGGGATTCGTCCTTTCTGCGTTGCCATGGCAGGAGATTTATTAGTTTTATTTAATTTGCCGAAGCTTTAAGTAGTTTTCTTTTAATTCCTTTCGAAACTCATTTTCATTTCCTGCCAGTTAGTTGGCTTATTTTTTGCATTATGTACTTTCCGCAAACTGTCTGGGGCGATGATGAAGGAGATTAAAGCCGATTTCGTATGCGTCACAAAGTGACTGTTGAGAAGCCATCGACAGATATTCCCCTGCCCTTGCCGCAGTCCATCTTCTTCAACAGTTCACAGTTCATCAGCCGGCTGTGTCTCAGGTCAGTGCGAATGTCTAATCTCCCGGCTGACTGTCTAATCTCATTTGATGATGACTCGACTTGACTCCACTTGATTCCCTTCGATTCCTTTCCATTCGATTCGATTCGATTCGATTCTATTGCGATACAATGCGATTCGACTTGACTTGACTTGACTTGAGTTTTCCGGGAAAAGCCCGGCTTAATCAATCATTGGCCTTCCCGCTTTTCTTCCCACTTCTCGTTCTATTTAATACTCTTCCGAAGGGTTTTGGTGTTTTGTTACTCACTCTTTGAGAATCTAAAGCTTTTAAATGGGAATCCAAGACCAAAGAGTATATAGAATTCGTGTTTTTCCCTTTTCCTATTTGGTATTCCCCTGGATTTATCTATTTCAATGATGGCCCCACAACATGCTTCGGTTTCAATTAATTTTCCAGCTTATGCCAGATGCATTGGCCACAAAAAACGCGCTGAAAAGTTGATTTTTGTTGAAATTGATTGAGGGGCGAGCCCCGAAAGTCCCGCCAGTCCCAAAAACCCGAAATTCAACATCCTCTGCCGCTTGAACTTTGAACGGAGAGTTGACCGAAAGTGTGTGGCCCAAAAATGGGAACCGAGGCAATTGAAACTTTTTGGGGTCCAGTCCACTCAGGAGGAGGGGGATTGTCAAGTGTTTCTCGTAGAAAGTTGAAAAGTGACCTGAAAAGTATGTTGGAGGAAATTTGATTCGATTAGATAGGATTTTCCTTGCCCCAACCCTACCCCTCCTTCTTTCCTTCTCGATAAAAATGAAATCTTTATGGTTTTTGGTATTTCACTTTTTTCGGTGTCTTGCTTTTAATATTTTAGGCTACATTTTCTTAAATATATATACAAGTAGTATGTTGTACAAAAAATACAAATAAAACCGGGCACAGGTGTACAAATGGCAAACAGAAAGTAAAACAACAAAAAGCGACAACTGGAGCAGCAGCCCAGAATTTACATAAAAAAGTTTGTCATGCCAAAGGCCTTACTTCCTGAGTCCTGGAAAATGCGGAGGATATTTTGGGGCGAGGATGGGGCAAGCTAGAATGGGGCAAGGTGTGGGGCCCCACAAGCACATGCATGTTTCTCTATATTAAAAATGAAAATTTTCACAAACGCTTAAGCAGCAAGAAAGTCTGTAGACTAGAGAGAGAAAAATGCAGTCGCACCAAGTTCACAGACTATATAGCCTCTATATGGCATATATATACATGATCATGTCTGGATTAGCTTAATGAAAGCAAAGACTTTGCTGCGGAAAACTCTGTGGGAAAAATTCTGGGGAAATTCTGGCAAAAACTCAGCCACGAAGCGCTAAGATGCTGACAATGTTTTCCACCCTAATGCTGGTTTGGGTGACACGAACACCTGGCCGGGACCAGGATGTTGCAAGGAATTTTACGACATGCCCTTTTCTTGTTCGGGGAGTTTGAATATTTTGGAAAAATTCTTTGCTTGAGTTTAAAATAATAAAAAATATCTTAAGTTTTTATATAATTGCTTAGGTAACTGATAGAATTTCCTTTAAAATTTAATTTCATTGCAATTTAAAAACTGGGAAAGAAAGGATATTCTGTGTTTCGCGTTAAAGTTATAAAAAGTTCCCAGGACATGTGCTTACATGTGTGCGAGGCGCATTTTGTGTGCTTATGGGAGCTTGCTGCTACGTGTTGTTGCTCTGACATGCTGACGGCAACATGCAACACAACCAGGAACAGTGGCAGCAGTGGCGGCAGTGGCAGTGGCAGCAACAACAATGCCAGCGAGACGTGCACAACAGCAACAACTGGGCTGCATTGCAGCTGCAACAAAAGGACTAAAAGGACTATTGCCTCAGCGAGTGCCAGCCATGAAAATCCTTCAGAGTCGCGTCGAAACATCCGCGTGACGACGTCATTCTCATCGTCCTTGTCTCTGGTTGTTGTAGATTGTTGTAGCTTGTTGTAGCTTGTTGTAGGTTGTTGCTGTTGCCGCTGGCAGACATTGCTGCAAAGATTTACGGAAAGTTTACAGCCCCAGACATTTGTTGTGGCTTTTATAAATTGTCTGTGCGTGGGCCAAGGTGTCTTCACTTGGGATAAAAATGCCTTCGAGGTTGTCTAGGGATTTCAGTTGAAGGGAAGCGGTGGGGCAGCGTGGGGAACTGTCGATTGCTGCAGCAATGACAGCACAACATCAGCAACATGCAACACCAGCAAGTTAAGCGCATTTGCCGTTTGTGCCACATCATGGGGAATCAATATTGATGGAGAATCCACCTTAAAAATATATTTCTGGATTGTATTTTCTTTTTATTTGAAAAATGCCAAGTAAAGAAATCAATATTTAGAGTTATTTAGAGTTAAAGGCGATTGAACAAATTTATATAATAGCCTCCAGCTGTGTTCCTGGGAATTGCGAAAGCTGACAGCCAGCATTCTTGGCTAACAAGTTGGCTAACAAAAGGGCCAAGAAAAATATACATGGAAAACAAAGGGGAGAGAAAAATTGGTGCCTTTATGGAAGTTATCGATTGATTAGTCGATAAATTGATTGATGATCGATGATTTTTTTTGGAGGGGGGGGGGGAGTCTCTGTGAAAAATGGGTTTTATTAAAATAAATTATTCAATTAATCAGATTATTAGGGAAATAATTTACAACCTTTTTGGCTTTTTGTTACTCTGCAACCTGCAATCGGAACCTGCCACCTTCCGTTTCTGCCACCCTTTCCGTTCTATCCATTTATCAATCTATCAATTTTTCACATTTATCGATTACGGTTATTAAGCATTCCCTTTCGGTTCGATTCAATTCGATTCGTTTCGATTCGACTCACCTTTGTCGACTCATTCGATCCCGATGCTGATGCCGATGCTGATGCTGATGATTCCTCCGGCTTAAGCTTGTTAAATGCATTGCTGGCAAATTGCATTCCCCATTTACCATTCACCATTTACAATTTGAAAGGACTTCCTGACAGGACACAGATGTTGCCGGGACAAAGGGAATGCCAGGGACGTGGGAGGGCTCGTCGCGCTGTAATTAACATTAATTTCGTATAAACTTTGGCACATTGCGTATACGACGCGTGTGCCCTCACTCGGTAGTCGCTTTATACGGTGTATTGCCTTTTCAATTGTCTGTGAGTGACAGGAATATCATCATAAGACAGCAGCACTGAGAGAAAATCAAGGGAAATCAAATATAAAAAAAGGAATAGATAGATAGAGAGATGGAACCAAATTTTCTTCAAGTGCACAACTAGTTGTGGTGGTGAAATGTCGTTGCACACAAATTAACTGCTAGAGCAATTGTTTTACACATCGTTGTCTGAATTGTTGTGGAGGAGAGGACGATACCAGGACGATGCCAGGACGAGGCCAGCAGGGAGTGAGGGGATAATTTGAAAATGTGGAAAATGTGAAAACTCTGGAAAATGGTATTGAGAATGAGCCTGCTTGCTTTTCCCAGTCAGAGATGGAACACAATAAGGCCGAGACGGAGACGGAGACGGAGACGGAGACGGAGACGGAGAAAGGCCATAAACATTTTAGCATTTCAGCATTTCAGCGAGTTTATGGGAGTTTATCCTGCAGCTGAGCTATCACTTAAACCTTGGGTGGGTGGGTGGCTGGCTTGGCCTCAATTAGCCGCCACTTGAGCTCTCAGATCCATTGCCTGCTTGTTTGTATTTTCACGCCAACACTTTTATCTAATGGCTTCTCTCTTTTCTTTGCAGGTAAGCCCAAACACCTCCGGCTAAATGTTAATTGGTTAATCACGGAGAGATAGGACAAACATCAACACACCGACACGTAAGCTTTCACTGTGATTGTATCTTTAAGATGTCAGCAAATCCTCAGCTGCAGATACAAAACCAGATACAAAAACCAGATACTGAAGAGCCTGCCAGCTGTGGCCTGTGGGAGCTGTGGCTTCTCCTTTGGCTTGTTTGCTATTTGCGGTTGCCTGCATTGTCAACTGACAATTGCAGCTCAAAAAGCAAAAACCGGTGGGGGGACGAGGTACAGGGACTGCAGGAATAACTGCAGGAATAACTGCAGGGAAAACGGAGAGCTTTCCTCTCTTGAAACTAATAAGTAAAAGCCAAGTTAAAAGGAAGAAAGCCATAAACAAATGGCGCAGGCACGTGACTCAACCGCTTCTTTTTTTTATGCCGCTTCCTACAGTGAGTAGTGAGTCGAGTAAATCGAATCGAAATCGAGTAAATCGGAAGGGAAATTTATTAAAAATATGCAAGAGGAAAAAGGATACAAATTAGATATATATTCCAGATCTTTAAGGGTTTAAAAGAGGGTTTGGAATCAGTTTCTTTAGAGGCTTGGTAGAGAATCTGAATTAAAGTCAAATTCTTGCAAAATTATTTGGTTTTTGAAAATTTGTAAAACATTTTGGATTGTCAACTCCCTGTTTTGTTTCAAAGGACTTCCTTCATCATAAAACGCCCTGCTTCGTGTTGGCGGCTTTTTCTATTGTAATCCTGCAAGCCAAAGGACTTGCAGCCGGGATGTGAAAGGGGGCATGGCCGCAGGGAGTCACTCCCCAGCTTTCTTTATTTTCCGCCATTCCTCATCCATTCTATTCCCCCTTTCCCTGCTTTCTTCGCTTTCTTTTTTTTTTGCATTTTTTTAGTTGCATTTCGTTGTTATCCTGGGAAAAGTTTACAGTGGGAACTTGAGTTTTGTTTGTATTTCGCTTTGTCTTCTATGTTGACACATTTTTCTTCCCTATTCCCCATTTTGTGTGTGTTTTTTTCTGCTGTTGTTTCCCTGGAAAAGGGTGTGTGTGCGGGTGTGCCAAACCGGAAATTACAAATGCAACAAGATGTTCTGCGTGAATTCTGTTGGCATTGTCTCAGTGTCTCAGCGAATGCATTTGGAAAATGCAAAACGTTAAGATATTCCCAGGGATCGTATGACCGAAAGCGGGATTATTGTGTGGCTTAAAGTTTGCAGTTTTTGTACGAGTAGTGAAGGATTGAAGTTTACATTTTTTGTTGAAAGAAGGAATATCTATGTGATACCCAGAACTTGTTTTTAGAGAGAGTAAGAACTGTTGGTACGCGATAGGCGTTACTTTCGGTATTTTAACTCTAACAATTAAAAGTATCAGAAGTCTTAACACTTTCCCCCATCGCCTTACCTTTGCCTTTCGAATCAAACCCAAAAACCGAAGCTCTACCAGTTCCGTCTACCGAATCGTCAGTATTTCGACTCAGGCCGTAACAAATTGATCAGGTTTCCTCTATCTTCTAATTTTTTTTTGTGTTTTTGTTTGTTTTTTTTTTATTTTGGAGAGTATCACAAACATTAAGTAGTGAAGTAGTTTTCAGTTTGGCTTAGTGTTGTTTTTAAGGTAAAGTCGCGCTCGGAGGAACCAATGGAGGTGCAAGCAATGGTGAGTGATTGCGATCGGATCGGGAGGGGCTCCCTATCCACCATGCTTGGATACGCCCAGTCGGAATACTCGTTGGAGACCAACACCGGGCCCATCATATCCCGGGAACAGACTCAGAAACCGGCCGAGTCGAGCGAGGCGGACGGCAATGTGACCGACGAGGAGGTCGAGCTTTGCATAACGCGCTTAAACTTTTATCCGGACCGCGAGAGGCGTCTCTACATGGACTGCATGCTCTCCCTGCCCGCCGGCAGGATGCAGATGCGTGGTGGAGCCGAGGCCGTGCCGCCACCGGAAGTCGAAGACAACGCCGACCAGCTGGGCTGCTCGCCGGAAATGCGCTACGAGAGGCTGAGGAACTCGGCGATCGAACAGCAGCGCCACTGCCGGCTTCTCAAACTGGCCTTTGAGTGCCCCCTGAGCCAGTGCCCGGCCAAGGTGACTGCTGGGGACCTGCTGAGCCACTGCCTGATCCATCATCCAGAGATCATAACCCTGGAGCTGCGCGCCGAGCGCCCCACATCCCTGAAGCTGCTGGGTCAGGCCCTGCCCGTAGCCCCGGCCAAGTCCCACTGCGTGGGCCTCCTCATCTTCGACAGTCCGCGCCGCATGGCCCTCAACTCGGACCTGCCCAAGGTCTACTCGGACTGGGAGGGCCGTCCGCCGATTCTGATCATGCTGTGGAAGACCTCCTGGGATGCCCGGACCGTCAGTCCCCTAGTGACCCACCTGTACATCCTCTGGCTGCTCTGCCCCCAGGCCCAGCCTGCCCTAGTGGTCAATGTCCGAGTGAAGGACAATCCCGAGTGCCGCAAGCTGATCACCACCTGCCCCAATCCCCAGATCCTCGAGCAGTGCGACCTGCTCGGCGAGAGTCCGCTCTTCATGCGCTTTACCCACCGCGAGATGAAGGAGCTGACCGCCAACTACTCCCAGGACATCGAGCTGGAGTTCGCCATCAAGGAGAGCGAGCAGGTCAAGGATCTGGAGCCCGATCTGGAATTCACCGACAAGGACGAGTCGCGATTGAGTCTGGAGAAAGTCGTGGAACGCAAGCCTAGCCCCAGCTCGGCTTTCGATAATTTCGATTGCGATTTCGATAAAAACGCCAAACCCAGCCTTGAAAAGGCTATCGAGAAGGAGCAGCAAGAGAAGCAGGAGCTATCGAAGGGGGAAGGCGAGCAGCAGAGTCCCAATGCCGAGGCAGAATCGCAAAATACTAGACAAGCAAGGGAAGTAGTTTTCAAGCAAAAGTTAGAGGTATTCATAGAGTCGAAGTTTAAGGAAAATACTGATCAAACTCTATACCCGGCCTCGGAGGAAGCGTACTATGGATCGTCTGAGGAGAAGACTATTGTGAATTCTGATGAATTTGTTGTGAAGTCTGATGAAGAGATGGCCGAGGAAGAAAGCCTCGAAGAATCCTGGCCAGAGCCGTGCGAGATGAGGAGCGATGAAAGTCTGGGAGCAATGGACGAAGAAAGACCGGAACTAATGCTAGCCGATTCTCTAGATAATCTTAATATACCTGAGCCTGAATATGAATACTATTGAGGACCCGAATCGAACGGATTCGAGGGACAGTTTAAGTTAGAGGAGATTTTGGCAGAACAAGTACAAGTAATATTTTAGGTAATTTTTGGAGGCCTCATAGAAGGTTTTTACAACTCGAACTGGCAGAAAACACAATTCTTTCATAATTCGAAATTTGTAAACGGTATTTGCAATCAAATAGATTTTTTCGTGGTCTCTATCTATGGTCTGAGCATCTACGAATATCTTTTCAATATTTTAAATATATAGTTGTTCGATTCGAAGTTCATAGATTGGTTTTAATGAGTTTTTGAGTTTGTGGATTGCCATAAACAAAGGCTGGCTGACTGGCTGACAGTAAGCCGGCTGGCAGGGGCTTAATTTAATTATTCTTCAACGCAAATGTTGTGGCAAACCCACCGCCCCCGCCCCGCTCTCTTTTTGGTCATGTTGCAGGACTCTGTTTGCTTGGCCAAAAAATTGTTGGGTTGAAATTTTTCGCTTACGCCGCAGAGTATGCAACATGTTTGCCATGAAGGATAAAAGGGAGGTGGAGACGGGATGGAGGTGTCCAGGTCGTTGGCAGCCATTAGCACAAATGTCGTCTGGCAGGAGGCAGGGGGCGGGCAGCCAGGAGCCGGGGCAGGCTAACAGCATCAACAACTTTTTAACCAACTTGCCAGCCCAGACTAACAAGACCGCAGAAATTGTGTAGAAGCCTTCCTGCCAGCCTGGGTTTGGTTTTTTTCGGGTGGCAAACTAACTAACTCAATGCTCTCTCGCCTGCCACTTGTAATGTACCGTTATTGTTGCAACAATAGGGCGGGGGCTGGGTTTAGGTGGCAACTTTGCTTTGTCCGCGAAATATATACAGTTTTTGTTCCTTTTTTTCGCTTTTTTTTTTTTAGTTTTTTTCGTTTTTTCGGGTGGCGTTAGTTCAACTTCTGCTGCAGAGATTTTACGGTCAGCGTTAATGCAGCAGAGCTAACCCTCTAAAAGCCGGCAACTTGCTGAACGCTTTATGTCCTCGACAGTGGCCAGGCACTGAGAGAAAAGTTGTACAAAAAATTACGGGAGACGTCACTTTTTTAACCATTCGATAGCGTATATTTTGGTCATTTTTTAAGCGATTTTGAAACAAAATACCATTCATGAACCAGGGATTTAGTCTGCTTCGATCGGCATTAAAGAATCCGGGGATCAAACAAAAAAAAATTAAGCCGATTTTTCAAAATTTTGAAAGGGGTAACATCGTCATTTTTTCAAAAAATTGAGAAAAATTTTTTTGTTTCATTCTCCCGATATTTTAATGAGAATCGATGAGTATTCAAACCCTGATTTATAAATGGTATTTCGTTCCAGAATCGGATTCTTAGTGGCAAAGATATTCGCAAAATACTGGTCCAAAATTAGGAATTTTAAATTTCAAAAAAATAGAAAATTTAATTTTTCAAAAATCGATTTTTTTAAACAGTTGGCAGTGTATATTGTAGTCATTTTTTAACCGATTCCAAAACAAAATACCATTCAGGAATCAGGGCTTAAGTCTTTTTCGATCTGCATCAAAAGATTTTAGAAAAGGAACAAAAAAATATTTTTCCATTTTTTGAAAATTTTGAAATTTGATTTTGATTTTTTCGAAAAATCAAAAAAATATTTATTGTCTAATTTCCCTGATGTTTTATCGCAGATCAAAAAAGCTTCAAATCCTGATTTCGAAATGGTATCCTGTATTAAAATCGGTTAAGAAATGGCCGAGATATTTGCTGTCAGTGGTGAAAAAATTCCAAAAAAAATTCAATCCATTTATCGCAATTTTTTTGCAAAATCGGCTTATTGTAATTTTCTGATTTTCTGGCAACTATTTTTTGAATATCTCGGCTATTTCTCAACCGATTAAGGAACGAAATACCATTTTTTGAAAGTAACTTCATTTCGCGTCGATTTGCATTCAAATATATGGAAAGTATAACAAAAAAATTTCAACCCATTTTTCGCAATTTTTGAAAGGGGTACCATCATCATTTTTTTCAAAAATCGACAAAATTTTTTTTGTTCTATATTTTATATCTTTGAATGTAGATTTAAGGAGATTGAAGCCCTGATTCGAAAATGGCATTTCGTTTGACAATCGGTTGAGAATTGGCTCAGATATTCGAATAAAACTGTTTAAAAAAATGGAAATTTCTGTTTTTGGCAAAGTGCATCCTCGCGGTCAGTTTCATTGCGGTTTGGTCATCTGTGTCCGTGTCTGGCAAGTTTTCCGCCCCTTCCGGCCCTTCCGCCCCTCGCACACTTTTCCACTTTTCCCATTTTCCATCCTGCATCCCCCGGCCCCTTGGACCCAGGACCCAGGACCAAATAGTTGTAAACTTATTTTGTGTGTATTCACCATGGAAAAGGACAGAACAGAACAGAACAGAACAGAACAGAATAGAACTGGACAGGACAGGACATGGAAAGGACATGGACAGGAGGACAGGAGGACCCTGGGCTCCCAGCGGACCCCTTCGGACACTTTAAATTGCACACAAATTGGCAGAAATTGTTGTTGCCAGAGTTCCATTTTTTGGCTCTTGCCTTTGACAAGGTTTTTTTGCTAAACAAAAAATTGAATTGCATTTTTATAAAACTAAGACAATAAAGGTTTGCCATCCTTTGCCAGTCTTTGTTCTCCGCCAATTTTTTGTTTGTTAATTTCTGTCCATTTTTGTTTTTCGCTTTTTTTCTGTTTTTTCGTCTCCCCTCGAGCAGAGTTAAGTGCTGCGGTTTGATGTTGTCCATAAAAAGCCATAAAAGCCACAAAATAAGCGAAAATTGAGGCAACCCAAAGTATCTGTGGCTTTAATTATTATATCGGCTTAACGGGCTCAGCATTCTCCTATAATTGTTAAACAAATTGTAATTTGTTTAGCCCTTAACAATTAATCATTGGCAATGCCATCAATTCGGGTTTATTTGCCTTCATTGTGTTTTTGTTCAACACTCGCTGATTGTCCTTGTCATGGGTATTATTCGATATTCGATATTTGAACAGGCCAACTAACCAATTAAATAATGAAATTTTCATTCCCATTGGCAGCCGTTGAGCCCTAACCCGAACTGGCTGGCAAATAATTGCTTCAATTTATTTGTTTATATACTTTTCCCCTTTTTTTTGGTCTGGAAATGATTTAATTGTGCTGCGTAATTTTATTACATTTTTAATTGATGTTTTTCCAAGCCAAAGGCGTTTTTCCAGAGCGCTTTCCAGCATAAAACTTAAATATTTATCCTGTTTTAAGCCAAAATTAATAATTTGAAAGCGCTGGATAAAAAATTGGAGTCATCTGAAAATCTGTGGTAATTTCTGGGTCATTTGCCCAGCCACGTTCTCCTTTTGGAGCCATAAAGCCAAGCCGTTGCTGCTTTTGGCTCTCCTGCCGCCAGGACCCCTCCATCCTGCCACCCTCCACCACTTTGAACCATTCGTTTTAGTTGCATGAATTACGAGGTTAATTAGAAGTTTGACACGAGGCATGGGGCACTTACAATATGTACATGGAATAAATATATATCCAGGAGGAGCAAGAGGTTGCTGCAACAAGGAGGCAGGAAGGTCCTGGGAACTGAAACTGAAACTGTAGCAGGCAGGACCAGGAGGCAGTACCAGGAGGCAGTACCAGGAGGCAGTACCAGGACCAGGAGCAGCTGTCGTTGCATTGCGAGGCACGTACACACACGCATGTCCTGCATAAATAATGCAAAAGTGTGAAAAGACACACACACACGAGCACACTCAACATACAAAATGGAGTCACATTTGCTTGGCAGGAAGCAGGACGCAGGAGGCAGGAGGCAAAGGCAGGCGTTTTCAATATCAGCCTAGCAACTGGAAAATGGAAAATGGGAAATGGAAAATGTTAAATGTGGAATGGAAAGGGCTAGCCACGCCCAACGCCCCTTTGGCCAGCTTGCACTTGTTTATCATTTATTACTGCAGTCGGAAAATCTGTTTCAGGTCCTTCGTCCTTTCTACATTTCACATTGTTTGCCTTTTGTACATTGTCGAGTCCTCGTCGAGTTCTGTATTTTCCTTGCCGTTTCCTTGCTCCAGAATTTTATTCTATTTTATTTCCTCACATATTTTTTTAAGCATTTGTTTTTTTGAAAATATTTAAATTGAAAAAGTGCTGCTCCCAGGATTTTCCTTCCTGCGAATCCAGTTGAGATTTAATCGATTCTAGAAGGACTTTTCTATTAAATTCATTCAAGTTTAAGGAAATTATCTCCCAAGAGCTTTAATCCGAGGCTGTTGTTTAATTTAATAAAAATATCCTTGCGGCCAGGAGGCTCTTTCATTCGATTTCATAACCAAAAGTGGAAGAAAGCAGAATGCATGTGTATGGGTGTGTTCAGAGTGGGAGTGCAGCGGTGTGCGTGTGTATCTGTGGGGCATACACCTCGTTTTCTTGTTCGGTTGATAAAGTTCATTTACCTTTTGGCGTTTATCTAAATGCTGTTTCTGGGCTCTCCCTCCCGCGCCTCTCCCCAGCAGTGGCAAAAGTGTAATTGTCTATCTTATGCTTTACATTTGCACACACAGATGCAGATACACACAGATACATAGATACATAGATACTCAGATACTCAGATACATGTACATGAACGAGCGCTAACTTTGTTTGTTTGTTTGCATTTGGCGCTGCTTGAGTCGAGGAATATAGTACTCCATGTCTGGCAGAATGCCTGAATCCTTTCCCAGGACCTCTCTCTTTCGAGTGTGCGACATTAGTGCAGCGGGTCATGCCATTTGCCTTCGACTCGGCAACGCAACTTGCAACATTTTCGCGCACTTTCAACTTGCTTTTTATGGCAGCTTTAGCATTCTAGAATCTCTAGAATTTCCCTAATCCCCATCCAATATTCGCTTCCTTTTCCATTTCACTTCCATTTTCAATTTCCAGCAATTAGTGCAAAGTTATTTGCAGAAATTTGATTTCCCAACCTGCCAATATGGGGCATTGTGTGGTTTTATTTATTGCATTTTTTTCATACCTTTCTCTGCTTTTAAATGAAATATTTTATTTTCGATTGCCACGCTCTCGGCATTCCATTTCAATTTCACTTGAAAATTCACTTCGCAGCTCCATCCCAGCTCCATCCCAGCGAGCCACTCGCAAAAATCAGAGAAATCAGAAAAGCGTGGCCGAAATCAAATTACACGAGGGGCGGGTAGAGGGCGTGGAGGGTGTGGAGTCCCTCCCCAAGCCCCCCATTATATAGCATTGGCAAAACTTCATTACTAATTCCATTTCGCAGCACAAATTTCACCACATATGCTGCGAAATGCCAAGCAATTTATTTCAAAAAAATTTCATTTCAGGAAACATGTGTGTGTGAATGGAAGCGAATTTTAGAGAAAATGCTTAAAAAAATCTAAAGGATTCTATATCCTGGAAGTTAAATCAAAATAAATACAATCTATGCTAGGCAAGGACTCTCTGTTTCTGTTTCTGTTTCTGTTTCGGTTTCTGCCGCGATGGCTTCAAGTGGAAAATAGTAGAATTTATTCATCAATTTGTATTCCCATTTCGCGGCTCAATCAATTGTTGCCGTTTCTCTTTCTCTCTGTTGCCCATTTTCTCTAACCATATCTTTTCCATATGGAGCTCCCCAGTCCCCCAGCCCCTTAGCCCTGGCTTTTCCCCCGATGTTCCCTCGATTTTCCCCCATTTTCCCATCGCTTTTCCTTTTGCCGTTCACGATTTGGTGCACCCAATCGACCCATAAACCCAGTTATTTACTTAGAAGCGCCTTTTAACAATTTTTTTTGCATCTTTTTCTATTTTGTTGCCACTGCCACTGGTTCTTCTTCTTCTGTTGCAACGTTTTAATGGCAAGCTGGCGTCGCAGTCGCAGCGCCGTCACCACAGAACACAGGGAGAAATATTTGTGGCTTTCCAATCACTCTTTTTGGTAGTTTTTTTTTAATACAATCCCTGCTATTTTCTCTATTCATCTCCTGGCTCTTGGTATTTTCTCTCAGTGCACTGGCTGCAGTCGGGTTTTTGCATTAAATCAACGCGCGGCCACAACCAACAATAATCAACAAAACAGAGCGCACAGAGAAAACTTTGGCCGCAATAAAAGCCGGTACAGACTTTGTGCCACCCAATCACCCACTGCCCACCCACTAGCCACCCACTAGCCACCCACCCACTGCAGGGGAAGCACCTTGCAATTTTCCAGGAGGTGGGTTTTACCGCCTCCTGCCTCCCCTGTGCAACCAATTTCAATTGCAATTCGAACTCCAATACGAGAATTCGTTTCAATTTGTTGGTGACCCAACATCCATGGAGGGCCTGCCTGCTGCTCCTCCTCCTAGCTCCTCCTACCTCCTTTTTCCAAATCAACCGCAATCGGAAAGTGCAGCTAGGGGGTGGTGCTGGTGCTGGGCTCCCAGGCAGTAGCCAAGAATTGATTCGCGCCGAGTCGCGCCGCATGCAAATAAGGTCAACGTGCGCTGGCCAAAGCCGCCGCGGCATTCAGTCAAGAAGCGGCTGAGACGAAAGCGGCCCCTTTTGGCCAAACACAGAGAGAAAAGAGTACTTCAAAGAATAATATATGAAGTAATATCTCAAAGACTTCATTAAAAAGATTAATCAACAATAGTCGAAAATATAAAAAAGATGTATTAAAAAAGGATAGGTTTCTAGGCCAAGTTTCCTTTAAAAAAAAAGGCATTTAAAATGCGTAAAATTTAGTTTCGAGTCCCATATTTACTAGAATAATCCATAGATCCATAGATCCAAAGATTGGGTTACTCTTCCAGAGACAGAGATTCGGAATTCAGAGTCCTGGCAACTTCTCATCGTTTTCTCGCCCTGGAAAGCGCCGGAAAGTATGCAACACTGCGGCAACCGCATGGCTGAATGATGGCTGATGTTTTTTGGGATAGGCAGGATTCGGGTGAAAAGGGGATGTAAAAGGGGGGTGGCAAGGACTAAAAGGAGTGGACTCCAAGGAGGCCTTAGGAGGAGGAACGGTTGCCTTGTCTGTGGTGCTTGTTTGCCACGTTGCCATTTGGCACATTTCGAAGAGCCCACCGAGGGAGGCGCTGCAAGAGTGGGCGGAGTAGGGCGGAGTGGGCCGGAAAGGGGCGGGGCTTCCTCTTCGCTGCTTGCCGTTGTTGTGCAATTGCAAACATTTAGCATGGCGACCTAAAACAGTTGCCCCACAAACGAAAAACGCTACAAAAATTGGAAAAACCTGCAAAAACTATTAAAAAAAAGATTTAAAACAAAAACTAAAATATAAATAAATAATCAAGCCATTTAATTGCGGTTTTCATTCCATTTTAAATAATGAATAAAATCATTTAAATAATAAATTCCCCCCTCAAGGCCCCAATCATTTTTGTTATAAATTATTTCGAGATAAACTTTGAACATTTTAATGTTCTTTCAATTTTTTTTCCACGTTTCAACCTGGAGAGCTTTCATAAATTGCATAAACACCCAAAGCCATTTGTAAATTGCCGGGAATCGAGTGAATAAATGAATTTCAGGTGCTCTTTGCCAGCTTTTCAGACACCGAACAGATATTCCCAGACTCTATTTATTCACACTCGCAAATGGTACTCACAAATCAACAAATTTTAGATTTAAATTCTCTTCACACCCAGTAGCCCCGCCCCCTTTCACTAGGCTTTCTCCGTCGGGCTTTTAATGGCTAGAATTTTGCATTCATTGAAATCCCATAATGGCCATAGGCAGGGAGATTCGGAGGGGTTTGGGCCAAATTGCATTCTAACCAAAAACATTCAAGACAAAATCAACAACGAAAATTGCACAAATTTATTTTCAAAACACAGGTGCCAAGTGGCGATTTTTCTAATTAATTCTTCACCTTAAAAAAAGCTAAAATAAATACTAACATTTAAGCTGATTAATAACAAATCTATCTAAAAATCGTTCGAAGTATTCCTTTTAGGAATCGGATGAGAATCGGCCAAGATATGGCCTTCCCTTTGAGCCATATTGGATCGGGTTTTAATGCAGAGAATGCCATAAATTCGTATCTTTTTCTATAAAATTCTTTATTTTTTCATGTTTAATGTTGTTCAATGTTTAATATATTAAATACAGATAGCAGATATACAATTTGGGAAGTTCTTTGCTAGTTTATTAATCCTGTTTAAAGATACGAATCGTTTCGTTTTGAAAATTTTAAAAGGTCCACAAAAGCACGCCGCTCTTTCTTGAAGAATCCAGGAAGAATAAATAGGTCCGTGTTGCAGATATCGATGCTCGCTTATTTTGACATTTTTAACAGGTCCAAACAACCACGACGATATGAAATTTAAAAATGAAATTGCTTTAATGATTAAGATAGATTATAAAAGGAATTCAATTCAAAGGAGAGAAGAATAAGAAAAATTAGTGGCACGACGAGGACACTCACGATTAGGTCATAGGATCCATCGTTTTTAATAATAATAAAAAATGATTCAAATAAAACAATCGTGAAATAAATAAAAATAAAATAAATAAGAAGAGGAGCAAGGACTCTGATACCCAGGAAGAACCCACCGGTTAATAATAAACAAAAATAGGGAGTTGATTGAAAATCGAAATAAAAAATAACAGTAGCAGTGATTGATATTGAGGAATCTGAAGTAAGTTTGGTAATGAGAACAATTACCGTAGCCTGAAATAGGAAATCAAGGAGGCTTAACGCAATTGGCAAAAATGGAACTAATAAAGGGATTGTGATTCGTCAGGGTCACGAGGTACCAGGGGTCAAATTGATAAGTTTGATAATTAAACAAAATAATAAATAAAAGAATGAGAAAATGAGGAACAAACTGATGCAGTGGTTTCGCGAAATGATATCCAAGTTCACGTTAAATAAAAAAAAAACATTTTAATAAAATTGATAAGTTTGATAATTAAACAAAATAATAAATAAAAGAATGAGAAAATTAGGAGCAAACTGATGCACTGGTTCCGCGAAATAATATCCAAGTCGCGGTCCTTCGGGGTCTCACGAGGTTCCAAGGAAAGGATATAAAGAAATTCAAAGAATTGGAGGAAATCAGCAACACGGAGCAGCGATAGTCAGGGCGGATAGCGGTTGCTCTTTCGGGTTTAAACATTTAAATAAAAAAACACACTTAAAGAAAACACTTTTAAATGAAAAAATAAACACTTTTAAATGAAAAAAAAAACACTTTTAAATTAAAAAAATAAACACTTTTTTGTAATAGGAAATCACTGTTGAAATAATTTTAAATAATTTTTAGCCTTAACTGTTTGGCTGCCAGACGGAAACTGATTTTGCCTGGATGGAGCTCCCTTTTTATAGGAAATTTGAGGGCATCTGGGCCAGAGGTGGAAGTCCATCAATAACTCCACCGATATCGAAGTATTACACCTGAATCCGATAGTTCTATCGAAGAGTTTAACCTAATCTTAGTGGGCGAGCAAATTAATGTCATTTTAAAAAGTTTTCGACAGAACACCCTTTGGAAAAATGAAAAAAATCGCTGAGAAGGCCAAAATGGCCAAAAACTTATGCTATATCTCGGCCAATTCTCATCCGATCTTTAAACGGATTCTCTATCGATCTGCATCTAAATATGGAAACGAAATTTTTTTTCGTTTTTTTCTAGGGTCTCCCCAGAAAATTTTCAGGGGGTCCATCAGAAAAATTTGAAAAAAATCGAAAAAATATTTTGTGCCAGGATTTTGATGCAGATTTATAGGGAATTGAATAAAGATTCCAAATCTATACTTTGGTCACGGATCGGATGAAAACTGCCAAAGATATGGCCCTGGCTTTGGCCGTAGAGGCCTTCCAGGGATGTTTTTCATTTTTCCAAGGGGTCTCCCCAGAAAAATTAAAAATAAAATATTAAAAATTTTCGGTGATCAGTTTTTTATGCAGGATTATAAAGAATTGGTTTAGGACTCGTTTGAGATATTCCGCTTGAGAATCGGATGAGAATTCTCAAGAGAGATAGAGACATTACTGTGGGCCATATGGGCGTCTTCCCCATTTTTAAGGGGATACCATGGGGAAAATTGACAAAAAATCTTTAAAAAATGTTGTCTTCAGATTTAAATGCAGATTAATAGGGAATTGATATAAAAATCGTTTAAGGTATTCCGCTCTGCGATCAGAGGTTAAGTGGCTGAGATATAGCGCTTTACTTTTTCAAAATTATCCCCTCAATTAAGGCCCCAATTACTTGTTAAGTTTTCACGCAAATCAAGCTGGTTTTGTTATCGCAATTCGCTTTATAACTGTACTAGGATCCACCTCATCCACCCACCTGGCTCTCCCACTCTCCCCATTTGGGCAGCATAGGGGGAGAGCGAACGCCATGCAATTCGAATGCAATTCGCTTTATAACTGTACTAGGATCCACCTAATCCACCCAACTGGTTCTTCCACTCTCCCCATTTGGGCGAGAGCGAACGCCATGCATCACCTGGAGTCTCTCTCCGCTCTCAAGATCCGTTAAGTTCTAAGCCGCGCTCTCACCATTTTCCATTACGCCATTTCCTCTTCCTCGTTTGAGCGTCATTTGTCGTTTGCTTATGTCGGGATCAGAAGTGCTTTAAAGTCGCGTGTGTTTTTTGTGATTAAAATCGTCTTTTCCGGGGCAGAAAATATGCAAATTGTTAATAAATGTAGTGCCTGAACCATTGGCTGTAAACCATAACTATTATTAAAGAGTTTTTCACAGTAATTACCTTGGTTTACGCATTAAAAATGCAATTGAGAATATTGAAAGCCGAGAGCAAAGAACCGATAAGTGGAGACAGTGCAGGTCATTCGTTTATGAACAAATGTTTGTAAATACGCTTTTTGTACCTGAACTTCGATGTAAGTTTCATTATTTTCTAATATTTGTTCGAGTTCTCTTTTAAATTAGGCTAAAAAATTAATTTTATCTTTATATCTTTTATTTTATTAACACAAATTCGTGGCAAAAGTAAGGTTTTTTCGTTTGTACAGTTTTTTTTGTTTTTATTCGCTGCCATAATTGAAATGGCTCAAAATACGCTCTATTTGGCAACAACAATCGGCCCAGAGAGGTCCTGGGGGGGGAGGACTTGTGTAAGTGGAACAGAAAAAGCGTGGAGAAGCGCATAAAAAAATAAGAAAATACGAGAGGAGCGAGAGGGAAAAATATCCCGCTTCGTTTCAACCAATTAAGCGCCAATAATTAATTCAATTGATTTCATTTCAAGCAGGATTGCATGACCAAAGGACTCGTTTTCCAGCGCCACAATGTCGCGTTTGGGAAGGGGAAATGTGGGCGGGGCAGGGGAAAGAGCAGGGCAGGACATTTGAATCTCGAATGCCATTAATTCATTTTTGAGTTTATGGCCCACAAAATGCCGAAGAAAGTGTACAGAAAATTGGAGCAAAACTTTAAGAAATTAAATCGGGAGAAAGTATGTTTATTATTCACTAGAACCAAGATTTATACAACTTATTTTTGGGGGGCTTTGTGGCTGTTTAATGGCTTCGACAGCTGCTGTGGTTTCGCCCCGAAAATCGAAATTAAATTTGGCAAATTGACTGGAAAGGAAATTTAATTAAATTTATTCCCGAATCTCGTTCCTCGAACAGACTCTCATAAATTCTCGCCTTTTCTTGTCTTTTCAGGTAAATAGAAAACCAAAAAACACAAAAAACAGGACAAAAAATACTAGAAGAAGATTTCCACGACACTCGAGCCTTTTGTTGAATGTAAGCCAAAAATCCATTTACATAATAAGATGCCGGGCTGAAATTTTGGGGGCAAAACAATCCGGAAAAGACAAACACGGACTAATGCCACATAAGTCATGCATATGTGACTCACTTTTCAAATAATATATAGCCACACCCGCCCCCTTGCCATCTCTTTCGGGGGAGTCCTTTGCCAAGAGTTTGGCAAGAAAATTAACAAAACATAAATCCTGCCAAGGCACTTTTTAGATGCTAGAGAAAATAAAAGCGCCTGCCTTTAGTCCTGCACGGAATGAGTTATATATCTTTTGGCCACAATTTTTTGGAATTATTCAGAATTCAATTGAATTTTTATGCCAAAAGATAGTGGTAATAGTTTTCTTTTAAAATTCCTTGAAAATCCTTAATAACAATTAAAGATATGGTAAAAATCGGAATATATAGAGCAGCTTGTTTCCGATTTCGATTTTTTCTCCATTTTTCATTGAAACATTCTTTGGGCTCGAAACCTAACGGGAAACTTTGGCTCTCAGACGCAGCCATTACTCTTTTTGCCCCTGCCCCTCACCCCCTCCCTATGGGCAACACTTGAGCTGCCTGCCGCTGGGGGGCGCCACTTTAAAAGAAGCACCACAAGCAGGAGGAGCAGGATGAAAAAATTCACACTATAAAATCATAAATTACGCCATTTAAGTGGGTCAAATGGAGGCATTTGTGCGGAAGACACCCCGCTAAGGGGTTGCTCCAGTGGTGTGGGGGGCGGGGTGGGGTATACAGGACCAAGAGGATACAACGACTGCGGCGTTTCCATGTTACTGGGTCACTGCAGGCACACACAAATTGCGGTGAACCGGTTCGGGTTTGGGGTTTGAGGGCTTGGCGGTTTGGGGGGGTGGCACATCGGTGGCTCAATATAAATGAGCAATGTTAGGGGGGGCTCCCCACCCGCCCAACCGACCCCCCGATCGACCCTCTTGTTGTTAAGTAAAAGAAGCCGCAATAAAACTAACGAAAAATGGAAATGGAATAGCGGTAGAAACAAAAACTGTGGAAATGGGAAACGGAGAAATGGGGAAAAGGGGAAATGGGAAATGGAGAACCGAACGCGGACGACGTCATCGGCGATTGTTTGTTGTTGCTGCCGCAGTGGCAATTATTGCAAAACAAGAAGGTTGTCACCCCATTTTCCACTACAGGGGGGGGGGGGGTGGGGAGGAGACTCCCCCTCCCTGTCAGCCTACTGCATCGACCTTGTCAGCATTTTTCGTCTTTTGCTGCAGTCACGTTGACAATTTTTCCAATTGCAGCGCAAAAACTTTGCCTGCCACAGTAATCAGTTAAAGGGGCTGACTAGGGGGGGTTCCTATGTAATAACGCGGGGAAAAATTGGAAAAATCTAGGATGAAAGATCAATTTTAGGGGCTTTAAAATTACCTTTTCCGAAGGATTTATAGATTTTTTCAGCCTAAATCGCATTTCCTATTTAAAATTATCAAATTTTGAGGCATTTTCCTTCAATTTTTTCCACTGCACTTTTTTGTTTGTCGCATTTGGAATTTCATTAGCCAAGTCAAGTCGAGTTTGGGCCAAAAAAAAAACACAAAAAAAAGGAGCAAGGAGCAAAGGAATCGGGCCTGAAAACAGAAGCCTTACTTGATTCGCTTTCATGTTCGGAAAAGCCCCCCTTTTCCGTGTGTCATGTCATGGTTGACTGGAGGGAGTTTCCAAAGGGGGGAGGGAACAAAAAAAGAGGTCCTTATTTTCTTTTCGTCTCCGGATTTCCCCCCACCACCTCGCCCTTGACCCCAATTGATGGTAATTTCAGTTTTTTCTTCGCTTTTTCTGATGAGCAAATGTCCCCTGTGTGGAGGTCTGACAGGAAAGCTAAAATATTTGCATGGCACGAGGAGGTCTGAAGGGTTTTCAGGACCTGCTTCTATCTTTAAGAAAAAACCTTGGAAATTAGCCAAGTTTTAAGCTCAAAAAAAGGGAAACCAGGACATGCTTGAATTTTGAATAAATATCCTGAATAAATATCCCTATTTTATGCTTCATTTATGTTCCATTTATATTTCATTTATTCTCTAAAATTTTGCTTTTATTTCCAACATTTAAAGTGGCTTAAATTTTCCATTAGCCGATCGGCTATCTCTGTTTGGTTTTATGCAAATCATGTACACATTTCTCTATATATATCCTCGTATATATATCCTCGATATCTGGCTCACTAATCTGAGATACAAACAATATATTCAAAAAGCGACCTAGATCCTGGCTCCACGTTCGGCCAACAATGGCCAGGATAATGGCTAGAGCGAGAGGGTTATATTGGGTTATCTCTTTCCCATAAATTATCTGAAAAAAATGAGGGAAACTCTTCTTTAAAGCTTAAATTGGCTAAAAAACTTTCTGTTTTTCGCATAAAAAAGAGCTTTAAACCAAAACCCGCGAAGCTGTCTTGTATTTTAGGAAATTTATTCCATTTGGCAGCCATTAAAGGAGCCGGGAATCGCTTTTATTACCTCTAAGGAGCATCCTAGTAGTGTCATTCCTATATGGCAGGATATGGCAGGATATGGCAGGATGGGATTCCCTCCGTTTCATTCGCATAATTCGGCCACTCGAATCGAAACCGCGATGGGACTCTCCGAGTGAGAACATTAAATTAATTTAAGTGGCTCACTCGCTGCCATCTTGGCAATTGTCAGTGCATTAACAGGACTCTGTAAGGATATATATATATGTAAGGGATTCATATAATTCAGCGCCAAATGTGGCAGACAGGATGCGGAAACGATGCGAGAGTGTAGCTGGATAAGGGTATATCGGTGCTAGAGAGATCTTAGACTATGGAAAAGTAACGGGTATCATAGAGTCTTTGCTTCTTTTTGTGATTCTCTACAATTGCCTGCAATTGTCCTTAAAAGGACTCCCGGGGGGAGGGGGGGGGGGGGGAATTGGGAAGAAAAAGAAAACAGAATCATAAAATCAAATTACAAACTAATATTGCTCACAGTGCGTTTGCTTTTCCGTATCGTTAGTTTTCACTGTCAATTGACAAAAGAACAGAAATTTTGGAGGGGGGTTACTATATTATATAAAGGGGGGTACGTGTTTGCAAAGGGGGTTGTCAAAGGGGGTTGGAAACTGCACCAGCAGCGGAAATATAAAGCAAGACAAAGGGAGCCAAAGGCCAAGGGGAGAGGGCAGAGCGAACAGAATTACAAAATACACAAAGAAAGCGGGAGAAAGCCAGGAGAAAGCAGAGCCAGTTATGCATGTGGGGGGGTCCCTTTTTCCAAGGGGCGTGGGGGTGTGCCATCAAACAATGCCACAGAAAATAATGTAACGAAAATTGTGTCGACGTCATCGATACGCAAAAATGACGTGGAACTCCTCCCACTCCCCCTCCTTAAATAACAATAACAAATACAATCCCCCCCCCAAAAGTGAAAGTCAAGGGGAGGGGGGTTGACGTTGAAAGCGGATTATATTTTTTTACGGGAAAGCGATATGCAGACGGTTTTTGGGGAATTATTTGGGGAAATATTTTATTCTGCCCCAAAAAATATGCTACAAAAAGGCAATAATTAAGGGGGGAGCTATTAATTCGGTAATTCTTTATTAAATTTTATCTCTAAAAAGTATTATTTCTTAAAAAATAATCTTAAAAAGAATATTTTTCGATCCCAAACCCATTCAAAAGCTTTAATTACTTCCTTGAAGATCTATTTTTCGCGTTAATTTAAAATGCAGGGTATCCTTTTTTTATAGCCTCGCCTGTGTCGGTTGGTCCTTCTGAACACACACATGTGTATCGGTTTATATATCCTTGTGTACTTTATGGGGAATCGGGGCAGGGGCAGGGGCAGGGGCCGGGGCCGGGGGCAGGAGCAAGAATCGAAAAATCACGTATACGTCAGCGTGGCTGGCGGCGTCGTTGAGGCTTATCTGCTTTTCTGTTGTTCTTTGCTTGTTGTTGTTGTTTCTGTTGTTGTTGTTGTTGTTACCATAATCGCGAACGCCATAAAAAACGCATTGTTTATGCGACGTAATTGGACACCATCGTACCACCCAAAAAAAAGCAGAAAAAATAAATAAATAAACCAAAAAAAAGAAAGAAAAAGAAGAAGAAGGAGAAGGAGGAACCCAAACACCCCCTTTGGCTGTTTGGCATTTGGTCATCATCGGATCTCATGGTAGGAGACCATTTTCGATGCCATTAAAAGCGGCCATTGAGCGCGTGTCCTGCCCCATCCAGCGGCCCGCAGGTCCTTCCCAGGAGATTTGCACGCTTGTTGTGTCGCTAATCCTTCCCGTATTTTATGCCCTTCACTTGGTTTGGCAAATGTCCCAAAACACCGGGGGGTGAAGCCCTACAAAAAATCGGCAAAAAATCGAGCAGAATTCGAAATCCCCGAGAGTCCGACAATTTCTAAACTCTGACTTCCGACCTCCGACCTCCTTCCTGATTCCAAGCCCCAAGCGATGGAAATCAAAACTAGAAAATACAGAAAATTCTTTGAAATTTTGGATTATTTGAAAGATTTTCCAATCAAATATCCTCGAAAAATCATCCTAAAAGTTGCATAATAGTTTCGTTTTCAATGCAAACAGAAACCAATTCAGAAAAATTCACTTAACCGGCCAACATCAGGCATTTTTCCAACTGGCTGAGTCCTAGAGTCCTGGCAGGATTTACCAAAAAAAAAAAACGAGAACAGAAAAAATCTGTCAGAAAAAAAGAGAAAGCTTCTGGTATTTCGGTTTCGGTTTCGGTTTCGGCTTATGTAAATAACTTATAAAAACGAGAACCAGGACGAGAACGAGGAGCAGGACGAGAACCAGGACCAGGGCGAGGAGCAGGACCTAGAGCGAGGAGAGGGCCTCAGCTTGCCAGAGAGAGACAGACAAGTTGGCAAACAAGTTTTGAAGCGATTTTCGCTTTAGTTTATGTTGGCACATAATTTCTCCTCCCCTTGCTCCTCCCCCAGCTTTCTTTTTTTCGGATTCTTTTTTTTTTTTTGCATAATTTTTCGTTTTTGGCAAATATTTTGCCAGGCAGCCAACTTTTCTGGCCACACACACACACATACACGCACAGGACTCGTCGAAAATTTCAAATTAAAATTCTGCAAAGTTTTCCCTGTTCACATGTGTTGGTGTATCTGTTGGTGTGTTGGTGTGTGTTAGCGGGTGTGTGTTTGTGTGTGTTTGAGCAAACACTGCGCATAATTTTAGTGAAATCTTTGACAAATATTTTCACATGCTAATTTCACGTGAGAGAAGAGAAGAGCGCCCCAAATACCAAAAAGGCGCATGAAACTTTGTTTGCCAACTTGCCCCATGCCACGCCTCGTGCCCCACGACCCACGCCCACGCCACGCCCACTTAGCAAGCCTCCTTCTTTGAGGCTGACTTGGCAAATGGACCATGGGATTTATTGTTGCATAATCACATTCCAGGGGATAAAACAAGCCAAGAAAATTGTCAGCGTTCCTTAACTTTCAACGCTTACAGAAAGGCGGTATGGAGCATTGGGGGCGTGGTAGTACAAACTACAGCCTGGAGAGAGCACAGCATGATTCCTGCCCAGGACTTCATTTCAGGCTAAAAATTTAGCAATTTCGGAATCATTTAGTCAAAGTACAGTGAAGATTCGGTAGGGGGGATGCAGAGAAAGGGCTGGAAAATGATCCAGGACCTGAAATTTCATTTAATTTCAAGGAAATTATTTGTAGAGTTTTCTCCGAAGCCTTTCCAGTGGCCGGTGTTTGATTTAGTTTTGTTTTTTTTCCATTTCATTCGCTTTGGACTCGTTGATGGGTGGGGAGGGAAGCGAAGGGAGAACCTTTTAAAGCGGAGGTCCTGGCAGTCCTGATGGTCCTGACGGTCTCGGAGGTCTCGGCGGTGGCAACGGGCCGCCGTTTGGCCAAATTCTCATTTCCCGTTGCGCGGCTGTAATTACAACACGCACACCTTGCCACCGCAGGGGGTTGAGGGTTAGGGGGTGGCTTTTCCAAGAGGCAAGAATGAAAAGCATTCCGAGGCGGCGCTCCGAAACTTGTCTTTATTTCGCTGTCTTCGACTGGCATTAAAACTGGGCCAGAAGCATTTCTTAAGCCCGCCACCAAATTACACGCAATCCCAGCTCCTCCTGCCACTCCCCCCCATTCCGCCTCTTGAACCCATCTGTTTGCCACACCCCACACCCCCCATGCCCCCAACCCCACACCCCTTTGCCATTTCCCCCACGGAGCGTAGTTAAAAAACTTTTCGTTTGCAATTTTTCTTGAGCTGGCAGAGCCATTATTTCTGGCATTTGCCCTGCAACCTCAGCCCCGCCTCCCGTTAACCTCTAACCCCTGGCTGCCCCCAAAAAATTGCCATGTGCAACGTGCAACGTGCAACGTGCAGCGTCAAGCGAAAAAGAAGGAAAACGAAATAAATTTAAATGCGGCTTCGTTGGCTTCTCCTCGAAACAGAGAAAAAAAACCAAAGAAAAAGTGAATTAAATTTATTAAACTTTCTCAAATATAAAAAAGCTATATTTTAGCTATTTTTTTAAACAGTTTCAAGCCAGAAAAGTGTCGAGTTGAAGCAGCTTCATCTTACTTACCGAAAAGTATAGAAAAAAAAGCTTAAAAAACATCTGTCAGGGTTAGGATCTTGTCTGGAAAAAGGAATAAAAGCTGACAAATCCAATGGAATTGGCCGCGAGGGCTAAAAGGCGAAACTTTTGGATTTGTGTCAGCAAATATCCTGCCAACTCCGTCTCTTTCACACCGAGAAGGACTTCCATATGCGAGTTTAATTTTTGCTTTCAAAAACAAGACTTGTCGCAGAAAGCATCAATCACCGGACAGAGATTGATGTGTGTCCACAAGCCGGTTAACAAATTCCCATAGCCACGCCCCCAGGCTGGCCTGGGTGTCCAGTCGCCCTACTTAATTAGCCAGAAAGAGATGGGAATAGAAAAAAGGACGACGGTATCGATGGGGAGGTCGCCCCGCCACCCTGAAGAAAAAGCCAAATCATTCTCGATTTCAGGGCAATTCTATTACCAATAATTGAAACTTAAGCATGCCATTAGCCTTCGCTTTAGTTGGCTCCCAGGACACATAAACAAGGACACACACACGCATTAATGGCCGCAAGGATAAAGAAGTCGAAAGCAGTCGAAGGAAGTCGAAAGGCAAAAGTTAAAGCCCAGACACAGACATTAGCATATATTTTTATCATTTATATGCATGGCAGGCACATGAAAGTCATCTTTATTTTATATACTTGCCCCGCAAGGACTCCGGGAGGGGTGGGAGAAAGTGAGAGAGTGGGAGAGTGGGAGAAAGTTATGTGGCAGTTTTCGAATAAAAAAGAAATCGAGTTATTCGCCACAAAACACTCTAAGCCAGATACACGATTAGGAAATTCTGCCGAAAGTTTTGCAAAATCTGAGAGAAAATATTCATAATTGTTTGAAATTCTTTGAAGGTTTAGCAATCAAGGAATTCCTGAGAAGTTGAAGATGAAAAAGTATCCTTAAAACCAAAAAGTCTTTAGAATCGCGATAGTTTCCCAAAAAGTTAGGGTATTTGGAAGATGCAACTAATTGGGTGAGATGGCAGCAAGGATCGCAAAGACAGGCAGGATAGCGAGGAGTCCTTTGAGTTACGACCGCTGCGACAATAAAGCGACTCTCGATGCCGCCGTGACGTAATAGCTTTAACGCCCTAACGCCATAAACATTCATAAAACATCCTTGACCGTAACTCACATAATCCTGTAATCTCGCCCACTTCGTTTTGTGTTTCATTAAATAATTCATTTAATTTGATTTCGGTTCTCGCTTCTCGGTGCTCTGGCCTTTTTTATTCGCGCCAGCGAATCGATTAGGAATTCACATGTGTATACACAGGATATACGATATACGATATAGGATATAGGATACAGGATATATATTTGCCATTTTCCCGCTTTTATGTTTCGTTTATTTCCCTCGAAAAGTGCCAGAATGGCAACGAATTTATTTGGCACAGCTAAAACACTCGAAGAAATTGTTTTACAAATCTCGAAACAACAAAAAAATCAACTAAAAAGTCTTAAATATATTTAAATAGAAAAAGGTTTTATAATGAGAATGTATAATATTTTAAGTAAAAAGTCATTTTCATCAAGGATTTCCCTTTTTTTCATCTATTAATGGCTTTTTTTCGCTTGAATAAGTTAAAACTGATTTAGTTGTTTTGGGAGTTGCAACATTTTTATGGACCTTCGCTTTTTGCCAACTCCAGCAGAGTTTCGATTCAATGGCCAAAAGGCTCATCATTCTATCCTGGCTGGTTGGCTGGCTTTTTCGATTCGATTGCTTTTTTATGTCGATCTTGATTAGCACACTCGAGTCCTTGAAGCACTCTCTGGCATTAATTGACATTGAATTGATGAAGACCTCTTGTGGGGATTGTCCTAGCTCGGTCCTTAGCCTGGGACTTAATTAAAAAAGAGCAGTATCTGCAGGGACCTGCCGACCTGCCGACCTGCCGACCTGCCTGCATATTTTCTAGGACATTTTGCCAGAATCAGCATTAGCAGCGACCAGAGTGTGGCATGTGTGTTTCTGTACTTGAGGTGAGCACTTTATAGACACTATCCATCAATGAAAGGCTTGTCTCAAGGTAGCTACCTTGATCCTTGATCCCCTTTCGAACCTCTCTCGACGAGGCAGAAAAACTAAAAGAAATATGGTATGCAAAAAATTAAACAAGATTATAGATGGCAGGGGATGGCAGGGTTAGGGAGGGAGGGCAGGGCTGAGAAATATTCCTCCGGTCAGCACAAAATTATCCTTTTGATGTCGCTGCAGAAACTGTGGAAGGGGCTTCTCGAGGAACGTGTTTATCTAGTCGCCGGGTTTTTCTAATCAGCTGATGATGAGCGATGGATGGTTGGATGGATGGATGGGTCCTTCAGTGTCCCTGTGTTATTTTGAATGTTGATTTAACCCTTGGGCGTTGTCCTTCGTCGAGCATATCCTTGTGGGACAATTTGACTAATTAGTGCGCCAGCGGAAAATGATCAATTTGCATTTCGCAGACGGACGCCAATTACGTGCATAGTCAGTAACTATGTGGCCTAAATAAACTGTGCAAAGGACCCGGCGCTGCCACGCTTGTCCTTAAACAAAACAAAAACAGGACAACACAAAGGACAAACAAAGGACCTTGTGGAAAAAGGGTCAAAGGGAACTTGGACTTTGAAGAGTATCGCAATAGATGGATGCTCTTTTTTGTCTAGAATTGGCATGGAATCGACTTACTAGATCAGTTTTTTATATATATTGAGCTCCGATCTATCCAAAAGCTATAGAATTTTCAGGATTTAAAGGGTATATTAGCTTCGATTCCTGCTCCTTCTTGCTGCCCCTTGCTGGCAAACAACCCAAACAAATCGTTAACGCGGGCTAAAAGAATCAGGTAAGGTTCCTGCTCCGCACATTTGAAGAAATTGAATTTTCAATTTATGGTTTCACTATCTCTGACCCCTTTACCCTCTACCCTTTATCCTTTTGCCTTTAGTCGCTTTCTTTTTTTGTTTCGGTTAACTTCTCGTGTAAGCTAAAAATTTTATCACTTGACAAAAACATAAATTTCTCGTTACCCCTTTATTTTATTATGGTTTTTTTCGCTTCCGACTCAACTCGACTTGGCTCTCACGTACAGCATATGGCTGTGCCCCGGCACCGGTTTTTGGGGCCAAAAGCATGCGCTGAATTTTATGGCTTTGATGAGGTGAGTCCTGAGTCCTGAGTCCTGAGTCCTGCCAGCAGAAAGGCAGAAAGGCTGAAAGGCTGGCAGCCACTACTTCATATTCAAGTCCCGAAAGGCTAATAAAGCATAATTTAATGAAGCATATATGGCTGACGCTGGCCCAGAACTTCCGCTTTGTGTAAACAATAGTTTATAATTCGCAAGGAGCGGTAGCAAGGAGCGAGGAGCAAGGACAGGGACAGGGACAGGGGCAATAAAAGTGGCCTGCCCGCCTGGAAAAGGGTTAAACATGCCGAGCCTGAAATGAGCAGGCTGGAAACAGGGAGGGTCCTTTTGCTTGCATGTGCGGGAAAACGCGATTGAAAGCCAACCAAAGCGCAGATACTCTTTCGAAAAGAATTTATGTCTTGTTTTATAGTTAAAGCCAAGTCCTTGGCTAACCCTAGAAACCCCGAAAGTTTAGGGTAAAAACGAGTCTCGGTCTGCACTTGGTTCCCGGGTTAAAGGTTTAAAGTGTCCGTCTGAAATATGTTCTCCCTTACATACAGACGTACATACAGTTATGAACCGTACATATATCTGTCTATATGAGAGACTTGAGCACGCCTACGTGCCTAAATCAAAGCGTGCGAGCAGGACAGGAGGATGGGTCGGGAGGTCAACTGAATAGGCCGCAAAAGGTCGCGATAAGGCTAGCAGGCCCAGGACCAGAACCAGAACCAGAACCAGGACCAGGTGAATGAAATGAGCTGGCCGAGACGAGAGCCACACAATTGAAAAGCCACTTGGAGGCAGTGGGTGGAAAGTGCCAGCTAGAAGGATAAAAAAGGACCTCCTCCTGCTGGTGGCTGACCATTTTGCATTAAGTGTGATTGCACTTGGCTGAGATCTGGCAATTATAGATATGCATTGTGAATGGGTCTGGCCAGGACCAGGCCATATGTTAATTACTCGAAACCCAGAAAAGGATCTCCCTCGCACGAGTCAAGGCCATTAGATCCTACAATGCAGTATCCTTTAGAAAAAGGAGTACCCGGTATCCTACAGTCAAGCTTTCGCTGTCATAATGATCTCACCTGGACCTGGCCTGGTCCTGCTCCACACCTGAGTCCCGAGCCAACCCAATCTGTCGGATGTCATCTGCCGCATCTCACCTGCCGAGGTCCGCTGACCTCTTGGGCCAACAAAATGAAATAAAAATGAAAAGCAAACAAAAGCAAAAAGCAACTTGAAAAAAAGGTAAAAATCCACTCAGCCTCCAATCGCTTTTTCCGACGGCATTTAATTTAGCCGCACACATGGGAGATGGGAGGTGGAGAGGGCTTGTGGGTTTATACGCGTTTTTTGAGCCCTTTTTTTGTGGGGTCCGATCAAACGTGTGGGCTCCATAAAAAGCAGAAGCAGAAGCAGAAGGGGAAAACGAAAAGCGAAAAGCGAAAAGCGGACGAACCCCCAAAAGTACAAAAGTACAAGCCGCAAAACGAGCAGCGTTACAATATGCTAAAGCCTTCCCCTTTTAGCCCAGTTTTTTTGGCCGAGATTCCACTGTCATTCCTGACCAGCACACCATTCCGGCCTGGCCCTTTACATTTTAAATTTTATTCTTTTTTATCGCTGGCTCTGACTCTGGCTCTGAGAAGAGAGTCTACGGATTTATTCACAATCTAAAAGGATAAAAAATGATTTCTTTTTTAAGATTTATAAATGATTTTGTTCTGCTGAGATTATTTTACTTTCTATTTTCTTAGATAAACTTTGATTTAATTTCTGGCCAAGACCAAGGCCATGTAGAGTATCCTTCTGTCCACCTGAATATCCTTTTTGTCGAGTCATTTCTCTGCTTTATGGATGCGAGAGCCTAACCCTTTCGCTCGAATGCCTGAAAACTGAAAACAGCAAAATATGCTTTTTTTTCCAGAAAAAAGCAACAGAAACAGAAACAGCAACACCTTTTGGCGCTGGGGCCGCTCTCGTACCATTTGTTCCAGGTTTATTGCCGCCTTTTGTCTTTGGGTTTTGGTCCTTGCCGGTTATGTCCTTCTGCCTATCCCTTTTTTTTCCTCTCTCTTATTTTTGCGGCTGTCCTGTCCGGACACCTTTTCGACTTTCTGGCTACATTGTGTTGATTTTTGCGAAGCGCATAAGGACGATTCTGTTTCTGTTTGGTTTCCGTTTCCTTTTTACCCGTTCCCGTTACCTTTGTCTTGGCCATGTCCCTCTCTCCTTATCTTCATCTCGTCCTGCTTTCTGGCCGCCTTCTGTTTGAGTTCCTTGCGCGGTGTTGACAGGTAACTCAGATTACCTGAGAAAGTTAAACAACTCGCATAAATTCACGCACCAGCCGTAGGCGTAGAGGGTGTCATATTTGCTTAATTACTTTCAAGGCTCTCGCTTTCGTCCTGGCTTTGCCTCTATTAAATTTTGGCACTCTGCTTCGTACTTTAAGGCAACCCTGTTCTCAATCGATATCGATATTGTAGAGAATCGAAAATTAATCGAAATTAGTAGGCCTTGACTTTTTCTCAGCCCCAAAAACTGTATAAAAGGCCGCTTTTCCCTTCACAAAATCAGTTTTTTTCTACCTTCGAAGCTGCAAACAAGTGAATTTTTTATTTAAAAGTGTAATTTTAATTGTGAATTTTTATTTAAATGTTTTATTTTTATTTTGAATTTCTTTTCTTTCCCGTCTTCGGTCTCCATGTGCCGTTTCCACTTTATTTTTATTCCTGATACTCTCTGCCTGGCCTTTTTCTTTTCTCGATCCATATTTATCGTCCTGCTTTCCTTATTTTATTTTATTTATTTTTATTTTTGTTTTTATTTTAAAATTTAATCCGAAAACCCGTGGAATCTACTTACGACGCATATAATTTTCTAATTTGGAATTTGAAGTCGAATATTCAGTGCTCCTAATGCTTATTCATTTTAATATTTTATTCATTTTAATATTTTATTCATTTTTATTTAATTATTTAAAATTTAACCTGAAAATTTGTGGGATGTCAGATGGAATTCTCTGTTGCGATTTTTATTTTTTATTTTTATTTTATTTTAATTTCTTTTTAAAATTAACCAACCTTGGACTCTGCAACCGAACTTACTTGAAAACTCCCAATAGTGATTTTTATTTAATCTTTTTTATTTTTCTGATAATATTTAATATTTTAAAGAAATCTTGGACTCTACAACCGTACTGTTTTGATACTAAGTTTTCGCGGCTTTAATTATTTTATTTATTTTATTGAATTTATTCTTTTTGCCTTCGATCTCATGAATAATCAGAGAATCTGTGAACTTATTTCCTTATTTTATTTTATTTAATTTTATTTTATTTATAATCCAAAGCAATGGAATCTACTTACGACGTATATAATGCTCCAATTTAGAGTTAAATATCAATTCTTCTTTGCTCATTTTAATTTTTTATTCATTTTTATTGAAAATTTAATTCATTTTTATTTTTAATTTCATCCCAGATGATTCTCGGGCTTCGAGTAATGACATTCATTTCCATATTGATTATATCGCGTTCTTCTTTTCTCATTTTAATTTTTTATTCATTTTTATTTGAAATCTAATTATTTTTGATAAAACATTTCATCCCAAAACCCGTGGAATCTTTTCTCATTTTCGTTTATTCAAAATTAATCTCAAAAATCAGTGGAATCTACTTACGGCGTATATAATGCTCTAATTTGGAATTTGAAGTCGAATATTCAGTGCTCCTAATGCTTATTCATTTTAATATTTATTCATTTTTATATTTAATTATTTAAAATTTAACCCGAAAATCTGTGGCATGTCCACGCAGATGGAATTCTCTGTTCCGATTTTTATTTTTATTTTTATTTTCATTTTATTTTAATTTCTTTTTAAAATTAACCAACCGTGGACCCTGCAACCGAACTTACTTGAAAGCTCCTTCTGATTTTTAATTCTACAATTTTTTTTGATTTAAAATTTTTGTTTTTCTGCTAATATTTAATATTTTAAATGAACCTTTTTTTTCTTATTTTATTTTATTTTTTTATTTATTATATACCCTTCGCCTTCTCATGGACCCAACTCCAGGAGTGTTATGGGGATCTTCTTTGCTTATTTTTATTTATTTATTTTTATTTTAAAATTTAATATTTAATCTCAAAAACCCTTGGAACCTACTTACGACGCATATAATTTTCTAATTTGGAATTTGAAGTCGAATATTCAGTGCTCCTAATGCTTATCCATTTTCAAAGTTTATTCATTTTAATATTTTATTCATTTTTATTTGAAATCTTAAAAAAGAAAGGCTTGGATCCTCTGCCTTCGCCTCAGTCTCTGCCACTCATCTGTCTCTGTGTCTGGATATAATTCTCGAGATATTTATTTATTTTTTTTTTTATTTTTCTTTTAATATTTAATATTTGAACCAAACCTTGGACCCTACAACCTTACTGTTTTGATACTAAGGGACGCGATTCAATCAGGACTCTTCTTTTTTTTTATTATTTTATTTTTATTGTTTATTTATATTTTTTTTCTCTCGAATTATTTTTTTTATTCATAAATTTATTTAATAAACCTTAACGTGGCATCTTATCCATTTCTACCTGACGACGCTCGCAAAATTTAATTCTGAAGTCCAAAGACTAGCGACTTGGTGAAAATTCAATCTCTTTTGCATATTAAATCGAGGCATCCAGGAGATGCAACAGAAACTGACCATTACTGACCATTTGCCGCCTCACTCCCACGACTGTGTCTGTATCCTTCCAGCGCCTATACCCGAGAGCTCCTTTTCGATTTGCGGTGCCTGCAGCTTTTTATGGATAATCGATGCTTAAAGTCGAGACGCACTCAAAGAAAGGAACAGAACGAAAAAAAGCAAGGAATGGTAGAGTCCAGGATAGGTGGGCGGCAGCGAGGGTAGGGGCGTGACGAACAAAACCTAACGACAGCTTAATCCTTTTAAAACTGAGACCACATAAAAGCCGAAGAAACAACAACCGCAAAGCAGCAGGCAAAATGCGGGCGGGAAAAAAAAGGAAAAGGCGAGGAAAAGTGGGGAAAATCTGGAGGGAAAAAGCAAAGAAATCGACGACGATGGATGATGGGCGATGAGAACAATAAGGTGCTCGAGAGGATGCACACAAGGATCGAGGGAAAATCCCAGAGCCACCCAACAGCCACCCACCACCCATCCACCCACCCACTTTTCATTGGGCAAAGAGTTGACACAATAAAGACAACCCACGACAAAGGCTCTGGGTGTAATAACTATAAAAATAAACCGATGCAAAAAAAAAAACAGGACGACACCGACAACGACGACAAGGACGAGAAAAACACAAGTCAGACTGGAAAACCGAAACCAAGACGAGAAGATCCGAAAATGGGAAGAGATGGAAGGAGGCGGGGATTAGGGCACCGCCAGAAATATATCCCCGAGGCTAGGAATACTTAGATGGTGGGTTGCGACAGGATACGGCGGCAGGACCCGGCAGGACCCCCTGGGCGAGAAACCATTTTGTCATTGCAAATCTGCGTTCATGAATTTGTTCAACTTTCGCCTTGAAAGAGCCAAAGAAATTTGCCACCGAAATGCTGCTGGAACAAATCTTCCTTTCACCTTGAAGCTTTTCCCAAATTTACAATAAATTTATTTTTTTTTCTCATCTAAATACCCAGTACTTTTATGGGAAAAGGGATAATATATGCTTGGTAATGTTTGTAGCAATGGGGACAGAAATTACAGGTCTTGGGCAATAATAGTGGCTTTAAGTACTATCTACATCAAGATAGTCAATCTATCAAGGGTATTCCTTAAAATCTTAAATTAGGGAGCGAATAAAGGACATATGCTCCTATAGGCGATGTTTGAAATGATTTTATTAAGTTTTTACTTTGATTTAATAGAAAACTATAATTACGATGGACAAAAATCTAAGTCCCGATTCGTAAATGGTATATAGTATTGGTGTCAAATCGGATACAAAATGGCAAAAATATCCTTAAAAACTTAAGAAAAAGAATGAGAAAATTAGTTTTTGATCGAAAATCGAAAGTTTCCATTTTTTGAACAGTTTTCTTCAAATATCTCAGCCAATTCTCAACCGATTTAGAAACGAAATGCCATTTTTGAATCAGGGCTTCAGTCTCCTTTAACATGCATCCAAAGATCCAAAAAATCGACCGAAAAATTTTATGTCAAATTTTGAAAAAATCATAAGGGGTACCCCTTTCAATAATTTCGAAAAATCGGTCGAAATTTTTGTGTTTTACTTTCCATATATTTAAATGCAAATCGACGCGAAATGAAGTTCCTATCACAAAGTGGTATTCCGTTCCCAAATCGGTTGATAAATAGCCGAAATATTCAAAAAATAGTGGCCAGAAAATCAGAAAATTTCAATAAGCCAAATTTGCAAAAAATTGCTAAAAATGGGTTGATTTTCTTTGGAATTTTTTCACTATTGACAGAAAAAATCTCGGCCATTTCCCAACCGATTTAAGAACTGATTACCATCACGAAATCAGGACTTGAAGCTTTATCGATATGCGACAAAAGATTGGGAAAATCGAACAAAAAAATTTTCTCAATTTTTTTAAAAAATCATAAGGGGTACCCCTTTCAAAATTTTCAAAAAATGGGAAAAAATTTTTTGTTGGATTTTTCGAATTTTCTAGTGCAACTCGAAGAAGACTGAAGCTCTGATTCAGAAATGGTATTTTGTTTTAAAATCGGTTGAAAAATGACCAAAATATGCGCTATCGAAGGAAGACAAAAATTCGTTTTTTGAAAATCGAAATTTCCTTTTTTTTCGAAATTTCAAAATCCGAATTTTTCGATCAGTTTTTTGCGAATATCTTTTTAAAGAAGCGTCTGATCCTGGATCGGAATACCATTTATGAATCAGGGTTTCATTATCCTTTGATTCTTATTAAAATATTTGAAAAGTAAAACAAACAAATTTTTTCGATTTTTTAAAAAAATGATGATGTTACCCCTTTCAAAATTTTAAAAAATCTGATAAATTTTTTTTGTTTAGTTTCCCGGTATCTTGGATGCAGATCGAAGCAAATTGAAGCCCTGATTAACGAATGGTATTCTGTTTCAAAATCGGTTAGAAAATGATCAAAATATACGTTACCGAATAGTTAAAAAAGTCGTTTTTTGACAAATATCAACATTACGAATTTTAAAATTAAAAAGAAATGCAATATTAAAAGGGCCATAACTTAAGTTGTTTACCTCCAATCGGCGGAACTTATACCTCGGAAGGTATACCTATAAAAGATCCTAAAGAAGATCTTCCAATTCTGGCTTTTAGTTGTAATATTTTGTAATTTTGTCCTTTGTAGAACCAAAACTTGTGCAATCTTTCTTTATTATAATTTTCCCTTGTTTTCACTGAAATCTTAGTGTTAAAAACTACATTGAATCAGCAGGCCTTTTCCTATATTAAAACCCAGACTAGTGTTAAGAAAAACATTTGAATGTAGGCTTCGCAATTTCTTTGATTAACACTCAAGCCAGTGCTGCAAAGTTCAATAAAGTTCCGTGTTGTTAAATTTAACAATTTCAAAATCATCAAGTAGTCCTTGAAAGTTGGTAAATGGAAAAATTTGGTATAAAAGGAGGTTCTCTTCTCATCGAAAATTAGTTACTTGCTGCATTCCAAGCAGTTAAGAAGTTATTTTTATACTTTCCGGTTATTTATTATTATTTTATTTTATTTTGTGCCTTCGATCTTAATTTCTATCGAAATGGAAATATTTTTATTTTAAAATTTAATCGGAAAACCCGTGGAATCTACTTACGACGCATATAATTTTCTAATTTGGAATTTGAAGTCGAATATTCAGTGCTCCTAATGCTTATTCATTTTAATATTTTATTCATTTTAATATTTTATTCATTTTTATTTAATTATTTAAAATTTAACCTGAAAATTTGTGGGATGTCAGATGGAATTCTCTGTTGCGATTTTTATTTTTTATTTTTATTTTATTTTAATTTCTTTTTAAAATTAACCAACCTTGGACTCTGCAACCGAACTTACTTGAAAACTCCCAATAGTGATTTTTATTTAATCTTTTTTATTTTTCTGATAATATTTAATATTTTAAAGAAATCTTGGACTCTACAACCGTACTGTTTTGATACTAAGTTTTCGCGGCTTTAATTATTTTATTTATTTTATTGAATTTATTCTTTTTGCCTTCGATCTCATGAATAATCAGAGAATCTGTGAACTTATTTCCTTATTTTATTTTATTTAATTTTATTTTATTTATAATCCAAAGCAATGGAATCTACTTACGACGTATATAATGCTCCAATTTAGAGTTAAATATCAATTCTTCTTTGCTCATTTTAATGTTTTATTCATTTTTATTGAAAATTTAATTCATTTTTATTTTAAATTTAATCTCAGATGATTCTCGGGCTTCGAGTAATAATATTCATTTCCATTTATATTTCTTATATCTGGTTCTTCTTTTCTTATTTTATTTTATTTATTTTATTCTTTTTGTCTTCGATCTCATGCGTAATCAGGGAAATCTTTCGAGATTAAATTTGTTTTCTTCTATAATTTTTTTTTTTTTTTTACCAAAGCCTTGGTCCCACCACGATTCCAAATCGTTTCGGAATTGTCGCTTTTATTTATTTTATTTCTTATTATTTTCATCAAGTTATCGGACTTTGATGTTGCCGCAATGCCTCAGAATCCTTTGTGGGATTCAAATCAATTTAAAATACGTTTTAGTAGCCATTTTGTGAGTTAAATATTGTTCCTGATCCTGCTTCTGCTTCCTTGTTTGATTTTTTTTTTCGTTTTGAATTTGATTCCTGAATGGAGGGGGGAAACTTATCGGACACCTCCTGGGTGTTGCTTATTTGTCTTTCCGGAGCGACCATTAAATATTGAGCAACACTTGAAGTGCATCCAGGATACTGTTCCTTCCAAAGCCGTTTTCATTTTTCCCAAGGCCCTCAATCTTATCCTGCTGAGAAGAAACTCAAGTTCCTGGGCCATAAAGCGTAGCAAATTTGTTGCTCTTAAGATGCTCATAATCGGTTTTGCCAGGATATGGCCAGGATACAAGCAGCACACACACATGCACCCGGATTGGGATACAAACGTTTTATGGGCTTAAAGCTGTTTGGCCAAAAATTTCACCTAAATTGATTATTATACGGCACGCCAGTCTGGAGTCTTTTGGAGTCTAGAGTCTAGAGTCCGGAGTCGGGAGTCTGGAGGAAAAAACTTTGTAAATTTCAACACGTACACAAATCCCATAACAAAGCCTTTTAATGGCTGCCGGGAAAAACTAACAAACCACATTAGCGTTCCTCTTTGGTCTACAAGGATGCCAGGATACAAGGGCAAAGGATTCCGAGGGGCCTGGTTTTGGACGACCCGATCCCGATCCCGGTCCCGGTTCTGGCCAACTTTAACTAAAGTTGCCACGCATATTTGTTGAGATTTGCCACGCACCCAAAATGTTACACTGGAAGACAGCTAAATAAAAAGCGATGTTTGCATTATTGTATCCAAGTTTTAGTGTCCTTTTTCTCGCTCTGTGTACGCACATTCACATCATCAACAACAGGAAGACATAACACACATCCTTCCAGCAGACAAATCTAATAATAAATCCAAGACACTTAACGCCTTGGCCGCAGCAACCATGACCCACAAACTAGCTGAGGGATTGCTGGCAAGGCGGCATGTCCTGCAGGGGTCTAAGGGTGAGGGGATGGGCCATGGTATGGTCTAAATTGGAGTTGAGGAAGTTTTAGCCTCCGGACGGAGGGATGCAAATCGCCAACAAACCCAACGAAGCGTCAAGGCGTTCCAAATCCGTGGTGGGGTCATGGATATTTTCCACCACCAGCGAGGAGCAGATTTCCATTCCCTTGGAAACCCCAAAAACACACTTTCCCTGGCTTATTTCGGTTCAATTGACTGCGATATAAAGTTGGGTGTTTTCGGGGAATAAATTGCTGTTCCCTTTGAATCCTTGAATCGCAATCGATCGAATTAACTTAAACCTCCAATAGCTGTGTCGAATCAAATATTTGCCAGTATTTGGCAATGTTTTACATTATTGTTATTACTATTACAATATCAGGGATTTGCGAAGCAGTTTTCAAATCTTTAAAAACTCAAAAAAAGCCATAAAAAAGGAAGCTTTATAAATTGTAGACTTGCCAGACTTGCCTCTTTTGTGCAACAGAAGCAACATCAAAAGGGACTCTATTAGTGAAAAAACTATTGAACTTATTAATTTAGAGCATTTCGCAGTTCGTTTGATTTGTTTATGCAAAAATCCCTGTCATTTGTGTGGATTTTTGGTAATTTAATTGAGCTTGCGGTCTCAGCGCCGAGGAATCATGCCAAATTACTTGATTCTGATTTGATTTGTCCAGATAACAGCTCCGTCACTGCCACCCCAAGGACTCCGCCAAGGACCTGGCTTCTTCCTTTGTTTCAAGTGAGTCAGGGAAAGCCTTGGCGAATCCTTTTATATTTCCTCTTGTTTTTTTTTGGCCAAAAACCATGGCAATGGATAAATGATTGAAGGAAGCCGGTTTCCCAGGATGCCCAGGACTGTTTTGGTAGGCTCTTGGCCTGGGTGCTCTTGGGCTCTGATTGCCCAAAACTAATTTGAATTTTATTGATTCTTTTCGATTCGTTTCGATTCGCTTCGCGTTATTGGCATCTGAATCTGATGGCTTCCAAAGTTTCCGGCCAAAAAGGATTATGTCTCGCAATGCTTTTGATCTGGAATTTGTGGGCCTCGTTCCTGGGCTTCCCCTCTTACTTCTTTTAATGCGGCAAATTGTCTTTTAATGTGATAAACGCATATGCTCATTGAAATCGCATTATCGACGCATCACTTGAGTGTCCTTTTCGCACCAACAAAGCCTATATCCTGCCTCCTCCACTTTGGACATATATTTGGATCCCTAAGTAGCTTAAGTCGATTTGACAAATTTTTGGGCCATTCTCCCCTGTTGACAAAAGCCTGTCATTTGGGAGCTAGTTGTGTGGCCAAGGACTTAGGCTAGTTTCCGGCAGGATTATCAAGGACTTATGCCGCAGGTATTGGGCTTTGATAAGGGATCTGAATTTTCTGAATTTGATTTAGCCGGAGGATAAAAAAAACGCAGAGCATGTTTCCCTGCTCCTTGTTTCGTGGCTATAAATATTTACATAAAGCCAAGGTATGAATAAATGTTTATAAATTAAAGAGGCGACGAGTACTGTCAAGGATTAAAGCAGCTTGTTTAAAGGAAATAGAAAAAAGGTTTATTTAAACGATATTTGAGTGATTATATCGAGTGCTTAAAGTCCCACTTACTTTGACAATTAGCCAGACTTCCAGACTTGAGGTAATTTTCTTTCCTTTCCTGTCACCCAAAAAAGAAGCTACAAGGACCCTCCTGCCCCACCTTCGCTTGACATGACATGAAAATTCTGTGCAAATACGGAGCCGAGTTTTGCGGCTATAATCTCACGAATAATTACACACAAGAGAATGAAATTTGATTAATTCAATATTTGCACTCAGCTGGGCTGGGCTCGGCTCGGCTGGAGTCCTGGATCCCGCCATCCCTGTGGAAAACGTGCTTTGGCAAAAGTTATCCTTGCTCGTGTGCCTGTGTGCGAATTTCCATTCCATGCTTCCCATGTTTGTTTAGCTAATAAATTTTCGGGAGCAAAAGTAATCAAATAATTGCAGAATATACAGAAACAGAAACAGAAACACGCATCCAAACATGAACTTGTTTTATTGCCATTTTATTTCATAAAATTTACGACCAACAAAAAGTTTGCCACAACTACAAAAAAATACCCACTGAATAGAAGCAAGTGCGTTTATTTTGAGAAAATGCCAGAGAAAATACCGAGTATACAAAAGAAGTGGCCAAGATTTAGTAGAAGTGGAAGCAGTTTGGGAAGAATAATAAAGTCGGACAAAGCAGGACGAGTCTATCAGTCAAAAGTAGCGGAAATCATGTCCTTTTTTTTAATTTTACTTTGCCAGCTAAGTTTATATTGATGAGGCTCCTTAGGAAGAGATCCCAACCCAACACGACCCTTGCCAAATAAAAAGCCTTAATAAGCCCACGATTGTCCTGACAAATCGTGGTTGCCTTCGGTGGGTACAGGGTGCAGGGGGACTTATGATTCGCACTTTGTACTCTCGGAAAATGAGTTTTCCTCCCAAGTTTCCCCTTTTTGGTTAGTGCAACTTTTTGGTTACAACTAACGCTTTTATAGGTAAAGTTTTTTAGCGGAAACGAGCACTAATGGGCCATTATTCAGGCAAATGGTTATGCGTTTTGGCGAGTGGGGATTCTGCTTGTAGATTTTTAAGAAATTACAAGCAAGATTTGGCTTCCTAAAACTGGAATACCCCCTTGAAAACGAGAAATAAATTCTCATAAGAAAAAGACTGCCCTTTTTCCAATTCTGTTTGTCGTTTTGTGGTGACTGAAATTTCATTTTGTACGAAGCGTGCATATCGAATTCCTGCTCAGCTCCTTCTCCTGTGTGTATTTTTTAGGGTTACGCTTAGGGTTTGGGGCCAGGGCTGCCACCCCACACCACACCACCGACAATCCCTGCCTAACCACATTGTCACTTTTGTGTGCGTTTTACGTGCGGTTGATTGATGGATTCGCTTGTTTACCCGTCAAGCCGCAACAAGAATGTGTTCCAAGGGAGGGAGAAGCCTTTCCCTTTTCTGGAAAGGGGGGAGCAGATTTGAAAATAAGCAATAGTCAGCAGTAATCGTGATATATCATATAATATAGCAGGCAGCATGATATGGGTATTTTTCTGCCTCGGTTTCGTTTCAACTCCAACTCCAGGCCCTGTGTTTTTTTTGCCTGCCTGCCTGCCTGGCTTCTTCCGACAGCTGCCGCGGGTCCTTGCCTCCTGCCTTGGCCAAAAATAAATTTTAAAGCCTGGCCCGAATGCTAGGGCCTGCCCGAAATGTAAATTGTGAATTCTGTCTCGGGCGGAGACATAAATCATAGCAATTCATTGCCCTCGAGCACACGCACTCAGGGCCAATTGACGCCGAGACAAAGCGCTTCCTGATGGGGTTAAATTGGCCCAAGGATACTCTGGGGATCCGAAGGATATGCCGCACCAGAGACTGGTTTTTAAACAAAGCTCAAGGCGCTAACTGACACTCTGAAAAAGTGTCTCTCATGCATTTAAATAACATTTTTTGCTTTCTTGCTGGCTGGAGAATTTGTATTTCCTGTATTTAAATATCGTTTGTTTACCCGGAAAAGTCTGAGGAGGAAAGTTCAATTAAATGTTTGCGTGAAAATCGCTTTAATTGCTTAGCAAGTGATTGTTTAGCATTTCAATTGCAGTTTGTATTGAAAAAGGCTCTTAATCCTCGAACTCGAAGCTTATAAATATGAAATCTCATGAAAAACATGAGAAACTTGGTGTAGAATCTTTAATAATTTGCACCCGGAGCCTTTCCGTGATGATCTAATAAACTTGCCTGAATGCCAGCGGAATCCCATTTCGAGTGGCTCTCCAGCTTTTCTATTTTCCCCCAGCATATCCTGTCGTCCTGTATTCCCGTATTGCTGTGCGTGTTCCTTGAATCTCATTACAATTGCAAAGAAAAGAAGCCAAAGTCCAGCAGTCAGTGGCTGGCTCTGGCTCCTCGAAGCTAAGAATACGCATTTCATTTGCAAGGAGCCCAAGGAGCCAGGATACACATGTTCTGGACCGGGAGACTGAAACTAGCCAAACGGGGGGGATCAAGAGGGCTGGAAAACTCAGAAAAGCCATCTAAAAGTTAATTACAATTGCTCCTGCTAGTGCTGCTGCAACTTTAACTGCCGCAACGAGTTCGCATTAAGCAGAAACGAGCCGGGAAAACACACAAAAAATAAGCAAGAAGCACGTGAAAAGCAGTTTTGGGGAAATGCTATGATCGAAGTCTCAAATACCCTGCAATACTTGCATTCCAAAATCAATTTAAATCCAAAATTTAATGATAAAAATAACTAAAAGGATTTAAAAATCCCTTCTAAAGGATATTACAATACAAAAGTAAAAAGGGAATCGCAATACCAGTTCGAAATCAAGTCCAGGATACGCAGGACCAACAGGATTTACTGTGGCAAGTAACGCTGTGGTAGCAGTGGCAACTCTGCCAGTGTCTAACTGCTGCAGTTTTCCGCTGCGAGGGGTCAGGGGTCAGGAGTCGGGAGTCGGGAGTCGGGGAGAGGCGGCGTATAAATATTAAAAAGAAAATCTGCTACATGGCTACGTGCGACGCATTTCAACGCAGCCAACGCGCGACCCAAGTGAACTCCCGCCCTTTGCACCAGCCCCTAGCACCCAGCCCCCAGCCCCGCCCCCACACACACTGCTCTGCCCCGCTTAAAGGATACAAAGGAGGTCGGTGGGGCACAGTAGAAAGGAAAAAAAAAAATGAAGAGAAATTTACTTTGACATATTTTTGTGCTTAGCAAAGCAAATACTTTCATTATTTTTGCTGTTGGGCACAAAATTTCCCTCTCGCCCACATTCACCCTCTGGCTTTCCAGTTTTCTGTAATCACCCACATCACACACACCCCACCCACTCCCACACCCCCATTGCCACACAGGGCATTGTGGAGGAAAAGTGTGTCGGAAAATCGGAGCAAAATCTGAGAAGCTGTATTTGAGTGGCTCGAAAAAATCCTGCAAGGCAAAAAAATAATACCTTCTGCGGTCCACCACGCCCACAATCCAACTCCTGCTTGAGTGGAAAAATGTGGCAAATATCAAGCTTCCCCTCTAGCCTCCGTCCCCCTCTCTATAGAAATGACCCAAACGTGGACAGCCACGCCCCCGCCAAAAAATTGTCAACCTCCTTTTATATTGGCTTTGATTCTAGATAGGTCACGGAAAAAGTTATCAAAAAACCAGAAACCGAGCAGAAGAGAAAAATATGGAACGGAAAATGGAAAATGGAAAGCAAATCCCGATTAGAAAATTTCATATCGATTATTCGGGGGCATCGTAAAGATTTTCCTGCCACAAAACTGATGTCATTAATAATGCAAAGAAAGTAAAAAACTTTGACATTTTTTTGGTTCCTTTAATGGAAGTTTTTAAAGAAGATTGGTTTTGTCTTTTATGAGAAATATTTAGAACAATAAACCCTAACTATAGGCTATACTTTCTAATCCATAATGAATCTGTTTCTGATCCTTTTTTAATTATTTTCCAGAGTTTCGATTGTTTTACTAATTGAATATCCTTGAATTTCTTTACAGATCGTCGTGTGTCTATGAGGACAGCTGAAAGTTTTTTGTTTTTTTTTTTTTTTTGAGCTTTGGGGCTGCCTCCGACTGCTGCCCCACGCATCACTCACACACTCAGGAAGGAGCGAGCAGGACGGCGAGACATAGAGCAGGAAAGAGCGAGAGATAGAGCAGATGTGTGAGTGGCGGTGAGTGATCGGATCGCGGGGGGAGGCGCAGGAGCAGGAGCGAAGGAGCCGGTGGACCATGGATTGGACTCGGTGGCAAATGGCCAGAGAAAGAGCTGGCAACCCTGTCAGGACATGCAGCCCTGGATTGTATCGCAAGGATCGCGATTGTGAGACTCGGTGGTTGCCCATTTGATTCGATTCACGTAGGTTCTCAGTCAAATCAGTCAATCAATCAATCAGTCAGTCAGTCAGTCAGTCAGTAAACCAATCACCCACTCAATCAGTCAGTCAATAAATCAATCCTGCCTCTGAGCTCGATTGTCGTAATCAGAATCCCTTCATCAAAATAATAATTCAAAGAAACGAAAACAACAAAACTTCAACCGCAAACACCAACAAACAAATCAAATCGACTTAGCGACATTATTGTAAATACCAATTCAGAACTAGTTCCATAACAAATCAAAAACTACAACCGACAAAAAACGAAGAAAAAACTAACTAAAAAGTGCAGTGTCTAGTGTTGAGCAACGGAGTGAAAGTTCAGAGACAGCGAGGGAAGAATCGAGCGACTGGGAAGAGTCTTCGTGGCGAGAGGGCGGCCACAGGCTGCCCCACAGATCCAGAATCCGAATCCGAATCAGAAAACTATAAAAACCACAACCAGAGGATCAAGAACAACCAGAAAATCAACAACACTGCCAATGCCATTGCCATTATCAAGACAAACAACGTTCGTTCATCATCGTTCGTTTAGATTTGACACAAGTGAGTTTCATTTTCGTATTTTGTAGAATCTTTTTTAAGTATTTCAAGTGTCTTCAAGATTTGTGAAGACATTTCAGATACTTTGTATTATATTTATTCAATAGCTATAAGAATTTTGTAAATATTCAAACACAGAATCCCCTCACACAGAATCTCTTTAGAAACATCTTCGAATGGTTTCAACACTGGGCTTTGTATATAAATAATTAAAATCTCTCCCCGACAATTTCCCCATCAATGAAAAGGAAGCGTCCTTCGCCTTGAGGCAAGTGAATTACTCATTAACGCGCAGGTCTGATTAGTGAATAGAGCGATTAGTGTTTAGTGTCTACTGCCTAGTGCTTAGTGATTAGAGATTAGTGATTACCGACTAGCGTCGAGTGCCATCCATCAGAGTTGCTTTCGATGAATCACTTGGCCGACAGCTGCCGCGCATTCAGACTCATTAGACAAGGCCTGCAACATTCAGTGGCAGTTGCAGTACTGCTGCCAGTCCTGGTGTCAGCAATGCAATCCATCAATTAGTTGTGCCCTAATTGCAACCCTCGCACTCCTCCTCCATACATGTACAGAGTCCTCCACCCACTCAGAGTCAATCAGTCAGTTAGTCAGTTAGTCAGTCAGTCAGTCCCTCGTGTCCACTTTCAATCACAGTGGCAATCGCAATCTGCAATCTGACAAATCAAATCTTGTATGCAAAGCAGCCGAGCAACAAAGCAACAAAGCAACAGAAACAGCAACAGCGACAAGCAATTTGTTGAAACATTTGTGGCAACAAAACGCCATCATTGAGTTTGGAGAGCGGGGAATCAGTTTTCGAACCGAGAACCTCGAACCGGGATTCGAGCACAAAAAGCACGCAAGCACGTGAGTTAAACAAAAGGAAAGCACACTGGCCAGAGTGTCCAGCCAGGAAACGTGAGAAAAAGCAAAGCAAAAGCTGAAGCAGAGGTGGGACTTTCCAATAGAGCGGCAAACGAGAAGGAAAATAATTAAGCACGTTGCGTGACCCGCTAGTTTTGCACAATAAACAGCGTAATTGCTCATAAAGCAACACCCCCGAACTCTGGACTAGCCAGGAGCAGCAGCAGGAGCAGGAGGTGGACCGGAGTGGACCGTTTACGGAAATTACAAATCACCCGTGACCAACGATCCGCGAAAAAAAAACGCAACGAGGTGACTGACAGGCAGGCAGTTAGTTAACTTTTTCGAGAAGGAGGAGCAGAAGAAGGAGGAGGAGCAGGAGAGGAGGAGGTTCGACAACTATCCGTCCGGATTCCGGACTCCGGATGTATAAGCCGGACTCACTAACACGCCGCGGCAGCCTGAGATCCCTCCGCAGCGCCCCGCTCCTCAGCACGGTACTAGAGAGCACGCTCTCCCTGACCAGGATCCACCCGATCGCCTCCTTGGAGCTGCCCGGCCTCGACTATGCGGTCCACTCGCAATCAGCTCTCGGCATCGGCCTGGGCCATGCCCCGTGCACCTCGCTTCGTAGCGGTCTAGCGGCGATCACAGCAGCCTCCGCCTCCGCCGCCGGCGGCGTCTCCCAATCCCAAAGCGCCCTCCTCGGCCGCTACGGACCCAACGCCTCCATTCGCCACGGCGAGCGGAAGATTGTCCAGCCCAAACGGTACGTCTTTTTTTTTCCCTAAATTCCAGTTAGACATCTTAGAGGAAGTCCTTGAACTATTATTTGTGTCTCCGATCTCTCATTTTAAACCTCTCACCCGAGTTTTAACAATCATTAACCCTAAACTTCTTGGATTTCATAAAAATATTTGAAATATTACGTATACGCCAGGGTGGCAACTCTACATTTTTTCCCAAACCTTAGAAAAAAAAACAATATTTTTCTAACACTTCGTAGCCACTGATTGAAGCGATTTGCTTTATTTCCCATATTTGCAATCCTTGGCCTTCAGATTCTTGAATTTCTTAAAATATTTGAAAAATTACGCATACGACCGAGTGGCAACCCAAACCCAAAAAAAAAACCAAAACTTGTGTAACACTTCTTGGCTTTATTTCACACATTTGCGATCCATGGCCCTCGGATTAGGCCCTTCTGTTTGAGATTTTCCGAGATTTGAAGTTTGGAACGCAAAGTGCTGCTTCTAATATCTGATTCCTAGTCTCTAGTCTTGACAAAAGTCGCCTGGCGCTGCTTGAAACTATCTTGTGCTCTGCTACAGATTCGTTAGAAATTCTACGTGAAACAATCGTGTTAGCTATTTTTCTATCTAATTATGTTTCTAGTTGAGGGTTCGGGTTGTGCCTAGGGATAAGCTAAGGGTTCTGCATAGGGTATGGGGTCCGGGGTCCTGGTTCTCGCCACTGCTAGTTCCAGTCACGGACTGGGGTGTTGCGCTTCAGGTTGCCGTCCCAGGGAAGGTCATCGATGTTGGCCTGAGCGGCGATGGCGGCCTTGACGCGGTTCGAGAATGCCACAGGGGTTTCGTAAGAGCGACGGTGAAGGGGCGGCATGTACCAGACGTCGCAGCAGATGCACCAGGAGCTCACCACCATGAACATGTAGCTCAGCATCGAGTACCGGGTGCTGTCCCAGAAGGCCTCTCCGAAGCGGCGATCGTAGCGAATGGCAACGGGGTAGACGACATCGCTAACGGCGAAGCTGCCCTTCTTGAACTGCATGACGGCGGTGTTATTGATGCAAGTGCCCTCGGGGAAGAGGAGGATGGGCGGACGGTCCTTGCTGGTGCAGTGGAGTCGGAGAACCAGTCCGAGAGCCTCGCGGTCGGCCAGCTCCTGGCGATCGAACCACATGTGGGGCGAGACCCGGGATAGGGCGCGTTGGAGCACTCCGAGGATGCCGTCGTGCTTCTGTCCTGTCAGCGAGTAGTGGGCGTCGCACATGAGAACCAGGACGTCCAGGGGACTGGTGTGGTTGCAAACACAAATGCCCCTTCGGGGTCGGTTCTGAATGTTATGAAATCGTCTTATCATGGGCAGGCAGCAGGCCGAGATCCGGAAGCACTGGCGGAGCACGAACTCAACGAGCTGGCGCTTGAAGGACCATTCTGGCAGCTGGCCCAGCAAAGCAGTGACCACGCTGAACATCAACAAGCAGGCCCAGCAGGCGGTGGTCCTCAAGGGCAGCAACAGGATATAGCGGGTGAGCCAGCAGAGGAGCCAGGCGAGGCGCAGCCGCCAGTTGAGGTGTATTTTCCTTTGACGCAGGTTTCGGGTCAGGAGGTTCCACTCACCTGCGGGAGCCGGCGCCGCTAGGAACCTTGGTGTGACCTCATCCTCCAGAACCAGATTCAGACCCGACGAGATGATGTCGCAGTACTGCTCCATCCTGTAGTTCAGCCGATTCTTGATGGGTGGCATCCGTGGGTTGGTCACATCCCCGCGTCCTCCTGGGAAATAGTCGTGGTACCCCCTTCGAGCAGACTTGTGGCCATTCTTGTTCTTGTTATCCTTGTTGTCTTGTTGTAGCTGCCGCTGCTTCGTATCCTGCTGAGCCAATCGCTCTTGCTCCTCGCGGGCACGCTGCAGGCGAGTCACCTCCAGCTGCGCTGATGTCCAGCTGAAGAGCAGCTCCAGAAGCTTCAAGTACTGGCACTGCAGCCAGAAAAGCGATTTCCACGATAAGAGTTCCATGACGGTCAGATGGAGTATCTTCTATAAGTTTGTTCTATATCTCTTTGTTCTTGTCTCAAATATATACTTTCTGAATATAAGGAATATTTTTTGTATTCCGTTCGATCTAAAGTCTGCTGCTGTGATGTCTACCTAGCACCGAAAAATTGTTAGAGTGAGGTCTGCTTCCAGGTCCGATGTGTGCCTGAAAGTACACAAAAGTCAATGCCAACTAGATGGAAAAGATTTCCAAAGTTTTTTTTTTTGGTTAGTCAAGGCTAAAGCGATCTTTGAAACCCGAAATTCAAGCACTCCTAAAGAAATTCCCACAATTTTCCTCAATTAAAGCCTTAATTGCATTCGTTCGGGCAGAGTTTTTGGCTTTTTGTCCTGATGCCTTGCCTCCTTGTCTTTTTCAATATAATTTTTTGTTTCTGGCCGTTTTGCCGGAGAGACTTTTGATTTATTTAGCCCCGAAGCCCCGATGTGAAGGAGCACAGAAAAATGAAAATAAATAAATAAAAATACTAGGAAGGGCAAACTTTGCCGTCTTCTGCCGTTGGATTCTGCCCTTCTTTTTTCGGGTCTTAGCCCATTTTGTTTTTTCATATGGCAATAATTCAATTATGCCATAACAAGGCCGCAAAATGTTTGCCAGCAACGTTGTCGTCTGACTTCCGCTTCCTTTTCTCTGACTTCACCCTTTATCCTTTTTTTTTTGGGCCGCAGACTGGGTGGCTTTCGGCCCAACCCGACAGCCCGACAGCTCGAAATCACTTAAAAACCACAAAAACTTCTGGCTTTGTTAATTCGTTAATTAAATGGGGCCTCGACCGAAAAAAAAACAGAAAACAGAAATTGGAATTTTTGCTTTTACCACTTTAAGGATTACGCAATGAGCGATGATGATGATGATGATGGTGGTTGTTGGTTTTTGTTGGTCCGGACTCAGGACTCCGTACTCCGGACTCTGGAGGAGGGAGAAACCCGACTAGCGGGATTTTCCTACCATTTCCCGCTTTCCGTTCGCCGTTCACCGCTTTTCCATTGATTACATTGGCTGGCAACAATCTTTGCTTATCAAATGCAAACAACCGACGGGGACGAGGACGACGCAGGCCGACCAGAACGAGGAAGGCGAGGCAGACAACAGGCAGCCTCCACTTGCCTCGACAACGACAACTCATTTAGGATCTGGCCCGGCCCTTAATTAGCATAGAATGTGTTTTAAAAAGCCACTTGAGCTAAACATTCAAAACACCTACAGGGCAACCACCCCCTATCCGCGCCAACCCACCCACCTGCCAGCCCAGGCAGAAGGTTTTCCTCTCATCCCGTCAACGACTTTTCCACTTTTCCACCAACAACAACAAGGACAACAACGACAACGACGACAACGACCTTAGGCGCTTCTGCGGCCGAGTCTGCTTAGATCTCCCTGTCTCTTTCCGCGACTTTTAGCCCCTCTCTTTCCCCCTCGCGGTGGCACAGTTTTTCCTAAAAATTCGCAGGCCGGACTGATTTAAATACTCTAAAAGCCGAGAGCATTAGGAATTGGGAATTGGAAAGGACTCGCGACTTTAAGGACTCGTTTGGGTTTTTCGAGAAGAAAAGATTTGAAACAGAAAAGGTTTCGAGAAAGTCTTCTAAGATTTGAAAACTATTAAAAATTGTCATAAATATATGTAAATATTTATATCCTGATGGGGTCCTGATAGGGTAACCCTCTGCCTGCGTCGACAGCGATTGCGAGGGGGTGGCAAGGACATGGGGAGGAAGCGGCAGTACGTGACGCTCAAGTGTTGGGATAAGCATTTCCGCTCTTCAGACGCACCAAAAAAAACGCCACCCACACCCATCGTCCTCCACCCCCGCCTGGTGCTGGTGACAAAGCAGCTGTTGTCGCATGGGTGGGAAGAGGGTGGTAGAGGTAGGAGGTTAGGTAAATGAGGAAGCACAAAATGAAATTGTGACGCTGAGCCACGCCCACATGGCGATGACGATGACGATGACGATGCGCAGAGCCGCCCACCTGCCATTCAAAAGTAATTTACCGTTTAAAAAACATTTTTCCGCCTGACTTTTAAAAAGTTGCGCGTAATGCGAGTCGCGATGGCGATGGCGATGGTGTGTGTGTGTGCGTGTTAGCGGGGGCGTTGAGGAGGCGTGGCACTCACCTGGTGGTCGTAGCCACGTTCCGATTTCTATGTCCTCGTCTGTCTGATAGGGACGATTGTATTTTGTTGCAGGCTGTTTGGGGGGTGGAAGGAGAAAGGAGACTGTCGGGCTGGAAAACCGAATTTTTCTTTATTGACTTTGACATTTCACCGACAGGCTCCGTGTGAGTGTGTGTCTTATATCCCCCCTCCCCCTCTCAAATAACGGTGCCTAATTCAAGGGGTAAATCTTGAAGGAGAGAGGCTGACGGGGACGGTGACGGTGACGGAAAATGCCTCTTAGATTATGAAAAGCTTAAGCTCGAAGAGGGGAAAAAAGTGAACACAAGATAATGAGATTAGGGAAGTTGTTAGCACTTAAGTCTAAAATAAAAAGACAGCTTAAGGCGGTGCTGAGAAAAGGTATAATAATAGTAATGAAGGCCGGGCAAATGGGTTTTTGAAACAGCCAAAAACAGAGTTCATTTATGGTACATTTAAGAAAACGCCGATCTTTCAATAGAAAATCATTTGTTTTCAGATGGCAAAGCTTTTTGGGGAGACCTTGGTCTTGGCAAGCATTTTTCTCCAAGTGGGAGTGTGTCTCTCACCTATCACACGCCATCCCCTTCTAATATCGCTTAACTAAGCCCTTTGCCCTCTCCTTCTAGCTGTGTCCAAAGTGGGGAAGAGCTCCATTGCTCTCTTACTCCTAACGGTCCCCACTCTTACCCCTTTTTACTCTTACTCTCGCTGTCTCCAAGGTGGGGCCCCACTTCCCCTTTCTGAAACGAGGATCCGTTAAATACAGGCCTTTCCCCTCCCTCTCGTGGGGAGTATACATTTCCCCAACACCTGCTTTCCCCTAATTATCCGCACTCTCTCTTTCTGACCACAAGATCCATTCCCCCTCCAAGATCCATTCTCAGCTTACGGTTTTTTCCCCTTCGCTTAAGTTCTCTTAAGCCAAGCTTGGGAGCAAGACAAAGCCCGAAGTCTCCGCCAAAGCTCTCACATATTTTACACGAGCATGTATAATTCATGTAAGCTTACATTCTTTTACATTATTTTTTTAAAAGGAAAATTATTTATTTTTATTTAAAATATTATTATTTTCCATGTCCATCTGATCGTTTAATGCTGCCCTTTTTTCATCAGAAAAACTAAAGTGTTTTTCTTAAGAATTAATTACCAGGATGAGACAAGTCCTGAGGCCCTCATTTCCCAGACATTAGCATAATTTTGGGTAATTATTTCCCTAAGTTTTTCAACCCATTGCACTTCCTTGAAACAGAAAAAAGCGGTAAGAAAAATGTATAATTTTCTTGTGATTTTTATCCCCTCCGCGCTCTTCTGGCAGAGTTGGGAAAGTTTTTAAGCGGCCGAAAGCGTTTGGCAAGTTAATTAAAAATGTGTTGCCGCTTGACCCTCGAAATCTGGGGAAACTCGGTTAGGAGGGGGTGGGATTTGCCAGGGCGAGAGGACCGGCAGGATATCCCTTTGAGGCAGCACCCCGAATGGAAAAATCCGCCCGCATTTTGCCATAATTGGTTTATGCCATTTACCCGGCTTGTTTACTCGCTGCCAACATTTGCATAATGGGAATGGGAATTCAGATTCGACCAGGACCGAGACCAGGACCAGGATCAGGGCCAGGACCAAGTCCAAGAACCAAATACAGGAAATCCAAATACAAGAAATGTGATTTATAATTTTTGCGTTCTCGTTGCTCGAGCATTTTAATTAGCCTTTCCAGGGCCATCACATAATTATAATTACGGGGGCTGTTGTCATCGCGAGTCCTTATTTAATACAAGAATACCATCGCCGCTCCTCCTCCACGGATTTTGATAAATTATTTCCCTCTGATGGACGCTACGTGACGAAAGTTGTCAGAAGCTTAGGTTTTGGGCTGAAAAGTTAGGAAACCCCCGAGATGAGAAAACCCGGAAACCTCGGGAATTTGTGGATTATTTTTGATTTGCGGCAAAGTTTGCCAATCATCCATCCTTAGTGCTTTCGTTTATTTGCGGCAATTAATCAATTTGGTCAGAAACCGGAGGAGAGCGGCCGACCGGCTGGCTAAGTGATAAAGATTTATCACTCATTCGCCCCGTTGGTCCTGCTGCCCGACTGGATAGCCACGCCCATTTATATCTTATATTAAAGAGCATTAAATTTTAGCCGGGAAATGGAAATGGAATCTCCGAAAAGAGGCGGCCAGCCGAGCTCTCAACGTTCATTGAACCACACATTTTGACTTTTGCGTCTGGACGCACATGAAAAGCCCTTGGAAAATGGACGAATTGGGTTGGTGAGGGTGGGGAGGGGTGGTGCCACAGGAGCAGGAGGGGCAGTAGTGGCATCGGCATTTATTTTGACTAAGAACCGACAAAACTGCAGCCGTAATAAGTAGCATTCCGAACGGAAGTCGCACTGGGAAATGCTCTTTCCCAAAGGAAAAACCTGAACATAGTCCTTGAAAAGCATCCTTAGGTGTTGAGAATCATATTGAATATTTCTCAAAACTATTTATACCTGAAAACTAATACTAGGACCTCCCTTTTTATTCGAAATACTTTATTTTATTTGATCCCCCAGACAACCTAATGACTTCTCTCCGCTCGACGAGAGCATTCAAAGCTACAATCGCTGGAAATGTTCAACATAAATCTTTAAAGAATGTTAACGCCAGCAGCAATTGATGGTAGGGGGGAGTGGCAGCGTGAAGAGCACAGGATATATAGGGGGCTCTGTCCGCCCGCCCCCCTCATGATTTTCCAGCCAACCATTTTTCCTCCCACACTCGCAAAACTTCTGCCGGCTGCATTTTTCGACCTTTTTTTTAAGCGGCTCCGTGTGGAAGCGCCAACGGGGGTCAATGCACTCAAAAAAATATATATATATAGAGTTGGGAGGTGGGAGTGGGAGTTGGGTGGAAAATAGGGAAAAGTGGGTGGCGAATAGAGGCGGTGAAAGGTGGTGGCAGGGGAGGGGTGGGTGTGGTGAAGCCAGTCAGACGACGAGGACGAGAACGACGAGGACGAGTTGTTCAACATGTTTACGTTTGAGCCGCGCATTTTGGGGCTTGCCAACGCCACACTGAAAGGAAAAAGGGCATCAATAGGAATTAAATTGAAAAGTCCATCGAATTCTACGGGATTTAGATATATTTTCGTTCAATATTTGTGAAACAAACTAATTAGAAACACTCCCAGAATACGTTGAAAAGTTTTTTTTTCTTAGTGCAGGTTTTTGCCAGCTTTCTCCGGCAACTTATTACTGAAAATTCCTGGCTGCCAAGCCAAAAAAAAAGGATCCTGGCACAATTTCTTAGGTGCAAAAAGTTGCACTTCACCTGGCGTGGCTTCTGGGGTGGAGCTGTGGGTGCCATGGGTGGTTCGATGGATGGCTCTATGGATGGTTCTATGGATGGTTCTATGGGTGGTTCTATGGGTGGTTCGTGCTAAGTGAAGTGTAGGCGCAAAGGCGAAACACGCGAAACTTGTCGGAGCAATGTAATAAATTTCGAAAACGTCCAAACGCTCGACCCATAACGAATGGCTTGCCCAATGCGCATGGACAGAAGCCACCATCCAACCACCCAACCAACCAGCTACCCATCTACCCAACCACCCAAACACTCATCCACTGCACCACTGAGCCACTGCAGCGCCTTGTTAGGCCGTTGCAATAAGTCTTTTATGGCTTAGAGAGCCGGCGAACGAGAGCTGGAAACTTTTATCATTAAAGTTGAAAGGTGAAATTCGGCCATAAAAACAAAACTGGAATAAGGAGCAGGACCAGGGAAATAAAACAACAGGACTATCGGATAATGAAATAGGAATCGGGCAAGTGGGAAAAACTCGCGAAACGTGACTCACAAAATCCGCTCACGTGACCGAGTCCATAAAGTGTGCGAAAGATTCGCGAGTAAATGAAATTCTTTCTCTATAGTCGGGAGTTTGTGATGCATCTTAGGAACTGCCTATCTTGCAGCTTTCCAACACTGGTTTTTGAATATTAAATATAATTTTGAAACCCTTTTGAAACCCTCTTGAATCCCTAATCGATAACCATGACCCCGCGCTCCTTGAGTATTAAACTTGACTTTGCCATTTGGCCAGCACTCTTGGCTGAATGTTTTTAAGGGCATTTCCCCGGCTTTCCCGGCAATGGCAGGAAGCAAAATCTAAAATCGCACGTAGGTGTTATTGCATTTTCCGCCCAACCTCCCGCCTCCACCTTTATTTCATTTCATTTCCTGCCATTTGCAATTTTCCATTTCGCCTGAGCTCCAACTGCACATTTTATTGATTTCGAATGCCATATTTTGGAGGGGCTAGAAGGACTGGAGGGATGAGGGATAGGGTCCTGGGATTTTGGCACTGCCGGGGGATTATTACGACTATGCTCGTACGAGTCCTGGTCTTTTTTGGCATCCGTCCTCGTCCTCGTGCCGTTCGGTTTCGGCAATTTGTTAATTGTATTTCATATGCAAGCGTCGCATGCATTGCAAATTTTATTAGCTCAGTTCCCAATGCAAATAGATGTTATGCTCTGCCCACCGTTACGTGGCCTTCTATGTGTGTTCGGTATTGGGTGGCAATTTTGGTCGCCACCGGGTTGCCAGTGGGTTGCCACTCTTTCGGGTGGCTTTTGGACGGTTGGCTGCACCAGCGGAACAATAAATTGAAACATAAATGGAAATCAACTTAAATATGCATGGCATGTAAATAAAGTGAAGCGTATCGATGCCTTCAAGGGCTTGAGAGCCTCTCCTTGCTCCACTCCCACCTCCTCTTTCTATTTAATTCTGTTAAAAATTTTTGCATAGTTACTGCTTCTTCTGGGTTGACTGACAGATATTGATTTGACAGGAGGAAGATGGCAAGTGCTTCTTAGTTTGCTCAGAACTCAATATTTTATACGCCAAAGGAGTAGTCCATGTAATTAAGTAAATAGAAATTTAATTCAATAAAATAGGAAACAATTTCGTGTTCTACAATCGATTAGGTTTCTTTAAAACCAATTCTACGTCCAATCCAACTTCTAGAACCTGAAAAAGTTGAAGATTTTTATTAGTTTTCCTCGTAAATTCCTCAAAAATGCCATGTTTTCCCCCACCAGCCTCAATTAGCTTAACAGCAAACGACTTAAAGTGCGATTTGCTTACCAAGTAAATACAAAAATATTACTTGCAAAGTAAACTTACAAGCGAGCGAGTGAAAAGAAAACCAAACAAAAGTACACACAAAACTTGGGCTACAAGGAACAGTGGGGCTAAAAAATATATGCATATATAAATGCATATGCTGCGTACATACGAGTATATCCTGCAAATATTTCCTTATGTAGGCATGTAAATACCAGCAGTGCTGGGCAAGAGCCCCTGGGAAAGTCGGAGAACTGCTCCTGGAACTGGAGACGGCAACGTGACGACAAGGACCGCTTGAATAGTAAATTTTGGGCAGGGCCACCCGAAAGAACGTAAAATAAGAATCAGACTGCTCGAAATCAAATTCCTTTTCTAGCTCTTCTATTTCGCTTGAAACTTGTGGAAATTTTTCATAGCATACTTTTTTGCGCGCCACCCTTTCAAATGTATGAAAAAGTTTGCTTGTCTCGCCTTCTGTTTTTTACACTTTTTACGCTTGTCGTTCTTGGTGTTCTTGGTGTTGTTGTTGTTGTTGTTGTGGAATATTAATAACAAAGAAGAATTTAAACTTTCAATGAAGAGGCCTGCCCCGCCCCATACCCCACACATGTGTGCTTCTTGTATATTGTATTTGTAAACAAATATGGAAATTGCTGCCGCTGTTTGTGCTCTTTGAGGGAACTCACTTCAGTCACCGGCAGCTGGGAAATCTGAATGACAACCAGGAGGGGAAGCCGAGACCAGGACGGGACAGGGCGGGGCCTCATAAATTCCAAGTGGGGAACTCGTCCTTGAAATTTACACTTTTGGTGTCTTTAAAAAGATTAGTTCCCAAAGATGTTTAAAAAAAAACATGATTTTACATTAATTCATGGTCTTTGCCCTTCGGTCTTTCCTCTTTATTTTTATCGCTTTTAAACTTCTCCGAAATAGGCTTTTAAGGGAGGGAAATTAAGTACCGCCAGTAAAAAAGAAAATATTATAAACGCAAAACATTTTTATTGCAAACTTTAACATGTTTTTTAAAATCATTTTCATTTGAATGCAAATTTCACGCCAACAGAGCACAGCCTCTACGTTCTGAAAAGAAAAAAACAAAAGTCCAGATTAGATTTTCACATATTTTATTAAAATACAATCTTAGCTCATTAAAGGGTGAATGTACAAGGTTGCAGCAGATCCTGGACAGGCTTAGGCTGGTCTGAAAGAATCTGAAAGGTCCTCTTTTTGGTCCCTTCTGGCTGTTTTTTTGTAAATATCTGGACTATTTCGCAACCGAATTGGAAGCGAAATCCCATTTTGTAATCAGAACTTGAATTCCCTTGAAACTGTATCCAAAGATACAGAAACTCAACCAAATCATTTCGATCGATTTTTCAACATTTTTGAAAGGGGTACCATCATAATTTTTTGCGAAAATCCGCTCAGTGTAATTTTCAGATTTTTTGGCCACTATTTGTTTAATATATCTGCTATTTCTTAACCGATCTAGAAACGGAATACCATTTTGTGATGGGAACTTCATTCCGCGTCGATTTGCATTCAAATATATGGGAAGTAGAACACAAAAATTTCAACCCATTTTTTTCAATTTTTGAAAGGGGTACCACTTATGATTTTTTCAAAAATCGAAAAAATATTTTTTGTTTAATTCCCCCGATCTTTTGCCGCAGATCAACGCAGCTTCAATCCCCGATTCGGAAATGGTAATCAGTTTCCAAATCAGTTAAGAAATGGCCGAGATATTTGCTGTCAATGGTTAAAAAATCACAAAAAAAATCAACATATTCTTCTAAAAGTTTATTAAAATATAATCTTAGATCTACGTTAAAGGGTAAATATTTAAACATAATTTCTGGGGCAGGTTGCAGCAAACTCCGATGACCTTCGCCTGCTCTGGATGGCTCTGGGCAGGTCCTGGACCCGCCCTGGGTGCTCTGGAGTGGCCTAGGCAGGTTCCGGACTCACCCTGGGTGCTCTGGAGCGGCCTAGGCAGGTTCTGGTCCCGCCAAGACTGTTCTGGATGGATCTGAGCAGGTCCTGGACCCGCCCTGGGTGCCCTGGAGTGGTCTAGGCAGGTCCTGGACCCGCCCTGGGTGCCCTGGAGCGGCCTAGCCAGGTCCTGGACCCGCCCCGGCTGGTCTGGATGGATCTGAGCAGGTCCTGGACCCGCTCTGGGTGCTCTGGAGCGGCCTAGGCAGGTCCTGGACCCGCCCTGGGTGCTCTGGAGTGGCCTAGGCAGGTCCTGGACCCGCCCTGGGTGCTCTGGAGCAGCCTAGGCAGGTCCTGGACCCGCCCTGGGTGCTCTGGAGTGGCCTAGGCAGGTCATGGTCCCGGCCTGGATGCCCTGGAGCGGCCTAGACAGGTCCTGGACCCGCCCTGGGTACTCTGGAGCGGCCCGGGCAGGTCCTGGACCCGCCGTGGGATCTCTGGAGCGGCCTAGGCAGGTCCTGGTCCCGCCACGGCTGGTCTGGACGGATCTGGGCAGGTCCTGGACCCGCCCTGGGTGCCCTGGAGCGGCCTAGGCAGGTCCTGGACCCGCCCTGGGTGCTCTGGAGCAGCCTAGCCAGGTCCTGGTCCCGCCACGGCTGGTCTGGACGGATCTGGTCCAGCCTATGCAGGTCCTGGTCCCGCCCCGGTTGGTCTGGACGGATCTGGGCAGGTCCTGGACCCGCCCTAGGTGCTCTGAAGCAGCCTAGGCAGGTCCTGGACCCGTCCTGGGTGCCCTGGAGCGGCCTAGGCAGGTCCTGGTCCCGCCCCGGATGGTCTGGACGGATCTGGGCAGGTCCTGGACCCGCCCTAGGTGCTCTGGAGCAGCCTAGGCAGGTCCTGGACCCGCCCTGGGTGCTCTGGAGCAGCCTAGGCAGGTCCTGGACCCGCCCTGGGTGCTCTGGAGCAGCCTAGGCAGGTCCTGGACCCGTCCTGGGTGCCCTGGAGCGGCCTAGGCAGGTCCTGGTCCCGCCCCGGTTGGTCTGGACGGATCTGGGCAGGTCCTGGACCCGCCCTAGGTGCTCTGGAGCAGCCTATGCAGGTCCTGGACCCGCCCTGGGAGCCCTGGAGCGGCCCTGGCAGGTCGTGAACCCGCCCTGGATGCTCTGGAGCGGCCTGGGCAGGTCCTGGACCCGCCCTGGGTGCTCTAGAGCAGCCTAGGCAGGTCCTGGACCCGCCCTGGGTGCTCTGGAGCAGCCTAGGCAGGTCCTGGACCCGTCCTGGGTGCCCTGGAGCGGCCTAGGCAGGTCCTGGACCCGCCCTGGGTGCTCTGGAGCAGCCTAGGCAGGTCCTGGACCCGTCCTGGGTGCCCTGGAGCGGCCTAGGCAGGTCCTGGTCCCGCCCCGGTTGGTCTGGACGGATCTGGGCAGGTCCTGGACCCGCCCTAGGTGCCCTGGAGCGGCCTAGGCAGGTCCTGGACCCGCCCTGGGTGCCCTGGAGCGGCCTAGCCAGGTCCTGGACCCGCCCCGGCTGGTCTGGATGGATCTGAGCAGGTCCTGGACCCGCTCTGGGTGCTCTGGAGCGGCCTAGGCAGGTCCTGGACCCGCCCTGGGTGCTCTGGAGTGGCCTAGGCAGGTCCTGGACCCGCCCTGGGTGCTCTGGAGCAGCCTAGGCAGGTCCTGGACCCGCCCTGGGTGCTCTGGAGTGGCCTAGGCAGGTCATGGTCCCGGCCTGGATGCCCTGGAGCGGCCTAGACAGGTCCTGGACCCGCCCTGGGTACTCTGGAGCGGCCCGGGCAGGTCCTGGACCCGCCGTGGGATCTCTGGAGCGGCCTAGGCAGGTCCTGGTCCCGCCACGGCTGGTCTGGACGGATCTGGGCAGGTCCTGGACCCGCCCTGGGTGCCCTGGAGCGGCCTAGGCAGGTCCTGGTCCCGCCCCGGTTGGTCTGGACGGATCTGGGCAGGTCCTGGACCCGCCCTAGGTGCTCTGGAGCAGCCTAGGCAGGTCCTGGACCCGCCCTGGGTGCTCTGGAGCAGCCTAGGCAGGTCCTGGACCAGCCCTGGGTGCTCTGGAGCAGCCTAGGCAGGTCCTGGACCCGTCCTGGGTGCCCTGGAGCGGCCTAGGCAGGTCCTGGACCCGCCCTGGGTGCTCTGGAGCAGCCTAGGCAGGTCCTGGACCCGTCCTGGGTGCCCTGGAGCGGCCTAGGCAGGTCCTGGTCCCGCCCCGGTTGGTCTGGACGGATCTGGGCAGGTCCTGGACCCGCCCTAGGTGCTCTGGAGCAGCCTATGCAGGTCCTGGACCCGCCCTGGGAGCCCTGGAGCGGCCCTGGCAGGTCGTGAACCCGCCCTGGATGCTCTGGAGCGGCCTGGGCAGGTCCTGGACCCGCCCTGGGTGCTCTAGAGCAGCCTAGGCAGGTCCTGGACCCGCCCTGGGTGCTCTGGAGCAGCCTAGGCAGGTCCTGGACCCGTCCTGGGTGCCCTGGAGCGGCCTAGGCAGGTCCTGGACCCGCCCTGGGTGCTCTGGAGCAGCCTAGGCAGGTCCTGGACCCGTCCTGGGTGCCCTGGAGCGGCCTAGGCAGGTCCTGGTCCCGCCCCGGTTGGTCTGGACGGATCTGGGCAGGTCCTGGACCCGCCCTAGGTGCCCTGGAGCGGCCTAGGCAGGTCCTGGTCCCGCCACGGCTGGTCTGGACGGATCTGGTCCAGCCTATGCAGGTCCTGGTCCCGCCCCGGTTGGTCTGGACGGATCTGGGCAGGTCCTGGACCCGCCCTAGGTGCTCTGAAGCAGCCTAGGCAGGTCCTGGACCCGTCCTGGGTGCCCTGGAGCGGCCTAGGCAGGTCCTGGTCCCGCCCCGGATGGTCTGGACGGATCTGGGCAGGTCCTGGACCCGCCCTAGGTGCTCTGGAGCAGCATAGGCAGGTCCTGGACCCGCCCTGGGTGCTCTGGAGCAGCCTAGGCAGGTCCTGGACCCGCCCTGGGTGCTCTGGAGCAGCCTAGGCAGGTCCTGGACCCGTCCTGGGTGCCCTGGAGCGGCCTAGGCAGGTCCTGGTCCCGCCCCGGTTGGTCTGGACGGATCTGGGCAGGTCCTGGACCCGCCCTAGGTGCTCTGGAGCAGCCTAGGCAGGTCCTGGACCCGCCCTGGGTGCCCTGGAGCGGCCTAGCCAGGTCCTGGTCCCGCCACGGTTGGTCTGGACGGATCTGGGCAGGTCCTGGACCCGCCCTGGGTGCTCTGGAGCGGCCTAGGCAAGTCCTGGACCCGTCCTGGGTGCCCTGGAGCGGCCTAGGCAGGTCCTGGACCCGCCCTGGGTGCTCTGGAGCAGCCTAGGCAGGTCCTGGACCCGTCCTGGGTGCCCTGGAGCGGCCTAGGCAGGTCCTGGTCCCGCCCCGGTTGGTCTGGACGGATCTGGGCAGGTCCTGGACCCGCCCTAGGTGCTCTGGAGCAGCCTATGCAGGTCCTGGACCCGCCCTGGGAGCCCTGGAGCGGCCCGGGCAGGTCGTGAACCCGCCCTGGATGCTCTGGAGCGGCCTAGGCGGGTCCTGGACCCGCCCTGGGTGCTCTGGAGCAGCCTAGGCAGGTCCTGGACCCGCCCTGGGTGCTCTGGAGCAGCCTAGGCAGGTCCTGGACCCGCCCTGGGAGCCCTGGAGCGGCCCGGGCAGGTCGTGAACCCGCCCTGGATGCTCTGGAGCGGCCTAGGCGGGTCCTGGACCCGCCCTGGGTGCTCTGGAGCAGCCTAGGCAGGTCCTGGACCCGCCCTGGGTGCTCTGGAGCAGCCTAGGCAGGTCCTGGACCCGTCCTGGGTGCCCTGGAGCGGCCTAGGCAGGTCCTGGACCCGCCCTGGGTGCTCTGGAGCAGCCTAGGCAGGTCCTGGACCCGTCCTGGGTGCCCTGGAGCGGCCTAGGCAGGTCCTGGTCCCGCCCCGGTTGGTCTGGACGGATCTGGGCAGGTCCTGGACCCGCCCTAGCTGCTCTGGAGTGGCCTAGGCAGGTCCTGGTCCCGGCCTGGGTGCTCTGGAGCGGCCTGGGCAGGTCCTGGGTCCGCCCTGGGTGCCCTGGAGTGGCCTTGGAAGGTCCTGGACCCGCCCTGGGTGCTTTGTAGCGGCCTAGGCAGGTCCTGGACCCGCCCTGGGTGTTCTAGAGCGGCCTAGGCAGGTCCTGGACCCGCCCTGAGTGCTCCGGAGCGGCCTGGGCAGGTCCTGGACCCGCCCTGGGTTCTCTGGAGCGGCCTAGGCAGGTCCTGGTCCCGCCCCGGCTGGTCTGGACGGATCTGGGCAGGTCCTGGACCCTCCCTGGGTGCTCTGGAGTGGCCTAGGCAGGTCCTGGTCCCGGCCTGGATGCTCTGGAGCAGCCTAGGCAGGTCCTGGACCCGCCCTGGGTGCCCTGGAGCGGCCCGGGCAGGTCCTGGACCCGCCCTGGATGCTCTGGAGCGGCCTAGGCGGGTCCTGGACCCGCCTTGGGTGTTCTGGAGGGGCCTAGGCAGGTCCTGGACCCGCCGTGAGTGCCCTGGAGCGGCCTGGGCAGGTCCTGGACCCGCCCTGGGTGCCCTGGAGCGGCCTGGGCAGGTCCTGGACCCGCCCTGGGTGCCCTGGAGCGGCCTGGGCAGGTCATGGTCCCGGCCTGGGTGCCCTGGAGCGGCCTAGGCAGGTCCTGGACCCGCCCCGGTTGGTCTGGACGGATCTGGGCAGGTCCTGGACCCGCCCTGGGTGCCCTGGAGCGGCCTGGGCAGGTCCTGGACCCGCCCTGGATGCTCTGGAGCGGCCTAGGCGGGTCCTGGACCCGCCCTGGGTGCCCTGGAGCGGCCTAGGAAGATCCTGGACCCGCCCTGGGTGCCCTGGAGCGGCCCGGGCAGGTCCTGGACCCGCCCTGGATGCTCTGGAGCAGCCTAGGCAGGTCCTGGACCCGCACTGGGTGCCCTGGAGTGGCCCGGGCAGGTCCTGGACCCGCCCTGGATGCTCTGGAGCGGCCTAGGCGGGTCCTGGACCCGCCCTGGGTGTTCTGGAGGGGCCTAGGCAGGTCCTGGACCCGCCGTGGGTGCCCTGGAGCGGCCTGGGCAGGTCCTGGACCCGCCCTGGGTGCCCTGGAGCGGCCTGGGCAGGTCCTGGACCCGCCCTGGGTGCTCTGGAGCGGCCTAGGCAGGTCATGGTCCCGGCCTGGGTGCCCTGGAGCGGCCCGGGCAGGTCCTGGACCCGCCCTGGATGCTCTGGAGTGGCCTAGGCAGGTCCTGGACCCGTCCTGGGTGCCCTGGAGTGGCCTAGGCAGGTCCTGGACCCGTCCTGGGTGCCCTGGAGCGTCCTAGGCAGGTCCTGGTCCCGCCCCGGTTGGTCTGGACGGATCTGGGCAGGTCCTGGACCCGCCCTAGGTGCTCTGGAGTAGCCTAGGCAGGTCCTGGACCCGCCCTGGGTGCCCTGGAGCGGCCTAGGCAGATCCTGGACCCGCCCTGGGTGCCCTGGAGCGGCCTGGGCAGGTCCTGGACCCGCCCTGGTTGCTCTGGAGCGGCCTAGGCGGGTCCTGGACCCGCCCTGGGTGCCCTGGAGCGGCCTAGGCAGATCCTGGACCCGCCCTGGGTGCCCTGGAGCGGCCCGGGCAGGTCCTGGACCCGCCCTGGATGCTCTGGAGTGGCCTAGGCAGGTCCTGGACCCGTCCTGGGTGCCCTGGAGTGGCCTAGGCAGGTCCTGGACCCGTCCTGGGTGCCCTGGAGCGTCCTAGGCAGGTCCTGGTCCCGCCCCGGTTGGTCTGGACGGATCTGGGCAGGTCCTGGACCCGCCCTAGGTGCTCTGGAGTAGCCTAGGCAGGTCCTGGACCCGCCCTGGGTGCCCTGGAGCGGCCTAGCCAGGTCCTGGTCCCGCCACGGCTGGTCTGGACGGATCTGGGCAGGTCCTGAACCCGCCCTGGGTGCTCTGGAGCCGCCTAGGCAAGTCCTGGACCCGCCCTGGGTGCTCTGGAGCGGCCTAGGCAGGTCCTGGACCCGCCCTGGGTGCCCTGGAGCGGCCTAGGCAGGTCCTGGACCCGCCCTGGGTGCCCTGGACCGGCCCGGGCAGGTCCTGGTCCCGCCCTGGGTGCCCTGGAGCGGCCTAGGCAGGTCCTGGTCCCGCCCCGGCTGGTCTGGACGGATCTGGGCAGGTCCTGGACCCGCCCTGGGTGCCCTGGAGTGGCCTAGGCAGGTCCTGGTCCCGGCCTGGGTGCTCTGGAGCGGTCTAGGCAGGTCCTGGACCCGCCCTGGGTGCCCTGGAGCGGTCTAGGCAGGTCCTGGACCCGCCCTGGATGCTCTGGAGCGGCCTAGGCGGGTCCTGGACCCGCCCTGGGTGCCCTGGAGCGGCCCGGGCAGGTCCTGGACCCGCCCTGGATGCTCTGGAGCGGCCTAGGCGGGTCCTGGACACGCCCTGGGTGTTCTGGAGCGGCCTAGGCAGGTCCTGGACCCGCCCTGGGTGCCCTGGAGCAGCCTAGGCAGGTCCTGGACCCGCCCTGGGTGCCCTGGAGCGGCCCGGGCAGGTCCTGGACCCGCCCTGGATGCTCTGGAGCGGCCTAGGCGGGTCCTGGACCCGCCCTGGGTGTTCTGGAGCGGCCTAGGCAGGTCCTGGACCCGCCCTGGGTGCCCTGGAGCAGCCTAGGCAGGTCCTGGACCCGTCCTGGGTGCCCTGGAGCGGCCTCGGCAGGTCCTGGACCCGCCCTGGGTGCCCTGGAGCGGCCCGGGCAGGTCCTGGACCCGCCCTGGATGCTCTGGATCTGCCCAGATCCGTCCAGACCAGCCAGTACCTGCCGAGGTGGGTCCAGGACCTGCCTAGGCCGTTCCAGAGCAGCCAGGTCGGGGCCAGGACCTGCCTAGGCCGCTCCAAATCCGTCCAGACCAGCCAGGGTGGGTCCGGGAACTGGCTAGGTTAGTCCCGAGCAGCCAGGTCGGGGCGAGGACCTGTCTAGGCCGCTCCAAATCCATCCAGACCAGCCAGGGTGGGACCAGGACCTGCCTAGGTTAATCCAGACCAGCCAGGGTGGGACCAGGACCTGCCTAGGCCGCTAAAATTCCGTCCAGACCAGCCAGGGTGGGTCCAGGACCTGTCTAGGCCGCTTCAAATCCATCCAGACCAGCCACGGTGGTTCCAGGACCTGCCTAGGCCGCTCCAAATCCGTCCAGACCTGTCAGGTCGGGGCCAGGACCTGCCTAGGCTTCTCCAAATCCGTCCAGACCAGCCAGGGTGTGTCCAGGACCTGCCTAGGTTAATCCAGACCAGCCAGGGTGGGACCAGGACCTGCCTAGGCCGCTAAAATTCCGTCCAGACCAGCCAGGGTGGGTCCAGGACCTGGCTAGGCCGCTCCAAATCCGTCCAGACCAGCCACGGTGGGACCAGGACCTGCCTAGGCCACTCCAAATCCGTCCAGACCAGTCAGGTCGGGGCCAGGACCTGCCTAGGCTGCTCCAAATCCGTCCAGACCAGCCAGGGTGGGTCCAGGACCTGCCTAGGTTAATCCAGACCAGCCAGGGTGGGACCAGGACCTGCCTAGGCCGCTCCAAATCCGTCCAGACCAGCCAGGTCGGGGCCAGGACCTGCCTAGGCCGCTCCAAATCCGTCCAGACCAGCCAGGGTGGGTCCAGGACCTGCCTAGGTTAATCCAGACCAGCCAGGGTGGGACCAGGACCTGCCTAGGCCGCTCCAAATCCGTCCAGACCAGCCAGGTCGGGGCCAGGACCTGCCTAGGCCGCTCCAAATCCGTCCAGACCAGCCAGGTCGGGGCCAGGACCTGCCTAGGCCGCTCCAAATCCGTCCAGACCAGCCAGGGTGGGTCCAGGACCTGCCTAGGTTAATCCAGACCAGCCAGGGTGGGACCAGGACCTGCCTAGGCCGCTCCAAATCCGTCCAGACCAGCCAGGTCGGGGCCAGGACCTGCCTAGGCCGCTCCAAATCCGTCCAGAGCAGCCAGGGTGGGTCCAGGATCTGGCTAGGTTAGTCCCAAGCAGCCAGGGCGCTGCTAGGACTTTCGTAGACCAGCCGAGGCGTATTCAGAACCCGTCCAGTCTCATTGCATAATTGCTATAAGGTCGAAGGGTTAGTTCTAAAGCTCCAGGTGCTCCTTCATTTGTAGATCTTTTCCCATTAATCGTCTTCATCCTTGCAACCCTATCTTGCATATCCTGCTCCAGTTTCAGTAAATCTGTAAAATAAAATAAAACAAAAAAACATTAACTCGCGTTTTCTCAACATTTTCTTTGGGATATATTATATTTGCATTTATCTACCGATTTTGGAACTGACAACCATTTTGGAACCAGGGCTTTAGCCCCTATCGATCGACTTCAAAAGATCTGAAAACGGAACAAATAAAATTTGATCGATTTTTCGCAATTTTTTTCAAAAAATCGATACAAATTTTCCCATTTTTTGAAAATTTGAATTTGAAATTTGAAAGGGGTACCTCTTATGATTTTTTCAAAAATCAAAGAGATTTTAAAAAATTTTTTTTTAAATATATTCAATTTCCCTGATATTTTGTCGCAGCTCGATGAAGCTTCAAGCCCTGATTTGGGAATGGTATCCTGCATTGAAATCGGTTGGGAAATGGCTGAGATATTTGCTATCAATGGTGAAAAAATCCCAGAAAAATTCATCCCATTTTTCCTTGTTTTTGTACGAAAACATTGCGGTCCCTTTGAGAGAAAAAGACTTAAGCAGTTTAAGGGGGAAGCACTGCTGCTGGGTTGGTGCCTCGAACAATGCGCCCAAAGGGGCCAAAGGGGGCGATTCGATCGATCCAGAAGCATAATGGTTCATCCTTTTACAGCTCCTGCTGCACATTTCATAATATCCTGCTGGGCCTTTCAATATCGCAACGGCTTTCACTTGTTTACCGCTTTATGCAAATTTCATTGTTGGTTTGCCAGAGTCCGGCTTCATTTCGTACAACCTATATATACTATATATAGTACATGTATATATAAGGGCGTACATATGGAGTATGTACAGGAATTTCTTTGGGAGGTGGCCCTTTATTTACTCTTGTCACTTCAGGACAGTTCGGTTCGGTTCGGTTCAGTCCATGGGCAATAAAATAAACATACGAGAAGAGAATTAAAATATTAAAATTGTGTAAGCCCTTTGGTGTAAATCAATAGACACTATCACTTCATTGTATTAGAGGCGTATCAATTGTCTGTTCAATTTTCCAATTTTCCTTTCCCTTTGCCACACTCGGCCCGCCTCTATCATATTACGTATACGCACTGTTGGCCCTATTAAAATTAATTATGCACCTAAGTGAATATTGAATAAATTCATCATTTGCATTATTATTTTGGACCAAGAGGAGCTCTGACTATGGCCAAGGGCAGGGGCAGTCAACAATTGAGAAAATTATGCAGCAAGTAGCAAGTGGTAATGCATATTTAAGCAGAATTGCCGCTTTAGAGTTCGGAATCGAATGACTGGCATTTCCTTTATTAGCATATGTGCAGCATTTGGTTTTGATAATGGGAAATTGTGTCCATTATTGCGTTTAGAATAATTGCTGAATTATCATTAAAAATCATTAGTTTTGAAATGATTGTGGGAATGGTGATTACGGAATTTCATGAAATAGGTTTGAAATAGCAATATTAGGAGGTGGATGTGTTGCCTTATTTAGAGACAAATTGATCATTAAAAATATGCCAATCAAGTGTGAAAGACATAAACCTGGCCAATTAAACTGGCCATAAACATCTTGACAACTGATGCCCCTGATTCTTTCTCAATCTCCATGGCAATTTCCTACTGGCAATGTATCCTTTGGATTCTATGACCGTTCGTTTTCTTCCGCCATCCGTTTCTGGCCTGCACTTAAGTTGCCTGCCACCTCTAGACCATTTGACCATCGCAAATTGCCACTCAAAAGCTTACCCAGGTGCAGCTCCACCTGCAAATTTATATATGGTACATCCGGACGTACCCGTACATATCTACATATACACGGGGGATATATAGAGCTCCTTGGGTTACGCCCCGTTTCCGACCCGAGCCAGCTTTAAGCAAAGAGTAATTAAATATCCATTTAGTGTACATTACGTTTCCTTTTGGCCAGCCTGAGTCGGGTAGACACATTACCAACTTTCTGAAAAAGGCAGACAGGCGCACACATAGCCACAGGACGAAGCCAGAGGAGGGGGAAATCAAGGAAAACATGAAAAACTGCAACTGCTTAGCCGCTTCCCAGGAAGAAGTTTAAAGAGCTGCTTATGTCTAAATTAATTTAAAAAGTTCGTTCACTTGAAAAATCGCACAGATGCCCCCGTAGCCCGCCGAACGGCCCGCCTCCAGCTTTTACTTGATTTTCCTTTCCTTTTGAATCCTCTTGTCGTCCATTTGCGGCCGCTTGAGAGTTTCCAGCGGCTTTTCCGTCGCTCCCCGTGCATTTTTCCCCACCCGGAGCTCAGCTCCAGCACCAGGTCCCTGGCTCCCTGGTGTTCACTCGTTTATTAAAGATTATGCTTATAATGACGATGACAATGACGACGACAAGCAGGAGATGAAGGACCCACGGAGGTGGGGGCTCCGAAGGTTGGTGGAGTAACCCCCCTTGGGCTGATGATGATGCTGCTATTTTCCAACATTTTTCTTTCGATGCTGCCTGCTGCTGTCTTTTATTTTATACTACTTTCCCGCACCTTCTTGTCTCTTTCATCTGCTTCTTTCCGGGAGCCATTAAAGCTGCTGCCGCTCCTGCTGCCGCTCCTGCTGCCGCTCCTGCTGCCGGTCCTGCTGCTCCACCGATTTTCGCAGTCACCCGATCCCCTTTCCCAACCCCCTTTCGCTAATGTATAACTTCTTGAAATACTCGGACCCTTCTCTTGACAAGATTTGGCTCCGGAGTGTGATGTGATTTGTGTCAAGAGTGGTCTAAAGTTTCGCTCCTTAAAAATTGGTTCCGTTTTGTAGAACTTGTTCCCCCTGATCATGCTGCTGTTTCTTTTCCCAGACTTGGGATTCGCACTCTCCCCCAAGGGCTTAATACTTTTTCCGGCTCACTGTTCTGCATGGAAGGAAGAAAGCAGCCCCGTGACCCATATAGATATCCCCGTGTATTTGGATATGGATTAGACTCCTACTGGCGGCTGCTACCCGGCCCCCCTTCTGATCCCTGTCCCTGTGCTGCAGGATTTGTGCCACTGCCGTCATCGTTGTCGTCATCATCGTCATCAGCTTAATCCCTATTCTCGGAGCCAAGTCATTTGGCCATTGTGTGTGTTGGCCCGAAACCTTTGCGTTTGCGTTTTGCGGTGAGAGGTTAGAGGTGAGCGAGATGGTCCCCATTGTGTGTAGGAGTGTGTTGGTCCTTCCGAACACCCACGCCCGCCTCCATCTTGTACTGGCTATTGTTTCCCCCCTCTGTTTCATTTCTATGTCATTTCCGCTGCCCTTTTACTGCTCTCCTTATTTTACAAGTGCAATCGGGCACTTGCAGAAAAAAGGTTTTTCAAAATTAATAGAGAGCAAAAAAAAATACAAAAAAAAGGAATTTTCAAAGCTCTAAAGTAAAGGATTTCTTTTTCCAGAAAGTCAATCTAGAATATCCATAAAATAGAATAAAATAAATCGCCGAATTTAACTTCAAGTGTGTCAGTTGGCATTTCACAGCTAATTTCAACGAGAATTTTTGGATCGTGAGATTAGGGAAAGGGGCTGCCTCTACCCGCAACCCCACCTATTTTTTTTTGGGGCTTCGGGTTCGGGGCTCGAGGTTGGAGGTTTGGGGAGTACTGGTTCAGGCAGGACAACCATAAGTCATCCGACCGCTTGCCAGAGTGCGCTTATGCAAATTTGTGCCAGCTGACAAATGGGACAGCATTTGCACAATGCCGAGAGTGGGACGAGGAGGACAGCCAAAAGTGGGTGGGTGGGTAGTTTTTGCGGGTGTTTGTGTTTTTTTTAGCCCACTGTGTGTTAGGGGCGCTGGGGCGTGTCTATATAAATGTCATTTCTGTTGTTGTATTTTCTCTTTTCCTTTCTTTGCCTTTCTTTTTGTAGTATTTTGAAGTGGGAGGTAGTGGGTGGGTAGTGGGTGGTAGGGCTGGAGTGGAGGATATGCTCTCCTCGCTTAGCCTGACATGATGATGATAAAGTGCACATTAAAAAATATTTTCCCATTGCCGTTTTCGTTGTTTCTCGGTTCTCGGTTGTTGTTTGTTCTTGATTCCGTTTTTGTTGTCGTTTTCGTTGTCGTTGTCGTTGTCGTTTCGGTCGTTGTCTGTTGTTTTTGTTGACGTTGCGGCTGACTGCTCAACTCTAGTTGCGAATTATTTATGGATCGAGCGCGTTTTGAATTTTAAAACTATAAAAAAATAAAACCGAAGGCAACCAGGAAAGAGGCAAAAAGCCCACAAAAGTATGCTATAGAAAATAATCCCATAAATAATGGGATTAAACAGAGTCCTGTTTTGGGTAGCTACCCAATAAGTTAGAAAGGCTTTCGAATGTGAACTTTAAGCATACTTTTAGTTTAGTAACCCAATGCCAATGCTAAAAAAAAACATCCAATGAATTTTTCCAACGAAAATGGGGAATAAAACCGGCAAGCTACTCTTAATGTCCTGACTTTTCCCCCCAAGCCACACAGCTCCAGAGTCGTATCATTCGCTCTGCTGGGCTGCGAGAGTATATAATCATTATTACATATTATTATATAATATAATGCCTCCACACACTCGTATAATTCACACTTGCACACACATACATGTGCCACGCCCCTTTCTCAGCTGGCACCTCTTATCAACACGCTGCAAGCCGCACAAATGAAGTCTTCTCTTTTAATTTTCGCTCTCGCACAGCCGCACATAAAATTATTTTCTTCATATAATAAGTGTAATAACTTTCATGTGTCGCTGCGGCAAAAGAAAGCGGAGAAAGGCGGGGAAAGTCGGGGAAAGACCGGGAGGCTGGTTCAGGGCAGGGAAATGCGGAAAAGCTGGAGAAATATATGGAATATCACATGTGTCGAAGGGAAATCGTTTTTCAGCATTCGAAAAGAGTGGTAAAGGAACAAACGTGAAAATGCCACAGAAAAATATATATTCTTGTGAATCTAAAATAATTAAAGACTTCAGGACTCTCAAACTCAAAAACTGTTATGAAATAATACCGAAAAATACCAAAAATAAGATTTATTTCAAAGTTTTAATGATTTTTTTCCCTTTCTTCAATCCCTCACCGATGGCTTTCTATTCCTTTCTTTACAATTCCTCCCCCCTCCTTTTTAAGCTTCCACATGCTTGTATGCAGGACTACGAGGGATTTTAAGTGAGTGTGTGGGTGTGGGTGTGGGTGTGGGTGTCTGAGTGTGTCTGTGTGTGAATCCTGGCTGTGGGAGGGAGCACTTAAATGGAATTGAGTACGGAGTGCGTTGTCCTCATTTAAAAAGCTTGGCGCACAAATCCCGCATAAGACAATAAAAAGGTGAGGACTGCAGAGCAGAGTCCCGGGCTGTCCTGTCTGATCCTGTCTGTGTATCCTTAAAGCCTGATTTTAAAAGCAGGACAAGGCTGGTAAATGTCAAAAAAAAGCCAGCAACGACGAAAATAGAAAATGGTAAATGGAAAGTACATTGAATGCAACTGCCAGCGGAAATTTAAACCACAAGTAGGACAAGGTATGCATGCTAATCTGCAATCTCTAGGGGTCATCGCAGTGCCTTGCAGTGCCTAACAGTACCTGGCAGTGGCTCGAAGGGGGCCTTTCAAGGGGGTCACCTCTCGCTCGGAGATTGACAGGTTGTGTGGTCTAATTAACAGCAAACAAAGGAGGAAAATTACGCAAAAGTTAGTCGCCAGGCCATCGAAATTTATGGCCTGGCAAAAGGACAGCAGTTAAAGTGGAAAGTAAACACACAGGACTTGAATGCTCTATAAAAATAATTACGAATGCAGCTATTAAATGCACTGACAGAAATCATAACAAAAAACACCAAATATATAAAAAAAAAGCATTTCGCAAACCCATTTCAGATCCAATTAAGTTGATAGCAAATGCATTTTAATTATGAAATCATAAATTGAGCTGTCACTTTGCTACCTTCTATTGGATATAACTTTTTTTTTATTGTATTGACAATCTGCATATCTGATTTAATATGCTAATGATGGCACCCATTAATATATAAATATATTTAGCCAGCGCTCTGGCCTCTACGGTATATAGCCTGTTATTATTTCGCAGTCGTCGAATGGAAAATGGAAAACGGAATTATGCGCAATTATTTTGGCATTGGCATTTTCAGATCTCCACCGGGCGGGGGGTTGGTTGGGGGCAGCCCGTCGGTGCAATGCAATTAAAGGACCTATGGTAGGGGCAGTGGGTCAGAAGGGGGATGGTTAAAAGGAGCAATTATAGGACAACAGCAAGGCATCATTCTTGAAGGACTCACCGCAACAAAGGACAATGTGCGGAATAAGAGTGAATTGTAGTTGGCAATTAAGTGGAGTAGGGTTGTCAAAGAGCAACCGAGAAGGGTTGTCAGGCTTATGTTTGAATTCCAAGAAATTTATCGAATACTTTTTGACTTTCTTTTGATCCTGAATCTGGTATTACTTTAGTTTTAAATATGTTTTTATATACATTTTGATTTCTTTCCCATTATTTTACATCTAACTGGCACTTGATTTTATAATTTCCTATCTCATTGCTCGCTTTTTTTATTTTCTCATTTATTATTTCGTTTTCTTTTTATTTTTTGCAGCCAGTGTCCTTTGCTAATTGCGCTTATTACGCTGACAAGCGAATGGCAAAAAGAAGAGCAGCAGAAAATCTGAAATGAGCAATCCTGAGCTTTTGTGACCGTATCATATAAAATAACAATATGATGGGTAGAGTCTGCTAGCTGCTTTTCCCCTTCCAACTGACAACCAAGAACCGACAATCCAGAACCAAGAACCAAGAACCGACAACTGCAACTGCAACTGCGCTGCTTCTGCAAAAGTATCTGCCAGATACTGCAATTATCTGTGGCAGCATCAGTTTGTGCCACATTGCTTAAGATACGAGATACGCCAAGATATCGCCAGCTATTCAATAAATGCTAATATTTTCCTAGTTTTTGTTCAAGTGAAGTGATTGATAGTGTATTATAAATAGTTTTTTGAAATATAAGTAAATTGATTGAGAATTTAATTATTCAATAAATATTATGCTATAAATCTGCTCTATAAGCAATATATTTTACGAGACCCCAACAAGCTGTACTGATTCGAATCTTTAAATAAAATTTCCCCACCTTAACCTCTACCTTTTTTTCTTTGTTTTTTGGTCGACCTGTTTGCCGTTGGTGTCCTTTTCCTTTTCTTTTTCAAATTAAATAAACTGTTCTTTTAACCGCCAACAAACGATAGCGGGCGGGGAGTAAAAACACATTTATCTCGATTTTCACGCTGTCAGCAGCAACTCAAAAAGGCGACAGTTTGTAAAAAAAAGAGCGCCAAAGCAGAATAAATAAAACAAAAATATATATAAAAAAAGGCGGCTGGGACAAGCGAACCGAAAGCCAGAAAACCAGAAAACCTGAAAACCGATCCAAGTCAATTTTAAGATTTATTTTTCGCAATTTAACATTTCTGTTACGCCTGTCAGGCGGGAAAAAAAAACAAAAACCAAACCGGGAAGAAAACAAACCAAAAAGCGCCAAAAAAATATTCAAAAAACACGGGAAAAAACTCAAAGGGGCGGAGGAGTTCGAAGGAGGGTGTGGCAGAAGTAACGGAAGGTGAATGCGGTTAAGAAAATAATACTAAATTAAAAGCTTTGTGCCCCCTCGCAGCCGAAAGGTCAAATAATTTCAATAAAACAAAAACAAAAGGAAATCGCCCAAAACCCAAGAAAAAGAAACCATAAAAGCCTCAACTTCCAAGCCCCTTTTCGCGATTTCCAACTTTAATGAAATGCCGAAAGCAGACATCCCAAAAAAAAGAATAGAGAATAAAATACCTTTTAAATATTAAATAAAATTTGACAATTGCTTTAAACATGGCAAACAAAGTGCCAGAAATTAAAAGAATATTTGGAAATCCACGAAATGTGCAAATAAGTGGAATTTTAAAGCTATTGATTTTTTTTTGCATACAACAAAAAATTTATATACAATCCTCAATAAACACAAAACTACCCCAGAGAGTAAAAATGAAAAAATCTGAATGAAAATCTGCCAATTCTGTTGCCGATGCTTTTAAGTATTTTCAATTTCCCTGCCGAGGATGTAACTTTGCACAACCCCACCCCATTTGGTGCCTGCCCACTGCAATTTGCTTTGTACTCGAATTTATTTGACCCCTGGCGGCAAGTAAAAAAAAATTATATAAAATAAAATGTGGATGTCTAACAGGAAGAGGGCGTCGGCTCGGGCGTGGGCATTGGCATTGGCGTGGGCGTGGCCGGGCAGACAGAGCGAGTGCCCCCAAAAGTCAATATGCACACGAATTCGCGTCCAAAAGTCCAACAAAAATCCAGTTGGCAAAAGGCACAGAGTCGCACTCAAAAGTAATCAGCCCCGCCTCCTCGTGACTTCCTACACTGCTACTCCTCCTCCTTTTTTTATTTAATTTTTCTTTCTTTTTCATTAATAATAAATTAGGAGCCCACCGGAAACGGAAATGCGCGCTGCCAGCCAACCAGCCAGCCAGCCAGCCCGGAGCTAAGTTTATTAGTTTCGTTTTTTTTTTTGCGCTTCCCGTTTTTGAAGGAACATTTCATTTTGCATTTTTCTCCAAAAATTTAATTCCACAGATTTTTTCCCGACTTTTATTCTTTTTTGGGCTCACATGGGAATCCAATTAAATGCTCTGCTAATCCACCGAAAAGTGGGGAAAATCACAGAAAATCTCCACTCATTGCTGCTGTCGACTGCTTAAGTCAATAGAGTAGTAAATGAAGCCTCAGACTTATCAGCCAGCTGCCATCGCCCCCTTAGCATTTGTGCACTGAGAGAAATTCATTTAGAAAGGGAATCAAGAGAGGCACTCTTCAATGCAAGTGATTCTCCTGGTGTATGTCTCAATCTCCGTTTCTTTGGTTAGTCGCAGCTTAAAAGCTTGGCTAATAAAAACTGGAATTATGCGTGAGTGTGTGCCAGGACATGAAGCCAGGACGAAAAGACGTCTGGATGGAAATGAAAATGAAAATAGGGAATGGGCATGGCAATGGGAATGGAAATGGGAATGGAAATGGAAATGGGAAAAAAGGCAAGTCTGGATAAAATAAAGATGAAAATTCAGACGGAAATGGGGGATGCAGGAAGGGGCATGCCTCCCTGTTGCTTGCGGCTTGCGGCAATTAAACGATAAGCGTAATCTGCGTTGTCAATTCACACAAAATGCGTAAAGTCGTCAGCCACAGAGGAGGATTTCAATTAGCCTTGCCCGCAAAAATATTCCAACCATCTAGGCGAAAGCAAAGACAAACCCACGCACATCCATGACAACCGAGAACTATCATCATGCCCCACACCCACCTACCGCCTCCTACCTTCTAGGCTCCTGCGGCCTTTTTCGCATATTTCATGATATATACACCGACGTTGCCGTTGCCGTTGCCGTTGCCGTTGCCGTTTGCCGTTCCGGTACACTCGGAAAAGTCAGAAAAGTCAGAAAAGTGGCAAGTGGCAAGTAGCAAGTGGAACGCAGAGATGGGGGAGAGGGGATAGGTGGGTGGCGCCACTAAGTGCGGCCAATTAGCACAAAGGCAGCGGAAAGTGTTTCCGTTTAGCAGATGAGAAAAGCGAGCACCTCTCAAGTGACAATTTGCTTAGCGCTTCAATTTAGATGCGAGAGCCCCAACAACTGAGGAACGAGAACTGAGGGCCAAGTGCCGAGTGAGGGCCGAGGTGGAAATGCTGCCACATTGTGGCTTGGGAAATGGAGGTGGTGACCTCTACCAAGAATAAACCGAGACCACACACTCAAAGGAAGGGTGACCTCTATCACTTATGTATCACTTACTTTTTAGTAAGGATTAAACTTAATACCAACTCTTTTTTCTAACTTTTTTCTATCAAAACCTTTACTAATCTATTTACAATTAATTATGGAATACTTGTAGGGTACTATCACGCAAACTAAAGCCACATCTTGTTGCGGACACCGTTAAGCAGTATATAAGTCGGGCCCAACGCACAACCAAAAAGGGTTCTCAAGAGCAACAAAATAACATGGAGTTTTTACGCGGCGTCTATGCGTTTATGCAAGTGAGTAGATCATCGGTGAGTGTCAACTGTTTCCATTTTAACAACTGTACTAATCCATATGAACTTGCTCTATTTTTATACCGCCTTTGGTTGATTGATTGATTATACCATACCATACTCTACTCTACTACTACAACTCAACTCGAACCAACAAAAAAACAAAAAAATATACAAAATCTATTTTTCCATCATCCAAATATATAAAAAAATATATCGAATTGAGTCAAAACCAAAACCGCAAAGCGAAAAGCAAAAAAACAAATATGTTACCACTACTTTCTACTACCTACTTATTATTACTACTACTCTACTACTACCACCAATTTTTTTAAATGAACTAACCAAAAAAAAACAAAAAAACAAACATAAGAAATCAAACCAAAATAAAAGTAAAGTAAACCGAGAGCAATATGTTAACGTCAAATGTAAACTACACTATATACTACTATTGACCCCACCATTCTCTCTACTCCTCCCATCAATACCATTTATCGATAAATACCAAAATATTAACCCATCGAGAATCGAAAACTTCGGGACTTGACAGATGCCTGTGTGACAGATGCCAATACCAGTGCAACTACAGTAATCCCCCAAAAATCATAACCATCGATCGCAGATACCAAACACCTGGAGATTTAAAGACAAAATATAATCAAAAAAGGGTGGGGACCAGACCATTTCATCCCCAAACGAAAACTCTTACTTATCGACGTAGTCCTCAAACAAACCAACCAACCCATGCCATTCTTTTGTTTCGTTTCCGTTTTATTTTTGAGTTTTGTGGCCATGACTTTTGAACCATTGCCATTTTCCATATAACCCAGACCATAGATGATAACAATAAAGCGAAATGCAAATGAAAGCCAAGCGAAAGCGAAAGCGACAGCGAAATGAATAGCAATACTCGTAATAATGTACTTACGGTGAGAAGATTTTTTTGAAAAGATCACAGAACAAAAGACAAAAACCATGAAACCAAATGAACATTCATATAAATTGCAACAAGAAAAGGTCATCATGAAAAAAAGTAAGAATGCAAAAGAAAAAAATGAAATTAATATGCAAAACATTCATCAAGTAGGATTTTGAATATGAAAACGAGAAGCGGGCCGAAAAAGCAAACAAACAAAAGACAGGCTCAAGAAAATGATGACCCCAAACAAAGCGGCTGTGCCATTCCCACACCCACGCCCCCAGCCACACCCACTTAAGTACCCGTCCCTCTTCCACCTCTCTAAAATATATATATATATCTCTCTTTTTATCTCGGCTCCCCGAAAAAGAGCGTTGAAATTCTCATTGAGACCCATTCTAAGCCCATTGTCCATAAATAAGCATTGTCCATCCAACATTCCCATCTCTATCTCTTTCTCGCGGACTATATCTCTCTCTTTCTATCTATCCAACTCACACTTACACACACAAACACACACACATATACACATATACAAAAAGGATATATCTATCTAAGTCTCTGTTTGTGTCTGTTCTGTCTCTCTCTGTGTTAAATTTGATTATCGTTTGAAATTGGCTGTATAATTGATTGATAGCTATGAATGTAACTGTAATCGTTACTATATCTCGATGTCTATCTCCCTCCCCCTCTATCGGTTCCTTACTCTCTCTCTCTCTCTCTGTCTCGCTGTTTGTGTGACTGTTTTTTCTTTTATTTTCCAAGGAAAATTGTGGCATCAAAATTTTAAGCAATATTTTCGTTTAAGCTATATGTATTTCAAACTCTTTAATTGTGCGCGTTCTACCTTAGATATATACCATACATTTATGAATAAGATCTACTATACACTTTATACACTGTGACAAAATATTAAACTGTTCCCCCTCTCTGAGTCCCTCGGATCGAAGAAAATGCAGGGTGATTTTAACTAAAACTTCAACATGCTTCTATATTTTATATTAAATCAAACCAAATAAAACAAATCGGGAAATAAAACTTATATCAAACATCGAACTCCAAGGTCGACTACAGTGGAAATGGATACGGAAACGATGGCGGCTATGAGGCAACCCTGACAACCCTGCCCACCACCAGCACTAGCAGCACTAGCAGAAGCAGCGATAACTCTGAAGCGACGCCGACAGCATTAACCGGAAACGGAAACGAAAACGAAAATAGTAATGGCAATAGCCATGGTATCGCCAGATCGATAACCGATTCTAAGGAGGTCGAGGCCACAACGGCAACAGCCGAGGAAGCTAAAGCCCCATGGCTTCCGAGTTCCAGCTCCCGAACGGATCCTGCCCAGATAGCGACATCATCGATATCAACGACAAAGTTACAAACAAAACAATCGAAAACATCGAAAGGCAAGACCACAACGGCCACCAGAGACAGTTGAGAGTGCGGCAGAAATAATGGCAATCGGTGCCAGATTCGGTGAATTACGAGCAAGAAGAACTATGAACTATGATCGAATAATGCTAACAAATGTGATAAATTGTATGTACATATAGCCACGAATATATCTAAAACAAAACAAACATATTTACAATCGAACTGTAAACTGTAAAACGGAATCAAACTGAATCGTGATTCGCGATAATATAGCACCAGCAACCAAAATCTAAAATCTAAAATCTAAAATGCGAAACGTAATTAATTAATATGAATGATATATAATCGTAAATGAAATCAAATGAAAACAGGGCAACTCGATAAAGGTGGCCTTAGCTTGTGCGACTGAACAACCGAAAAGCAATTCATCGATAACTGATTATTGATAATTGATAATTGATAACTAATAAGCAATAACCGATCAACGAATCAGCGATCAATCAAAATAAAGCAGCGACAGCCGCCAAAGATACAATACAATAATTAACCTACAAAATATAAAAAAAAAAAAAGATATCGATCTCATCAAAGAGGACGCGCAGCGGCGGCGGCAGCGGCAGCGATTTATAGATAGCCGATAGACTGGCTCAGAACCACTGCTGGCGGTGTGTGTGTGTGTGCGTGTGTGTGCGGTGCCGCCCACGCGGCCACGCATATCCATCCCCACCCCCCGCCAAGAGCAAAGTGATAGAAAATGGTAATTACAACTCCACCAATTCTAGTTCTCATTTAAAACTCATCACCCACTCTTCACCCGATTATCCCGATAACGATAACTGATCGGTTTTTATCCTCGAAGTCGATTTTATCTATCTATCGATTTTCCTTTAGGGAACTATTCTTTCTCCTTTTCATGCCTCTTTCCGTCTCTGTCTGCCTCCTTATCTTGTTTCGTTTCTAAATCATTTATTTTGCATAAATGAATATTAATTAGATATGCCAATAAATTATTAAAATTAGTTAATTAGCTTTGTGCTTTATGATTTACCTTTTATCTCGTAAATCCTTTTGATTTCTTCCCAACCCCTTAATTAGGTGCACTAAGCAATGTTTCTTCTGTTAATTACCTTACTTTGGCTTTATCGACTCATTTATTTAGTTTCCTTTAATTCTATCGAAGCGCGATTCCAGGAAAAATCAGAAGCAGAAACCAGAGTAGTTACAAAATAAATCAGGGGATGCAAATTCAAGATTTGAAAATCGATATTTTTTTAAAACGCAGCCGCACCGCCCAAAAAGAAACCAATAACCGATAACCCTAAACCGACGATAACAGATTGCTCGCCTGCTACCACAGAATATGCTGTCAACGTCTTCGAAACAAGTAAATTATTCAAAAATACAAATCAAATATAACCGAAAAGAAAAAAAACCAATATTCCAAACAAATCTCTCAAAGCTGAAAACCAAATCAAATTTAATACAAAATGAAGTTTGTGTCGATTTCTGCGTCTCTTCTTGGCACCATGAATCTTATGGCGTATCTCTCTCGCTCTCTCGTTCTCTCTATTTATCTCTATCTCTTTCTATAGTAATTCTAATAAAAACATGAAACTCAAATGCATACACACTCAAGACAAACTCACACACACACGCAGACTTTGTAAAAGTATAGTAAAGTGTTGCGTTGCCTGGCGATAACCGATAAACAAAGCCCGATAAATATTATGACAACGACAAGCTGGCAATCGAAGAGAATTCTAAGAAAAACTCAGCCAAGGTTATTTTTCAGTTGATTTCAATTATGATTTTCCACATCTATCAATAACGATGACTATTTATGCGTATTTAACTAAGTAAAACTCAAATTAAGTAGGTCAATTAAATGCAATTGAAGCGATAATTACAACGAAAAGCTTTCGAATGCTATCGAAGGCTAGAAGCTTTTAAACATCTGCAAAAAAGATAGCCCTTTTAAATAGCTCTATTGCCGCGTATATGGTGTTCTGTGTAAAAAAATGTATATATATATAAACATATATGTATATATCTATATATATATATTCCGAAAAAAGAAAAAAAAATCTGACGCGTTAAAGAATTGAAAGAAAAAAATATACACAAAAGCAAACTTGAAATTGAGCAAACTTGAAACAATCCTCCTCATGTGGAACTATCGCCAAATACCAAACAAACCCCTCTGTATCTCTTTTTCTCTCTCTTTGTCGCTCTCTCCGTCTCTTTCTCTCTCTATTTATCTCTTTCTCTATGAGTCCAGATAACCCCTAACCCGAAGTTTAGATAAATAAGCCTTGTTTTACCAAAAAAAAACAAAAAACAAACAAAACCTTTTTAAAATTTGATAACCGAAAGAAAAGAAACGCTAACATAACCCTACTAATTCCCAAAGAAATAATTGTTGGCCTGTCCCACACCGCGCACATCACACTCCCGAAAAAAAGAAAAGAAAGCATTTACTTTGAGATGATATTTTTTTGTTGCAGTACAACACAATCCCAGATTTTTCTTACGTCCCGCCCCCATATCAAGTAGTTAATCGATACAACCCCATACAATACCAAAACCGAAACCGAAACCGATACCGATTCCGATATACCGATACCAAAGCCCCCAAAAACTACCTACTCAATGAAAAAAAAATGAAAAACAACTTGCACGTGTCTTAAGCCGTAAAACTGTACGCAACAACTCAATCAATTGCATTCTCTTGTGTTCTATAATATGCATACTCGTACTACATATATATCTACTCGTAATGCTACTCGTAATGTACCAACTGTATAATTTGTTGTATTGTTTGCCGGATATCCATATCCCCGTAGAAACTTGAGCGTAACGTACACGGAAATGTTTCAATCAGCAGATCTCAGCAATCGGTTCCGTAACCATATACCGTAACTAATCTTAATCAATCAATATAACTATGAATATCTCTATTTCTCTCTCTGTCTATCTCGTATTGCGGCATTTGTGGTATTGTATCCGTATTCGTAATGTCACGTGCAAACCTAAAACCTTAATTACCAACTAAGATATATCCCGGCTTACCAGCACACATATATGTATACCGAGTATCAGAGAAAGCAGACTGATCACGTTAATTTGCCTATCGATTTTATCGATATACGATATCTATTTAGACTATGGGTCCTATATATGTGTGCAAGTAGCTAATCAAACTTAAGTATGTCGCATTGTGTATGTGTATGCTTGTCTGTATGTGTATGTGTAATCAGTTGTACGTATATCGGTGTAGAAATATGTGATTTTAATTATCCTTTTTTTAGTTTTGTGTTTAATTTGTTTTTTAAATCGATTACACAATGCAATTAAAGCAAAAATGTTTTGTTTGCTTTCCATTAACCGTATTTGTTATCGTAATTGTAAGCATTCTTCAGTTTCTAATGTGCTTTGGGTTGCAACCTTTCTTGATTTCCTAATAATTTCCCTATTTTTGTTAACGGTAAATTGAATAAATCTAACGATGGAACTATTGAGCTGATCAGAAGCAACAACTATCGTATTCCACACCATCTATATATATCTTATATCTATCTACTCGTACTCAATCTAAATATATATCTATTATATACCATACTCAATATACATACATATATACATATATATATTATATGCATATCCGTACATACATATATCTCTATATAAATATATATATATATCTATATATCTATCTAAAGGAAACAAAACAAAAATAACAATAAATAATACTCATAATACCAAAAAGTAGTTGTCGTTGTTGATGTTGTTGAAAATGTGCAATTTTAATTGATTGAAAACGCAAAAAAAAAGCGAAACAAAAGTTTTAGAGAAGGCAAATGTAAGCGAACAATTTTTTTTGTCGAATGCCAAAACAAAGCTAAAGCTGAATACAAAATAACCATAATCAAGTATAAACAAATATCACAAATTACCAAATACAATATATATATAGAAGAAATACTTCCGGTTCGATGGCCAAAAAGTATGCAATAGTATTCTTTTTGGGCCGCCATTTTTGCGAACTCTTTGTTTTTGAAGAACCTTAAGAAAGTTTGTACCCCCCTTCTGAAGATAAAGAAGCAGAAGAGGATTACCACCCGAATAATACCGATAACCCCACTAACCAAACAACCTAACAACTAACCAACCCAACAACCCATCCACGAACCCACCACACAGCCCCTAAAATACCATAAAATACCAAAAAACTACCAAATACTTTTCTCTCTCGATCTCTTTCTCTCTCTGTCTCTCACTCAAATCTGCTAATTTCAATGTTTTTGTGTGTGTGCGTGTGTTGCGTGCGCTTGTGTGTGTACAATTCAATTGTATTAAATTTGGTTAACTAAAAAGCGATCTATATACGATATACATATCAATCAAAACCGATAATCCAAACGAACAAAAGCAAAAGAAGTTAAAAAAAAACCAACAGCTAAACGGACAGGCAGCATATATGTTGGCAATCGAGCAATTTCTGTGTAGAAACCAGCAAAAGCGTCTGACGCTCTCTGTCTCTCTTTGTCCCTTCATATACAATATATATTATACTCTTTCTCCCACTATTTCTGTGTCTCTTTCACGCTCACCCACCGGGCGTTGACCGCCCGCCCTATTTGTATCTCACTCACTCACATCAGATTTCCGAACTGTTTCAGTTTCAGTTTCAGTTTCAGAACTATCGAAATTTGTTTTTTGTTTTCATTTTGAAATTTCGATAAACGAGAAAACTATGAAATCAAAAGCAAGAAAAAAGAAATCCCAAACCGACACCAAAACCAAGACAAAGCAAACCAAACATTTATATACCGTATAAAACTATTGATATACCGCATATACTAACCTCCAAACTATACTATATAATACTCTCAAATAAATAACTATACTATATTCAAAACTATTAATATACTTTTGTGCAACTTGAGCCACAGAGAACCCAAAAGAACATCAACACCAAAACACCAGAAAACAAAAAGTAGAAAACACTACACACCTGACACCTTTATTCGTATTTGATTTTGATGCCACCTGATTCCCCCTTATCAATAGATACTCGTACTTGTATATTATATGAACTACCTTTGAACACTATATATTATATATTGTACCATATACCATATACTAACTAGTCTTAAGAAAGCAACAGTTCAGTGAAAGAATTTCGATTAATTTGCTGCAGATTGCCACCGCTTAACATTGTTGTTTGCATTTTGTTGAACAGCTTTGGCAACCCTGGCTTTATATTAAAACTAAACTAACTTCCCCCAACTGAAGCATGCACCTCTATTTCTTTCTTCTCCTTCTATATCTCTATTTCTATCTCTCTCTAATGCCCTCTGTCTATCTCTTTCCAAGTCTCTGAAAGCAATTTGTACAAATAAATAAAAAAAGAGCACGTAAAACAATGTTTTCAATTAAAATTGAATTTAATTTGCTTTTGTTGTGGCACGCTGAAAATGTTTTATTTTTACCAGTATTTGTACCAGTATTTGTAAAACCAGTAAATAGCCCGAAAGTCAAATACCAAATACAAAAAATACCAAATATCAAAAGCAACTCATCCCTTGAAGCCTGGACATGTGTAAATAAGCCTCGAGTACTCGTTTTTTTTTAGCCAGCAGCGCCGATCGACCGACGAATGTATTCAAAAATGGTTTGATACACCTCTAAAGACACCTACACCTATATTAAATATATTTGTACCCGACACCCAACACCGTACACCCATTCGTATATAAATATATATATCTACATACATAAATATCTTACTATAATCCCTTGTATTTGTATATTGCATAAGTGAAAGCATCCAGTCTGCCTGCCGACTGACAAAAAACCAAAAAACAAAAACAAATAAAGATAAATAAAACCCCCAACACTCTAAAACACAATATATAGTTCCAATTCCAATACCCTGACGAAAAAAACGAAAAAAAAATGAAACCCAAATAGCCTGTTGTTTGTTTTCACATTTCCTACCATTTTTAGTTTGGATTTTCTGCTGAATTTTCTGCTTTCGGCCTGGGCCAATTGTTCGTTTAAGTCGCCAATTTAAAGTCAACTCCAATGATGTGTGACTGGGGAACTCTGAGAAGGGGGACTGGTAACCGGGTACTGAGGAGGGGGAGCTCCCACATATAACCAAGGGGGGCGTGTCCCAGCCCACTGATGTGTATCTGTCCTTGTTGTTTGCTTGTTTATTGCCACCAGGCACTTGGCACTTTGAGACCGAGACTGAATCTGAGAACGGATACTGAGACTGAGACTGAGACTGAGACTCCTTCTCTGACTCCGACTGGGAACGAAACTGGCTTCAATTTATTATTGACTTGCTGCAAGAGTTCTTAGACGCATCCTAATGAAGCGTAAGTGGCAAGCACTGCGGCAGGACCCATAACAATAACAAATACAAATACACATACAAACACAAATATAAATACAACGGCAGTGCCTCGGCCGACAAAGCCAGTGCCTCCTCTTGTAGCAAAAGCTTATTTTTATTACCCCAAATATATTGCCAATGTTGTTCTAATAGCAGAAACGAGCCGGAGCCATAGAGCTTACCATTCGAAGGCAAAGTACACGGCAAGAAAATTAGTATTAAAATAGGAATTTAAGAAAATTTCTCTGCCCATAAATGTATGCTATAGAAAATGACGCTTTTGAATTTCAACAATTGATCAGTTCTTTTTCATTTTGGTGGGAAAACTTTTGCCAGTGAAGTGGCAGTGGCACTAACAGTCGACAGTCAGTGGCAGTTACCAGTGGCAGTAGGCAAAAGCCCGAGGGGCAGGGCAGGGCAGAGCAGGGACCTGGCATGGCGGCATAAAATTCATTGTTATGGTTACTGGGCATAAGTCAGTCAGTCAGTCAGTCAGTCAGTCAGGCAGCCAGGCAGGCAGGCAGGCATTGGGGTAGCCCATTCCCCATTTCGTTAATCAGCCCTGAGTAAGTCAGTCCAGCGCACATGATACTTACTACACATGCTACTTACACACTTCAGGCTTGAGGGAAAGGCGGGAAGTCGGGGAGTCGGGAACTAAAAGGATAGCGAAAGGATATGTATGCTGGAATTTCGAGGGGGAGAACTAAACCAAGCCGAGCCATTGTTCATCCACTTGGGCTGAATTTCATTATAACCCAAGGGTGCACTCGGCCAGATTGGGTTGGTCAAAGGATTGCTCTTCCCTCTCCGGAGGAGATTTGCTTTCGGGCAGGCGGGGGATCACTGTACAATACAGTGCAGTACGTGATGGTGGTGTAGGGATCTGTTTGATTGGAATATTAGTTACCCGACCAGTTACCAGTTACCGGAATAACAATCCAAATAGCTCTTCTTTTTCATTGAGTTTCCGCAATAATTATTAATTTTTCATTCAGGTACTTAGCTCTATGGTCTGCACTGTACTCCCGCGGGTTAAGGACGTGGGGAATATCCTTTAGTCTGTTTCTGTTTTATGGGTGCGCGCATTTGGCTTTAAGTCCCATTTCGAGTCCCATTTTGCTTTGCTCGTTTCGATTTCGTTTCCGTAGACACTTTCGCTTTATGGTTTTTGTTACGTTTTGATTTACGTTGATTTCAAATGATCATCGCTCTATCTCTTTCTAGTCCCAACTCACCCTCTCTTTCTCTCTATATCTCTATATTTCTATCTCACAATCTGCCCCTTTCTCTATCGGTCATACGATGTATATTTTTTTGCCTAATGTGTGTTGTTTTTGAACCCCGACCCTGGAACGTGAAAAAAAGTAAAAAATTGCAAAAATTGAAAGTAAAAACTCTGCCGAATTGGACCCAAAAACATCCCAATAGAACTCTCACGCTAACCAAGCCAAAACCAAAACCAAAACCAAACTAAAAAACGATATATTTTGCGCCAATTGTGATAAACTCAAGCCAAAAATCTGCCTCTCTCACCAAAATCACCAAAATCCACAACAAAAACAAGCTAAAAGTAATGATCCTAATCGATGCAATGCCAGAGCAAAACAAAAACAAAAAAAAAGGGAAAAATCAAAAAAACAGCCAAAGGTAAAACACGCCAAAAGCACAGGACACGAACAAACACCAAAAAGTCACGATCACGAGTTCACCAAGTCACTATATTTAGTCACGAATCAGCAAGTCACTGAATCACCAGTCAGCATCTAATTAGAAACCGCCAAAAGGCTGAAGAAGCTTTAAGAAAATACAAAACCTTTGCTCACACGCGTCAGCACACTGAATCCTGTTTCTTTTCAATCCTTTCCCTCCCAATCCTTTACCAGAAATCTCTGAATTTATATAATTTTCCTAATTTATTGAAATTTTGAATGGAATACCAAACTAGGAAGTAATCCTGGGTAGATTTTTGAACATGAAATATTTTATGGCATACTTTTTTGGGACTGACTCAGAGATTTCCTGGTTTTCCCTCCGAATGATATTACTTTTACACATTCACGCTATCCGTCTTTATCTCACAATCACGCCGCTCTGTCTCTATCTCTCTCTCTTTAAGTATGTATCTGTCTCGATCTTTCACGTTAACTCACCATCACTCTGTCTCTATCTGAAGCCCCAAACCCCTCTATCTCTCTTACTTTGGAACTGCCAAGCTAATCACTCGATCCCCAATTATGTTAAAAAATCGCCGGCTGCCACGAACTCGAAACCCTCTACTCAATAACCTCTATTTCAGTCTCCCTCTGTATCTGTATAAGTACACTTGAAGAAAAATTTAAAACGAAACCAATTAAATACCGAAAACTAAAGAAAAATCAAAATCAAAATTGACTTAAATGAGAACTATATAAAAACTTACTCACAATCTTTCAATCACTCAATCACGGAATCACTCACTCACCAACTTAAAAAAAAAATCTATAAACTCACTCGATCTGTCAGTCTCTTTCTATCTCACGCAAAATCACGACTTTCACCTGCCCCACCCCACAGAAAAAGAAAATATTTGCAAACTGCAAATAGAAAAGAAAACCAGCTAAGCGAAAAAAAGAAAAGCAAACGTAACAAAAAACCAAAACAAAATAAAGCAACTACAAGTTAATAAACCACACTCTATATATATTTTTATACATATATGTATTTCTGTCAGCTTTAAGTCTTACCATATATAACAAGAAAGTAAATCAAAACCAGCAAAGAAATAAACCGCAACCAACCAAACTCCAACAACAAACTTCAAACTCTAACTCCAAACTCCAAACTCCAAACTACAAGATACAACTCCAAGGCCAGCCAACAGCCAACAGCCAAAACACAAAGAAACAACAGCAACAATAAACCAGTGACATCAATAACAGAGATCCAAACAAAAACTTAACCAAACCAAACAAAAACCAAAGCAAAACCAAAACCAAAACTGAAACCAAAACTAAAACCAAAACAAAACTATATACGAACCATATATCTATATCGTAATATAAACTATAGCTCTCACTGTATGCTCTTATCCCAGATGTAATTGATATCCTTACGATTTTGTGTTTCAAAATTAGCTAAAATCAAATGGCTAAATAAAAAACAATCCAATCTTATTATAACTAAACCGAAATTGTAAAGCTATAAAACCAAAAGAAAAAAAGGTAGAGCTACAAATCTAAATCCACCCGAAAGTATTCCAATGGCCTAGATCAAAGTGTGCTTGAAAATCAGTCAAAAATAATATTCTATTCTAAAAATCGTAGCGCCCTTTTATCTAGGTCATCCAGTAAAATGTTGGTTAAACCTATTAAGACAGCAAATAATAAAATCAGGACAAGTATTTAAGTATAGAACCCAGCTTTGCAGTGCTATCTGTCTCTCTCTACTACACACTCTCTCTCTCACTATCAGTAAATAATAAATATATATACTAAATATATATACCTATATATAATATACAATATATATGTATCTCTCGCTCTCTATGTCTGTTTGTCTCACTCTGAACTTGTGTATTGTGTTTGATTTTCTTAGATTAAACGTAAACCGTTTTTCCATCATAACTTATATAAGCAGTTCTCGTACATTTTCGCCACATTCAATAAAATTTAATTCAATTCAATAAAAACTCAAATCCAACTCAAATCCAATTAAATCTCAATCTCAATCTCAAGCTCAAATTCACCTAGATTTTTCACCACGTACTATCTATCTAATTCAATTACCTTTTAATTACTTATATATTTAATTAATTTTTGTATTGTACGCTCTCACTCACTCGATCACTCTCTATCTCTGTTTCGCTCGCTCTCGCGTTCTCAACTTCACCACAAACACCCACAAAACCACCAAAACCACCTAAACCACCAAAGCCACCACCACCACTACCACCAATTCACCAACTACAGCAAATCCACCAAATCACAACTCACCAATTCACCAAACAAGCGCAGCTTTATGGTTGTGGCACCAAACGTTTAAGAACTCACCATGATCACAGATCACAGATCACAGACCACTCGGATCACTGATCACTAATCACTGATCACAGACCACTCTGAATCTCTCACCTCTGCAGTATTCAGTAATCAAATCACCTCTTAAAGTATGTCTCTCACCACAGCTCAGCTCACGAAACTCACCTCTGCTAAAAGCCGCCACAAACGAACAACAATCCAATTCCAATATTCCAATATCCAAATTGAACTTAACCACTCACTTAACCAACCACTCAACCAATCGATCTGCATATTCAATCCAATATCGATTCAAATCTCAAATTCTGGACTAAGTTATTATCGAAATTTCACAGGTCTCTCTCCCTCTTAACTCTGTGTTTTCTTTTTTGATTTACAAACCACAACTAGTCAGTCAGTCAGTCAATCAGTCAGTCAATCAGTCAGTCAGTCAGCCAGTTGATCAGTCAAGCAAAACATTTTGAAAAATATCGATTAAGTGGTCATCGTTAACAATCATCAGAAATCCCAATTCGATAGCGAAATCTGCAGTAAAATAAAGATTGGTTCAAAAATTTCACATCAATCGAATGCGGCGGCCATTCGATACAACGTCTATTCGATAACTCTCGATAATCTCTCGATAATCGATCTGAAATTTTCAGTGGCCGCAGTGCATTGAAATGCAAAAATTATGACGAAATTTGCATTCCCAGCAGTTCAATAATTTTTTGTTTCTCTTACACCCATCTATCTCTGTCTCTTCTATCTCTTTCTCATACACATGAAACATAGTTTTATTATTTATTATTACATTTTTTTGTATCAAGAAATAACAGGAATTAAGCTGAGGAAGTCTAAACAATTGCTGTGACACCTTACTATACTTAACTGCCTAGAATAATTGAAGAAAAACTGAGAAAAAAAATCTAACCAAAACGAAATGAATTCGAGAACTTTCTAAAAACATAATTGTATTTGTTTCGCATTAATTTTAAAAATTTCTAATCCGCCTGCAAGTTGAATAGAAAACCAACCAAAACCAAAGCCATCTAAAGAGAATATCATCAAAAAATTCAACTTGGAAACGGATTGGATCCCTCTGTTAATTTTTAAGCCAGTTAGCTAATTGTAAGGCCCCTTTGAAAACGGAACAGAAATTGTTTGAAAACGAGTTGAATTATGATATATTACATACCATATATGAGAATGTACATAACCAGATATTTATATATAATCCCCATACAAAGATATAAAGCACCCGGGAGATAACTCTCGATTCCGTCCAGAACAGACATAGCTAACGTTTTGCGTTTAAGAGATTTCTCTCATCATTCGTTTTCGTTTCGATTTTAATTAATCTTTTGATTTTGGAAAATATTGAAACCTCTGCCAAGACCTCCAATAATAATGTTCTTTCTCTTCGTCCCCAACTCGAAAAACTCGAAATCGATCACTCGAACACTTGAAAATCTCACCACACACAACAAACTCAAATATGAAATAATCGATACACACAATCGATAATCGATAATCATCGACAACGGACGACAGGTGTCTCATGTCAAAATCGATTCACCTGTTTTTCGCCTGCACACCAACGCAACGGTTATATTACTGATCACATTCTCGATTGCTGTGACGACGCGGCAGTACGTAGGAAATCCCATAGACTGTGTACACACAAGGTGAGTAGGAAAATTCCAAAGAAAGTCCTTCCTACTTTTAGAATCCTTTAAAAACTATTTCAAACCCATTTTTAAACAATTCGATAACCCATCCGATTACAGAGACATTCCCGAAGATGTTCTCAACACATATTGTTGGATACACTCAACGTATACAGTGGTCGATGCGTTTATGAAGAAGCAAGGTTCCGAGGTGCCTTTTCCCGGAGTTCATAATTCACAGGGCCGCGGCCCTCTAACAATAAAGCACACAAAATATTATCAATGGGTAGCGTTTACACTATTTTTTCAGGTAAGTCTAAGTGAACAACAGCTGTTAAGTCTAACGGGGAAAGTTGGAAAGTTGAAAAGCTTTCTCTTGTGGCATTGGAATTGCTAAAAGCATTGGAAAGCTTTCGAAGGGTGGGAAACTGTATAGGACTTTTCTCAGACATTTCACCAAACCAAACAGCAGAAGCTACGGGGAAAGTTTCTGGTGAAAGTTTCTGGTGAAAGCTTTGGGAAAGTTGTGGGGTTGGGAACACTTTGGAGTTCTTTTAGTTTATAAATTGTGATTCTAGTTTAATGATTTGATCATCAAGAATATATTTATTGCTTTAGCATTTGAATTTCAAATTTTACTTTAAATCAAGGATATTTTCGGTCTGAAATGCTTAACTCAATCATTTCAGTTTAAGTATTTTAAGGCTTTAAGTGTTAAATTTATAGTTTGAGTTGGTCAAAACCCGTCTAGCCGCCCATCGGGGAATTCATTGGGCTGTTGTTGTCACCAACCAGGCCCAAACAAGCGTCATGCCACCACCACCACCTCCAGCGGCAACAACAATGACCTTTCGCACTTTCCGAGGCGTTGTCTCTTTTGTTGGCTATCATAAAATCGAGACGGTGATGGGCTGATGAAAGTGCTCGGGATGATGCATTAATGCGGCACAGACGCTGCAGCTTCCCCACGATTTCCCACTCCCCTGGAAACCGAAACCAAAACCAAAACGCGAGGCAGCAATCTCTGTTGCATGTTGCTGGCGTTGCTGGTGTTGCTGCGATGTCTGTTGTCCGAGAAGTTGCAGCAACCGGAAAACGAAGCGAGAACTATTTTTGGAAAATTGCTTTCTCCGATTCTCCGTTTCTCCAGCTCTATTCTCCATAGGCTCTGTTATTATATTTTGTCTGCGCTATTTTTGTTAAAAAGCACAAAATATATCCAAATGCAATCGCTTGACCCCGTTTAAACCCAGAACGAATGGGCGTGGACTGCATTTTCCCCCATTTTCCCTGACTTTCCCTGACTTTCCTTCCATCGATCGAACATCTCTTTTATCAATTTTATGCGCAGTGAGCTTGATATTTCCATTAATTTTATTTATTTACGCCGACGACCCGCTGAGCAGTCGAGTGCTGAAAAAATTATAATTTACGAGCACTTTTTTCGTTTTTTTCCGCCTTTTTCCGCCCCACCTGCCACCCCTGGGGAATGCCCGAAAAAAATTAGAAAAAAGAGTAAACCTGCTCGTTAAAACGGTTTTTGATATCCAATCCAATCCAACAAACGATATTTCATTCCGATCCCAACCAAAATTGACGCAACTATTTGACATCGCTCATAAAATCCGCGTGTGTGGTTCTTCCCGCTGTCGCTCATAAAATCATAACGAGCCGATCTCCAAGAACATTTTTGTTGATTAGGAGGGAAGGGTCCTCAGGGGAGTGAAAGTTTTCGAACATCAGCAAACCAGATCAACAGTCCATCAAAGTGTTTGTCGGGAAACGAGAAACTACATGAAAGTAGTCGGGGTCGGGGAAAATATGGCTTGTAGAAACCGAAACGGCTCCTCCGATCTTTATTCTTTATTCTTTATCTGCCCAATAACCACAAATTTTATGGAACTTATATTCCTTTGTATCTGTATCGCGTGTTTTTTTCAAAAAGAAGCCCCAACACGCCGCCCTGCCTTGTAAAGCCATTAAATCCCAAAATGTGTTAAAATATATGGCGATATTTCAAGTTTTGTGAAATCGACATCCACAAAATACATCCACAAAATATATTTATATAAATTAGATTTAATTTTTAATGTCCAAGTTGATTCCAATTACTAATTCATTTCTGCTTTAATTTCTGGTGTCTAAAAGACTGGTCTCTTAAGTGCCAAAATATGGCGGGAAAAAAATCACACCTTCCGCCAAGAAAATAATTAACGGAGTGAGAACCCTTTGGCAGTTCCTTGTCACCGATTTTAATGCAACATTTGGCGCTGGGCCCAAAGCCCAAAGCAGATATTCTTCTAGGAGAGTGCCATGCATTTCACATCCGGGTAATGGTAATGTTTTTTGTGCATTAATGAGGCAAGGCCCTTCCGGACATTGTCTTTTTGTCACTTTGTCTCGGCGACTCTAGAAGGGCCACGCCAAAAGCGCCAAAAACGCCAGAAAACATCCCAGAAACATTGCCTAATGGCCGAATTATGCAGAGGGATCCGCCATTGTCTCAAGATGGATATATTTTTATACAAATATATATATGTATTTAAAACAAAAAGGATATGGAAGGAGCTCAATGTTTTTGGAGGAGGAGGATGCGAGTATGCTAGGCGTCTCACGTAGTTCCCCAAACCAATTGAATTTTGATGGCCGGCTGGAAAGCCGACTCCCTCCAATCTCATGGCGTCTGCGGCAGCTGTCTGTGTTACATCTGAGATACATTCACATCTGCAGATACAGATATATATAAAGATATACTCGCGTTGGGGACAACTTAATCAAATCGACCAGCGGATATGTCAGACAGTTTTTATTTGCCACCACTCCAGATCCAGCTGTGCCAGCACCCAGGACCCCGGCCTCAGTCCTCATAAAACTCCAATTGATATGCCCCGCATGACGTCTAGGCGCAAGAATCAAAATACGCATAAATCCTCGCCTCACATGTCACATGTCCTGCCACAGGACAAAGACATTGCCGTCCATCCGTCCGTCTGCCTGTCCGTCTGTGATTGCAGCAATAATGAGCGGAAATCACAACAATGCAGAGTGGAAGCCCAGTCCTTACAATAAAAGCATTCAAGGAAAATAAAAGTTCCTCTCAAACAGATCCTTAAATTTTAAATATAAGATATTTAATCTTAATATCATAGAAAATTTGTAAAATTAAAAGACATCTTGAAGTCTTTTCTGTTTTTTAAATGGAATCTCGAAATTATTTTCTCAAAGTGCATTTCTTGCTAAATCTTCTCCAGCCTCCAAGCCGACAACTCCAAGTCCTTCGTTCAGCTGTTGTCCTGTCCCTTCAAATCATCGGATATCGGGTCTTGGTCGGGTTCTCAGTTCCCTTCCGCGTTTTCCTTTCCAAGCCCCTGGTTTTTCTCAGACTTCATAGTCGTTGTCGCTGTCCCGTTGCCCTGCGAGATGCCCTGCGAGATGCCCTGCGAGATGTCCTGCGACTTATTCGTTGTTTCTACGCCCGCGAGCGACCGATAAATAAATATGCAAATAGTTGTCTTCAGGCACAGTGCCTTGAAGCAGATCATCTTGTTTGTTTTCCAAAAAATGTACGGTTTTTCAAAGATATTCTAGACAAAAATTACGATACTTTCTGATGTGTTTTCTTAGGAATTGAAAATTTGATTTTTAATACATTTGCTTTGAATGTTTGTGTTTGACTGAAATGTCTTGGATATATTGGATAATATTATTTCAAAATTGGAAATCCTATTCCATCTTTTTGAAACCCTTTTCTGTTTTCGTTCCACGAATAAAACAATGTTTTGAAGCGACCGAAGTGCCATTCGGTCTTTCAATTGGAGCTGGGGCGTCGCTGGGAGGAGGCTGGGTTGGTCTATTGTTTTTGCTTTTGGGCCCGACTGCTGGCCACAGATTGTTGCAACTACCATTACGTCGCTTCATTGTTTACGGCCGGCAAATGCAGCGATATCTTTGGTGCTCTCCCTCTCTATCCTAGACCACCCTATCCACCCACTACCCTCCACCCACCGGAAGTGTGCGTACTTTTCGAGCAGGCGAGCAGGCGGGCAGACTAGCAAAGCGAGCACGCTGGCGAGACATCCGAGATCTGCTCTCCGGGCGAGTTTTCCGCTTTTCCGGCACGCTCTCTCGTCCGATTTTCCGCTCTCCGTCCGCGTCCGTCAGCTGTGTGGTGGCCAGAACCATTTTCCGAGTGGCCCGTCTTGGCCAATAACCACCAGTGTCTGTTGCGTTGGCAAAGTGAACGCGCGCGTCTTTTCCTGCTCCTGCTTTTCGAAAATCCTCAATCTCTCCGCCCGATCTCCTCCGCCAATTACTACAAAATATATATAATATATATTTCTAAAGCCAGCGGGAAAACCTTAAACTTTCTACTTGTTTTTCCTTTCTCTAAAAACCGAAACCGAAATCGAGAACTATTACTTTTTTTTACTGTGCTGTGTGCGATCGAAAAATGTGAAACCTCTGGTGGTGGAGTACACCGAAAACAAAAGTGCTCGACCATGTCGGACACGTGAGCCGCGCTCCAATCCGCCAACTATATGGCCAAAAAGTAGGGAGTGTAAGGGAGTGACACAAAACGATGGCAAAGTTTTCTATATTTTCACAAAATACTCGTACAACACCCACGAAAGATCATTGACTGCATTTGTGGGATCATAACATATATTGTAGTAGGAAGCCACATGCCCGCAGAATTTATATTTATATAGACACGCACGTATACTATATATACGATATAGTATTGGGCTAGTAGGGGCTCGGGGCGTCGCTGGGCGTCGCTGGGTGTGCAGGCAGGCCACCGCTTCATCATAATTAACTTTTACAAAGTAAATAAACCAACTGCGAATTTGCGGGGCCATGTGTTGCCCCCGAAACCGAAACCAAAAAACCGAAAAAATCAAAAAACCAGAAAACCAAAAACGTTTTGGGAAAAAATTCGAAAAAAAAGAAGAATCATACAATAAGCAGGCAATCCTGATATTTGAATGTCCAAAAACGCTTTAATTTCTATATATTTCATGCAGAGATGCGACGCCAAACTGTTGTTGTTTCATATCATTCGCACATTGTTTAAAATGTAATATTAAGTTTTAGTATTTAGTTCAGGTTCGGCATGAATCAATGAGTCCCAAATTAGAATCAATTTGGATCGCTTTTTGGCTCACAAATGAATGGGGAAAGGTGAATGAAATATTCGATTCTGTTCGTCTTGTTTATTTTAGTTGGGATTGCGAAACATTTTAATATCAATATACAAAAGGCGATTGTGCAAGCTAAAAATATGCTCAGTGTAAGCCCCTAGACATGGTCTATAAGCCTGGGATTTCTATATCATCGATTTATAATCCCCCTCTCAGCTGTCTCGAAAATTTATATCAAAAACAAAATAAATAGTCGATATTTAGGACATCTCGAATCTTTCTCCATCTCTGGAAAGATGGGAAATCAAATTGATTCGATTTTGAGTTTGATTTTTGATTTTCAGACTTCAAAGTGCACTGCACCGCTTTTGATCGGGAAGGAAAATTTGTTTTTGTTAGGATTCAATGCATTCGCTGCATTCGAAAGTGAACTCAAATCGAGCCCATCGAGTGTTGTTTCGATTTTACGAGTACTATACATATATCATTGCAGATATCTGTCAGAAGCTATAGGCGTTTCGGGTCTGGTATTTTTGTCTTTATTTTCAAAGGAAAATCCCAATTAGTCACTGCTTTCGTTCTTGGAATGCCGTGTCTCATTTTCATATTATGACAAAAAACGAAACAGAGAAAAAAAGGCACAACAATTTAAGATCATAATTATAGAGGCACGCGTTTGTTTTTGTTTTCTTGGATTTTCCCCGAATGCAACACACCTCACATCTCCTCATCCAAGGCATCCAGGCAAGGCTATTATCTTTGGAGCATGCCTGGCATATTTCACAATGCCGAGAAGAAACGAAATATTTTCGTTGAAATGTCAAGTGCAGGCAGGAAGCTCAAACAGGTCGATGCTGGAGATGGTGGAGAATTCTCCTCTTGTGTGTTTTATAAACAAATCTGGGACTGATCCGGACTGGACTCTGCTGGATTACGAAATAGATTAACGATTCTCGCCTTGGCCCGATCTCTGGCCACTGCTGCTATGGGTGTGCTTCTGCTTTTCTGGTCAGCCTTCGCCTTTGACTTTGCTGGGCCACGTGTGCGTATACGCAATTTTTTGACTCCATTCGTGGATTTCTGTTCTTAATTTTTAGCTACTCGCCTTTCGCCCTTTGCCTTTTGCCTTTCGATTTCGATTTCGCTTTCGTTCTTGTTTTGATTTTATTATCGGCAACTCGGCGGGAAAGTTTGTTTATAAACATTGCAATTTTAAAATTTACAGTTCATTTGGAAACTGTTGTTCGTTGGCTTCATTTTTCCTTCCACCCCCCTGCCAGTCTGCTTAGGCTGCCATCCGCCCCCTCCACGTCAGTCAGCATAAGTTTATTAACATATGCCAAGAATTAGGGGCAGGGGGCGTCCATTTGATGCCACATTTTATTTATATGCCCGAAGCGTTTTTTATTTGTTTTGTTTCTTTGCGCAATTTTCAATGCTGCCGAGCGTAACAAATAAATATTCCTTCAATCCTAGACAAGTTTTCGGTGAAGATAGGTTACCAATTGACTTTTGAAACAAAGAGTTTAATTCTATATGTTTTGCCATAAAAATAAAATAATTCTGTTCGAAACTAGCTAAAAATAAACGTATCAGTCTTTGCCCGAAAAAGTAGTAAAAATTATCCCAAAATAGGATCCACCTTTTAAAATTTAATGAGCAAAACAAATTGAAAAAAAGCCAATATTGTTTTCCCATCGATGGGTTAAGAATAGCGGAAAATGGGTAGTAAAAAGTCTATTTAAAATAAGCATTTCAAAGGAGTATTAAAAACTTTGTGAAAATATAGAAAAATCAGCCAATTTTCCTAAATAAAAATCGAATTTTTATAAACATTTTCAAGTAGTTAATTAACTAAAAGAAACTGAGACACAGAAATTAATAAATATAAAATAAATATATAAAAAAAAGTGCCAATGTAAGTCAAAAGGATTTGGAGAAACGGAGAAACAGGACCCGAAAATGCTCAGCTCTGTGAATGCCAGACGAATTTCCGTAAAGAACACGTCGCAACCCGTCGAATTGGAGAGCCACTGCACTGATCAGGATCAAAACCAGGACACCACGCACCACCTAAGCCATCCGCAACCGCACCACCGGAACCACCAGCGCCGCTTCCGGTTCCGGTTTGACATTGACTTTGAATTTGGATTTGATTTCGAATTCGAGTTCGAGTCCCGCAAAACCGATGAGCCGATGATGGGCCTGCCGCGCAAAAGAAAGCAGGAAAGCCACGGAATCGGAAAATCGATCTACAGTCACACGGCGATACTCTGATACTATCGATAACAAAAAGCAAAAGCAAAGAACAACCCTAAACAGGATACCCAAACACAAAACAATCTAAACAAAACGGAAGTAAACCAAAGAAAGGCGAGTCTGAAGGGGAAAGAGAAAGAAGAATAAAAAAAAAGTAAAAAGAAAGTAGCGACCGCCGATCTGATCTTGCCAGCTCGCTGACGACAAACCATGTTAGATATATTTCGTGGCTTGAAAAACCTCGTAAAGGTTAGTCACGTTAAAACCGATTCGATAGTATTCCGCCTGCACTACTCAATAACTGTGATGATTCTGATGTCATTCTCGCTAATTATAACCACCCGACAGTACGTGGGCAATCCCATTGATTGCGTTCACACCAAGGATATACCGGAGGATGTGCTCAACACGTACTGCTGGATCCAGTCCACCTACACACTCAAGAGCCTCTTCCTCAAGAAACAGGGTGTCTCGGTGCCGTACCCGGGCATCGGCAACTCCGACGGCGATCCGGCGGACAAAAAGCACTACAAATACTACCAATGGGTCTGCTTTTGCCTCTTCTTTCAGGTCGGTAAAGATAATTACGAAGGGGGTTCCAATAAATAAATGTAATCCTATCCATAAGCTTACGAAAATATAAATTACCCCCCCTATAAAGTGTAAATTATTTCTAGAAGTGTGATCTGCAGTTTTTAATCTGCGTTCAATGCATCCTTTTCTAACAAAAGACGCCAAAAGGGGAGCGAACAAATGTGGCCAAATTGAGAGCATGAGAGAACCAATTAACGGCTCCCCACAAATTCGTCTACTGCCCATTCCCTCCCTCTCATTTCCCCACAATATAACCATTGGGTCTGTATTAACTATAACGAAATAAATCTCCCCAAAAGAGAGGACCACAATAGTCTCCCAAAGTTCACAGTTAATAGATGATACACAAAAGAAGTTAAAAAAAATACAGAAGATAAATATGCATAAGGGAAATGGAATGATATAATATATAAATATAGTAATAAATATAATAGAAAATATAATTTAAAAAATATATATATTTTGAGTGGCTATTATTTCTTGCAAATTTAAGATAAAAATTTAAATAATTTTAAATAATAAAAGTTTAGCTTGAATGATTTTCTTTAAGTGAAAGTTAATTCAATTTTTATGTCTGCACTTTAATTACTTTGAATATCAAAATATTTAATAAATTAAGTTTGAAATAAGTTTTAAGGCTTTACTTTAACTTTATGTTCAAAATTTTTAATAAATCAAAATTTAAATAATTTAATTTGATCTTAAGTAGCCTCATATTAAATGTTTTTAATTGAATAAAGTAAATATTGAAAGCACTTACATTATTCCGTAAATTCTTGCACAGTCAGCATCTCAATCATCTCCATTAATTCTGTATTTCCATAACTAACTGTTCCTCCATTGCAATTCCGTGGCGTGTTACGCATGTAAGCTGGTGTATGTGTGTGTGCCTGTATGCGATAAGGGCTCCCATGGCCAATGGCCAGCGGAGCACCTTTAATAATTTCACTTTATCCGCAGAATTAAAGCAAAAACGGGCTGAAAATATACAAATTGTATTAAATTCTTATAGAAATCAATGTTTTTAAGCATTTAGCATAAAAAAACAAGCGAAAAAGCAAAGAAAAACTTAACTTTTGATAAATTGAGTAATAGGAACCATTAAATCACCTGCTTTATATATTTTTACATGCACTGATCAATATTTAATAGTTAATTTTGTAACTACTTGGTATTTCACTGTTTTATGGGTTTATTTGTACTTTAATTAAACTTTTCCCACACGGTGATCAACGAAAAAAATAAGAACTGATAGCGGCAAATGTTAATCCATCAATGACTCATCGTCATGGCTTGCTGTAAAAACGTACGACATTAAAGAGCGGGGGCTAAGCGCACGACAAGAGTTAAATGTGCAGGTGAGCGACAGTTTTAGAAGCTGTGCTGCAGTTCTTACTCCCGGCTTAATTGTCTACTTAATATGCTTTTCTGGATTAATTAAAAATGGAATACTACTTCCTCTTGATTTTTTTGTGTGATTAATTAAAGATTCAAACTATTTGAACCTTTCACGGCCGAAGGTAAACTGGAAAAAAAAGAGCGAGGGTTGCAGTTTTGAAGCCATACGCTTAAGCTCAGAGAGCGGCTTGGTGACAGTTTAATAAACTGTGTCGTTAGTTAAGCGAACAGAGAAAACTAAGTACGCAGGTGTAAGAGAAACCCACTATAGCATTCTTCCATTAGAATTAATAGGGGGTTTAGGCACAGACCATAAGGTGCCCAGAATAAGCAAGAGAGATTAACTAAGAGCCTTTTTTTAAGATAAGCACCCAAATATTTCTGCGTTATTGATTCTTTACAATGTTCAGAGATCAGGTTAATGCGGCATTTCAATGCCCTTAAGTCCAAATTATAGAGAAAACCAATATGGCCCAAAACGAAAGCTATATCTCGGTCAATTCTCATCCGATCCTTAAGCGGAATACCTCAAACGAATCGTGGATCGATTTTCTATCGATCTGCTTCAAAATATGGAAAGGAAATTTTTTTTCGGTTTTTTCTAGGGTCTTCCCAGAAAATTATCAGGCGGTCCATTAGAATAATTTGAAAAAAATCGAAAAAATATTTTGTGCCAGGATTTTGATGCAGATTTATAGGGAATTGAATAAAGATTCCAAATCTGTACTTTGTTCAAAAATCGGATGAAAACTGCCAAAGATATGGCCATCGAAAGGGTCGAAAAGTGATTTTTCTCAATTTTCACATTTTTCAGGGGGTCCATCAGAAAAATTTGAAAAAAAATCGAAAAAATATTTTGTGCCAGGATTTTGATGCAGATTTATAGGGAATTGAATAAAGATTCCAAATCTATACTTTGTTCAAAAATCGGATGAAAACTGCCAAAGATATGGCCATCGAAAGGGTCGAAAAGTGATTTTTCTCAATTTTCACATTTTTCCCGGGGGTCCATCCGAAAAATTTGAAAAAAATCGAAAAAATATTTTGTGCCAGGATTTTGATGCAGATTTATAGGGAATTGAATAAAGATTCCAAATCTATACTTTGTTCAAAAATCGGATGAAAACTGCCAAAGATATGGCCATCAAAACGGGTCGAAAAGTGATTTTTCTCAATTTTCACATTTTTCAGGGGGTCCATCAGAAAAATTTGAAAAAAATCGAAAAAATATTTTGTGCCAGGATTTTGATGCAGATTTATAGGGAATTGAATAAAGATTCCAAATCTATACTTTGTTCAAAAATCGGATGAAAACTGCCAAAGATATGGCCATCGAAAAAGGGCGAAAAGTGATTTTTCTGGATTTTCACATTTTTCAGGGGGATCATCAGAAAAATTTGAAAAAAATCGAAAAAATATTTTGTGCCAGGATTTTGATGCAGATTTATAGGGAATTGAATAAAGATTCCAAATCTATACTTTGTTCAAAAATCGGATGAAAACTGCCAAAGATATGGCCATCGAAAAAGGGCGAAAAGTGATTTTTCTGGATTTTCACATTTTTCAGGGAGATCATCAGAAAAATTTGAAAAAATCGAAAAAATATTTTATGCCAGGATTTTGATGCAGATTTATAGGGAATTGAATAAAGATTCCAAATCTATACTTTGTTCAAAAATCGGATGAAAACTGCCAAAGATATGGCCATGGAAAGGGCGAAAAGTGATTTTTCTCAATTTTCACATTTTTCAGGGAGATCATCAGAAAAATTTGAAAAAAATCGAAAAAATATTGTGTGCCAGGATTTTGATGCAGATTTATAGGGAATTGAATAAAGATTCCAAATCTATACTTTGTTCAAAAATCGGATGAAAACTGCCAAAGATATGGCCATCGAAAAAGGGCGAAAAGTCATTTTTCTGGATTTTCACATTTTTCAGGGGGTCCATCAGAAAAATTTGAAAAAAATCGAAAAAAATATTTTGTGCCAGGATTTTGATGCAGATTTATAGGGAATTGAATAAAGATTCCAAATCTATACTTATATAATCGGATAAAAACTGACAAAGATATGGCCATCGAAAGGGTCGAAAAGTGATTTTTCTGGATTTTCACATTTTTCAGGGGGTCCATCAGAAAAATTTGAAAAAAATCGAAAAAATATTTTGTGCCAGGATTTTGATGCAGATTTATAAGGAATTGAATAAAGATTCCAAATCTATACTTTGTTCAAAAATAGGATGAAAACTGACAAAGATATGGCCATCGAAAGGGTCGAAAAGTGATTTTTCTCAATTTTCACATTTTTCAGGGTTTTCTGAAATTTTTTGGGGGGACCCTTTGGAAAAATGAAAAAATCGGTGGGAAGGCTAATATTGCTCAAAGCCAAGGCTATATCTCGGCCAATTCTCATCCGATCCGTAAACGGAGTACCTTAAAAGATTTGTCAATTAATTCTTTACTGGAAAAACTTTTTAGAGAACGGAAATACAACTCAACAAAATCGAAAGAAAAAAATCAGCAATTTGATAGAATTATTTATGCTAAGATTCAGTTATAAATTTTTGTATAGCCCCCAAGATGATCAATGGAAATCAATCACTGGAAATCTCACTACTCGGACATTAACAACTCAATAAAAATTAAAAATCGATGCCATAACTCAGGAGTCGTGGCACTCAGGTTACGCCTGCGCATCAAATTAACGAAAAAAAAGGAAATTAAATCGAAATCGTTGGATATCAAAATAGACCCATAGATCAGTTGATCGTTATTCCGTTTTTTTTCGTCTATTTTTTGTATTGGGGAGGGGGCGTTGAATGATTTGATGGATTAAGTAATTAAGGCATTTCTCACCGCCCAAGCGTCCCATTGAAATACACACATGAGAGTTTCTTTCAATTTCCAAAATATTTGTTCCACTTTTTTCCCAAATAGATTTTTGTTTTGCGGTTTTGGCCTTTTGTGAGCCAAATAGAATTGTTTAAGTATCTGGTGTGTGCTTTTTGGCCTTGTATCTCAAAGATACAAAGATAGTTCCTAGCTGTGACGTAGATGCGAGAAAGAGATGGCTCTGCCAGAGCGGGACGGCGGGTGATTGATCGGCAATCGATGGGGATCACAAAGTGATCGCGACGAGGCAGGCGCTAGGGAAGATTTCTCCCCTGCCCAGCCCAGGGAGTTCGAGTCCGCCCCCTCATTTTTTGTTAATTTTTTTATTTATTAATTCCCTGCCGTTTTTTATGTTTGTTTGGTATTCCCATTCCCATTCCCTTCCCGTCCCACCTGATCTATTCCCAAACTGTCATCACTAATTGCTGGCACCGCTTAAAGGAGATTGATTGTGTCACGGATGCCATTTTGCGACCACCCACCCCCTTAGCCTTTGTATCTTCGAAAAAAAATCGGTGACGTCGCTCTCGGCCCATATGGCATGCGTGGCTATATAATATATATAAACCTATATAGATCTGGTCTCGTATATATAAAGTTCGAGAGGCGGCATAGACGATTACACAATATATCTTCCCGCTAACAATATACAAATATTAAATGTATATTTTTATCACACTTTGTTTCAGTGTGAGAGGTTGGAAGGGGGCGCAAAGCAAGGGGGGCATGGCATAGCATGATTTTTTTTCTCGGTTAGTGTCACAGAGCGATTATAGAGACGTTCTAGTCACCCAAATTCCTATAAATACATTTATCATGGTATTCTCCCTGCTTAATGACGCGTAGACGCGTTTCTATAATTTACACTTCCCCCTTCCTCGTGAAATTTTGCTGCACGATTTATTAATAACAAAAAAAAAATACAAAAAAAAATACACAATCCAATCCCCTCTAAAAAATATTGGAATAATAATACCGGCACATTGATTTTTTAAAAAGGATTTTCTTGAGAGGGAAAGGCAATAACTTTTAAATTAAAAAATAGTAAAAATCATAAATTAGATTAATTCACTTTATACTTTGATTTACTCTCCATAAATTTCATTTGGAATAAAATTAAAAGCCATATAGAAAAACCATTCCCCTGTCAGGGAACACATCTCGACGAAAGGCGGCTTTGAAGAAAAATCGAAACCCATAAAAACCCGGAATGGCCAGAACAACACCTGGCCCAATTACCATAAATCCCCCGGGGTCTCGAGGCTCTAATGGCCAATATAGATCCGATAGATCCAAGTCCGAAGATCCAAAATTCGATCAGAGATCAGTCATTAAACTTGGACAATGCAGTCGTAAAAATCCGCCATCCGCCATCCGCCATCCACCATCCGCCCATCAATTTCCATTCGATCAATTTCTCAGATATGTCAAAAATTGGCATTTCTTTCTTATTTTCTTCGAGTTTTCTTCTATTTTTTCTGTTTTTTTGGCCACTATATCCTATGTCTTGTATATGGCTGATCGTCTCTGTACGACCCGGACCGGCATGTCTAGATATTTATTGAAAAGGCGCAGACAAACATAAAAGTGAAATAATATTTCTGGCCAGATGCCAGGGAATGGCTGAAACAAAAAGCCATGGCTCTGCTAACGGGAATGGGAAATGGGAATCGGGAACAGGGAACTTGCCCCAAGGGAATATGACCAAAGGTTTCTCTTTTTTTCCCCTTTTTTCTGGAGTGAGAGCTGTTTATATTTGACTTATGTGCGGGTATTTTTGGCCTCCCCTCCGGTTTTCTGATTTGAAATAGACGACAGCGCCAAAAAGGGGCAGCGGTGGGTGGTGGATCGGACAGATCGGATCAAATGAGATTAGACACTTCCTAGGTGATCCTTGGTGACTTCGAGGTATACTTTTAATATCAATCAATTAATAATCACAAAAACAAAGAAGATAACCCTGTTTTTTGTTTGAGAAGTACCGGGCATGGGATATACTTTCCAAGTAATTATTTGTAATATTTATGCTGTAGACCCCAGGCTAGTATTCTACTCTAAAACTATTTAAAAACTATGGCTTTTTATTGCTCTGGAAATCTGTCAAAAAGATTTCGTTGACTCCTCGAGGTGTCTTGTGGGACTTTTGCTTTGATTCCTGCCCCTGCAACTTCAGTTTGAGTTTCAGTTTCTTGTTGCTGTTTCTGTGGCAGTTGCAGTTGCATTTATGCGAAATGATTTTGCGGCGATTTGAACGCTTGCCAAATGGCTTTCCACACACGCACCGCCAAAGAAGGAGGAAAACTCTTCCTCATTTGGTCTGTCGTCAGGGAAATGCAATTTTCTATGGCAATTGTATACAGAAAAGGGCAGACCCAGTCGATGGGGGCCAAAACCAAAGCAAATCAAACGCATCATTTCACTTCCGGCAAGGCGTGCCCACAAATTCTGTTCCCGAAACAGTCGTGGTAGAAATTATAATTTTGATAAATCGATCGGAAGCTTTTAAGAGTCTGAATCCAACTAATTTCAAGCTTTCTACCCTTCAAAAATCTTTAATAATTCCTTGAAAATTCTAAAATATTTGCCAATACTTTTCGAAGATCCCTGAAACCTGTTTGTAATTCCCCAACGCCGATTGTATGGTACAGCATGTGCATTACAATTGCCGTCATTAGAATATACTCGCAAGTAGAATGTGCCGCAGATGTTGGCCAAAACAATTAAAGCCAAAATGCCAGCGACACTGGAATGCTCTTCATGGGATGCAACATTTTAAGTAAAAAGAACCCGAAATCGGAGAAATCCGAGAAATTGAAATGCAAATGTTCAAGCACGATCTGCGGCGCGTGTTATGAAATAATTGGGTAAAGGGCTGAAGGCGGAGGGAAATCCAATTTGATGGACAGCCGCCAGTTGGGCGCCCACTAAACAAACTGAACTCTCACCTCCCAGGCCATACACTAAACGAAAAATATAGATATAAGCAATGGGGATTACCACCTGCCACATGAAGCAGACAATATTAAAAGACGGCGACATTGTCATGTGCCAAAGCAAACACAGCCCACAATTTGCACAATCACAAAAATGAAAAGCCAACAATCCCCGTCTGTCTGAAGATCTTGAAGATATTGTTCAGATTCCGTGATTCCGTGATTTCGCGATGGTCTGATGGCTTGATGGCTTGAATCCCCCGACTAATTTACGATACAAGTTATTATTAATTTGTCATCGGGTCGGTCGGGCATTCAAAACCATCCGCCAGAAGAAAATAAAAACGGACTCTTGATGAAGAACTGTTTTCTGGGTTGAACTTGTTAAATACCTCTTGATGAAGGTTTCTCTATGAAAAGGTTAAAGTTTTGGGACAATTTCTATCCTGTCTATATAAAATTCAAGAAAATGTCTAGGGAAAAAACCTAAAGTTCAAAGATTTGATTATCGAAAACCAATCTCCCCCATATCTTTCCCTCTCTAGGAGGTACAATTAAGCAAGAATTCGTATCTGGCTGTCAGAGTTTCGGATAGACCCATAGATATTATTATTATTAGTGGTATTGTTGTGATAAGTAGACCCGGTGACTAATGGCTCATGGCTAATTGACATCGCCGGGGACCTCTTAGTAGAAGTATATAAAAACCTCAACCGAAATAGCAATGGAATGGAATTAGCAAAGACAATTATAAAGCTCCGGAGAAGGTCGTCCGTCCACTAATGCCTTCCAACGTCTAAAGTCTATCTGGAAGTAGAACTCTTATGGACTTTACTTTTATTTTCTTGGGCGAACTGAACTGAGCTGAAAGCAAAACAGCTGGCAAATGTCACTTGTCAGGGTATTTTTTTGTTCGTTTTACGACAGTTCCAATGCGACAATCGCCCACACAGAGCCACCAGCTCACCTTTGCAGATCCCCCCGCCCCCTATAAAGACATCATATATATATTTATCGTATATACCAGCACTATATCTTCACCTAATCTTTTCTATTCTTTTTGCAGGCAATCTTATTTTATACACCAAGATGGCTGTGGAAATCTTGGGAGGGTGGCAAGATTCATGCGCTCATCATGGACTTAGACATAGGCATTTGTTCCGAAGCCGAGAAAAAACAAAAAAAGAAATTACTTTTAGATTATTTGTGGGAAAATTTAAGGTGAGCTCTAACAATACTTTACTTTAAAATACAGAAAAACTAGACAAACTTTACTTTCTAAGAAGAGCAATTTAAGTTTCCTTTCAACAACCAGAGTCAAATCTAAATATTTAACAAACACGTTTTAGGCCATAATTTTCCTGACACTTTCTTTATATTCTGGCCAAAAACAATGAAATTGAAACAAACAAAACGTACAAAGACCTCAAATACTCCATAAAAGCTATACATGAGTCAAAATCGTTTTCAAAAGCAAATTAAAAATCTGTTATTCAAAAGAAACAACGAGCTGATAATTAAACATTGGAATTTTTCCAGCTTGTGTAAAAACCTATTTAAATAAATATTTAAAACTTGCCAATTAACTCTTGAAATTTCCAAAGAAGGTAACAATAATTCCGAAACATTTCGCCAGAACTCGAGTCTGATTCACTCACAAAACAAAAAAAAGAAAAATAAAAGTTCTGTCGAGACAAAGGAAACTTAAACAAACATTTAGAAAATTTATTATATATTTACCGATCGGAAGCAGGTCGAGATTGGAGTCTGAATCATTGCTAATTACTTCCCTCGGATTCCTTTCCATTTTCAGATATCACAATTGGTGGGCGTACAGATATTACGTGTGTGAGCTGCTCGCCCTTATAAATGTGATAGGTGAGTGGTATTTGTATTCAATTTATTCCTTGATTCGACTTTCCAGGTGCCAAACACAGACACTGAAACAGAAACACTGGGAAAAAAGAGAACCAAAGTTCAATTGAGTAAACAATTTGGTTCTGGGTTGAAACATAAATTTGCCGTTTCATTGGCATTCTTTAACCTGGTTTGTTCCCCCGAATTTCATCCTCCTGCCTGATTTTCTGCCAACAAAAATCAATGACGAATTTTTATCGACTGACCGACCGGACCGACCCCCATCAAAATAAACAAAATTAATGTTTTTTTTTCTCACTGTGTTGGGTTTTTTTTGGGGGAGGGGGGAGCTTTGGTCCCCTCGTGGGGCGCACGCTGAAATCCGAAATCTGACAAAATAATGAACTGTCAGAAGACATGAGAAATAAACAATAATAATGCGAGTAATACACGGTTTTTATAAAATGGCTGACATCTCGTTGTGCGAGGGGAGTTCGTTGAGAAACTAGACGAGAAAGCTAAATGCATTGTCTAATTGGCCAAATGGTTTCCCCCCTTTTAAATGGGTCAATTAGCCAGCAGGGGTTGGAGATATTCCAGGGAATTTTTCCTATGGTTCAGGCGCCACAAAATAGGAGGGACCTTTACTTATTGTTTTGGTAATATTTCTATGAATTGTCTCAGAATATTGTTTTTAAATGCAACTTTTACACCTGCCTTATGAAAACCCCATAAATATTTTGTTTGATATTAATGGGTTTCTTGTTGTTTTGTTTTCAATTACTTAATGGCTTATTAAAAATTTCACAATGTTTCATTGATTTCTATTTCTAAATATCATTATTTTATGTATTTAAATATACAAAAACTTGATCACCTTTTTGGACCTTTTTTTTGTATCAAAAGAATTAATGTTTCTGATCTCCTATGAAGCCAATCCAGTTTGTTTGTTCAATGACCTCCATTTTAAACGGTCAATTAGCCGCAATTAAACCAAACAATTGATGGATCACACCGAAGTGATTTCGCTTTCGGGTTTTCTGCCATAATTAATTGGCCGCAAGGTGAATGAATTCTGAATCGGATTCGGATTCGGAATCGAAATCGAAATCATTGCCGCCTCATTTACAAACGATCAATCAAGTGTATCGACTTGGAAAAAGTCAGCAGTACGAAACATTTTACAGAAACAGAACCAGAAACTCTCTCACTCCAAGATATGCGGGAAAAGGAAAGCCATTAATTAGGTGATCTCGTGTGTAAACAATCGAATGTATTCGAGTATATATCTTACGATTTTATCTTTGACTTGCTAATTGATACGAGTATTGTATTGGAAATCTTGTTTTGCAGGTCAAATGTTTCTTATGAATCGATTTTTCGATGGCGAATTTATGACATTTGGCCTGGATGTGATAGATTATATGGAGACCGATCAGGAAGATCGCATGGATCCGATGATTTACATATTTCCCAGAATGACCAAATGTACATTTTTTAAATATGGTTCAAGTGGGGAGGTGAGTATTCTCTTTCTCAATAATATTTAATTGAAATCGGATCAATATTTGATTAATATCTTTTGTTTTAGGTGGAGAAACACGACGCCATTTGCATTTTACCATTAAACGTTGTTAATGAGAAAATTTACATTTTCCTTTGGTTTTGGTTTATCTTATTAACGTTTCTCACATTATTAACGCTAATATACAGGGTGGTTATTATATTTTCACCTCGAATGAGGGTCTACTTATTTCGTATGCGATTTAGGTGAGTGATCTTCTATTCTGTTTCATTAATATATATATTAATATTCATTTAAATTACAGGTTAGTGCGTCGTGACGCTATTGAAATAATCGTTCGTCGTTCAAAGATGGGCGATTGGTTTTTGTTGTATTTACTAGGTGAAAACATAGATACAGTTATATTTCGTGATGTTGTACAGGACTTAGCGAATCGTTTAGGACATAACCAACACCACAGGGTGCCTGGCTTAAAAGGTGAAATACAGGATGCATGATATTGGGAGTATTAGAAAGAATACAAAATGCAATTTGTCGTCTCCATTTGAAAACCATCAAAAAACTCAACAACAAGAACAAGAATAACTAAACAAGACTTGAAACCATATGAGAATATCTTAGAGAATATTAGAGAATCGTCACAGCACAGCAGCAGCCGCTTCATGAATTAAAAAAATCCAAAAAAAAAACGTTAAAACAAATTAAAAGAGGCAACTCAAAGACACCATATTCACCATTCAACAAAACCGCAACAAAAAAATCTTCAAAAATATAAAAAACGTATCTCAAAAATACAACCAAAAAAACTATCGTCAGCGCGCAGTCATTTTCAACATAAATCCGGCATGGGAAAGGCACTTGCCCATGATCGATAGCAGGCGTCTATCGATAGTCGATAATCAACAAGCAGACACACACACAAACACAGGGCAGAACTGGAAACTAATCGGAAGCGGATAGCGGAAATAAGGATAATTGAATAATAATTAAATCAGAAGAGAATGTAAACCGGAAATCGGGAAACAACAGGAAATGAGTGCGAATGGTAGAGTCCTTTGCAAGGACAACAGCTGCATTCCACCAGACAGGACACGGCGACCGGAGGCAAGTGGCGCCTGCCGCCGGTCAAATGTCACAAGGATACAAGGTCACGAGTCAAAGGATCAGCTGGGAAATAGCGATCTGCGATCCATAGAAAGTTGCCCCTAAGGACAAGAACAAAGTGTGAGCAGGACAAACGGAAACGGATACACATACAGCTTCTAGCTACATCAATCATACGCCCCGTAGGACAAACACACACACACAAACCCCACAAACACTCACACCCACAACAGACTCATCGCACTTTGCTTGTCACGCAGCGTTAACTAAAACCAAACATCAAAAAAGTCGAGACGACGCCCGCGGAAAATTGCATTTCTGTATTACCCCAAAACAACAAAAAAAACATCATTAGCATCATTATCACCTAGAGGAAGGAGCAGAGCAGAGCAGAACACCATAAACGATGCAACAACAACAACACGAAGGCGAGAGGGAAACCTAAAGGATACAGGTCCTGGAAAGCCACTCGCCTTTCACCTACTAAGGAAAACGAAAAGTGAAAAGCGAACAACGAGAGCGCAAAAGAAAAGTCACGAAAGCAGAGGAAAAGGCGCAACAGCAGCAGAAGGAAGAGATATATAAGTAAAAAATAAAAAGAAAGGAAGAAAAAACAAAAAAGTAAATGTAACGTTTAATTAAATTAAATTCAATTCAATTAAATTACTTATTACAATGATATCTTGAAGTGTTCATGTATTCGAATGTAGGTTAACTAAGTCAAGCATACAAATAATTCTACATTACATACATATATGATTATAATATATATATATATATATATATATATGTATATATATATATATATATATATGTATATATATATATATATATATATATTGAACAAAAAGCTGTATGTATATATACATTATATATACATATTTATATATATGAAGAGGAAAACACAATTTTTTTTCTAACTTTAAGCATTTGTATTACCCGCTAAAAAACAAATGATGAACAAAAGGATAAAAAAAAGAAAAAACCAAAAAAAAAAAAACAAATAATTTTTTTTGTATACAGAAAAGGATTCAGAAAAAAAGCCGAGGCAAAACGGAACGAACAAAAAATATCAGTAAATATCAGAAATTACCATACCGAATACCGAAACCGAAAAACTAAAAAACAAAAAATACATTTACATACATAGTTTAAATTGGAAAAGGAAACTATAGCGCGCATCATTATATAACCAAGATTAAATAAAACAAAGACAGACAGAGACGGAAATGTTTTAACACTCATACACTCACACAGACACATACATACATTATAGTATATAAAGCATATATATATTATTATCAATCATTCAGCAAAAAAGAGAGCAGTAAACATTCGCAGCATAAATCAATTAACTCAACTAATAATAGAGCATACTCAACTCTCTCTCTTAAAGATAATACGCCTACTAGCCACCACCATAAAAAAAGAGGAAACTTACAAAAAAAAAATTAAGAAATCATACCAAAATGGAAATGCTTTGCCTCACACACACACACACAGACAGATCACACACAAATACAAACACACATTTGAACATCAATCAAGTGTAATATCGATAACAATACTATAACATCCTATGCATGAGGGTTCAGTTTGGATTTCTGCGACAATTCCCAAGTCCTTTGAGGCATTGCAGTTGTTTGACCTTTGACCTCCAGCCCACTAAAGCTGCCCCTCGTAACCCCCATTAGGTAGTTAGCAAAACCGATCAGCCAAATAAATAAACAAAACAAAAAATACCATAGAAGCTCATCAACTAAATCGAAAAGTTCATTATGTGCTACAAATTGTAATATCCGTCCAGAAAACTTTTTGAAGCGCACCTTCCTGCTCAGTTGACAAGCGAGTTCTATCGATATCGATAACTACCGATCGATCGATAACCGATAACCGATAATATCGATTTCAATGTGCCATTAATTGTGCTTTCCCTAGCAGGCTGCTTTTCCAACGAAAAACACATAACTAAAACCCGAAAGAAATGGACCAAAAACCAAGTCACAGATGCCTCAAAAGTTTTCCTTTGATTAAAGCGATCTCCTCACTTTCACTTTCCCGTTCACCTTTCACCTTTGCCTTCTTGTCTCTTTCCTTCATCTATATACCTATATCTATCTCTATCTCTGAAAAGGACGACCAATGACGAAAAACACAGCCAGAAAGCAAAGCCAGAGATGCAAATCTAACAACAAAATATCACTGCCAACCAGTTAAAAGATAAATCAAACAAATTTAAATAGTTAAACGAATAAAAATATAAAACTAGATGAGTATAGGGCGGAGGGAGGAGGACTTTAAAGGGGGGATCGGAAGTAAGGGAACTGCAATGCCGAAAATGGAAAGAAACGCGAAAGGAATTTGTTTCCAAATTTGAGAGAGAAAAATAGAAGGTTCCTTGTCTCAGAATCAGGAATTGCCGAGAAGAAATGTTCGCCAGGAATTTGAAAGCCTCACCTCACGGAATTTTTTTGTTCGGGAAATCAAAATGAATCATTTAAAATTAGTTTAAATGCTTTTTTATTGTTAGTCTTTTCTCACAACTATCCAGCATACTCAAAGACGCATTAAAATTAGCAAAATACGAAAATGGAAAATCGAAAAGAAATTCTAGGAGGAGAAAGTGGGGGAAGAGTAAGAAGTTGAAGGAAAAAAACAATAATTATAACAATAAATGTTAATAAGTAATTTTAGCGTATTTTTTTTTAAACAGCTTTTAGCCAACTAAGTAAAGTAAATGTAATTCTAGTTCAAACTGAACCATTTTTTGTCTGCTTTTTTTTTGGCGTGTATCAGTAGGTTAAGACACACACTCTCACACACAACACCACACACACAGACACACACATACACGACACACAGACACAAACACAGACACGCAAGAAATGAAATGAAAACGAAAAGCAAATGTAACATAAATAAATATCGATGATAATTAAACTGTAATTATAGAGGAGACGAAGTGAGCGAAGGAATACCATACCAAAACGTAAGCATATTACAAGGAAATTGCCATTAGTCGATAGTTTTAAAGCGATACGTATATGATCTACATGCTAGGTTAAAACACTAACACAAAAATGAAAACCGAAAAACCAAAAAAACCAAAAACTGAGGAAACCAGAAAACAATGAATATATAGTGTAGCTCAATCCAAGTCGTATCTCGTAACTCGTAACTCCAAAAATAAAGAACTAAAAGCAATTGTAAAATATCGTAACAAGTCTTAAGGCGATTCGGAGTCGAATCGAAAACAAACAAACAAACAAGCAAAACTTTATTTTTCAAAGTTTTTGCCGCAATATTTACTCTACTTAATAATAAAACAAAAAAAACCAAAAACCAAATAAGAAAATAAGAATGGAAAAATGAAAATTGTGCTAGCTGAATCTAGAAGTTAAGAAGGACATTTCATAGACACACACACGGAAACAGATTCCCTTGAAGCAATAGGCACAGGCGGAAACGGAAACGGTAATAGAAACGGAAACGCAAACGGAAACAGAAACGGAAGAAGGCAGAGCTAACGGTAACATTGATGATTTTACACCACGTTCCACCACCTCCGGTACAGTTCTGTCCACTTTTTCACCACACAGCACAGCACTTTTCTCTCCACTCTCTCTCTCTCTCTCTCTCTCTCTCTGTCTCTATCTATCTCTGTTTAAAACGTTTGACCTCTATCTCTCGGTCTATTCCCCATATTAAAGTTTTCAATCGTATCTTTATTTGGAAATCATTTCATTTATCGATTAATTGAAATTGAGAAAGAATCTCAATTAGTTTTGTTTACTTGTTTGTTTGTTTGTTTCCGAATACTGATTTTCTGGTTTTTTTTTTTGTATAATTATTATGTATTTAGGTTTTAGTTCTATAACTTTTAACGTACTTTCTCATTTGTTCTTTCGTGCAATAAAAAAAAGCGAGACTTGTATACATATCATTGTTTATTGGGTATTATTCTTGGGGATTTTCCATGAAGTTTCTAACTTTTTCCTCTACTCCACCTCCTCACTTTCTCCCTATCTTTCTTCTAATCTTTGTCCATTCTTTTCTCTCTGGCACCCGCACCAAGAAAACACAAAAAGAAAGTCAATTTCTCACAGCTCAAACAAAAAACACGCAATGAAACGAACTAAAAGCAACAATTAGTGAAGCATATTGGTGAAATAATCGTAAATTATATTTTAAAATCAAATTAGTGAGTTATTAGCGCAATGGTAATGATAAAATGATAAAATTTAGTTGAAAAACCCCTAGCAGAATCGAATCGAATCGAATAGTGAGAACTTTTTATTAGACAAAATATGAAATGAAAGAATTTTTTAATTGTATACTAATCGAATCAAAATTGTAAAAAAAATTTAAATAAACAAACAAAAAAATCTTACAAAAATGTTTAAAAAGGCAACCATAGATATTGCATACAAATTGAAACTGCCAATTCACATTCTAAGACAAATTTTTACGAAGCTAAACCGAAAAAATCGAGCATTACCCAATTAATAGCACTAAGCAAACCAAAAACAAAAAGTATATATATACAAAATTGCTGAATATTTCCGAAACCAAAATATTGAGAATCAATTCAACTCTTATCTAGAAACGTATCTAAACGAAAACAAAATTTAATTATATGAATTGACAAGGCCTTCGAATTTGATCCTCACCTTCGTTTCGTTTCCCCCGATTTCCGATTAACCGATAACTGATATCCGGCATCCGATTTCCGACTTCAGCTCGGAGACGGACTCGGATTCAGATTGAGGTTCAGGCTTACTTTAGGCACTTACGTATATCAATTTGTGTGTGTGTGAACAAATAGCAGACAATAATTAGTGAAAGGCGCGAGTAGGCTATTTTGTAATCGAAATCGAAATCTAAAGTCCAGAAAACATCAGATTTGTTATCATTCTTTTATGGACAGAACCATTTGGCGGAATTTGTTCTTGTTAAAAACTAATAGTTTATTGTCTTCCATTCTAGCAGACATTTTAAATCGATTATTTGTTATTAAAAGCAGGTTACTAAATTTACATTTCGCCAAAGCTTTGCTTGCTAATACAAATTTTGAACTTATTTTCATGTTTTTTGTGATTATTTGCCTGAAAAAAATCCGTACGATTTCGATAGCTTAATGCCAATGAAGAAAATGAGATTTGTTTCATTGATGGCCAGAATTCAGCAGCATTTGATGGAGTGTATAGGAAAACTGCCTTAAAGTGATTTCAAAGTGAGACCGAACGATCGATAAACCAGCAAACCGTGTATATAGCAAATGGAGAATGTCAGAGAAAGTCGTGAAAAGCCGTAGGAAAGTCGGTGAAAGATCCGGGAGGTGACATTTTTTTTACTAAACAAACCAATTTTGTCACGTATCTATGAGTAAGCCTAACTTTTAACACAGCCATTCGACTTGTACATAGATACACGCCTGCTCTAAATATATATATAAATATTTGCATATACATATATATTTATATATATATATACATTTAGAGATGTATGGGCAGCATATATACATAAATCCATATATACTCTATAGATACATATACAAGCATATACACAGCAGTATATATACATATGGTAAAGGGAATGTATTATAACGAGGTGGATAAGTTGGTAAACGTAGAGCGAGACATCTTTAGCAAAATTACACCTAAGTTTTCCAGATTCAGATGACTTTTTAACCAAACAAAACGAAACAAAACAAAAAACTAAAAACAAACGAGGAAAGTATAAAAAATAAATCATTTAAAAGCAGGCTGGCAAGCTGATAGATGAAATGAAATCGAAATTATTATGTAGAAAAGCCGACAGAGTAAGAAACTATTTGTATTTCAACTTGTTTTCCAGGAGATCTTAAGTTTAGTCAACTTAATGTAATGTAAATTTAACTAAAACCAAAAAACAATTATGAAAACGAAACGTATGTAAAATAATTGCATAAATAATTTCAAATATATTCGCCGATTGCCTTCAACTAGAGGAATTTTGATTACACTTAATAATGAATAACGAATACTAAAAATAATTAATAATAATGGTAAATTGAAATTATTAAATAATGCATTGAATATTTATACAAAAACAAAAGCAAATAAAAATAAAAAATTAAAACTATAAATATACGAGGAGGAAGGAATAGATGAAAAGATGCCGAAGCAGTCAGAGAACAACAAATCTACACAAAATGAAATTCAAAAAGAACTGAAGTAAAAACAAAGATTTTAAAGCAGTAACAAATGGCAAACAAACAAAGTAAAAAAAAAACAAGATAAAGCATTCATATTTGTACACTAAAGAAAGTACGCAACTTATACACGCAATATTAGACTAAACCGAATCGATAACAGATACCGATAACCGATAGATTCCACTCACCTTTGACTCCCCTTGAAAAGCTTCCCCTAAATTGATCCTTTTTTCGGTATTATTTTTAATATTCTTTTTTCTCGAACTAGAAACACTCTCACATATCCAACGAAAGACGTCGATTACTTTCCATTTCCCCATTCCTATCGAAAGACCACCACCCCTAGATATCCACACACTTCCCCTAGTTAAATCGGAAGAAGAATCAAAAAAACAAAATGAGAAAAGAATCGATCGACTCACAACCACAATTGCAACCACAACCGAACCACAGAAGCACAACTACAGATGATGCACAACCACAGCAAAGAGCTAAGTGAATAAATTTAACAAAAAACAAATGATAGCAAAAGAATATGAAATGCTAGCGAACGGAGAATAAAGTAAAAAAATAATAATGAAAGCAAGCTGGAGGAGGAGATCGAGTCTATAGATACTTTTAGGCATTAAGCGTACTTCTACATAGTTTGTATCTCTTATATATACACCCAGATATAACTAGGTATATGGATATAGCATAATTATACAGATATACAGACCTATGGATAAATTAAAATACCGCATAAAACTAGCCAGAGGGGGAGATCTGAAAGGGACTCCGAGTAGTATCGATGAATATCGATGCGAATTGGACCGTAGATCGAGAACAATTTTTTTTTATTACTTGTACTGTATTTTATGGTAAATGCTAATGGTAAACGATAAAAGATAAATGGTAAAGGTAAATGGTAACGGTAATGGTAATGGTGACGGTAATGGTAAACGGTAACGGTAACGGTAATGGACATTTAACTAGTTATAACGTGCAGTTATCGTAATTTATGATTATCGATTATTGAGTCTTGAGTACGATTATTATGGAACGTTTAATTTTGTTAATACGAAAACAAAACGCGAGCATGGTTAATAAAGCTTTAATTTGAAGCTATATAGGTATATATATACGCCCATATATATATATACATAATACACCAACACGAAACCCTCACACACACACACATACATACACCCATACACAAAAAGACACACACTCATACACACAAGACACAGCCACATACAGAGACAAGGAAACGTCCTCAGTTTATAAATTTTCAAATGAGTGACAGATTAAACTTGAAACAAAAAATGCAACACACACAAACCAGTAATTAATTCTTAAGGCCCATATAAGTATAATACAATTAAAATTATTTAACGAAATCAATTTATTATTGATAGTAAAACGATGGAAACGAAACGAAGCGATTAACGATTAAAGTAACGATAATGATAAATATAACGATAGCAATGGCAAAAGCAAAACAGAGTTTCCAAGCGCAAAACGGAAAGAAAGTAGAGAGAGTCGAGCAGGATAGGTCAAGTGATTTGTGTGCATATGGGGAAGTGGGATATTTGTTTTTTTTTTTAGTATATATTCTCATGAAATATATGAAAAAGGGGGATATATCCACCGATATGCACACACACTACACACTTGACGCCACACATATACACACACATATACTATATGCATAATACAATGACGAGAATTTTTAGTCTATACTAATTACTGAACGGAGAGGCAAACAAATCTATATACAATACATGGCATACACATATATGAAAGCCCCTATATTGAGGATATAAACGTGAATTTTTAGCAATCTAAGTAATAAATTATACACGAACACAGACAGATGAAAACAAACTATACCCTTGTACTCTACGAGTACCGGGTATGAATACAAACAGAAACAAAAGGAAACATAACAGACAACACAAACACAAACACAAACAAAAACAAAAACAAAAAGGAAATGGAAGAGGAAGAGGAAAAGAGCGATTTTAGAGGATCGGATCGCCGCATTACATAATCCAACTAGCAGCAGGTGCAGGTGGTATATAAATATATATACATACGTCTAATACAAATAATTACATTATGCAATAAAGTGGAGGAGTGAGTTCTAAAGAAATCCAAAAACGGAAACGGAAATGGCAAAGAAGATCGCGGAATGCGGAAATGAAACACTTAACATTAAGACACGTGACAAGAGACTTGTAAATAACATACACCCACACAAACACATACTCTCACACACACACAGACACAGAGACACAAAGAAAGATCGCAGACAATTACATCAGTATACATACACTCACAAGGACATATATACACACACACACACACACACTCAAAACAACACACACATACATTTTACGATTAGTTAATTTTACAAATTAAAATTATTGCAGCAGGCGCATTATATAAAGATAAATGAAAAAACTAAAATGGCAAGAAACCAGAAACAAAAGTAAAACCAAAATCATATGCATTAAAGTAAAGTAAAACAAAACAAACAAAACAAAAAAAAAACAAAGAAAACAAGAAAAACAAAGCAAGAGGTAAAAGCAAAATGCAAAAGCAGAGCGAAAGCAAAGCAAGAGCAAGCGAAAGAATAGCCAGCTTCCGGGGGCGCAAGGGGCGTGGCGAAGCCGGCAAAGGGGCGTGGCCAGTATGGAGACCCCTCTCTCCCCACGACACCAGTAGCCCCACTCATCCGACACAAGCTCCCCCGCCCCGAAAGCCCACGGGAGAAATGTTGATGGGAATTAATAAATTACCAAGTAATATTATAAAAATATTATTATATAAATTATTATAATTATAAATTATTATTAAAGAAAGCAAGCAACAAACGTAAAAAGATTACAAAAATACAAAAAAAAACACAAAACCAAACATAAACATAAACAAGACACATTATAATGCGATAATTGAGTAATCAACAAAAAAAAACAAAAAAAAACGAATTGACAACGTTGTATGATTTTGATCAGAAAGTAATAAAAACAATTTTCGATTTGTTACGAAATATACATAAATATACAATGACTTTTATTTTAAAAGGGAAAGGAAATGGAAACTTTATTTTGTTCAAAAATATTTAAAAAGCCATCTAGTGGTGAAGTTGATGCTGTCAGCGCCATCGGACGATGAGAAGCGGAACCTGCACGCAACTTACGAAAACGAACCCTTGGTGTCGCCCTAAATTTATGAATGCTATTTCGAACTTTAGCTGCAAACTATTTATTTTTTCATTTTTTAACCAAAAAAATAGTCCTATTAAAGTTTTAAATAGAAGCAGAACCCTTATTTCTAGTGAAAATCCCTTCAGAGTCTAGGGTTATGAAATGCAAGTCCAAACTATGGCTATATATACCCATTAAGGTCCAAATGTTCAGAGCGATACTTATATTTTGGCCAATTCTCGTCCGATCCTAAATAGGAGTATATTCAACGATTTGTATTTCAATTCCCTATCGATCTGCGTCAAAGTATGGAAACGACAATTTTTTTCGATTTTTTCTGAAATTTTTTCGGGAGACCCCTTGGAAAAATGATAAAATCGCTGGGAAGGCCAATATGGCCCAAAGCGAGGGCTATATCTCAGCCAATTCTTATCCGATCCTTAAGCGGAATACCTTATACAAATCGTGGATAGATTCTCTATCGATCTGCATCTAAATATGGAAACGAAAAATTTTTTCGATTTTTTCTGAAATTTTTTGGGGAGACCCCTTGGAAAAATGAAAAAATCGCTGGGAAGGCCAATACGGCCCAAAGCGAGGGCCATATCTCGACCAATTCTCATCCGATCCTTTATCGGAATATCAAGGAAGATTTTTCCATAAATTATCTATCAACTCGCTTCGAAAATATCAGAAAATAGGAAGTGACTTTAATTATTCTATCAAAAAGCTTCCAATTTTTTAGATATCCTTAAACGATAGATATCCTTTTCGATATTTGAAAATATATTCATGAAGTGATTTATAAAACACACCTGTGTCAACTATGGTCGGTTCATTTTGTCCTTGAAAAAAAGATCCTTTTCCGGCGCACTCTCAGATGATCCTTTTAGATGGCAATCGGATCGACATCCGGCACTGCAACATTGAGTAATTCGTGAATGGAGTCCTGGTCCTTTCACCCTTCGATAACCATCGGAGTAATCACCTCCCTGTTCCTCTAGACTCCTGGGTGTGTTTTTAATAAACATCAAGGACTAATCCCTGACCCTCGGCTTCAGTTTCAGTTTCGGTTGCAGTCTGAGATTTGGGCAGGACTGATTTGGCAGGACGATACGATTTACATGCGACATAATTACCGCTGATTGAATTGGTCCTGTCACAAAGGTGATGATATAGGATAGGATATCGCATGACAAAAAGCAACCGGCCTTTGCCACTGAGATTTCGCTCTGGCGATAAACGCACCTTTGAGGGATTTCCCCCTTTTTCGCCCCTACTACCTACTCCTCTCTATTTTCCCGTGTCGACATTTTTCCTTTTTGGCCAAACGGAAATGCACACATTCTGGTAACAAAACAACGAAAATAAAACGAAGAGGGGGCAGACATCGCATCGCAACGCGAGTCCTGCGAATTTCTGTTGACTGACTTGCTTGTTTGCCCGCCAAACAGGCTGTTTGTTTGCCAGCTACAGCAGCAGCCTGCTTATTTGCCTGTTTGGCTGTCAAATCAATGCGAAATAAAAGCAAAAAAAAAACCTACGCACAACAAATTTCGCACAGTGCAGCCTGGCTGGGTGGCTGGGTAATCGCCAAGCATTGGTTTGAGCGTCAGCGAGTCTCCACTGTACCTGTTTTTCCACGCTCGAACTAGTGGCCCCTTTTCATTAGTTATCCGAACGTGTCTCTTATTTGCGCACCTCTTTTCAAACTACGAACGACGCCTCTGGCCAAATAATTTCAACATTTGGCAACACTCGAACCTACTCGAGTACTCGAATTTGACACTCAAACAGGCGGCGATTGTTCAATGGGAAAAAAAAACTATCGGAAATTTTCTATTTGAAGTCGAAAATTGTCTGATTTTAAATAATGAAAATAGTTTGATTAACAAACTATTAAAAACTAGCACTTGTAAATCATATTATATGATAAAGTATTATTGAAAATATGGAAAACTTTTTAGGAATAGTAAAAAAGTAACTGAAAAACTGACTTACCGACAAAAAAATCAATTGGTTTCATTTTGTTTTCTTTAAATTTTGCTTGCATATCCTTTATATGTCCTTTATATTCCTTATATTCCCATTATATATCCTTTATCACTTTTAATTTATTTGTTAATCCTTCGAGTATCATAAATAAAAAAATAAATAAAGAATATAAATAAATATGATAAATATAAATAAAGAAACCTGCCTTTTATCTTCTTAAAAATCTACTTCATTCTTTTATAAAAAATAAGTATTTATAATAATTTTATGTAACACTCCAAACTCTTAGGTGTTGGCAAAAATGTCAAAGGGTTAAAAAAAATCATCATTTGATGAGCTTATTTTTATTTTGATAGGATTAAGACGGGCTCAGCTTTGAATTCGATTTCGATTCTAATGCCACTCCACTTTCCCCTCTCTTTTTTTTTTGGTCTGGGGCTAAATGGGATTTTATTTGGGCAACGCTGCATAATAGATGATATGAAATATAATATGATTTGCCTACACAAAACAGAAAATCAACGCAAATCAAGGGAGCCCAGCCCCATATATAGTAGATCCACACGACAATCAACTTTTTCATAATACATGAGCTTTTGAGACGGGGAGTATTTTATTTTCCTCATTTTTTTGGGTAATGGAAAAAATCTAGGGCCTGCAGGAGGGCTGGGTCATGACTGGTGTCGGCAATCAGTCAAATGTAATAATAAATAAATAAATAAATCAGAGGCAAGGCCCATAGGCAACGGACAGGACAGGCGGCATTAGTGACAGGCCCAGGCCGGATTAGAAATCGCAAATGGATGGAGGAAGGGGAAAATAATTGTTTTAAAAACAAGGATACATTTTTTAGAGCAACTATTTTTGTAGAAGAAACTTAATAAGGACCTTCCCTTGTTTTCGATCAATATCAAAGCAGCTTTCGAGCCATTAGCAAAATCAAAATAGGAAAATAAATACACGAATCAACAGCCACACTCATTTAGTCATTCACTCGTGCACTCATTCACCCGTTCACCCGTTAACCCGTGCCCCTATTCATCTTGCATTCACTCATCCACTCACTCGGGTATTCATTCATTTCTCTCGGTTGCATTCACACTTTGCCAAGAAAAGGGCAGTTGTTCCACTTACACTTATTTTTTGTTATACTCGTATATAAATTTATATGTATATTTTGTGTAGATGTTTTACATTTTTCCAAATGTGGCAACAAAAGTCGACTTCAACTGCTGCCTCTTTCACTCCCTCCATAGCCATCTCTTTCCCATTCTAAGGACGACTACTGCTGCGTTTCCAGCGATGTGGAAAATGTTACGCTACAATTTAATTGAAAGGATAATCAGGCGCACAGCGGCCAAGGAGTACGAAGGACTCATCACAGAGAGCGAGAGGGAGTGGGAGCGAGACGGAAAGATGGGCATTAGAAAGAGATGGGGACAGGGACACGAACACGGACAAAAGGCAGCGCTAAAAGCTGCAAATGAATGAATGAGGCAAATAGAAATAAAATAGCAAACGGTGGCAGCGCAACATCGGCTTTTGTTGTACCCGTCAAGTGTCCTTTTTGATGACGACTACACGTAGCCCAGCAGCCCAACAACCCAGCAAGGACTCTAAGGACGAGACCAGGCCATCAGGCACTGGAAGAAATCGGGAGAAGGAATAGAACGCCGAAATACATCAACTCTGAGTTGGTTTTAAGCAGTTTTGACTGTCTATGATAAGTTCAATAAAAGTAGTTCATGGAATTCATGGAATTTATGGATGATCCTAGTTTTTTTCTGAGTGTAGGACAATGAGTCCGGCTGGTTGGGGGTTGCTCTGGTAGACCTCGCTTGTGGCCGGGTACGTGAGCCCACAACGTGGCTGGCTTTGCATCCTGTCCGGCCCTTGCTCCTCAGCCCCGATCCTCGCCAGCAGTGTCCTGTGGCGCGGGACGTCCTGCGAAGGGTTGTCATCAAATGGGCAGGGAGGGGGCACAAAATGAATACAACAAAAAAAACATATACGCGTATAAAATAAAATACAGAAACACATTGGCAAATGAAACTCGAATGAAATAAAATTAAATGCGCTGCACAAGTTGCAAATGCGAGCAACAATCAAAAGGATTCACGCAGCGTGTCCTGTTCCTGTTCCTTGCTGTGAAAAATGTAATTTTAATCGAATTCACAGCACCTCGGCTCATTCCCCTCTCCCCGACTCACCCCTTTTTGCCTTTAAATAGTTTTCCATTCGAGTGGTAACCTTATTAGACTAGCTTCTTTTTTGTTGTCGGGCGGGCAAGGGACTAAGCTCGATGCCCCGATCCTTGTCCTGCAGATCTTTCAGGCTACAGGCTTGATTCGTGTTGTGCCAACACTCGCCGAGTTAAGCCAGCGGGTGGCCGAAAGCGCCGAAAGGCCAAAGGCATTCTTCCGCGAGAAATGCAATTAACTTGGCCAGCCATCTCTAACCCTCGTCCTGCCACTGATTTCTCCCTTCAAATTTTATTTTCTTTTTTTAAACATCCCCAGATTAGTGCGGAACAAATCTCGGGCCCGGGTACAATTAAAACAAAAGGCATTCGGCGCTAATTAACATTGTTAGCATTAGCGTTCCCCCAGCTCTTAGCTCTCAGCTCTCAGCTCCCACCTCCCACCTCGCAGCTTCAGGACAACAAACGGCGAAAAACGGAAAAGTCCTGCGAAAAACAGTGAAAAATCGGCTGGGGGATCCCGCGGTGGCAGTGTATAAACTTTGACCTTTCAGTGGTTCAGAGTTTGAAACCAAAAGTCGAAGCATCGATTCTCTTTGAACAAGATTTTCACCAGAAAAAAATAAATAAAATAGCCAATATAAAAAAAGAGTTGATTATTTGGCGTAAAAGAGATTTAAGTTTGTAAAACAAATTAAATTCTTAGGACCTGAAGGAAGGCTTCCCTTTTAAACCATCTCTAAAGCAAAGAGTCCCCCCAACTAGCCTAGCTTCTCCTGTCAAAGTCCTCCGAAAATGTTCCGATTGCATTTCCCTTTCCTCAAATAGAGCGACATGTGTAAAATTAAATATTGTTTATTGCCAGAGCTAACCCGACCTTTGGCCCCTGGTATTTGGTATTAATCAACCTTCTGTGTACTCCAACACCCTTTTTTTTCATTTTATTTTTCGTCATCGTCAGTCACTTGTTTATTTATTGACTTGCCAACCGTTTTGCACTCGGCAGTCGCGGCGTGCCCCTCTTTTTTTTTCGTCCTGGTTCGTGTGGCAGTCGCTGGTTAAACAAAAAAAAAGGGGGCCAACATTTATAGCTAATTTTCTTGTCATTGTTTTGACTTTTACACCTTCGCAGCGGCGACGCCGCGTGTTTACCTGTAAATTTTCAACTCGAGTGGCGTCGTCGCATTGTTTGGCCATGTAAAATAATATTGTATTTGGCCTGTTTGCCCCTGCAACTCGGCTAATGAAGCGGGGGTGGTGATGGAGGTTGGAGAATGGGGGATGGAGGTTGGGGGCTATCCATCAGTGACTGACAAAAAGGGTTTAAATGTCAGTGCGAAGCCCCACAAGCAGGCCTAGAAAATGGCTTTGGAAAATATTAAAAACTCTCGTCACTTTTTCGCCAAATATGTATATTGTTTATATTTATGTTTTCCAATTCGTTAGACCATGAAACAAAGTAGTACAGTGAACTCGCAGCGAAACACAGAGCGCGGTACAGTCGTCTCCCATCTGGCCTTTACACACATTTTTTCGTCAAAATTTGATCTGAGTTATTGGAAGACTTTTGAAAGCTCCTTCCATTGACAAAACTCACTTGACTCTCATATTGTTGCCGGGACATTTAAATAGGACTTCTGGATCTCTTGTTTCCGATCCACTACTGGCCTTGCTTCGAATTTTGATTTTTTGATTAGGAGATGCTTTTCGAAAATTTCGACACGGATTTGTGGCGAGTCCTGGGAAGCGTTTGAATCCCTTGGCCTTTCTTCTTTTGAATTTGGAGCAGATATCGAGGGGGTTTGGGGTTTGGGGTTTGGGGTCTGGTTCTTAGTAATTTCTTGCGGATCTAGACATCGGGCTATTTTGGGGTTTTCTTTCTGAATTTGAAACTTTTTGAGGCGCTCTTTACTTGCGTCCTGTTAGAACTTTGTGAACCGGGGTAGGACCAGCAGCGGGCCAGTGTCCGGTTCCGTCGTTCGAACTCTCCCGTCGGACAGGAAATCCTGCCGACGGGTATTACCCCCTACCGTCCTGGCCCGCTGCAAGTGTTGAATCCCCAGAGCCCGGATGGGCGTGCCCCTGTAAGCTAAAGCCCTCGATCCTGAAGGCGAGGTCAAAGCGCAAATCTTCGCCAGCGACATCGTCAAAGCGGGCAGAGGCGAGGGTGGCGTCGGTGGCGCCTTGGGTCTTGTCCCCGCCAGTCCGACGGGTAGACGCTCCAGGGTCGCCTGGTCCTCCATCTTCCGGCGACGCAGCTGACGTCGCTGCTCCTCCATGCGCTTCCGCTCGTCGCGCTGCTGCTGCTTGCGCTGCTGTTGGCGCCACAATTCAATAGGCGAGACATCGGGCGGGAAGGCGGGGCTGCCGTCGCTTCCCCCATTGCCCCCATTACCGCTGCTTCCGCCTCCTGCACCCTCGGCGCAAAATACACTGCCCGAAGTTGGCTGCATATCTGTTGGCTGCATATCTGTTGGCTGCATCGCCGTCGGATGTATCTTCTGGCTGTCCCTCTGGCGCTCCCGCTCACGCTCCCTCCAGCGATCGGCCGGTGGACTGGCACTATGACGCTTATAGACCTCGTACCATGGCTCACGATCCCGCTCCCGCTCCTCGAGATGTCCCCGCTCCCGCTGCCGCAACTGGGCCACTGGCATGGCGCCCTCGGCGTCCTCCGCCGGTGCCGCTCCAATTCGGAAGGCTTGCTGCTTCCAGGAAAGGGGCATTCGAGGCGCCCCAATAATGCTGTGGTCCAGGCTGCCCTGGCAGCGACCTTGCAAAATGGAATCGAATTTGAATTTTGAAAATGTAAAAAAAAGCTGCCTCCTTTTTTTTTTTGGAACAGGAAAGCGGGATGTGAATCCACAGAGTTCCTCACCAGAAGGAAAAGGCTTGAAGGCGATTGAAGAACTCGCCTAAAAGTCTGACCAAAAAAATACTCACTTGCTATCAAATCAGAGGCCGTCTTAATGGCTTGAAGCTGGTGACGCAAACGTTTCAACATTTTCACTGATTTCGCACTACCGTAGAAAGTTCCAAAGCGTAAATAAACTTACAAAATACAAAAAAATATTCACCAAAATCTTAGACTGTACAAAAATTACTATAGAACAAGATATGTTGTCTACACGAATGGTTGGGTTGAACTGAATGGAAACGATGTCAGCCTGTGCCTAGACAAAAAACTAACAAGCCAAAGCCTACTAGGATGAAGGGAAAATTAATTCATGAAACTTATCAAACTTTTAGAGATGAAAGAAGACCAGGGTTTCGCCAAATTTCTATCGACCTTAAAAGTGTATATCGAGTATCGTCGAGAGGCTATCCTTTTTCCCGGAATCCTCTTTATCCTTGACCAAGAAAATTTTATTGGATTATGCAAGAATGTGTTCGGTTTCAAGAGGCTTGAGGGGAAGATCTTAGATCTTAACGTCTCAAATATTTACATAAATGGACAACAAAACCGAGAAAATGTGACACTTGAAAAACGATTTAGATTTTGGAACTATTTTCAAAAATTAGACTGGCGCCAATCGGTGTCTGGGCTGATTTATGGAAAAACAGCAGTTGGCCGGCCAGAGGATATATCTCGATCGGGCCCCGGAATCGGGCCACTTTGCAATTGAGTTGTCAAATGCGGGAACAACAAGTGGCACCTACTCGGAAATCGGAGAGCCCGGCTCTGGAGTTTGGCTTGTTTGTAATTGAGTCCGAAAAGGATGCGATCCCTTTTCCCAAAAACCGAGAACCTGATCACATTTTTCTGCCTTATTACTTCATCAATATGCTCATTTTTGTGTTTAACTGGAAGCAGTTGTTGGTTGTTAGTTTGTTGTTTAGGGACGTTGCATGTTTTGACATTAACTCGGGTGTAATTGGAATCCTTGATCCTGGGTCCTTGATCGTAGATCCCTAGATCCTTTTTGGGTGCTGCTTTTGGCGCAATGATCAATTTCCATTTGCACTTCGATCTAAATAGATTTGTAATCCATTTACTACCTGATCTATTTTTAAAAGGACAGCTGTTCTGATTTGGCAACTGTTGTCCTTTATCAGGACGGCCTCTTTTTTCCTTCACTTTTGTGCACTCGAAGAAGTTTTCTTGAAGAGTTTCAAAATAGCAGTTCCCGAGTACACAAACCCTTATTTCTCCTGGTCGATTTGGTCGAGTGTAGACCTGATGCCTTGCCATGTTCCAAGGGCAATTAGCCCGGCATGAGGTCCTGCGAGTCCTGCAACTCCTGATCAAATATTAGCTGCAGATAACCAGCCGGCTCCTATTGCAGGATCATGAAAGGGAACGCTTGACCACTGGGTGCTCCTCGACCATATTAACTCTCTAGATTCGGACTGGGCAGTGGTCACGCCTTGACCGCGGAAGTGACCAGGCCAGCCATGGGTGTGAGGCGTGGCACTCGGAGGGGTGGTGGCGAAAGCAAAAGGAGATCGCTTTGTTGTCATCACGACCGCCTGGAATGAAGTCGTTGCATCATAATTAAGGCCTCGTAATTGCCGCCTCTGAGACGCTAGATTTGTGCCCCGGCACGGATCTCTCCCTAAGCACCCGAACCAGAGCCCGAGCCCCCTCTCATATATGAAAAAAAAAATAAAAACCAGCTGCTCTAACCTCAACCGCCTCAATGCCAACCGCCGACAAAGTTGCCATTGTTTGAAACTTTATCGACATGCAAATATATACAATTCCCTGCCCAGAGAGAAACGCAATGCAGACAGCTTTGAAAGAGTTTGGGGAAGGTAGGGAGGTAGTTTTTAGGCGACTACCACTGTGGAGGGCTGCTACAAAAAACGACAAAGAGGTGGATCCGGCATCCCTTGGCCGGAAACCCATCGGATGAATGACACAAAAACTCCAAGTGGAGTCGAGTGGAGAGTCGAGTGGCCTATCAAATAAAATAGAATGTCCAGTTCGGCAATTTCCACGGGAAATGGAAATGGCAATGGCAATGGTTGGAAACAAAAGGACAACGAGGTGTTTCATCGCTAACAACAATCAAATTTAAGTCTTTTCAAAAATAACTTTGCAAAAGAATTTACGGGAAACTATGAAAAGCTTTAGTGCGCTTCTGTTGAAAGTTTATAGAAGGGATGAGAAATCCAGAACTATGACTCTACTTTTCAGTAGTTTTTCTTTAAGAGGAGTTCCCCGATTCCTTTAAGTTTCCATAAAAGTACCACGTTCCAAGGGCGTATCAAATTTTTGCAGTAAATCACGACCAATTTGATGACATTATTACAGCAAAATGCACAAAACTTGTCTGCCATTCTTTCAAGTGGAAAGACACAAGAGAGAGACAGAGACGACTGAGATAGAGTCAGGCGTTGAGTGTCCTTTTTAGAGGATTTGCTTGGCATGTGTTGCTGAGCATGAAAATTGCAATTTTTCGGCAGATAATTTTTGTCCCAAAAATCGGAAACCCAGAAATTGAAAACAATGCTGCAATGTTACTCGCCAATTGGCAATTTGGTTGAATGGCAATTGATTCGTTGCACCATCATTATGGACAGGATCTCGTCCTTTAAGCATTGATTTTATTCAATTTTTCGTCCCGTTTCTGGTTGTTTTTTGTGGTGTCGACCGCAGTCGTTGGCCACAGCGGGATATATCCTTGTATAAGGACATACTGGGATAATGGTTTCGATTTCAAAATCACAGATGAGCGTGTCGAAATTTTGGACAATTTTCAACGCCTTTCGGCTCGAGGTGTGATCTGTGATTTTGATGTATTCATTTCGATCCACAGGACGATTATTATCCTGTCTCGAGTACCAAGTAGTCGCGTGTGACCAATTTTTTGTTGAAAATTCTACTTTTTTTTGCCGAAATGCAGCTGGAAGTTGCGAAAAAGGCGGCTTCTCCAGAATATTCAGAATCTCGACAATCTCAAAAGAAAACTCATTGAATAGGTTAAGAATTCGTTTAAAAAGTAGACTTAAGTAACTACCTTTTGGCTTAAATAAACTAGAAATGCCAAATGAAATCGTCCTTTTCCTCACGGACTCTCACAAATTGACTTCGTAGAGGGAAAATATACTCGTGTATATTTTGTGTTCGCTTATTTGCCCTCCGATGCATTCAAAAGCATTTATATTCATTTCTGAGCTAAAAAATAGAAGAGGAAATGAAATGACCGGAAGTTGAATCAAACCAACATCAAAATGGCAGAGCCGAGGTCAGCCAGGACGAAAAACAGGAGCGAAAAATTGGCAAGAAAGTCGAGTCCGGTATTCCAGGCACGTAACAAACTACGAGTAAGTCAAAATAAAATGAAAAATACAAATATACGAATATACAAATATAGAAATACAAACAACACGTTGATCTTTTGCGAATAATTCAAATAAAATTTACACCTTTGAACCAGAAATTCCAATTGGCCAAGAAGACGGACGGACCTGAGGTAGAATTTCATTGATGGACTTTGGTTGCCTGGCTGACCGAAGGACTACAAGCGGAAATCCTTTTTCAATTTTATTTTATAACGAAAAAGGGTGATTACTCAAAGAAAATCCTAGCCAAGAAATGTTTAATAAAATATGAAAGCAAAGCACATGCGAATACAAAAGGTAAAAATGAAGACATCTTCTTGGAATTTGTTGGGAAATGCCTTCCAAGCTCCATTGTCCTATGGTATTTCTTTCAGTGCCTTTTCACACAGCTGCTGCAAGTTATTGCCAAAATATAAATTGAGTCTTGGCCACTGAAGTTGATTATGGTCTACGCCTCAACGGATCTCAGCCAACAAATTTTCTCGATTCGGTTGAAAAATCAACACCAAGTCAGCCCCAAAAAGGGGTCTCGGCTGGTCATGTGTGGGCTTTTATAAATATATATACTCGTATGGGGGGTTAAGGTTCTCCTTCTCTATTTCCGTCACCCCTCCTACTTTTCCTTCCCCTTTTCTTGCCCTTTTTTTTTTGTTATTGTCCTTTGGGCCCAATGTGTCTGGCCTAAGCCCTGCGGCTCACATATCAGCGCGCATTAAAACAAAGTGGGCATCAATGTAGAACCCGAAGCCCAAGTCGAAACCTACACGGCCCCCTTTTGTGCCCGGCTCGGGGGTAACTCGATTTGCACAAAACAAAAGAAGGACCAAAGGCAAAAAATTAAGTTCAGGGCGAAAGGCCAGTATGTGTGTATAAAAAAATAGAAAGAAAATAAAGGCATTGAAGGCATTGAAAGAATACCCTGGAAGCTCAGATCTTCAATAAAATATTATTTAAATAGTTTAGATTTTCTAAAATATTCTGAATACCTTTTTATCCAAAATATTCAGAAGCTGCTTTTCCATTTTAGGAAACTATTAATTTAACATTTTAAAATGTTTCCTACTCTCTGCAACGATACATTTGATGTGTTCAAGCCAAATCCTTCCTTAGTCCAACATAGCCATCCTTTCCAGGGTAGACCACGGCAAAGGATCAAAAGGACAGTGGCAGCTTTGCACTTATCGGAGCGGTCGGAGTCCAAAATTATTAACGCCTAAAGCTCCAAATCCGATTTGCCGAGGAGCCCAAACTGAGAGGCGAAAACACCAAGCGCCACGAAACCCCCGGAAAAAATCAAGTCAATCCCCGGGAAGATATGCAAAGTGATTGGTGGTGTCCTGTTTAGAGGAAGGATATAAATCCAAACAGCTGCCCTTGCAGGTCCGAGAACCCTAGTTTTTACCTCCAGAGTCCCCCGAGATTTGGATATGGAATTTGATTTTGGCGGAAGTGGATTTGGATTTTCGAAAGGTACTTGAGAGAGTTTCGTGGCGCCGGAATTCGTGTGAAAAGTGTTGCAAGGATAACAGAATATGACCTGCTTCACACATTCTGAGGACAAGTGTCAAGGAGTTTCCTGTGTTTTGAGCGGACCCATTAATAGTAGTTCGATAATAATTTCATGCTCGTTAGCAGGACCTCGCCCTCGCCTTGGCAGGACCTCTCTCCTCGTGCGCGTCCCCTGTGCGCTATGTCTAATTTTCTGGCATATTAGTTACAGGACCCGTTGTCCTTGTTATCGTTAAACAGTCGCTAATTAGACGCACATGTGTAACACGAAACCGCATTTAAGTCGCTCCGCCAATGGTTTTTCGGGGGAAGATTGCCCAAAAAGGCAGAAGGGACGACAGAAAGGACACGGCCACAGGACCAGGCCAAAGGACAGGAGAAACAGGAGCAACCACCGACACCACTCTGTTCCGGCGAAGCACTAAAACTGTCCCTATTGTTACGAAATTATACACTTGAACTTACCAACTTTTTTCCACGTCCACGGGTCGTGCCACATTTCATGCCTCGTTTTTCTACCCCAGCCCCTTTCAATTGTATTGTCTCCTTTTTTTATTTTGTGTTTCGATTCCACCCCCTCGACATTCAGCGGGTTAAGGACTTCCCCGAGGGGGTCAGTTCACAGATCCTGATCCCACAAATCGCTCCCGGTCACAGTCACACTTCCTTATGGCCAATCTCCCAGACTTGCCAAAAAATTACAACAATTTATTGGCCAAAGTATTATTGGCCAATGTGTGTGGGAAAGTTAACATACGAGAAAGTTTTTTTGCGTTTTGCTTTCTTTGGACGAAACTTTTTGGCGAATAAATTACAAAATTGTGTCCTTTAAATAACAAGAGGAGAGAGGAATATATGTAAAATATTAACCTGCTAATTCAATAAAGTTCCCAGCTTTCACCCTCATTTCTATTGATTCTGTGAAAATCTTTTAAATAACTTTAATAATATCCAAGCTGCCTCATCCCGATGCCCGATGCCCGATTCCTGATTCCCGGCAAAGGAATGCTGGGGCAATAAAAAAAGCCCCAGATTTAATATCTGGCTGCCCTTTAATCTATCAGACCAACAGCTGTGGCCAATGGCCGAAAATTGAGCAATCCAGCATCGAAAAAGCAAGGACCTCCCCGCTTCGTTATTTTTATTTCTGCCTTGACTCGCCGAGCTCGGGATTTTGTTGTTGTTGTCTTGTTTTTAATAAATTTCATGGGCAGAATGGGCCAGGACATTGGGACACGGGACGTGGGATATGGCCATGATAAAGCTGATGACTGGATCCTGTTTTCCCCCTACCCGAGACCCGAGACCCGAGTCCTGCGGCAGTGTCCTTTGTTATTTTTCGCCTGGCAACATTTGCATGCCTCATTTGAGGACAAGTTCCTCTTCATTTATTTATTTTATTGCGGCCTCATTCGCGTTATGAACTCAATGGCCTGTGGACATTATTTTAATAATTGCACTCCACGCCCCCCTTTAGCTCTGCTCTTTTCTTATTAAGGAGGCTGTAAGAGGACTCGTGGAAGGGAGAGAGAAGGGCACTGTTGTTTTCTCGGTTTATTACTCGCATTCCATTGATTTTCATGGATTTTTCGTAATAAACTTTTCTGTATTGTAATTTTATATGTACTCGCGAGAGTTTCTTACTCGAAAATTAGGAAGATGGGAAATATCTGTTGAAAATATAAGGGATTTCCATTCGGAAAAGAATCTATTTTCTTCCCAAAATATCCCCTATTATCCTTTTGATGGCCATAATTTCAAACACATCTGCATTCCGTTTGGCCAACCTGTTTGTTTATTTCAATCAGCAACCGGAAGACATGCCGTCTGAGATTTCAAGAAAGTATCTACAGAATCGCAGGAGATAGTCCAACCTAACGAATGCTCAAACCTTCTAAAATTACAAAATCCAATCTGATCCCTTGGCTAAGCTTACACATGCTACTTTGTGGCCTAATTTATCTTGAGTGGATCAATTGGGCCAAAAACCAACAACCAAAAACCAAATACCAAAAATAATAAAAACAATGAGGAAAACCCGAAAGAACCTACCAAGTATCCTTTGTAACCGGGTGTGCTTTTGTTTGTTTTGTACTCGGTGGACTTTCCGTTTTCAAGTGTCCGACAAGTGTCGGTTGCACAATGGCCCGAAAACGGGGCCCAAAACAAAGGACCTGCACGATCGACCGATAAAGGATTATCCCAGACTGGCAGTCTGGCATCGGTCGGGAGGAACATAACATATCCTTTTTGAGCCTAAGTGCGGCTTAGCCGAATGCTAATATATGGTATCTATATATATGGTTTTGGGATTATTAATCCATCCACACATGCGAGTGATACCTGTTGTCCTGGGTGGCTTTTATTGTGCGGGCTCCTTTGTGCCATTGTCCTGTAAATTGCTGAACAAAGACACGTGTAGCGCCGGCGCTGCTACCGATCTCTATCCTCCTGCTCTTCTTCATACCACCCTATATCCTTCCCTATATATCCTTCTCCACTAAATTCTATGGATATATCTGTCATTTGAATCTGAACCTGCTACTCTGAAGCTTTCCTATTAAAATTTCAATAGCAAATCGATGCAAATCATTTGGCATTCATAGCACAGGATTTGTTTGGACGACAAAGAGTACACAAAATGTTTTCTAAAAAATTAATAAACACTGAAATAGATTGGTTTTATCCTTCTCTATATCCTGCTCTACTATAAGTCCTTTGCAGATAGTTTTATAGACCCTGCTTTTAATTTATAAATTTCCCCCAAAAAAGTCCAGATCTCCAATCAAATGCCATAAAATCGTAGGATGTGACAGAATTTTCGTCTGAATTTTTCTGGACAGACCATGCGGGGTTTTTTTTCCCTGCACTGTCGCTGTTTTTCACCCATTCCCTGTAGTCTCTTCAATTTTTTCGTCCTTTTTCGGACACACTATGTTTCTAATCAGTGCATCTTCCGGTTCCCCCGGCTGCCCACGATTTCTGGCCCGTCAGTCAACAGGGCGCGATATTTGTCAACAGGCGGAACTATAAATATGCACCAAAAAAAATGGAGAAAAATAGCGGAGTTTGGAGTTAGTTTCTGGCCATGCGGAAATGGAATGGAAAGTGGCTGGCCAGGAGAATGGTCAAGAGAAATGTGAAATGTTAGCGCCAAAAACGAAAAGGAAGAAATCCAAAAAACTAGGAGGACAAGTAGGCCGATCTTCCCCCTTGGAAAAAGGGCAATAGAATGGTAGGCCGTGTTTTTCCATTCAGAGGCAAGTACGTCGATTGTCACAGTTTTTTGTTCAGTTCATTCCATTTCGTGGAGCACATTTTACTCTTCTGGTCGTATCATGTTTTTTTTCACTCTGGCATAAAAATCTAAAAAATCATAAAAAGTTTGTAATCGGTATATATTTGGAAACTCTGAAAATCATTCGGCATCGACCCAGCTCGGGAGTTATTAATCAAAATCAGTAAACGTTACGCTTAAACGAAGTTCGTGCTGTCGTGCATTTGTATCAGAACTCTCTCATTCGTAACCGTATTACCTTTTTTATCCATATAATTTTTGTGCGAAAAAAAAAAAACAAAAAATTCCGCAGCCGATTCCGAATTCAAAATTCAAAGCGCCTTTTAGATCCATCCATTTGCATATTTACATTGACATTAAACAACGATGCTTCGTCAGATTCATATGCGTGCAAATCTGCAGGTCCAGTTGCTCAAACATTCAATGGGATTTAGTAAGTTGATTGAAAGTAATATCGCGGTTCTAAATTACATTTTAATAACCCAACGATATCGCGGTTACAATGACAATAAATTATCGAAAATATTTCTAACAAATTTCAACAAAGTGACATTTAAATCAAAGCCATTTTGACGGAAATTCTTGACTTCAACTTGTCTTGAACAAAGCTAGCCTTGAGTTTTTTTGACAGCTTTTCTGGCCGAATTCTATCAAAAGAAAATAAAACTAATCATTCATCACTCTGGCGCAAGACAAGACACTTGTTCTCTTTTGTTAAAAAATGAATTAAAGTTTAAAATTCGTTCTTTTTGAATCTATACAGACGCCCGCCGATTCAGTGCAATCCCTGTTGGGGGACCAAAGCAGCTCGACACCAAGACCCTGTCCTTCAACGAGGGCAACCCGTTAGCCCGCGGACCGATCCGCATGATTGGAGGATCTGCCAATCCCTTGGAGGATATCAAGCCTGTCCAGGAGAAGAAGTCAGACAAGGACATGGAGAATGCCGGCGAGCAGCGACCACGCAAGCCGCTCTACAATCCGCTAAGCCGCCGTCACTCGGTCAGCCAGTCCAGGGTCCAATATATCTACGACAAGCATCGCGAACTCGCCCATGAGGTCGAACTGCGCAAGCCCAAGGGCAAGCAGTTCGTGACCCGCCACTCGCTCCATTCTGGGCGACAGGACAAGATCAACTAAAACGACCGGAAACAGGATGACCGTTGTCCTGGTTGCCGGCTACCGGTTGCCAGATGCCGGAGCTTTTGATTAACGTTCCCGAACCGAACCGAACCGCCCGACCCCTCACCATTCGGCGAACAAGAATCAAAATCAAAATCAACTATTTTTACCTTAGACAAAACTGGCATTACATGGCCGTGAAGAATATCCATTGTTATGTTTCAAAACGCTTTCGTTCAAACTAACAAGCGGAGCAGGACTTTTGTTTCAATTAAATATCGTTATATTCTGGTACTTGAAAAACATAAAAAAACTAACCAAAAAAAAAATTCTAAATTTTTAAATTAACATTACAACAAAAGCTTACTTTTCTGGGTGGAATCTTCGGGGATTTTTGGAGATCTTTGGAGGAATGAGAAGAAACTTGGCAGGCTCTGTATCAAAAACTAAAATTTGCCTTTACAAAATGAACCAAAATCTTAGCAAGCTTAGTAAATGAAATGAAACTCTCTACCGACTAAATTCTATCAGAAAATTCACTCGAATTTGTGCTAAGGCAATGTGTGCCCTTGTCCAAGGATTCCCAGAAGCTCATCTCCTGTTGCTGCCCACTCAAGTGAGCTGGCTAAGAACCGGGATACTAAATCTGGATGTGAATCGGGGAATTGTGATTGGGAAAGAGAATGAAAATGAGAATCTGGATGGAAACTAAGCGTTTCACTTTCAGCTCCGTTTGATGGCCAGTTGATTTTTCCCACTCACCCACTCCTGCCTCCTTTTTGTTTCTCTTCTCGTTTTTTGTTTTTAAGCATGAAATCGCAATGCAAACGCAGCTCTTAGCCTGGCTTTAACCATCCTGTCCCAGCTCCAAACAAATCACACTAAACCGAATACGTCAAGGAGGAAACTGGTGTGAGATGGCAGGATGGTAGGAAAAGCTCTGGCTTTCCTTTGAGTGCCAGCCGGCTCAATATCACAGGGAAAATACCCGCAAAAAAAAACGAGGGGACTAAGAAACAAAGGCTTCTGCAAAAAAGGGAAAACAAGAGTTGGCCAAAAGGGAAAACAGAAGCTGACTTGACTACAAAACCCAAGTCGCAACGGATGCGGCATCATCGAACAGATTCGATGGGAAACGTTCGAAGGGGGTCGGAAAAAAACTGAGAGGGGTTTGGGTTCGGGGGTCAGAAATGCACTTGAAAAATATCTGAATAGTTTTTATATATTTACTATTTTTTGAGGAAGTAAGAGCGGAGTTTTAAGAACAGAACTGAAAGCCTGTTCCTATACTTTTCAATTGGTTTCCTTTTTTTTACTCGACTTTTTCCCAGTGCCTTGCAGATCCACAAGGATTGACTTTGACTGCCGAGCCATATGTATATCCTGTTTGTGCCGAGATTTGTCTTTGAGCTATGGATATCGTTAGAGCAGCTCATCGATTTGCACCCCCAGTGGGCGTGGCTGACTGAGTGGCAAGGCGGCAAGGTGGTGCGGTGATGCGGCGTTGTCGCAACTTCGAGTGTCGTGTGCAGCAAAGTTTACAAGCTTCTGGCCCAGCACACAGCCTGGCTGAGCGAGCTGTTTCTGCCTTTTTTTAATTACATCCTTCAAAAAGGGGGTAAAAAATAAGAGCAAAAAAATGCAATATGCCCCGGGGAAACGGGCAACGGCAAAAGCAGAAAAAACAACAAAAAAAAATAGGAATACACCCGACGAAACCAAAAACTTGTACAAATGCCATGGTTTGGCTTTGGCCTACGAGTATCTGCCACCGGTGTCCTTATCCTTATATCAGTATTTTTCCTCGCTCCTAGTTTATTGTGAAATTCCAATAAATGCAGTGGGCGTGGTTGGCATAAAGGTATTGCCAAAGGAGCATTGGAAGGATGCAGGATGCAGGATGTTGGCTGTAGGTCGGCACCAGGATGGCCAAATAGGGAACAGAGGAAGCGCCCTCTCTGTCTCTGAAGAAAAAACCGAAGCGCAAAAAACAAACTGCAGAAAATCGTAGAATATCGGAAAATTGGCCACGCAATGTGGGATTGCCGGGAAAAGTAAAGAGAAGTGGCGAGAGGATTTTAAGGATTAAGTTTACAGGACCAATTGAATGACTTACAGGATTGCAAAAAAGTGATGTTCTTGTATGCGAAATAAATTCAAAATAAATTCTATAAAATATAAAGGCTCCCAAAGGTATTATTTAAATTTTAAAACAAGAAAACTTCTTGATAAAGGAAAAAAATAAATTTATATTTAAGTAAAACAGAAATTCTAAATAAATATTATAAATTTATTTAAAAATCCCTTTCATAGTCAAAGTCCCAGTTAGGGTCAAAAGTTATCTATAGGCAGGACCTGGCAGGACCTTCAAGGCTTCGTCTTGAACTGACCAGGACCTGAACACCTGGCACATCCAAAAAGCGGAGGTAACTCGACTCACCCATTCGATTCATTTGTGCAAGGGATTGCGATGCGCCAAGGACATCATCGTCATTGGGAAAATCGCCAAAGGGGATGGGGCAGAGGAAGAGGGGAATGAAAGAGGAAAATCCTGCAAAGACTCGCTCTCTTCCTTTGGGCACCTCAGGGTACTTGGGTACTTTGGGGATTTTGTGTAGATTTACATGCAAACAATCAAGATATGCCGGGGCTTTCAAGTGCCCCGGAGTTGGGCGAGCTGGGCAAAGTGGAAAAGCGGAAGCCCCGAGTCCTCGGTCCTGAGTCCAAAAATGAGACTACACGTCTACACTACACACGTTTAAATACAAGAATAGAACGTGATTTTGAGAACCACAATTGAGTTTGAAATGGTTTCCGTTTGGTTTTCTTCTGGCATATCGAAAATTTGTTTCGAATTCGAAAAAATTCAAAATACAAGAATACTTTTTTCACAGTGTCTTCAGAGACCTGGTGCCAATACGTCATGTGTGCCCCGGCAGCGGCTTACCCGGAAAATGGAAAATGGGAAAAGCAAAGAGTGGGCGGTGGGCGGAACGAGAAGGGCGGAAGGCGTGGAAAAGGGAGGCTTGGGAAACGGAAACGGTAACACTGGCAGGTTTGGGCGGTTAAATGCTCCCCGTGCACGTTCCGTTTGCTTTTAACATCTTTTCACCTTTGATTTTGCATTCGCACATTTTTCCCCCCAACTGTTTGGTTTTCCTCGCATTTTCCTCGCTGTTTTCTGATTTTTTTTCTCCACCAACCGCCCCAACAATCCTGCGAGTCTCTGGTTACGAGCTTGTTATTTTGCAATGTTTGATAAATAAATATCTCTACACATGTTCCGTTTACCATCTCCTTTCTACCGATATATATATATATATATATATATTCCTATTCTATTTGGTTCTTTTCGCTTACTTGTTTGCTTGCCAATTGCTATTCCTGTCTTTTGGTTGATATTATTGGTTTTTAATTCAATTGCCACTTACGTATGTTAAATGTTTTTCTTTTGGGGATTACTTGACAGTGTCAGAGAAAATCCCATTCCCCCCCCGTTGATGCTACCACCCTTTTATTTTTATTCCCATCTTATTTCGTAGAGGAGACTACCTCTGCTCCTGGGGGTCCTTGTAAATGTTGAATGCGAGTTAATTATTTAATGCCTGTCACCCAGTGGCTAACACGACCCCTTCAAATGCAAATTGCCTTCGTCACCAGCTGGATTTTGGGATGGCGTTGGATTTGGCACAGTTAACCCATAGTGACACAAACAACACATAGGACATGGGCTACAGGACACGGCAGACCGGACAGGATACATGGGATGCAGGGACTCGCTCGGACCAGACGGAACTTTGTTAAAAAGCAACTGCGAGTTGGGAGTTGGAGAAGCAGGACTTTAGCTTCGAAAAAGTCTAGACTTTAAGGTTCTCTATTGAGTAAAGATATCTATAAAATATCTAAAATCCAAACCCCCTTTCTTTAACTGTAATAGCATCCCTTAAATAATATAGAAACCCCAAAATATCCCCCCTGTGGCTAACATCTCAACCCCATTTTAACCAATATGGCCGACAGGGGTCACGGTCAGTCTATAGTTTCAAAGAATTAGAGAAAGGGAAGTGGCTGAATAGAAAATATTTGCGCATGTCTAGAAATTCATAAATCCATGATCCTTGCGGTGGTAGGTCAAGTTATCAAAAGCGCCACCCTTCTTGCCGCATCTCCGAAAGGCGTCCAGCTAGCCGGTTAATCCCCGTGACTTCCTGCCCCAAAAAAGTTCAAAAAAATAAACAAAAAACTTGCAACACCCAGCATGTGTGAAAAGAAATTAGAGCAATAATGGTGTGGGATTTTCGGGGTGAGACAAAACATGTAACAGTGAACACAAAACCCCGAAAATATTTACGAGTTTGCTGCGCGCATTATCATTAATTTAACGGATTAGCAAAGCAGAGTCAGGCCCAAAACCCCGGCCGAGAGAGAGCAGTAACATCAAAAACCACAAAAACCGCCTAGGAAAATGCATTCTACATTCCAGGAATTTTAATTGAGTTGTTCCCCAGCCATGGGACCTTTTCCTAGATATATGTAGTTCTGGCTCATGGTGCTTGGCTGATGCGTGCGTGATTTAAGGCAAATCCCGAAAATTGTGATAATCGACTTTGATGGCCGACTGTCGCCGCCAACATTGTCGCCTGGCTATCTCAAATTTTCCGACTGGTTTGCATTTGGTGAAATGCACTGCAGACAACAGACAACCGACAACCGGCAACAGACACCAACCGTCGTAGATGTCCTGTTGTTTTAGCTCTATAAGATATTAACAGACAGAGAGAGAGTGAACCAGTGTCCTTTTTATTATAACGACAAGCCAGAAGGCAGCAGCAGGCAACAGCAGGACGACGACACTTGGGTGCAAACGAGCCGATTATTGCCGCTTGATAATGTTCTAATTGCCCTGCAGCTTCGGTCCCACTCCGGTTCCAATTCCGATTCCATACCAGGACTCCAGAGCTCCTACTGTTTGGGCGCATATATATTTTTTGAATTTGTTCGGTTTTTGGCAGCAGTTGCAGTTGCGCAGGATCCTTTTGTCCAAAGGCTCGTAGCTGGCTTGTCGGTAGGTGTTTTATTTGCCAAATGCATCCGACAACGCCCCGGGGGCTCTGGCAGCAGATACAGAGATACACACACTTAGAGATACGCTCTCCAACTGTCCAGAGGAGCACTTCATTAGTACGAGTATCTCGGAATGGAACTAAGACTCGACCCGAGACAAAACTGACGTACGACCTATCAGAAACCGCAGTTGGTCACTTTCCTGGAAATTCCAGTCTTGTCCTTTCTTTGTTTTATGTTTTTTTTTTTGCTTTCTTGTGGTGTCGTTGTCGGTGTCGGTGTCCTTTTATAAAAATTGTCGCCAAGCCATGAAAATTGATTTCTCAACCTAATTTTCACATTTTCCCAGAGCTCAAGAGGTGCGTCGGCCTTTTCAGGAAGTTTTCTTATGTTTTTTGAATATATACATATTTTGGTTTTAAGTTTGTTTTACAATTACAAATAAGTTATTAGATTTTTTGAGACCTAAATAATATTAATGAAAATCAAAATAATCCTTGATACTTTTACTTTTCGAGTCGAAGTAGGCTGTCCAATGACTTTCTAATGGAAAATATCTCAATATCTCTTCTACCTCAATTCTCTATTGCACCCTAAGAGAAACAGTTCTACAAGTCTTGAAAATCAAATATATGGAATATTTTCATATATTTTAAAGAAACAGATATATAATTATATATTTTATAGAAACCGGAGCCATGCTGAGAGCCAATTCGGTTAAGTCAGGGAAGTCGGCAGACAGCACCGAGAAGGAGGGACCCGAGGCACCCCAAGGATCCAAGAAGCCAGAGCAGCAGCAGCCCGATGAGGACATTTGTGTGATTTGCCGCGGACCCAAGCGCGATCCGATGTATGTTCCCTGCGGACATTCTTTCTGCACCGATTGCCTAGAGCACTTCGCCTTCGTCCGGCGATACCATATGTATAGAAAGTGCCCAATATGCCGCATGGACATCGATGATTTGGACCCCGAGGGCACAGAATACGACATGCGCAACCATAGTTCCTCCGAAGATGACGACTAGAATCTATTTTGCACAACTTTGACAGCCTGGGCTCCTATTTTGACGACTTTGGATTTCGATACAATATGCCGACGACTTTGCCCTATCCGAATAAATAAAAATAAAGCCAAGGGACCCCTTGGAAAAATGAAAGTCTCTTGGCCCAAAACGACGGCCTTATCTTGCTCAATTCTCATCCGATTCTAAAGCAGAATAACGATTTCTTAAACAACTCAATCAATTCTCTATCGATTCTTAGATTTTTTTAAATTTTTTCTAGGCATCAAAAACAGATCAACGAAAATTTTGTAGATTTTTTTCATATTTTTCTGGGGGGACCCCTTTGAAAAATGAAAAAAATCCTTGGGAGGACCAATATGGCTCAAAACGAAAGCCGATCGATTAGTAAATCAATTCTCTATCAATCTGCATCAAAAACTGAACAACGAAAATTTTTTAGATGTTTTTCGTATTTTTCTGGGGAGACCCCTTTGCAAAATGAAAAATCCTTGGGAGGGCCAATATGGCTCAAAACGAAAGCCATTTCTTGGCCAAGTCTCATCGTATTCCCAAGCGGAATACCCAAAAAGAATAACGGACAAAGTGACAAATTAAGCTCGCCTTCTACGTTTAGGTTACATTCTTCAATAGAACTATCGGAATCACTTTTCGCCCCTTTCGATAGCCATATCTTTGGCAGTTTTCATCCGATTTTTGAACAAAGTATAGATTTGGAATCTTTATTCAATTCCCTATAAATCTGCATCAAAATCCTGGCACAAAATATTTTTTTCGATTTTTTTTCAAATTTTTCGGATGGACCCCCGGGAAAAATGTGAAAATTGAGAAAAATCACTTTTCGACCCTTTCAATGGCCATATCTTTGGCAGTTTTCATCCGATTTTTGAACAAAGTATAGATTTGGAATCTTTATTCAATTCCCTATAAATCTGCATTAAAATCCTGGCACAAAATATTTTTTCGATTTTTTTCAAATTTTTCTGATGGACCCCCTGAAAAATGTGAAAATTGAGAAAAATCACTTTTCGCCCCTTTCGATAGCCATATCTTTGGCAGTTTTCATCCGATTTTTGAACAAAGTATAGATTTGGAATCTTTATTCAATTCCCTATAAATCTGCATCAAAATCCTGGCACAAAATATTTTTTCGATTTTTTTTCAAATTTTTCGGATGGACCCCCGGGAAAAATGTGAAAATTGAGAAAAATCACTTTTCGACCCTTTCAATGGCCATATCTTTGGCAGTTTTCATCCGATTTTTGAACAAAGTATAGATTTGGAATCTTTATTCAATTCCCTATAAATCTGCATTAAAATCCTGGCACAAAATATTTTTTCGATTTTTTTCAAATTTTTCTGATGGACCCCCTGAAAAATGTGAAAATTGAGAAAAATCACTTTTCGACCCTTTCCACAGCCATATCTTTGGCAGTTTTCATCCGATTTTTGAACAAAGTATAGATTTGGAATCTTTATTCAATTCCCTATAAATCTGCATCAAAATCCTGGCACAAAATATTTTTTCGATTTTTTTCAAATTTTTCGGATGGACCCCCTGAAAAATGTGAAAATTGAGAAAAATCACTTTTCGACCCGTTTCGATGGCCATATCTTTGGCAGTTTTCATCCGATTTTTGAACAAAGTACAGATTTGGAATCTTTATTCAATTCCCTATAAATCTGCATTAAAATCCTGGCACAAAATATTTTTTCGATTTTTTTCAAATTTTTCTGATGGACCCCCTGAAATATGTGAAAATTGAGAAAAATCACTTTTCGACCCTTCCCACAGCCATATCTTTGGCAGTTTTCATCCGATTTTTGAACAAAGTATAGATTTGGAATCTTTATTCAATTCCCTATAAATCTGCATCAAAATCCTGGCACAAAATATTTTTTCGATTTTTTTCAAATTTTTCGGATGGACCCCTGAAAAATGTGAAAATTGAGAAAAATCACTTTTCGACCCTTTCGATGGCCATATCTTTGGCAGTTTTCATCCGATTTTTGAACAAAGTATAGATTTGGAATCTTTATTCAATTCCCTATAAATCTGCATCAAAATCCTGGCACAACATATTTTTTCGATTTTTTTTCAAATTTTTCTGATGGACCCCCTGAAAATTTTCTGGGGAAACCCTAGAAAAAACCGAAAAAAAATTTCCTTTCCATATTTAGATCGATTGAGAATAAATCCACGATTCTGTTAAGATATTCCGCTTAAGGATCGGATGAAAATTGGCCGAGATATAGCCTAAGTTTTTGGCCATTTTGGCCTTCTCAGCGATTTTTTTCATTTTTCCAAAGGGTGTTCTGTCGAAAACTTTTTAAAATGACATTAATTTGCTCGCCCACTAAGTTTAGGTTAAACTCTTCGATAGAACTATCGGATTCAGGTGTAATACTTCGATATCGGTGGAGTTATTGATGGACTTCCACCTCTGGCCCAGATTCCCTCAAATTTCCTATAAAAAGGGAGCCCCATTCAGGAAAAATCAAATTCCGTTTGGCAGCCAAACTGTTCAGGCTGCCAATAAAAATTATTTAAAATTATTTCAACAGTGATTTCCTATTAAAAAAAAAGTGTTACTTTTTTTCATTTTAAAGTGTTTTATTAAAATGTGTTTTTTTTATTTAACGTGAACCCCGAAGAACCGCGACTTGGATATTATTTCGCGGAACCAGTGCATCAGTTTGCTCCTAATTTTCTCATTCTTTTATTTATTATTTTGTTTAATTATCAAACTTATCAATTTTATTAAAATGTGTTTTTTTTATTTAACGTGAACTTGGATATCATTTCGCGAAACCACTGCATCAGTTTGTTCCTCATTTTCTAATTCTTTTATTTATTATTTTGTTTAATTATCAAACTTATCAATTTGACCCCTGGTACCTCGTGACCCTGACGAATCACAATCCCTTTATTAGTTCCATTTTTGCCAATTGCGTTAAGCCTCCTTGATTTCCTATTTCAGGCTACGGTAATTGTTCTCATTACCAAACTTACTTCAGATTCCTCAATATCAATCACTGCTACTGTTATTTTTTATTTCGATTTTCAATCAACTCCCTATTTTTGTTTATTATTATTATTTTTTATTATTATTAAAAACGATGGATCCTATGACCCAATCGTGAGTGTCTTCGTCGTGGCACTAATTCTTCTTATTCTTCTCTCCTTTGAATTGAATTCCTTTTTTTAATCTATCTTAATCATTAAAGCAATTTCATTTTTAAATTTCATATCGTCGTGGTTGTTTGGACCTGTTAAAAATGTCAAAATAAGCGAGCATCGATATCTGCAACACGGACCTATTTATTCTTCCTGGATTCTTCAAGAAAGAGCGGCGTGCTTTTGTGGACCTTTTAAAATTTTCAAAACGAAACGATTCGTATCTTTAAACAGGATTAATAAACTAGCAAAGAACTTCCCAAATTGTATATCTGCTATCTGTATTTAATATATTCAACATTGATGGAAAAATAAAAAATTAAAGACAAGAATTAATGGCATTATCTGCAATAAAACCCTAAACCCAAATAAAATTAATTAAAATCAAAGTAAACCTTGAAACTTTTACTTTTCGAGTCGAAGTAGGTTGTCCAATGACTTTCTAATGGAAAATATCTCAATATCTCTTCTACCTCAATTCTCTATTGCACCCTAAGAGAAACAGTTCTACAAGTCTTGAAAATCAAATATATGGAATATTTTCATATATTTTAAAGAAACAGATATATAATTATATATTTTATAGAAACCGGAGCCATGCTGAGAGCCAATTCGGTTAAGTCAGGGAAGTCGGCAGACAGCACCGAGAAGGAGGGACCCGAGGCACCCCAAGGATCCAAGAAGCCAGAGCAGCAGCAGCCCGATGAGGACATTTGTGTGATTTGCCGCGGACCCAAGCGCGATCCGATGTATGTTCCCTGCGGACATTCTTTCTGCACCGATTGCCTAGAGCACTTCGCCTTCGTCCGGCGATACCATATGTATAGAAAGTGCCCAATATGCCGCATGGACATCGATGATTTGGACCCCGAGGGCACAGAATACGACATGCGCAACCATAGTTCCTCCGAAGATGACGACTAGAATCTATTTTGCACAACTTTGACAGCCTGGGCTCCTATTTTGACGACTTTGGATTTCGATACAATATGCCGACGACTTTGCCCTATCCGAATAAATAAAAATAAAGCCAAGGGACCCCTTGGAAAAATGAAAGTCTCTTGGCCCAAAACGACGGCCTTATCTTGCTCAATTCTCATCCGATTCTAAAGCAGAATAACGATTTCTTAAACAACTCAATCAATTCTCTATCGATTCTTAGATTTTTTTAAATTTTTTCTAGGCATCAAAAACAGATCAACGAAAATTTTGTAGATTTTTTTCATATTTTTCTGGGGGGACCCCTTTGAAAAATGAAAAAAAATCCTTGGGAGGACCAATATGGCTCAAAACGAAAGCCGATCGATTAGTAAATCAATTCTCTATCAATCTGCATCAAAAACTGAACAACGAAAATTTTTTAGATGTTTTTCGTATTTTTCTGGGGAGACCCCTTTGCAAAATGAAAAATCCTTGGGAGGGCCAATATGGCTCAAAACGAAAGCCATTTCTTGGCCAAGTCTCATCGTATTCCCAAGCGGAATACCCAAAAAGAATAACGGACAAAGTGACAAATTAAGCTCGCCTTCTACGTTTAGGTTACATTCTTCAATAGAACTATCGGAATCACTTTTCGCCCCTTTCGATAGCCATATCTTTGGCAGTTTTCATCCGATTTTTGAACAAAGTATAGATTTGGAATCTTTATTCAATTCCCTATAAATCTGCATCAAAATCCTGGCACAAAATATTTTTTCGATTTTTTTTCAAATTTTTCGGATGGACCCCCGGGAAAAATGTGAAAATTGAGAAAAATCACTTTTCGACCCTTTCAATGGCCATATCTTTGGCAGTTTTCATCCGATTTTTGAACAAAGTATAGATTTGGAATCTTTATTCAATTCCCTATAAATCTGCATTAAAATCCTGGCACAAAATATTTTTTTCGATTTTTTTCAAATTTTTCTGATGGACCCCCTGAAAAATGTGAAAATTGAGAAAAATCACTTTTCGACCCTTTCCACAGCCATATCTTTGGCAGTTTTCATCCGATTTTTGAACAAAGTATAGATTTGGAATCTTTATTCAATTCCCTATAAATCTGCATCAAAATCCTGGCACAAAATATTTTTTCGATTTTTTTCAAATTTTTCGGATGGACCCCCTGAAAAATGTGAAAATTGAGAAAAATCACTTTTCGACCCTTTCGATGGCCATATCTTTGGCAGTTTTCATCCGATTTTTGAACAAAGTATAGATTTGGAATCTTTATTCAATTCCCTATAAATCTGCATCAAAATCCTGGCACAAAATATTTTTTCGATTTTTTTCAAATTTTTCGGATGGACCCCCTGAAAAATGTGAAAATTGAGAAAAATCACTTTTCGACCCTTTCGATGGCCATATCTTTGGCAGTTTTCATCCGATTTTTGAACAAAGTATAGATTTGGAATCTTTATTCAATTCCCTATAAATCTGCATCAAAATCCTGGCACAAAATATTTTTTCGATTTTTTTCAAATTTTTCGGATGGACCCCCTGAAAAATGTGAAAATTGAGAAAAATCACTTTTCGACCCTTTCGATGGCCATATCTTTGGCAGTTTTCATCCGATTTTTGAACAAAGTATAGATTTGGAATCTTTATTCAATTCCCTATAAATCTGCATCAAAATCCTGGCACAAAATATTTTTTCGATTTTTTTCAAATTTTTCTTATGGACCCCCTGATAAATGTGAAAATTGAGAAAAATCACTTTTCGACCCGTTTCGATGGCCATATCTTTGGCAGTTTTCATCCGATTTTTGAACAAAGTATAGATTTGGAATCTTTATTCAATTCCCTATAAATCTGCATTAAAATCCTGGCACAAAATATTTTTTCGATTTTTTTCAAATTTTTCTGATGGACCCCCTGAAAAATGTGAAAATTGAGAAAAATCACTTTTCGACCCTTTCCACAGCCATATCTTTGGCAGTTTTCATCCGATTTTTGAACAAAGTATAGATTTGGAATCTTTATTCAATTCCCTATAAATCTGCATCAAAATCCTGGCACAAAATATTTTTTCGATTTTTTTCAAATTTTTCTGATGGACCCCCTGAAAAATGTGAAAATTGAGAAAAATCACTTTTCGACCCGTTTCGATGGCCATATCTTTGGCAGTTTTCATCCGATTTTTGAACAAAGTATAGATTTGGAATCTTTATTCAATTCCCTATAAATCTGCATTAAAATCCTGGCACAAAATAATTTTTCGATTTTTTTCAAATTTTTCGGATGGACCCCCTGAAAAATGTGAAAATTGAGAAAAATCACTTTTCGACCCGTTTCGATGGCCATATCTTTGGCAGTTTTCATCCGATTTTTGAACAAAGTATAGATTTGGAATCTTTATTCAATTCCCTATAAATCTGCATCAAAATCCTGGCACAACATATTTTTTCGATTTTTTTTCAAATTTTTCTGATGGACCCCCTGAAAATTTTCTGGGGAAACCCTAGAAAAAACCGAAAAAAAATTTCCTTTCCATATTTAGATCGATTGAGAATAAATCCACGATTCTGTTAAGATATTCCGCTTAAGGATCGGATGAAAATTGGCCGAGATATAGCCTAAGTTTTTGGCCATTTTGGCCTTCTCAGCGATTTTTTTCATTTTTCCAAAGGGTGTTCTGTCGAAAACTTTTTAAAATGACATTAATTTGCTCGCCCACTAAGTTTAGGTTAAACTCTTCGATAGAACTATCGGATTCAGGTGTAATACTTCGATATCGGTGGAGTTATTGATGGACTTCCACCTCTGGCCCAGATTCCCTCAAATTTCCTATAAAAAGGGAGCCCCATTCAGGAAAAATCAAATTCCGTTTGGCAGCCAAACTGTTCAGGCTGCCAATAAAAATTATTTAAAATTATTTCAACAGTGATTTCCTATTAAAAAAAAAAGTGTTACTTTTTTTCATTTTAAAGTGTTTTATTAAAATGTGTTTTTTTTATTTAACGTGAACCCCGAAGAACCGCGACTTGGATATTATTTCGCGGAACCAGTGCATCAGTTTGCTCCTAATTTTCTCATTCTTTTATTTATTATTTTGTTTAATTATCAAACTTATCAATTTTATTAAAATGTGTTTTTTTTATTTAACGTGAACTTGGATATCATTTCGCGAAACCACTGCATCAGTTTGTTCCTCATTTTCTAATTCTTTTATTTATTATTTTGTTTAATTATCAAACTTATCAATTTGACCCCTGGTACCTCGTGACCCTGACGAATCACAATCCCTTTATTAGTTCCATTTTTGCCAATTGCGTTAAGCCTCCTTGATTTCCTATTTCAGGCTACGGTAATTGTTCTCATTACCAAACTTACTTCAGATTCCTCAATATCAATCACTGCTACTGTTATTTTTTATTTCGATTTTCAATCAACTCCCTATTTTTGTTTATTATTAACCGGTGGGTTCTTCCTGGGTATCAGAGTCCTTGCTCCTCTTCTTATTTATTTTATTTTTATTTATTTCACGATTGTTTTATTTGAATCATTTTTTATTATTATTAAAAACGATGGATCCTATGACCCAATCGTGAGTGTCTTCGTCGTGGCACTAATTCTTCTTATTCTTCTCTCCTTTGAATTGAATTCCTTTTTTAATCTATCTTAATCATTAAAGCAATTTCATTTTTAAATTTCATATCGTCGTGGTTGTTTGGACCTGTTAAAAATGTCAAAATAAGCGAGCATCGATATCTGCAACACGGACCTATTTATTCTTCCTGGATTCTTCAAGAAAGAGCGGCGTGCTTTTGTGGACCTTTTAAAATTTTCAAAACGAAACGATTCGTATCTTTAAACAGGATTAATAAACTAGCAAAGAACTTCCCAAATTGTATATCTGCTATCTGTATTTAATATATTCAACATTGATGGAAAAATAAAAAATTAAAGACAAGAATTAATGGCATTATCTGCAATAAAACCCTAAACCCAAATAAAATTAATTAAAATCAAAGTAAACCTTGAAACTTTTACTTTTCGAGTCGAAGTAGGTTGTCCAATGACTTTCTAATGGAAAATATCTCAATATCTCTTCTACCTCAATTCTCTATTGCACCCTAAGAGAAACAGTTCTACAAGTCTTGAAAATCAAATATATGGAATATTTTCATATATTTTAAAGAAACAGATATATAATTATATATTTTATAGAAACCGGAGCCATGCTGAGAGCCAATTCGGTTAAGTCAGGGAAGTCGGCAGACAGCACCGAGAAGGAGGGACCCGAGGCACCCCAAGGATCCAAGAAGCCAGAGCAGCAGCAGCCCGATGAGGACATTTGTGTGATTTGCCGCGGACCCAAGCGCGATCCGATGTATGTTCCCTGCGGACATTCTTTCTGCACCGATTGCCTAGAGCACTTCGCCTTCGTCCGGCGATACCATATGTATAGAAAGTGCCCAATATGCCGCATGGACATCGATGATTTGGACCCCGAGGGCACAGAATACGACATGCGCAACCATAGTTCCTCCGAAGATGACGACTAGAATCTATTTTGCACAACTTTGACAGCCTGGGCTCCTATTTTGACGACTTTGGATTTCGATACAATATGCCGACGACTTTGCCCTATCCGAATAAATAAAAATAAAGCCAAGGAAAAAAGCCAACAAAAATCTCACGTCTAAACGATAAAATTAAATTTTTGGGGGCAGTAAGAGAAAATTGAAACAGTTGGAGGGTCTTTGAAATGTCCAACAAGATTTGATTTTTATCGCAAGTATATTTGAATTTTATTGCATACGAAATGCTTCGATAGTATCACTGGCCATAAAAGCGACTGGAGCCAAAGGACCATTGCCAATCCAATCGAGTCCAATCCTGGCCAGTCCGCTTCAATCCACCTCTAGTCCTGGCCGAAAATGGCAGGATAACGAGCCAGGATTTCAAACGGGGGCAGTTGGGGTATGGGAACTCCATTTCTTGGCCACGTTGGCGTCATTTTCCACGCAATAAAATAAACATTCAAAACGAAATCAACTTAAACGCCTCACACTGACCCCAAGGCTTACCGCCTTAACCCCTTGGGTCCAACTCTCTGACCATTCCTCAATGTGGCACATTTAATTTTATGCTTATTTTTATGTCACTCTACTTGGCAGATCTACCCTATCTAAAACAAGGAGGTTATGGATGTTTTAAGATGGTCAAATACCAAATTAAACGCGGTTTAAAAAAAAATCTATTCATCTATGGAAAAAGAAGTACATTTTTGAATTTTAAATCCTTGATATTTCAAGAAGAAAGTTTATCTCAATGTAGAGCATTTAGAATTCACTCTTTTATGAATATTTTTCCATTATTTTTACTTGATATTCGTTGTTTTTTTTATTCGGAAAGAAAAAGAGACCCCTGGTACGGGTCAAAAACTTTCAATGGCCAGTGGCCGCAAATCCCCCGATTCAGCTGCTGATTTTGATTCTTCTACCCAATCGGATGGCTAACTGGCCAACTGGGGGAACTGTGGAAACTGGGCAACGGGGCAGCTGACTTGGCTAATAGTTTGGGTAAACAAGAGGCGAAAGGGTTGATTTAATAAGTTGAACCGATTCGATTTCTATTATCTGGCCGCTTGCCGTTTGGGCACCCAAATCAAATGCGTATTTATCGGGACTTAATGGGGATGGCAATGTGTATTATATAGTGGGTGGGGGCTGGCTGGTTCTATATACTGTACAGTAGACACAAAGTGTGTGGAACACCCACGAGCTCACACACAAAACCAAAGTGCCTTGGCCACAATGGGTTCTGGTTTGGGTTTGGGTTTGGGTTTGGGTTTGGATTTTGGCTTTTTGGGGTTTTCCCTTTCTATTTTTCGTTTGCCTTCTCGAAATGGAACAGAAGCCGTAAACAATCGTAAAACGTCTCAAACTGAAACAGAATAGACAATACAAATACATCGACAAGTTTAGGATTTTTCCAGCGTCCATGGTCCAGGGTCGGGGGTACAGAATCCAGAGTGCCGGGAGGACAGGAAGAGGAAACGACAATGCCGGAGCCCTCTCCGTGTGTGGTGACATCATCGGCCAAATGCCAAACAACAATTACCCGGGGCTGTTACCATTTTCCCTTGTCGTTTCTGGGCCCTTTTGATAGCTTCATTTCGGCCAAAATGAGAGTATGTTTGAGCGTCAATCCCAAACCCGAAAAACAGTGGCCAAGAACTCTCGTGGCGCGGATGAGTTATGGCCACCTCATCTCCCAGTCGACACTCTCCACAATGAGATCAACAGAGTGTTTGAGGAGATCCTTGGAAGCGTTTGATTTATACTGCGGATACGTCTGCCATCCAAGGACAGTTGGCCTCATAAATGTCCTCGAAGGACAAAATAAAAACAAGAAAACAGCTGCCCCCGAGGCAACTGTCCTAACCCCGGGTTAGGACATCTAATCTTTAAAATTAAACTGGAAAACCTTGCCAGATCTCTCCAAGCTCCGTCTTATTAATTTAATTGAATTTTAATGTTTTGATTTGCAACAATGAAACCTTTTATACTTTAATCTATAAAAATTTCCAATCAAAATGATTTTTTTTCTCATCAATTCCCTTAACAAACGACTTTTATGTTCCAGAATAAAACAGTAAAGAGCAAAAAAAAATCAAAACAATAAAAATTGCTTGGTCTTTCAACATTTTTTAACCCCTCATGTCATTAGACATGCCGAATTTATGATTCTCGGTTGTGATTTCTCTGCTATTATTGTATTTTGTTGTTGCCGCTTGTTGTTCCACCACCCACAACTCCCCCTTAAGTATGATATTTTTTTCGGGTAACGGGTAACGTGTAACCCTTTCGGCAACGCCGCCACTGATGTCGCACACAAACTCATAAATTGTATAAATTGTTGGGCTATTATTTCTCGTGGCTGTCAACGCAATATTGCAGGCAAATTGTCCTGGACACTGACGACAACATGCTGGTGAAATTTCGGAGGCCATGGGGAGGATACTATGCTACTTCTCTGCTTTTCTCCTTTTAAAATATATTTTCTACAAATTTTTAGAAGTCGCCCCCCAAGAATTGTGTGAATTAGTTATCGAAGAATTTGCGGAATATCTAATATATATATATATATATATATATATATTTATTATTATATATTATATATTATATATTATTATATATATATATATTAGATATTCTGCAAATTCTTATATATATATTATTTCCCCAGTTTCTCTATTTTCTATATTTTCCCTAACATTTTGCAATATTGCAGCTTGCATTTTCAACCCCTAGTGCCATTTTTATGACAGTCGCATTATGTTGCAGTTATGCCCATTTTTGGCAATTGACTTTCCAGCCTTGACTTACGCCAAATGACATAATTAGGGTCCCCGGCGAGGGGCGTGGCAGGTAGGCTAGGGTTACGTGCCTTGCTAACCCTAAAAGTCCGGTGACATCATAAAAAATATGCAATTTCGCGAGAATCCTAACCCTGCTAATCCTTTTTTTGCAGTTTTCGGAGAAAATTGTAACCGTTTTTTTGCTTGGTTATTTTTGTGTGATTTTCCCCTTTTTTCCTGTTTATTTCCCTTAAATGGTCTAATGGCTAAAGTCAATTGTTTTATGGAAACAGCAGAAAAAAAGGCGAGGGTTACTGTAAAAGGTATACTCTTCCAGATCAGGGTTACTTTTTGAGGGAATCAAAGTAACTATTATGGAGAAAGTAGCCTTTGATTTAAATTTTAGTTATGGAGTAACATGGAGTTGGTAGGAATTTTCAGTCTCTAGCCGGTCTCTGACTCCTCAACACAACAAAATTGTACAGATCTTATTTAGGCACAAAAAAATTACGAAAATTTAATATCAGTGAAAAAAAATAGTTTGGGAACTTTGGGTACAAAATTCTTTTCAAAATGCAACGAACTGCCTTCAAGACCGCCTGTTACCGCGTCCTCTCCAAACTGAATCTGCAGCAAGTGCCGCGGGAATATCATCAGAAGTGCCTGCACGTGCAGGATGTGCAGGAGGTGGGCGTAGTATCTGCCACCGAGGCGCCCGTTGCGGTGGAGCCAAATCGCAGCCGATCCTTTTTGGGATCGTTGGATTTGCTGGGAAAACTGTTCCACGGTCGGCTCTATCTGCTGGGCGGTCGTCCTGTCCCGCCTCGCTTCCTGCGTCTGATGACTGGGGACCGAACCCTGAGCTTCAGTTCGGAAGAGGACGAGGATTTTCGACGCAGGCTGGGCATGCAGCTGAAGGAGCTCCGCGATGTCCTCCGCGGCAATCAGGAGATGGATGAGTTGGACCAATCGGAAGAGGGCGATGAGGATGAGGTGGCCCCTTATGCCACCGCCGGAACCGAGGGTTTCGGCGAGGATCTGAGCGAGGAGGATCTAGAAGAGATGCGCACAGTCCGAATGTCTCTCCGCGAGGGGGATGAGGGCGGCGAAGACAGCGAGTCCTATAAGGAGACTGCCGAGATTAAAGACTCCGCCGATGCGGAGGATCAGTTCGAGGATGAGGACACCGCCCGATCGGATGCCGAGCAGTCCGACGAAAACCTAACCACAATGAAGGAGGGCGAGTTCGATGGCATCTATTGGACCGGCGAGGGCGATCGGATCGTCACCTACACCAGGGAGAAGCAGGAAGGCGCTTCTGGTTTCATCTCCGGCGAGGGCGAGGAGGTGCCCGCTGTCATGGACCCTCCCATGCCGGGTACCAGAAGCGAAGCCCAGCAAGAGGATCACACTTTGCCCTCCGAATCAGATTTCGAAGAATAATCATTATCAAGGACCTTCTGGCAGGACTACGACAACGATGACAGCGACAACGCAAACCAAAACCAAGCCAACCCGAAACCAAGAGCACGAAAATAAAAATACAAAAGGCTAAAGACTCTCGGGACTATATCGCTTTTCTTGGTAACGCCAACATTTTTATGGTGAGCGGTTTTGCGGGTTGCATTCTGTCCTCTATAACCAGGTATACCTGTGCTTAGCGCTTAGCAAACTTTATGCAATGCCCCTGCAATTAGAACCAAGAAGTCAAGGACATTCTACCTGTCCCACAAAAAAAGGCCACACGCTTCCCACACGCTTACCACTCTTTCTTTTTTTGTTAGCCTTTTGGGAAATCCTTTTTTTTCAGCCCCGGGATAGAGATTTTCCAATCGAATTGTAACAATTTACTTTATATAAAGAAACCGAAACCAAAACAAAACTCATGGCTTGTAGAATTTCTCAGGGTTTTCATTCTTTCACACCTGACATGATTAATGACATTTTGCCAATCTTTTTGACCCCAAAAAACCAAAACACCGGAAATTAAATTTGTGTAGAAATTTGCCACCTTGCGCAAAGGTTTTCTTCGATTTTTCTAGTGTTATTTGGGGAGACACGCCCCAAGAAAAAACTTGTTTGTAAAACTGTGGGAAAGGAAAGTATTTGAAAAACTAAACAAGGGAATTATCTGTCTAGATTTAATATATAACTTTTTAAATGCTTTTAATTAACATTTTAAAATTAATTAACATTATAAAACCAATGCGCATTATTGAAAGTTATTAAGAGGGGTTTCCTGTTAGCAAAAGCATCAAACCCCTGACCCACAAAACTAATTATAATCCTTATGGCTTTATTAAAATCGCCTGGAAAAAAGACATCTCGGATAGCAATCATCTACAACAAGTTAATTGACCAAATCGAAACGAGTTGAGGCCTCTGGAACGAGGAACAAACCGGGGATCAACCCTAATCCCCTGCTGCCGTCAACTAATTGACTTATTGATGGCCTCATTAACCGAACTCAACCTGCCGAGGTCCTGTGCTCTGAATAAGAGTAAAGAAAAAACTTTTCATAAAATAACCTACAAAGGAAACCAAACCAAACCAAAAAAAGAGGGAAACGCTAAAGTATGAATAGAAAAAACAGAACCAGGGGCACATTAATCAATTCCAATCAAACAATGAGCGATTCACCCGAACTCGAAATGTTTTCTGTAAACAATTGAGGCTCCCGAGGTCTTCAATGAAAGTGGACAGGTTGTTGGGAATCGAATCCAAAACTCTGGGTATCAAGAACTGTGAGCTGAGCAATGAGAGAATGGAGAATCCACAGAATCGAGCACCGAGAACTGAGAACCAAGAACCCAAAACCCAGAATTCGGTCAAAAACAATAAAAAGGAAATGGTCAGGATCACGGGGTGTGTGTTGTTTGTTGGCTCAATCAAAGCCAGCCAAACAAGTGTTATGAATGATTTGATGTTTTCATTTGTCCACCCCGGTTTATTTCTTTCCCTTTTTCCCCTGCTACGTAGATGCTTTTTTAAATTTTGTTTTTTGGAAATGAAAACCCCAAAAAACCGTCCTCGGAACGAAAGTGAAAAATCCCCGATAATAGTTTTGGATTTCACTTTTAGAGCCAACGATAGAGCCCTGCACCAGACAAACTGGCACCAATACCGATGATTTATGACGGATCCCCCCCTTCCCATTTAATTCGTTTTATTTCATGGCCAAGACCACGGATTTGTGTTAAGAAATGATGAAAAATGGGAGGTCAGTCAACCAAATTTTGGTTGGTTTCTTCACTTTTTTTTGTGGGCAGAGTCAGAGAAGGGATTTGGGTACTAAATATAACAAGTCAATAATTTAATATAATAGAATATATATAATAATAATAAATATAATGTTATATAAACAGTTCGTTTAGATTTAATTTTTTTTGTGTGGGGAAAACTTTAGAAAAAAAATATTTAAGAGTGTGGGTTTTTTCCATCAATTTTCGGTTTTTTAGTGCTTTTAATTGAATTTCTCTTTAATTATTTTTTAAAGAGATTTTTAAAGCTTTGAATTGGAAATTTAAATATAACACAAAGGCTAATTTTTAAAGTCTATTTAAAAGCAAAAGTTCGCAATTTAAAAAATATTGATTTTAACTTAAATTTCAACAAGGGAATTAATATTCAAGAATGAGCACAATAAAAGTAAATTGTAAAATGAAACAATATATTGCAATATAAATAAATAAAATGCACTTACCCCAATTTTTATATTCATTCAAATTATGCAATTCCATCAAATAAAATACAAATATCACAATCCTTATATATCCTTTCCTTTTCTTCCATTCACGTTATTATTTATCCTTCTAGCTTTCCTTTTCCTCCATTTACGTTATTATTTATCTTTGTATAGGTAACAATTTTTCTTCAAAAGTGAACAGGCTCCTTATAGCTTTCCTTTTCTTCCATTTACGTTATTAAGCTTTGTATAAGTTACAGTTATTGGGTCCGTTTGATCCCCAAAAGAGATCAGGCTGAAAAGGGAGAATAATAAATACACATGAAAAAATAAGAGAGAAAAATATGTTAAGAAATATATGTAAAGAAAGCAATTGTTTTTTAAAATATATTTTATAAATATAATGAAATATAAAAAATAAACACTTACTTATTTCAATCCGCATCCATTTAATTTTTATTTCAACACTTTTATTACGTGTCCATCACACATTTTTCCATCCTATTTAGATAAATATAATTCATTTATTACTCATTAATTTTGAAAACTATTAAAATTAAATCATATTATTTTACATCATTATTTTACATATTATACTTACATCTTTTAATCCACATGTTCATTTTTAAGTAATCTATCTTTAAAAATCCTTTCATGTTTATGTCAACATTTCCATCATTATCCTATTATAAAGTTGTTCCTATTTATATAAAAGTATATCAATAAAATAAATTAGTAAATATGTATAAGTAAATATGTTTAAAATACACTTTATAATTATAATAAAATATATAAGAGGCACTTACCATACTTCTTTCAATCCACATATTGAGAATCTCTAACTCCATTTAACATTTTATTTAATACTTTCGTAAATTTTCCATCACACATTTTTCCATCCTTTCATGTTTATGGTAATATTTCCATCATTATACCAAAGTACATTTTTTCCTATTTAGATAAATATAAATCTATAAAATAAATACAAATTAAAATATAGTTTATAAGTATAATAGAAAATATAAATATGAATTACTTACTTATTTCAATTTGCAAAGTGCGAATCTCCAACTCCATTTAATTTATATTTCAACACTTTCGTAATTTTTCCATCACACATATTTTCCTATTTAGATGATTATATTAGATTTAGATTAAAAAATAAAATATTAAAAATACTTACATGCTTAAGTCCGCATTTCCATTGCAAAGTGTGCATCTTTATCAAAAATTGCATATCCATTTCCTTTCATTATTCTTTCCATTTCAAAGTAAGTGTCGTTATCAAAAGTTTTATATAATTTTCCTTTCATATTTAACAATTTTGTTCCGCAAATACATTTATGTGAAAGCGGAACTATTTTTGGGGGCCGAAAGATGCCCAGGCTGAAACTCATTTAAAAAGAAACTTTAGCAAACTTTATATAAGTTTATTCGTTCGTTATAATCTTAAATATTTTTGAAACAGACAAACCCTTTTTTAACTTTTTAATGAAGAATCTCTATCCAAAGTAAGTTACTGTACTTATTATATTTCTTCCATTACATCCCTTTTTCTATGGTTTTGGGGCCGAGTGATCTGCGAACATGAAAAATAGGTGCAAAAGGGGAACAAAAAATTACTTTTAACGCAAAGAACGGAATAAGAAGCTAAAATGGGCAGGGAGCAAATGCATAAGTTGTGTAGGAAAAGGAGACAGCTAGTGTGGGCACGGTTATGAAGGCTTGGACGCCTTATTACCAATCAAGAAGAACAAGGACAAGGAGAGAGCGACCCCCCCAAGGAGAGAGCGATCCCCCGAGGAGAGAGTGATCCCCCGAGGACAAAGCGTTACCCCAAGGAGAGAGCGCAACGGAGGAAGCATTACCACAAATGTAGGCTACAGTTCTTGAAGCTGCGACGCCATTAAAGCATCGAGAGAGAGCATGCGAGAGAGAAAGTGCGAAAGAGCAAGTGCAAGCTACGTAGCCATTAAAGCATGGAGAGAGAATAGGTGAGAGCATGTGCAAGCGGTCATGCCATTTTGGCGTCAGCATGTGTGTAGGCAGGAAGGGGAAAGATGAGATGGATCCCGTAACGGGAGAGAAAAGTTAACTGGTGTAAGTAAATGCATTAAGGTACTGTACCAGGTACAGTTGATACGCAAAAACATAGTCATGATTTTAGGAATGGAAAATGGGAAAGAAGGGAGAATGAAATATTCTTTCGTGTAAAGTTAGGTGATTAAATATGAAACATAATGTTTTATTATTACTAAAAACTTACATTTTTAAGAAGGCGTATTTATTTCAATTTAAGCATCTCTTTTAGAAGGTTTTTTAATGATTTCCATTGTACATTCTTCCATTATATATCCATTTGTTCTTTCCATATAGAGATAAATGCATTGCGTTGATAACTGTTTTTGGGGCCGAGTGATCTGTGAAAATGAGAGAAAATAGAAAATAGAAAAATGTGGGTAAAAACCGCATAAAAACTAACTAAATCAACTAAACTAACTAAATACAATCTGTAATTGCTTATCTACCTTCCATAAGACGATGATTTATGGCGTTTTAATCCCCATTTCCATTAATTTTCAATTTAGGTGCTCACCCACGAAGCGTCAGGAACGGAATAGGAAGCTTAAATGGGAAGGAGCGAAGTGTAAGCTGCAAATTCATAACACTGCACGAAAGGAGACGGCAAGTGGGGGTAACAGTTATGGAGGCTTGGATGCCATTTTTGCACTCAGGTGGGACAGGGACAACAAGGCGAGAGCGATCTCCTATTGAGAGAGCGATCCCCCAAGGAGAGCGAAACTGTGGGACCATAGATGTAGGCTAAAGTTTTTGAAGCTGCGACGCCATTAAAGCATGGAGAGAGAGCATGCGTGTGAGAAAGTGCAAGCTACGCTGCCATTTAAGCATAGAGAGAGAACAGGTGAAAGCATGTCATACCAAGCGGCCATACCATATAAGGAAGTTAGGTGGGAAAAGATGAGATGGATCGCGAATGAGGAGAGCAGGGGAGCAGTATTATAATGAATAAGGGGGCAGTTGGGGGAGGCAGCACAAAACGGCACACCCTACAAAGTTGAAACATTTAGTGTCATGGGTCCCTCTTCTCCCAATTGACTTTATGAACTTTGATCTTTATTCCTTGGCGTGACCCCCGCAATTATGACTTTTGATAGGAAGGCAACTGATTTTTTGGGCAATTAAAATTTCACGCCATGGCAACACGTGAAAAGATACAAAATTTATCATTTGGTTGGAAAAATGGACGCAGGGGCGTCAGGTGGTTCCAATGGTTGGTGTTCCTGGTGGTGGTTTCCCTTTTGCTTCCCCGAGCTGCACTTGTTTGATGAGAAATTCGCAATGCCCGGGTTATAAATGATATCTCAGCCTCTACTTTCACCCCTTGTTTGCTTCCCCTTTCCCCTTTCCCGTTCACAGTTTATTCCTTTTTTTCTCGGTTTGGTGATAACGTGAAATAATTGCGTGACAACCATGTTGCGATAATTTTCAATTAAACTGCGCTTTCCTTTTTTCCGCCAAGGACAAAAAAACGGAATTGTGAAATTGTGAAAGAGCGGGAGAAAGAAGAATGAGAAGCGTGAAATTTCATATTAAAATCAACTGATTTTCTGCTTTCATTTATTCATGCTACTGCTCCTTGTTTCGCTTTCTTCCGTTGTTCATTCTTCTCTATTTGTTGTTGTTTTTTATATTTTTTTTGGTAACACCGCACGAATACACTGAGCGAAACGGGGTGCTTGATAAGGATGAAAAGAATAACATTTAAATATTCTAAAAATTAAGCAAACCTTGATTTAAACCCAAAATATTTTTGAAAATGTTTTTGTACCCTATTTTGGAACTGCCCCAAGGACCTCCCGTTTGATATAAGCCTCTGCTCGCACCACCTTTGACCCACTGTAGGTGCAAGGGCAGCGGGGAGTGTCACACTTGTGCGTCATTAACGCCGCCGGGTCACAGCTGGTGGATAAACTGGCAGAGAGTGGGGTTGTGGACTGTGGGTGGGGGTGGCGACCAAGTCATCCGGGTGGTTGTCTGGCTGGCGGCTCGGTGGTGGCACTCCTCTGGCGCACTGTGGTTGCCAACGACAATTTTTCTGCGGCCGAGAAGACAGCCGGGCAAGTGCAGGGCGCGTTGTTAATTTGATTTGCGCGCTTTGCAATTTAACAATAATATTGTCATCAGGTTTCGCTGGTTTTCGGCTTCGGTTTGGTTCGCGGAAAGTGGCTCACAAAAAGCCAACCAGGGGGCTTCTATTTGTGGGGATGGTGGGTGGTACTGGGCGTAACCAATGCCCATTTAATTATATAGACGGTGGCAACAAAAAGAGATTCCTAAAATGGAAGAAATTCTATTCTGCGCACTTTTTTGATGGCCTTCCCAAAATTAATGGCAACCATTTTGTTTTGGTTTCTGTTTCCGTTTTTTTTCTGTTTCTTTTCTTAATTTATATGGAGGTATTTTTAATTTAAAATTATCTACGCTGGCTGGGTAATTTTTATAGATTTTTTAGGACATTTTCCTCCAAAAACTAAAACTCCGCAAAAAATTGCTCAAAATCGATTATTAAATCATTAGAAATTAGATTCAGGTTCTTTCTTATAGTTAATACCTTAAAAATTATTAATATTATCCCATCCCAACTGTAAAAACTCTTTAAAACAAAGAATAAGCCACATATTCTTTTCTTTCCAAGGATTCATCTTAATTTGCGGCCCTTGGAAAGACACTTCAAAGGCTTTGAAGACATTTCCTTCTAATCAAAATCAAATCTTCCGCGATCCGGCCATGCACTTAACTTTGAATCCCAACCCAACCCAGCGCACAGTTCCCCTCATTTTAATATTTCCAAGGATTAAGTCAGACTGGATGGCTGCACCACAATAACCGCACCGGCACCACCCACCCGGCAGCCCAGCAAAACCACCCAATAACCGCCCACATGTGGATGGGTTATTGGGTTAATCAGCACGCACTGGATTGTGAAGGATCCAAGGAGCTTTTCGATTCCGAAAGGGACATGATTTTGAACTTAAGGGCCAAACACTTTTCGTGCGAATCGCGTCATATGGATAAATGAGTCCTGTTTCTATCAAAAGCACCAAAATCCTTGTGTAGGGCAACAAGTTTTGCGTGGACACGTGTTCGCGTCAAAGAAAGGGAAACATACGAACACATATATATACATGGAACGGCAGGACTTAAGCCAGGACACGAGCCAGGACTCTCCTGATATATATATAGAAATATCGCAAAATGATTTGCAACCACCCCCGATATCCGTGAAGTAGTTTCTACGTGCCTGGCCATTGTTTGATGTGGATTTTAATTGAACTCAAGTTGATGGAATGGCATCTGATGCGACGGCTTAACAACAGCGACGACAACCGCAAATATTAAAAAATAAAACCCAAACACGGCGCAACAACGAGAATTTGAATCGAAATCGCAGTGAAAGAAAGCCAAGAGCCCAAAAAACATCAACAAAGGACAGCGTTGGGTGCAGGCTACAGATGGGGCCAAGTTTTTAGGATTTCTATAGATTTTATGATATTTGAATTTAGTTAAAAACTGTTTATATTAAAAAATCCGTCTATTTTGTGTCCTAAAGACCATAAAACTAAAGGAACTTAGATATCCTTGGCACCAAACAGTGTTATTAAATCAAACATATCTTTACCTAAATTATCAAACTGATCTGTGAGGTCCTTGGGCCACAACAAAAAAAAAACACGTTGAACTCATTAAAAACTCTGAAGAGCGGAAAAGTTGAAACGTGGAAGGGGACTTGGGAAGGGGAAGCCCCGGACCCAGACCGGATTCTGATGCCAAAACGCATATGTCACTCAAATGAGGCGGACTGGGGTGGTTAGGGTGGTTAGGGTGGACCCAGTTGTTGTTACTCACTTGTCAGAGTCCTTTGTTAATGACAGGATCCTCGCGGCTCGAGACTGCGGCTGCAAAATACAAAAGGTATAGCATTTTAATTTGAATTCGGCTTCGAGTTTGATAAATTGATTGAAAGGCAAAGGATCAAGTCCAGGACTCAACTTGACAGTTGATTTGTAGATATATATTTTTGGATATTATATCTGTAAGATTAAGGATATACAATCTTTGGAAGAAAGGAAGTGTCCTGAGAATGCAATTTTCTGAGCGACATTTTCTTTAAGACTCATAAATCAGGACAATGGCTAAGCCTGCAGGTCCTGGTCGTCCTTTTTGAGATCCTCAATTCACACATTTCTGTGTTGCTAAGCGGATCAATTTGAGTGACTCATCCAAGGATATTCCTCCATGAAGGATATTCCTCTTGCTGGCCAGGAGTCAGGGAAACGTTTGGCGCAAAAATGTAAAGAATGCCTTGTAAGCCAATTAGTGCGCCAACTTATTAGTTTCCCCGGCCCAGCCATCCTGGAAAGGACGAAACGGTGGAGGTCTGGTGGGTCAATCAACCCCGGGGCAAGTGGTGCAGCTGCCTCCTCTTAAAACCGCCCTTTCACCCACTCCACTGGAGTCTTTGATGCCGTTTCCTGATTCGGACTTCATGCCATTCCGCGTGGTTTGCCATAGCACCACCATAACTGGCACCCCCAGCCACCCAGCAATCCAGCCACCCACGCCCTTCGACCTCATAATTGAAATACGCAAAAGCAGAGGCCAGAGCAGGAAAACCGAACCAGCAAGTTGCAAACCATTGTGGCCACCCCGGACAACAAAAAAAAAAACGGAGAGAAGGGCAGGAGAAAAGTTTTTGTACAAAAGATCGGAAGGGGAAGGAGATATAGGGTGGAGGGGAGCATTTGTTCGATTTCTCAGGATGCAGGACCTCTTGTGTGGGCCCACAGAAGAGGACATCGAGTGCAATTAATGTTAATGTAGAGATATTTATGATGCAACCCCCTTTCGGGTATATTCTTCTATTTTTTCCTCCAGCCTCATCGTCCTTTCTCTCTTTTTTATTTGTTGATTGCCAAAGAGACACCCTTTGAGGTTGGCAGGATATTTGAATACACTAGGAGAAAATAGAGGTTGCCTTATGAACCTAGAAGTGCATTTAAGATCAATATTTTTGGGTTAATGTTCCTCAACATTCCACTTCCTTGTTTATCGTTTCTTTGGATTCCTAATACACTTTTTTACTTGTATATCTTTCTCTCAGTGCACATGCAAATACCACCCTCAAGTCCGCCGAACGGTGGAGTTCAATTTCTGTCAAATAGTTTCGTATTGTTCGCGGATTTGTCAAATCAAAAACTTATGTTACAGCCGGATTAAAATTATACATGTCACTGGGCTCGAGGGGCAGTAGCAGCTGAGGTCCTTAGTCCTTGGACCGTATACGGTTACCCCTGACATTTTTCGGTTTATTTGTTATTTGTTGTGCCCCGAATTTAACGCTTCGCCGCGTAAAAGTAAAACTTTCAAATGAACAGCTAAATGCGGACTAATAGGGGTTCAGATTTCAGATTTCCGTTTGCAGTTTTTCACTTTTCAGTTTTCAGATTTCGGATTTCAGTTTAGGGTTTTTTACTCCTTTCAGATTGATTGTGACATTAAGTAGGATTTATTTATTTATTTACTCCTTTCTGCCTTTCTGTTGGTTTTTTGTTTTTTGTTCATCCAGAGATGCAAATTATTCCCGCACATCGAATTCTTAATTTCTGCCTATTTGGGGGTTGAGTTTTTTTTCAATCTCAGAGCTTTTTTTATTTTAAATTGTTTGCTATTTGATTTTGTGCATTTCGCGCCTGCAATTTTTAAGGTTTTGAACAAACAAAAATGAGACAACATCGCGTTTCAATTTCAATTTGAAAACGGACTTAGTTGGGAAAATCGGCAGAAATGACAGAATCGAAAACGAACAATAAACGGATTGCTAGGACATTCAAAATGTCCTTCCTTCCTTCCTGACAGCTTTATGTTTTGAATTTGTAATGAAGCAATCTATGCATTCCATATACACATGCCTGGGGAATGGCTAAAAATCCCCGATCCCGAATCCTGCATCCTGCATCCCAAATCCTGCATTCTGAATTCTGAATCCTGCATCCTGAGTCCCCGCTCCTTTCCACCAATAAGTAAACAAAAACCGATTTTCAAACTATGTTGGGTAATAGTTTTTTTCTAGTTTCTTTTTTGGCCCAGTTTGTTGGCATTTGGTTGGCCATTTAGATGCCCTTTTTTTTGGCTCAAAATTGGCCAAATTTTGATTATTAAAAGTAAACTTACTTGAAGTAATTTAGAATGAATATATAATAATGTTTTCAAATATTTCAAAAGTTTTATAAAATTAATGAAATAGAATACCCCATTCAGAATGTTTAATTTCTAAGGACAATAACTCTTACCTTCCCATTTTTTCTTCACTAATTTTCCCTAAGCCTGAGAAGAAACTGTTCTTTGAAACTAAAAAAATAAATATATTTATCTGATCCGTGAGTGTCAATAAGCCCCAATCGAGTGGCATCAAATAGCGCAACGATGTGTGGAAAATCTGGCCCCAAAAATCTCCACAAAAAGCCAAACAAAAAAATGTTGATCAAAAAAACCGAATAAAAACTAGGACCGAAGAGTGAATTTATATATGTGTTTCTACGATAGATGTGGGATAAAGTAAAAAAAAAACTTTTACTTGATTTTATTTTATATATATAAACCCTTTTTCACAATTTTTTGTTTATTTTTTTGCTCTGGGATTCGAATCCGCCAACGCTTCTGTGCACGGTTTAGTGATTCAATTATTTTTGTGAGCAATTTAGATTTATTGAGTTTGAAGCCGTGTTGGCCCGGCTGACTGACGGTGGCAGATGTTGTTGTCACACAGACAAAAAATAATGGTTTCAAAGGGATAACATTCAGTTTTTTTCAAATGGAAAAGACTGAAAATAGGCATGGCTTTTGAAAGGCTTCGAAACATCACTTCTCCCAAAGTAAAAGAAGCTTTTGTTGCTCCAAAATATGAATATTATTGATACCCGGTTCTCTTCCTTTTTTAGTCTATTTTTTCGCAGTGTAAGACTACTTTTGTTACTTATTTTCCTGCTGATTCGGTGCAGGGATTTGCAACAACAAACTGCATAATCAATACTAAAACGCAAACGTGTTTGGTCCTGCTTGCCATTTGACGGAATAACAGTGAAGAGTAAATAAAATCGGGGGATATAGCAAGCGGAATATACGCCGGTGTATATATATGGATATACATATGTATTATCATTCGAAAGGATGAGTGGAAATCGGCGCTAAAAGCTTAATGCCCGACATGCGTCGCTCTGTCCTTCTGTCTGTGAGTCTGTCACGTGACGCATGCAATTTGCATCCGTTTCCGGTCGCCGTGACGGGGTTAAAAATCATTTGAAAACCATAAAAAATAAACTCACTCGCGTGTCTGTCTAAAATAAATAAATAGCAAGCATCCTTTCTCTCGTCATCATCGTCACAAAATAAAAGAAATATTTTTGTTTCGGCTTGTGTTTGCTTTTTTGTTTTTTCTGTTTTCTCACTTTTTGTTTGATTTGGATTCTGCGTTTAAGCTTTACACATTTTTGTTTGGAAATCCCTTCACTTAGCACGTGATCTTTGCAATTGCAATTTAGAATATTTGCCATTCCCTTTGCCGGGAGCCAAAAAAAAACAACACAAAGTCCCTGCCAATCGGGTATTTTGTTGCAAATTGATGTGGCAAAGGAATTTTACAAATTCTTTGCCAGGGATTACTCAAGAATTTCCACCAAAATAATACCTCTTTCTGGTTATTTTTTGGGTAATTTAGGTTGAAAAACGTTACGGTTTGCTTATGATATTGAAGAAAGTATAACGTTTCCAGAGATATACATTTATATTCCGAAACCAAACCAATTACTTTTCAGCTACCATTTCGATTCACCTTGTTAGGGGCCTGCCGTGTCCTGTCGCGTCCTGCAAATTGCTGATTTCATTATAATGCCTAATTTTTCATTACAACATCAACACCCTGTGTTGAACAACTTGTGAACATGACAATGCAATTGAGCCGAAAGAACTAAAGGACGAAAAAACGAAAGGATTGCCGCCGCGTCACCCCTTCCCGCAGAACAAAAAAATATACTTCCAGGGGATGGGCTGTTTTGGAACCCCTTTTTTTTGTGTTCCTCATAATTTGGCCTTTGTGCGTCAAATTTATTGAAGTTAATATTTGTCCCAGCGAGCTGGAGGGGAGGCTGTGTGGAAAATTGCAATGTTGAAGGGGTGAGAATCGCGGCAGGGAAATCATAAATCTTGCAACATATTGCATAATCATTTTCCAGTTCCCCTTCTCCCTCGGCAACTCTCTCTCTCCTTTTGGCACTGATTTTGGTGATTTTCCGAAATCGAAAATACCTTTCTTCCTTTCTTCCTACCTTCAAGGTCATCGTCGCATATCCTTTTGCGACGTCTGGGCGGGGTATGTGGGCGGGTAATTTGCATAAAAGGATCACATCGAATGCAATGTTGCAACACTGCTGCCTGGTTTTATGATGCAATTTTGTAAAAGTATAAACATCATGCTGGTTTTTAGTCGGAAAAATTATCCAAATACTGGATAGCACACTTTTCCGAGTGGGTTTCGCTGTTTCGGTGTTTCGGGTTCAGGAGTTTTCGGGTTTTTGGGTTAATTACGGAGAGAGCGAGTGATATTTTCCGGGTAAAAGGAAAGGAAGGGAAAGGTATTTGCTCTACTTTCCACTTTTAACAATACCGATTTTTGGGTTAACTTGGCCAAGAAGTGCATTGTCCAGTTTGTATGCAAATGTAAATGTCCTTCGTGGGCCCTTTTTATTGTCGCAATATTATACAAAACTTAAACCAATTCTGAAGGATATACTCGTATATTTCCATATACCTTTTTCGCGGTTGTCGTCTGCCCGCTGCATTTATGATCCTGTCGTAAAATTATTTTTGTTTTCCTGCCAACTAACTTGTACTGTTCCCGTTCCCTCGAAATCCTTTTTGAATCAACCAGAACCAGAACCCGAATCCTTATCCTCCTTCCGTCTTGGCCACGCCCGTTTAGCATTAAAACCCGGATATTTCACTTTTAACCATTTATACATCTCATATAGATTTTTTTTTCGCCACTCACCCCTTTTGGAAAATTTGTTCTCCTCGGTTTTTTTGGTTACGGCGGCCGACCGTTAATCTCTTAATTTATCAATTCCCAAAATTTACATTTTCTCGGTTTCAATTTCAATTTGAGTTTCGTAAATTAATTTCCATAAATGCGCGACGACACACACGGATGGAAAAAAAAAATACACAAAACGTGTCGAAAAGGGTTGGAATAAAGGGTTCCTCCGTACAAAGTTATGTTTACATAATTAATTAAACAGGACACAAAGCCGCCGAAGGAGCTGTCCAGGACACACACACACTCGCGTTTGGTTAAGTGTGAAATTTCTAGTCCTGTCAAGGTGAGGTAAAGCTTCTATTCCGTACAGTGGGGCGAGGCTCTTAGGTTTCGAATTCGATTCACATTAAGAATATTTTCATCTCCCAAAGGTACCACAAGAATCTCAACCTTTAAAAAAAAGTTAAACTCTATACAAAACCATACTAATAAAAATGATAATAAACTCCATAAATTAGCAATTTCCAAACCGAAAAACACCCAAGTTTAAGGACAAAAAAAGCACTTGTCTCAATTTCCTAACAAAAAACCCTTTTTAATTGTTTTAATATAATCCTAATGTTACCTTTGACAATAAACTCCCCACTGAAATAAAAAGGAAACCACTGTTCTTTATGGACCAAGACGTATAATTTGATACATTGTGCCATTCAATTTATAGAGTATTTCCGCTGAGACAGAAAAGGGATGCTGCTGGACGGGGACGTGGTAATAAACTCATAAAAAGCAAACTAAACTAAAGGGGGAAGGTATTAAAACAAAACTAAATTGTCATCTACGCACGCCCAGAAATCCAACCCACCGACAAGGCCGCATAATGGGCTCGAAATCTGCCAGGGTGGGAGGAGGTTCACTTTGGTTTGGTCTCGCCCAGAAGGGGTTAATGCCTCTGAGATACACGCAGATGCAGATACACGTTCAGTTACAGATACAGATACATTTACACGGTGGGCGTGCCACTTGGCCCATTTGTCATGACGAAACCGGACCAGAAAACGGGTTAAACTTGCACAAATGTACAGAGAAAAAAACTAAGTGCCAGATATTGTGTTGTTTTCTATTTAAAATTTAGGAAATTCTATCTTAATTGCCAAAAGTACCGGGTATTATATACTATTTAATGTTTGAGTAAAAGCTTGTTGACTTTCTTAAGTTTACAATATCTGTGATGTTCTTTAAAGATTAGAAAAGTAATAAAAGTGTCGGATATTATATAGGTTTAAGCTCCAGACTTTCTGAATTCAATAAGGAACTACTAAATGGCTTATTCAGAGGCCACAAGAATCCTTGAAACATTTCTTTCAGTGCCCCTTCAACCAAATGTAGACTAAGAGAAATGACTTTTTGATTCACTTGCGCTAAACAGGCGCAAATGTCCCAAAGGATTCAGCCCAGACCTGAGGCGAATTTCCACCAGCTGGCGCCTCAACTTTTCCACAATCCCCCGGCTACTTCACATCTCCTGCCCCTTAGTCATTTCCCCTTTTCCAACCCTCTCCCCCTTCGAAGCCTAACCTAGTGTGGAAATTAAATCGCAGCCATTTGGTGTCGCCATTTTATGGCACTTTTGTGACGCTTTTCCACTTGGCCGCCTTCCCAGCGAGCTTCGACCCTGGCCAGGTGTGAAATTAGCGCAATTTGTGCTAGAAAAGGACACAGAAAAAGGACACAAGACACCGAACAGATTCTCAAGGGTTGTCCATAGAAGGACCAATCACTTGTGTGGTTTCAAAATAAAAGTATAATGTGTGTTTTTTAAAAAACTGGATGATATCCGATACTTCTACTATCAAAATAGAGTTTAGAAATAGCTAAATCATAAGGGAAACTTGTCTATAACTTCACAAATCATCGGAAAATTGCTTTGAAAGGCCTGACAAAAATTTATATAAATTCCCCATCAAATTGGGCCGACTAATCCCATAAATTTTCGGCTATTTAAGAACTCAATCCACTAAAGGAGCTGCTCGAAAACAATTGCTGTCGCTGACTCGTCGAGAGGGCCAAAAATAAGCCGCTAATCAATAGGGCTCTACATCTATATATTTTCCTGTGAGGGGGCGGAGGGAGTAATCACTTAATGCCGCACACGAACCAGAAGTTTCTCCGCCTCCACCTCCTACTCCCTCTTGAATTTTCCGACAATTTTCCAGAGCAACTCCCGCCATTCCCCTCACAACAATACATATAGATTTGACTCGTGACACTCTTGTTTTGTTGACAACATTCTTGAGATGCTTTTATGACGCACAGTAAATCACATGACCCTCTGCCTGACCCACTGTTTAGACACTGACTAAGAAAACTGACTGGGAAATCCTGTGAAAAGTCCCCTCCCTAAGTATCACCCCTTCGTTTCCCATCCCCTGCTATTTTTCCAAAGATTTTCATACTCGTTGGGCGCGTGAATAATGCGCCTGACTTAATTTCTCTTTGTTGTCACATATTTTCAAACTGTTTATGTACTTTTAAAAACATTTTAGTTTAGTTTTCATGGATTTTGGGTTTTAATAGCTCTTCTAAATGACTTTCTTTGACAATTCATTAAATGAAAATACGCAAAAATGGAAATATATTAATTTGAAGAAGAAAATATATATGAAGAGTACAAGCTATCTTACAGTTTGTTTTTTTTTTGAGCTTTATTACTACAAATAAATAACCAAAATTGCTAAATTAGGGGATAAATGAAGAGAAAGGAGTACCGGGTATAACATTCCCTAAAAGATTTCCCATTCAATGTTGAGTTTTGGAATATTTTACTAAGTAAATCATGAAATATTGGCTGTGAGTACCGACTATAAGATAGTTATTCCATAGGGAACACATAAAATTCCTAAAAATGATTCTCTAATATATTTTTTCCCGTGTATCTTGCTCCCCCAAACATACAGTGAAGCATAAATATAAATATTAATAGCCCAGCAGCCCCTTCACAGATTAGAAAACGCTTAAGTGCGACTTTTGGCTCGTGACTTGTCTTAAGTGAGGCACAGCCCCTCCCCCAGTGACGCCCCCGTTTAGGTGTCATTGAAAGTACCCCAACCCCATCCTCAACCCCATCCCCATCCCCATCCCCATCCCCATCCCCATCCCCATCCCCATCCCCATCCCTCTCTTTTGTGTTAACCATGTGTTTTATAGTTTGGGCCTTTTGTGTAATTTGAGGAATCTTTTGAGACGCGCCGGTGATCTGACTCTTGTTTGATTATTTTGTCGCACGCGCTGTTTAATTTTGTATGAATATGAAAGTAAAGTGAAGCAACCCCTGTGCCACGCCCATACGCCCACACCCCCACATAACACCCAAACGGCTGGGTTGCCAAGGGTTAATTGAAAAACTTAAGTGGCAACAGTCGCTCTGGATTAAGGCATGTTAAAAATTTAATTAACGCCTCACGGTCCACGTTTTTCGCTAAACTATTTCTACCCCCGGAAGATACATCTTCTTCGGCTTCTGCTTGGCGGTGGATATTGAGACAAGAAGGGGGCGTGCCAGTCACACGCCTCCAAGGTCGTGGGGAAAAGGGGGCATGGCCATTTAATGAGCCTCAATTAGTCGCGGGTTTTTCGGATGCCGTTTAGGATTTTGTTTGGCTAAATTGATGGGTTTTGGTAACATTTTTAACTATAGAGAAAGGTATTGAAAAAAGGATTATTTCTTGATATGTTCAATCAAAACTAAATAATTTTCATTTAACTGTAAAATCCTAATCAAAACCCTCGACAAAAATACCCTCAAAGAAAGCAACAAACAAAAAATAAACTCATTTTTAATGGTCAAATTGTGCAGGACATGTGTCCTGCAGCAACCGGCAACATCCTGCCACCAATAACAGCAACAATAAAAACAAGAATTAAAATCCGAGAGCAATCAGAAATGGCCAAAGGGCATTTACAGCCTTGTAGGGCAAAAGTAAAACACTTTTGGTAATTCATTAAGTTACGGAAGTTGAACTCAGGACTGCAATTTCCCCCTAGAACCAATTATAGAAAAATTTAAATTCGTTTTAAAAAGGCCAAAGCCAAAGCAGACCAGTTCTGTTTCACATTTCCCAGACCTCGCCCTCGCTCCCGCCCCCGCCCCCTCCACGGACCACAGGCCCCGGCATTTTCCGACTTTTCCCCAGACGTGTGGAAAACGGGCAAGATGGATTGTAATGCCTGGAAATTTCTCAATGTGTGTGGATGGGTGTGTGTGGACAGCGGCATGTTCATAAATTGAAATCACTTCCATATCCACCCGGAGAGACGAAAAGTTCGCCATTCAAAATCGACCAAAGCGACGTTTTCCTCTCTGCCAAAAAAAAAAATTATAAAAAAAAAAAACAGGAGTATCCATCGCTCCCGCCGCCCCCTCTTTTTTTTGGTAACGGCAATAAAAAATTCCGTTTTTAAACCGGGCAGAAACAAAAAAAGGTGCAAGTATACTGGAGGGGAATCGGTGACTGGCAACTGGACACACAGACTGAATTCAAGGACCTCGACCAGGCAACCGGCCAACCAGCCAACGAGCCAACCAACCGGCCATGTACGACAAGTGGGCAACACTTGACACAGTTGCCACTTTCAATTGCCAACATAACTCGAGTGTCGGCCAAAAGTACTGGCCAAAAGATGCTCCAAGTGTGGGTGTTGCTGCACTGGCAAAAAATTCCTGAATTTAGACAAAGTTCTAGCCTATAGGGCCTACAGAGAGCAAAGAATAAATGCTTCTTCATTATAAACAGCATCCACTACCAGTAAACCTATACAGTGTATTTTTTTTAGTGTCCTTTGGGTGGCTACAATAGCAGGGCCTGCATATAAATACCGCCTGTGGCCATAAAAGTGGAGGCCATCCGACCAGCGGCACTGTAACCCAAACTCTGGGATCCAAAAAACAGGAAAAGAAGCAAAATGGAGTTGCAATTGAACCCAGAGGATGGGTGGAGGATGGTGGGGGTGGTGCAGATTCTGGAGGTGCTGGAGGTGGTGCACTAAAAAATGGCTAACCGAATGTGTGTGGGCGCGATACTGTGGATGGACTTTTCGGTTGGGTGTGTGTGGGTGTGCATATGTTTTTGGATTACGAAATCCTCAAAGGGACTTTCAAATACCCTTATTTCAAATATGAAATTTTCAAATTATAAAACTAGAAACTTGGCTAAGTAAAACATCTCAAATGAAAAGATTAGAGTCTAAGAAGTTGATCTAGGAATACTTTCCGAGTGTCTCCAAATTGAATTTTAAATATTTCTATTCTATTCTATTTCTAAAACTTTAACTAAGAAAATTCTTTTTTTAAGTTCATAAAAACTTCGTTGTTTTGAACTCCTTGTTTCCACTGAAAACTTGTCTTTTTCTCATTTTTTTTAGTCCTGCGACTGTGTTTTGTTTCTTTTTTTGTGAATCCTTTTGCAACGGCTCCTGCCTTTTGCTGTGTCATCCCGAGCATGTCCTTTGCATCCTGGCACTGGCACTGGCCCTGCTGCTGGCGCTGCCGCTGATTTTGCCACTGGTTCGGTTGCCTGCTCCTGTTGTTTAGTTACTTTGGTAGTTTCGTTATATTTATTGGCCCACATCGGGTGAAAAATGTTCAGCGCTTTGGCAATTTAGTTGAGTACCCCGTTATATGCTGGTCCTGCAGGGAGGTGCAGGAGGTTTCAGGTGGCCGGGGACAGGGACAGGGACAGGGGTAGAGCTGGTTCTTGGAGATTGCAGTGGGGTTAGGGTGGAGGTTTCCACCTCATAAAAAGCCAGCCAAACCAAAAGCAAAATAATAAAGAACTTGAGTACAGAAAGCAAAATATCAAAAGTATTTTAACGGGCTAAAAATTATCCTCTTTAACGGAGATCTATGTTTGAAATATTCTTCAAATCAGAACCAATAAATAAGAACTCTTTTCAGGATTCTGGGATAAGAAGGCTATTTTTAAAACCATTTTTTTCAGTGCAGGATTTCACCTAGTCTGTGATAGGAGAGGATAGAGTGAAGGGGCGGTGGGTGGCCCTCTGGGTGGCTCTTTAGGTGGCTTTTTTGCCTGGAAAACTGAAGTGGAGCCGCTTGACGATTTACGATTTGGCATTTTGCTGCTCAACTGGGCCGTGAAGCGATGCCCGAAGCCAAATGTGAAAAAAACACACAATAAAAAATGGTTGGAAAAAAACAAAGAAGTTTAGAGTGAATACCGGTTGGTGAGGTACAGGTGGACCTTTCTGGGGCTTTATTTCATATTACATAATTGGGCGTGTAACGAGTCTAATTGAGTTTTTATGTTTTCTGCTCCCAGACAAAAGTCCAGTGCCAAAAATTTTCTTTTTTCTTACCCAGCCACCCCTTTGAGACCCCAACACACGTGTATTTATATTCGTGATAGCCTCTGGTCATTGCCACGCCCCCTGTCTAGCTCATTTTATCAACCAACTGGCTGGGTCAGCAAATCAATTAACTCCGCCGGCAATATGTGTTAATATCCTCTCCAAGTTCCAACTTCCGACCTGGAAACGAATTTCAAATACATATTTTTCGCTTGCCCTTTTTATCCTTTTTTTTGCGAGGAAAGGACTCATCGATACTTTTCTACTTTTATTAGTAAAACCTTAAGGTGGATTAAGTAAGTACAAGTCTTTATAGACTGGCACCTTCTCTAAAAAGGACCCTCTTTTTGTGATCACCAGGTGGCGCTCCAGAATAGGCCAGGTCTTGAAATTTTGGTCCTGGATTTCTGGGCTGTTCGTGTGCCGTGGCTGCCGCGCAACGAATTGCATAGCCCGCCTAGAGGCCCCCCGCCCCGCAGACCACCCGGTGGCCGCCAAAAAATCCTGTCATGTCCTTGGGCGGATGCTAATGAGAGGGACTCGCCGGCGACCCGCTGATCGTTGTCCTTGCCAGCACCAGGACCAGGACGAGGACCAGGTCCTGGACCAGGGACACTTCGCGCGTGCACGGAAGCCGTTTGCCAAAAACCCTCATACCCGCTACCACCTTTCTCTCCCTTTCTCTGACCTTTCTATGGTTTTTCTCGCCGGCGATTTCTGTCATCACTCGGCAGGACACCAAACGGCAGCCAGTCGGTCAGAGAATTTCTTTTTTTTTGCCCTTTCTCCTGCTGAGCCGAGCACGCGAATTGTGAAAAGTGAGAAACGGAGAAACTGAGAATAACAGAGAGAGACAGCGAGAGAGATCGAAAAGTCTTCGATCTGGAGAATCTCGTTCTTCGAAGTTATCTCCGAAATTCATTGGAATGTAATCTTACTCCTTGGCTTGTATCGCGTATCTGCGGGATGTCTTGTGCATCTTGCCCGGCCTGATCCTGATTTTGAGCATATCCTTTTGGGCAGAATCTCTCGCTGTGCCGCTGCAAGTTGGCCCCGAAAAGTCCTAAAAGTCATGCTGCGTCAGTCGCGTGCATTTCCCGCTGAGCGCGTGCAAAGAAAATTATATCCAGGGATATAGCAAAAATCAAGAATATATATTTAGAAGCCGGAACATCGAGGTGTTGCCGCCTTACGCTAAATTCACAAGCACCCAAAAATTGTATTCAACAATTACTGCGGATGTGACCTCATGCCGTGCAATTGATTTCCTGTCACTCCGATTTTCCGGCCAACTCAACATTTTCAAGTGGTTTTTGAGGGGGTTTCGAGGCGTGCAGGGTGCAGGGTGGAATATCCTTTAGCATTTAGTTTCAATTAAGGGTAACGTTGAGTAACTCAAAAATATTCAACAATTAGTCAAAATAAAAAAATACAAAATACAAGAAATGTGGAAAATGTCGCGGAAAATGTATGGGATGGCCAATATGGCCCACTGGGATGGCTATATCTCAGCCAATGCTCATCCGATCCTTGAAAGGAGCATCTTAAACGATTTTTATATCTATTCCCTATCGATCTAAATTAAAATACAGGCAGCTTACATTTTTTAGATTTTTTTCATATTTTCCAGAGGATCCCCTTTGAAAATTGTGGAAAATGCATGAGATGGCCAATATGGCCCACTGGGATGGCTATATCTCAAACAATTCTTATCCGATCCTTGAAAGGAGCATCTCAAACGATTTATATATCGATTCCCTATCGTTCTGCATCAAAATATAGGAGGCTAAAATTTTTAAGATTATTTTTTATATTTTCCAGAGGATGCTCTTTGAAAATTGTGGAAAATGCATGGAAGGGCCAATATGGCCCACTGGGATGGCTATATCTCAGCCAATTCTTGGAGATTCACAAGCGAGAGACCAGATGACTTGTGAATTGATTGCCTATCTTTATTGTATTCAAATTTAGTAAAAGTTTCAAGTTTTTCATTTTTAACCTTTAAGACTATGTACAAACTGCTTCCCCTATAGCTCTCCATCTAATTCAGGCCTTTGTTTTGACGCCTTTAGCTTTGGTTGGCCATAAATTAAGTTGGCTCTTTTTTACACTTATCCACAGATGCATCCACAATAAATGTTCCTCACTGTCAGAGGCTCCCCCCCTGGCCGTACGCCTCTGAAACCCCTATGGCAGGACGCCCCATCTTCAGGTTTTTTTCTGGCCTTCTGTAAGGGAATCTGCTTTTGGCTTTGGGGTTACAAGGATCTCATTTCTCCCTCAAAAAAATTGCTAACGGCTGCTGCAATGCCCCAACCTCCTTAACCCCTTTGGAGTGGTCCCGTTAGCCCGTTCTGTACTTCTTCGCTTCGTTATCCTTCTTTTTTTTTGAGTGTATGCTTTATGGCGCAAATTTGTTCGTTTCTTTGCCGTTTTTTGCGCTTCCTTGCTTGCAGTCTCTGTTTCAGCTTCTGTTTCTGTTCCTGCAACATGCTGCAATTGTGCCACACCCGCATGCCACGCCCCCTCCTGCTCCACTCGCCCCCAATCTCATACATTTTCATTTTCCTGCTCCTGCTCCTGTTGCTGCTTTTTTTTTTTTTTTTTTGCGGGTATCCGATATAGTTGGGTCAGCGCTTGTGGCCAGAACGGTTCTGGTTGCCAACTCTACCGCTCTTCAAAAAAGGGGTTGAAAATGGGGTACCAAGGGGGTGGGGACTGGGTGGCAGTGCAGGGTGTTATTGAGTGCAAATAGCAATTTCGCAACAATTCTGCCGAATCTCTTCTCGTTTGCTTTTGCTTCTCGTTTTTGCTTTCAGCACTTTAGGCCGAGATTCCGCAGCTCTAGCCTTATCGAAGGCACTCAAAAAAAAATGCCTCATAGAATTAGAAAATAATGCGAAAATAAAGCAAAAATATCCCTTTTCATAGATCTCTCTTTGGGAAATAAAGGAAGAAAGGCTTCTAAGGCAGACCTTGTTTTCGAAAGATGCCTAAAACTTTTCCAATTTGTAGCAGAATCAGGAACTTGCCTTTAGCTTATAAAAGCCTCCGATAAGCCTTCCAGAAATTACCTAAAATATCCCCTTTATAAACACATTTCTCCCAGTGTACAGCCTTGGAGAGGATCTCTTTGCTATATGCAACATTCTTTGCATCTATTGACATGCCTCCCCGTCCTGGAAAACAAAATCGCGGGGCCATGAAGATTGTTGCGGGGAAAAGTGGTGTTTTCGGTGGGGGGAGTTTTGGGGGGTTTTCGCACAATGAACTGTCAGAAATTTTGTATTTTTTTGCCAAGGGGGGTGGGGTGGAACATTCCTGCAGTCGATTTTATTGGATTACGGTTTAGATTGCATTGGCGAAAAAGTGCAGTAGGCAATTCGTGGATCTGGTCTGGTCGGGATTTTTTGTTGGCTTTTTTGTTTAGAAAACATGCAAAAACTTAACGGCACTTGGCCGCTTGTCCTTGTCATCCTTGCGGGGTTGGTGGGACCGCCGGGCGGGGGAGTGTCCTTTTCGGGTCGCTCACTCCTGCCGCAATTTGTTGGTGCTGTTGCTGTTGTTGCAACATCTACAATGGGTTTTGGTGCTAACGAATTGAAATTTGTTTGTTTGCTTGTTTGTTTGTTGTTCTTGTTTTTGATGTTTTTGTTATTTTTGTTATTTTTCAGAACTCGTGTTGTTGTTTGTGTTATTTTTGTGCCTCTGTTGTTTGTTGTTTGCTGTTCGATTTCGTGCGCTTCCGTTTTTAAAATGTACGTGCAACACTGCAATCAATTGCAGGACGAAAAATGGCGATTGGCGATCCAGGGAGGGGCCTAGCGGTGGTGTTGCAGCCACACCCAAGGGAATACATGACGAATACTTGATGGTTCAGTGGTTAAAAGTGGGATGGAAAAGCTCTAAAACTCGCCAATACATCTCCGCCCACTTACCACACAAAAAAGAAAGGATTTTTAAAGAAGAGGAAACTTTAAAAATAACAAGAAGGGGAAGATAAATTTGTAGCAAATATCGGATATAGTTGAACGATCCTTATAAGAACAAAAGAATCAGACCAGTTCCTTATAAAAAGAAAGAAAGACGAGAAAAAACTCGCAATCTTGTACTCCCAAAATTATGGAAGGTTTATAATTTCCGATTGTTTATAAATACAACAGCTACAGGATATAGTCGACCGATCAAAAATATCTTCTTTTTGTTGCATTTTTTCTACTCCAACATATTCTGTTGCCATGACAGGACATGTGCAGGACACTCGGCATCTCACCTAACGCATTTCTAATGCCAAACCCGAAATAGTACAAAAAAGAACCAAAATGGAGCAAAAAATAGAGACAGGAACCGGAAGTTAGTTAGATACTCTAACATGCAGAAGCGCCATTCGTCGCCATGCAAAAAAAAAGCCCGTTTTTTAGATTTTTTGTCGAGTTCTTGTTTTGGTTTTTTCCGATTTTCAGTTCGCCGAGTGAAATGTTTCTTTTTCGGCTTCTTGTCAAAGGACAGCCTGGGATCCCGAGCAGCTAAGCTAATTAAATTTTGGCCACGCAGTTGGGGGGTAACACAAAAAATTCCAAAAAAAAACAAAATAGAAAACGGGAAAAAGCGGGGGGACAGCGAAGAGAACTGAACGGAAACTGAGCCAAAGTCAAAGGTCAAAGGCAAATGAGCCAGCGCCGTTTTAATTAAAAAATTTCCACTAAGCAGCTGTGTGCATCAAAAGCTATTGCTATCACAGATGCGGCAACCGGTGACCACAAGCTGCAGAACACGAGCACCACCCACCCGACTTGCCGCCCACTCTCGCAGGATTAGAATCACATGTGGGGTAGTGGGGGTGTGGAATCACTTAAAAAAAATGCTGTTTTTTTCTCAGTTTTAGCTCCTGAAAGATGTGTTGGTTTATAAAACAAACAGAAGATTTCCCAGCATATCAAAGAATTTCTCCCAGTGCATCGTATGGGTGGGTGGGTTTCTATTTAACTTAATGTGATGCATGCCCGGCGATAATCCTGTCAATTTTTGACTAATTAAATTGTCAAATATTTTTGCTTTGGGCCAGGGAGGGGCGTGCAGGCCGTCCTGGCAGGCAGTCCTCGTCCTAGTTCTCGTCCTCGCTGGCTCAGCAGGTAACCCGGAACAGGATCAATCCTTTTTCGGGACCAATCCTTTGGCTGCGGTCACAAACTGAACTGGCAAGGAGTGAGGTCATAAAACCTCCTTTATTTTCCCACCCACTTTACACTTTTCATCCTGTATCCTTTATACCTACAATACCTTTTCGAATTTCTCCTCGGCTCGCTGGAAATTTTGTATTTATTTATGCACTTTGCATTGTGTGTGGGAAACGATTTCGATATTTTGCCCATAAAAACCCTTTCGCGCTTCGCGTCCTGCTTCCCCGAATCCCTGTGGCCCTTTCAGCTTTCGTCCTTTCCGTCCCTCTGGCCCACGGGTGTGTCTGTTTTTTTGCCAACTTGTCAGTCATTTGAACAAAACTAATTTGCATGTCATTTCTTTAGGACTCTTGAAACGCGAAATGCACGAAATGCACACGAGGCGAGGGTGGCTTCAAGGGTTTTTGGGGCTTGTGTTAAATCCTTACCTAAAGGAGGCGGTTATTGCTCTTTAAAAATATCGATTTAATTGATATCCCAACTTTACCTTGGACGACTCCTCGGGGCAAGACTCCACTCCCCACTTACCCACACCTCCAAAATAATAAAACTCTCTGTTGGAGCGCACATTTTTTTAATCGCAAAGATCATTGTGCGTCCAAGGATAACACGTGCAATCGAAGGCAATTTTGGGGTTGGGACTTTTCAAAGGGGCAAAGAACACTCACTGGATGACACATCCGCCACATCCACACCGTCTCCGTCTTCTTGCTTGTGGAGAGTCGATGCAGGGAAAAGCAGGATCCTTTTTGACTCAACACTGGGCCACATAAATTACTTGATTTTCGGTGCCAAGTCTGCCCCGATGTCGCTGTACAATAATTTTTTCCTCAAAAACACGCCAACAATTAGTGAAAATTGATGATGAATGGTAGGATGTTTTTTTTTTGTTTTTTTTTTTGCATCTTGAGATTGGCTAGAAAAGCTGAGATATCGAAACTGTGGCGTCACTATAGGGTTTTCTTTAAAATTTTTCAAAATAGCAGTTCGCTTTTAGCATTAGCAGGCAGCAGCTTCATAGGCTTTCAAAAATCCTTTCTTCGAGTGTTCGATATAATAAATATATTGGAAATTTTTCAAATCTTTTTATGATTTAAGTTCCGAAATTATTGTAAAGCAACTACAAATTTTGTTGAGCTTTCGGTAGGCTTATTTTTTTTTGCGATTTTCTTCTTTTTTAAAAGAGCCATTTTCTTAGCTGGGTTTTGAAAATTCCTTTCGGCTCCGTGTTTTTTTTTGTATTTTCTTTTTAGAACATTACTAGAGAAAACTTCTGTTAGCTTTTAATTTGGAAATCTAAATATTAGGATGGTAAATCGCATCTCTGAATTTTTGAGAACTCTTCAAGAGCAGATTTCTTTTTAAATTCCATATTTGTTTGGCGGCTCTTCTTTAGTATCAAGCTCTAAAATTTAGTTAAATCCAAAACGTTCTATCTGCCTGTAGGACTATACCCTATTCTTTTTTTTAAAGCTTTTACTTTTCTTATAACTTCTGGTTTACCTTTCGTTTTTTTTTAGATTTTTTACCAAAACAGCTTTTTACGGCTCCTGGGCTTATATTTCTTCTTCGTGAGTTATGCAGCTTTCCTTGTTCTTCAGCGCGGGGGTGGGGAGGGGAGCCTGGAGTCTGGGAGGATCCATTCGTCTAGAGATCGTCTCCGTCCGACTCCTGGGACGACCAGTGTCGCGTCAACTTATGTTCGTAGGACTCCAGCTGATCGGCAATGTTGGCCAGTTGATCTTGAATGCAATCGCACAATCTCAGGATATTCTGGACACTACGTTCACGCTCCGAACGTGGTCGTACTTCCAAGGATTCGGCTCTATTCTCAGTATTCTCCTGAGATCCTGCTAGTAATTCCGGTTCAGTTCCCATAGACAAAGGGCACTCTCCAACTCCGCTGTTCGTTTCTTCCGAAGGGGTTTCGTCTACTTGTGATTGTACGTCTTCTAAAGGGGCAACGTCTTCTTGGGATGGGACGTCTTCTTGGGATGCTTCTAGTGGGGCTTCTACCACTGCTAGGGGTTCTTCTATGGTGGCTACGTCTTGCGACTCTCCCACATCGGGTACCTCCTGGCCATGTCCTTCCAAGGCAGGTACTTCGGCAGTAGGCCGTTCCACTGAGGTGGTTCCCACTAACGCGGATGCAAGGTTTTCTTCCAGCAAAGTCCTCCTAGCGCTCTCTTTCAAAGAGGGAACTGAAAGTGTTTTAGCCAAACTCCTTTTTGCTGGAGTTTCTAGTTCATCGCGAATCCCTCCCAGTGTGGGTTCTTCCAACTCCGCAAGTTGTTCCTCCAAAGTTCTTTCTCCCAAATCAACACGAATTCTTCCCAAAAAGGAGCTCTCCTCTTCAGCACGACTTCTTCCAAGCATGCTAGTTTCCAATGCAAGACGATTTCTTTCAGCATGAGCTCTGGCCAGAGAGTTGAGTGTTGGGAATTCTACAAAATCTTCTTGCGGTGCTCGCATATCAACTCGAATTCTCCCCACTTGATTACGAGGTCTGCCCAGTATAGAGGCTTCCAGTTCAGAAAATGCTCGATCTGATACGCTTTCCAGAGGTTCTTCCGGAGTGGATGCTCTGGGTACTGTGCTCGCTGCAGGTCCTGCTAACTCTGCAGCATCAAGGGCTCTACCTTCACTTATTCCCGCTTCACGTACTTCTGGTTCATCAAGTCCAGGCAGTCTCAAGGCTGCTCCGCCTTGGGCTGCTGATGTTTCCGCTTCGTCTTGTACTCTGGGATCTCTTGGTCTTCCCACACCTCTGTAGAGGCCACGCAGAGCTGGTACTCCTTCGTCTTCATGGACTTGAGGGACTTGCGGAACTTGGGGGACTTCAGGGAACTCAGGGACTTCAGGGGCTTGAGAACCTCTAGGTGGAGCTTCCTCGCCACCGCCGCCTCCACCTACGATTACCACCAATGCGCCTCCGCCTGCGCTAGCACCGCCTTCTCCAGCTCCACCACCGGCTCGGCTCAATGCAGCTCCAGCTCTCAAGCGTACTCCTATTGGCAGTCTCGATCCTAGTCCAAAGCCCGCTCCTGGTTCCGGTCGAGGTACAGCTCCCACTCCTCCGCGAGGTCCTTCTCCCGCTCCTCCACCGCCTTCCCCGCCACCTTCCGCTCGTCCTGCTCCAAGACGTCCAAACTGTATATACCGTTGCTGGTTCAATGGCATCGCATTGTTGTTCGGATGGAGCAAGTTGTCCCGATTTCCGTCACCGGCGCCACGATATTCAGCGAAGCCGACGAGTCCCGGCACTCGGGGATGGATCACCAGTTCGGCGTCGCCGCCTCCGTGCCGCGCCACACTCATCACGTGCGGCTCCCCTAGGCCGAGGCCCAGGCCGACGCCCATGCCCATGCGCACACCGAAGGCGAGCCCGTGGTTGAAGTCCCCGACGTCGCCCACGTCGCCGGCTTCGCCATCGTTCCGTTGGACGGGGCGCCGCCGGCTGCCGAGGACGTGGCGCATGTACCGCTCCGGATTGGCGGCTATCGGGGGATCCTGCTGCTGCATGGCGGCCCGCATTCGCGCCTCCTCCTCCTGGCGCAACAAGATCCGATTCATCATCGGCAACAGGCTCCTCTCGAGCTCCTCGATCTCGGCCCGGACTGAAGACCTTTCGGTATTATGCCGTTGATTATTGTCATTATTGTTATTACCGTTGCCGCCGTTGTTGCTGCCATTGGAGGATGATGAGGATGATGATGTTGATGCCATGACTTGTGTGTCCTGTTTGGGTATCCTGTTCCTTCACTTTTAAATTGTTGGCCTGCGTATGTTCTAAATATAAATCCTTATATTAAAATTTTTCCGAAAACAAATCTATTCCTATATTCGTTCGCCTCTCACTGACTCAGTCTGTGTATTAATTGTATGTATGAAGTTTCCCACAAATGTCAAAGTCTGTGCCTTCTATTCTCAAAAAACTTTGTCGAGTTCTTTAGTTTTTTTTACCCCACAAGGCGATGCATTTCCGCGTATCGTATCGTATTTTGAAACATGCCAAAGATAGAATGAAGTCTGCTATCTATTCCTATTTTAGTGAAACTCTACAGTTGGATTTTATGATAATTTAGCACAAAAAAATACCTTACGGTAAAATGTACAAACGGAAATGCAACGACTTATACTCGATTCCGTTTTTATAGATATTTTCTGGCCTATTTCATTTGATTCTTACCTTTCTAAGTATTCTTTCAGCTTACGTAGTGTTCTGATAAATAAAATAAGAAACTGAGACTGAAATGTAGAAGCTCCTATAAGTTGTTTCTCAAAGCCTACTTTCTCCCAGGCAACTTTATAGTTTGCTTTGAACAAAAATCAAAACCTATCGATACGTTTTCTACAAAAAAAAATCTAGCTTTAGTAAATGTTATAGTAGAACCCTTATTTTTTAATTAGTAAACTATAATCGGTAATAAAACGTAACAAGAAACGCCAAAAATAACATCATTTTCGGTTTACTGCCACACCAACATTAGTTCCTTTTTTAAACTGTTTTTTTTGTTTTGCCAAAATGCATTGGCATGTTAAAGTTTATTGCTTTTTTCTCTGCCTATTTTGTTGTATAGCTTGTAGCCAAAAACAGGCCTCATCCCTGTGTTGTTGTTATAGATTTTCGTCAATTGTCTGGCCAAACATTTGGCTCACACACACATGGCTATAAAGTTATCGCTTTTGAAAAGCGCCTGTCAATTTTTCCAATCATCAAGCCTAATGAAAAATCTAGCTCACTGGCATGCGATGTTAAAAAACAAAAAAAAAATGCAGAAAATAGAGAAAATACAGAGAAGGAGGTGGATGATGGCTGGCAATGTTGCATATACGATTCTGACAATTTTCTGACAGCAAACATGCCAACACTCAAAAATCGTAGCATGCTTTTTGGGGCCAAACAAGTCGCGTCCGGGGGGTGTTCACTGTTCACTGTGATGGGTCTCGGAGGGTATAGGTGGTGTCGGAGGGTGTCGGTGGTTCAGAGTTGCGGTGCGGCATGTTAAATATACGTCACTGGCTACAACGAGCACATGCCTAGCACCGAAAAAAGTTTCAAGGATATAACAACCGAAAACAACAACAGAAGCACCAACAAGGCGGTGTAACAAAACGTTAAGTTGTTGGCAGCACAAAATTAAACCCGAAAAACTTATTTGACGAGCATTTCGTCCACAAAATTTGGTGATTGTGGAAATATGTTAAATGTTGGCAAAAAGAACACTAAGAAAAAAGAGGGAAGACATCAGACATCTTACAGAAAGTCTTTTAAAATGTTTTGGAAACTTTTTCCCATCGATGTCTCTCTTCATTTTTGCTCTTTTCCCCAAAATATTTAAACTTATTTACACACCTAAGTAGCGCTTACAATTTATGGACCTTAATTGAATCCATGGCACTTTCTATATAATCTGAAACCCTTAAATTAAACCCCTTAAAAAATTATCAACTAAGAAATAGGATACTGAAACCCTTTGCATTTGTTTTTTTGGAAGGGACAAGTGCTTGGCTGGCTTTCCAACAAAAATTAGCCAGTCCAAGTGAGGTGAATACAAAAGAGCTTCTGAAAAAGCAATGAAGTACAAATAAAAACATAAAATGGGTTTATCTATTGAAAAATTCGAGTTTAAAATGCTCTTTCTAAAATAATTATATATAATTTTTAACGTTATTTATAAAAGAAACAAGCTAGGAATCAAGTTTCCTCAATTTTACATAAAAATTCTTAAAGAAACAATTAGAAATGCGAAACAAGGACCTAAAGACTCATGGACAAGGCTCCTACATTCTCAATAAAAGAACCCAAAGTCCCTGCAACTCTTGTTTTCCCTTAACTTTTCAGCCAAAAAACAATACCCTTTGTTAGAGAATAAACAGACAGAAAGGATGTCAGCCAAAGGATACGAAAAAGGCGAAAAGAGTGGGTGTTTGGGAGGTTTGAAAAAAATCAAGGGTTGACCAGAGTGTGCCCTTGCTGCGACACGGCTGCTCCTCATATTTCACAGACGTCCTGCCAGGCTGTGGGGGGCGCTGGGACATCGACACTTATTGTTATTAGCATCCCAGGATCAAGAGGGTCCTGGCGAACAGGACGTGTTAACCTTTGGCCCCCATACTGGAGGTGTTTGCGTCCATTTCAAAAGCCAATTACATGCGCTTTTAAGCGTGTAAAGTTTTGTAATATGATTTGTTTCCCAGCTCGAATGACCTTTCGGATATTTTTTTTATGCTAGGAACAAGCTCTCTTTGTCGAGAGATGTTAAAATTAAGAATTATAAGTGGGAAAAGTAGGCTTTGATTTGAAAATCAAGCTAATGTCTGGTTTGATAGAGTTCTCGTCATTCATTCAGAAAGAAGCCGTCAGAAGACACAGTCTAAACAAATTCAAACTCGAATATAAATAAAAATTCTGGCTTTTTTGTTTGTATAATTTTTGGAGTGTTTAAAATTTGCGTAATAGTTGAGAAGCAGAAAAACGACTAAACACTAAACAATGGCGAGCCGCGAAGTTTCCAAAGCGACACTAACGAATGCTTTGCAAATTGACGATACTGTACAGGTTGAGGCCGTATCCTTGATGTCCTTAGAGGTGAGCAACAAGAACAAGAACAAAGACAAAGCCGGAGCCAAAGCGGAAGTGGAAGTGGAGGTTGAGAATGAACTGGAACTGGCGGCCGCGGACGAGGACGAGGAGGAGGACGACAAACTATCGCTGTCCGATTTAACCTGCTCGTCCTCCGGCGCGGAGGAGGAGGCTGACGAAGATGCTTTCGCCATCGATGAGGCTTCACTGTTCAACGTAATGGAGCCGTGCCGTCAAAAAGCGGCCAATAACAAGAAATCGCAATCGCAACAAGGCGATACACTCAAGGCTGCAAAGGATAACGAAGCGGAGACCGAAAAGGAGAACCTGGAGGAGATCGTCAACCTCTGCCAGCGCATTCGCCAACGATTGACCAACATCTCCGTACAATTGCAACGCCGTACCGAGGAACTCGACCAGAAGATCCTTGATCGTCAAAAGGAGCGCGATTTGCAGAAAAAAATGAACCGCTGGCATTTCTAATGTGGCATCGATCGAATGGAAACCAAGATACTTGCACTACAAATGGAAACCTCCCGGCTTTTATTAGAGTCACGACGCGGCACAATTATAATCAAGCTGACACGGAATAGTCTACGAATGCACACTCGCGTGAAACACACAAACAATCAATAATCAATAATCAGTGGAAACCCGAAAAGCTCACAGAAAAACGCAACAAAAATAATCCCATCCAAACAACAAACAAGAAACAACAGAAGAAACCGAAGAAACAAAAGAAACTAGTCTACATCCTCGTGCAAAAATTAGTCTGAAATTATAGCAATAGCTTTAGCTTTTAGTTTTAATAATATCTAGAATCAATTCGATACCTTGTCGATTTCTTGGAGGGTATTCGATATATTTTGTATACTTTCCATATCATCTTGACATATATAAGCAGAAATCTACCCATAAAATGGCTTCCTTTGGGAAAAATGGGTTAAGGGGACTAACTGGGCTCTCGTTACTTTTTTAACCGCCTGGCTTTGTTTTCGTTACTCCATTGTTTGGTTATCTAATACCCGTCGGGGGGTCGCAAATAGAAAACAGAAATAATAAAAAATGCAAAAAGGATGAGACGTCGCGGAACATTCATCATAAAATGCGTCTGCATATGGACGATAATGTTGGGAAGCCACCCAAACCCAAACCCAAGCCCAAACCCAAACCCAACAGAGCCACTGAACCACCGGGGAACTGAAGTGGTTGGTTGGTAAAAATTTGGAATTTAGCAATTTCAATGCCACTCGACTGGCCACTGGGAAAATCGCCTTAAAAAGTTACATCTACACACGCATACACCCTTCATCCGCCATATAAACACACTCCAGATACTGCAGATACAGATACAGATACATTTACAGATACAGATACAGATGCAGATACAAATACAGTCACACATCCGTAGATACATTTTATATAAATGGCAGGAAGAAGGTCGACCCATTGGCCCTGTCCTTTCGCTTTATTATTATTTCGCTTCCTACTTCTTTTTTTTTGCATCGGGGTGGCTTTTTCATTATCATTTGCCGCTGCACATAAATTATTTATTGTTAGCGATTTTCCCAAAAAGATAAACCCCCGGGGGTGGAGGAGTGCAGGGTTGGAGGGGAAGGATATGCCCAGATTTTGTGAAGGGTCGCAAATCGAAAACACGGAGTGGAGAGGTCCTGCTACATTTTATTTACTTTCAGCCGCGAATCCTGTAATCCCCCTAACCTCTCCTCCCTCTCTCCAGCCTCCTTGTCTAACGCATTTTCGACCGGATGTAAGTAAATATTTATAAGTTTGCCGCTACAACATCATAAACACAAAAATTAATATGAATTCTGTTCGCTCAAATAAATAGCCAAAGGCGGGTATCAAAACAATACCCAACGAAGGGCTGAGGAGGGAATCCATTGGAAGGGTTCCTCATATTATATTGTAGTTAATATATTCGTTTTCTTTCCTCAGCTTAAAAAAAATAGATATAAGTTCTTAAGTGATTGCTGGGATTAATAAAGGATATCAGTAAAGGTCATCTTTTGAGGCGCCTTTGGTTGTTGGTCCCAGAAAAAAATCTAAAAAATTTTTCGTGATCAAATTTTGATGCAGATCGATAGAGAATTCATTTACTAATCAATTAAGATATCCCGTTTAGGAATCGGATGAAAATTGACCAAGTTATAGCCTTCGCTTTGAGCCATATTGGTCCTCCCAAGGATTTTTTCATTTTTCCAAGGGGTCTCGCCAGAATAAATTTAAAAAAATCTAAAAAATTTTCGCTGATCAGATTTTGATGCAGATGCATAGAGAATTGATTCACTAATCGATTGAGGTATTCCGTTCAGGAATCGGATGAGAATTAACCAAGATATAGCCTTCGCTTTGAGCCATATTGGTCCTCCCAAGGATATTTTCATTTTTCCAAGGGATCTCCCCAGAAAAATTGAAAAAAATCTAAAAAAATTTTCGTGATCAGATTTTGATGCAGATTAATAGAGAATTGATTTACGAATCAGTTGATGTAACCCATTTGAGAATCGGATGAGAATTGGCCAAGATATAGCCTCCGTTTTGAGCCATATTGACCCTCACAAGGATATTTTCATTTTTCCAAGGGGTCTCGCCAGAATAAATTTAAAAAAAATCGAAAAAATTTTCGTTGATCAGATTTTGATGCAGATGCATAGAGAATTGATTCACTAATCGGATGAGAATTGGCCAAGATATAGCCTTCGCTGAGAGCCATATTGGTCCTTCAAGGGGTCTCCCCAGAAAAAATATTCCACAAACTACTGTTGTATAAAATCCCACTTCCTTCTTGTATTTGAAATCAAAACCATCCCTTGGAAACGTTTGAAAATTCATTCTCTTCTCAGCACCCATTGCCATATATCATTAATTTAACAAAATAAATGAAACAAAGTAAAAGTGCAACTGGAAATGCTCAGAAACTCAGGAGCGAAGCTAAAATAACTTTATTAAAGCCATCAGCATTTATTAAATCCATTAGCATCACCTGATAACCCCGCCTTAACGCCCCAAAAGCCCTCGAATAAAGGTATATATACATTTTATCGCGAATATATGCATTTACATGTTTGACCTTTGACTAACAAGTTGCAAATTTGTTTTCATTCATGTAAAAAAAAAAGTGAAAATAAAAGAAATATAAAACCGAAACCGAAATGATTTCCATGGAATTTTTTATAAAACCTACCCGTGACCGCCAAACAACGCCACTACATTAGCAGCTGCAATGGGTTAACAAAAAACACAGCAAAAAAATTACACAAAAATGGGAGAAATCATACACCTTAACCCTTAACCCTTAACCCCCAAACAATGCCGAATAATTGGAGTCTGCTTTCTCTTTCTTTATTTGGCGACTGTCCCTGTCTAGCCACAAGAGCGGAAGTTAACTTGCGTGCCGGGGCGCCACTGAATCCGCCGAATTCCCCCATTCCCCAACCATTGCACCACCCACAGGACCACCCACAGGCCCACCCACTGGACCAGCCTCCTCCCCCGCGGGGATGACTGTTCCTGGCGGCTTGGCTCGTTCGGTTGCGGTTCAAATTTAATATTCACTCGCGCAAATAATCCACACAAACCAAACAGACAAGCACAACAAACACATACGTCCTGCACTGGAAAAAATAGCGGAGTAAAAAGAAGGTTTGTCAGGGAATTCAAATACAAGTATTTGGAATAAACTGATTTAAACTGATTTTGAAGAACACAAAAACCAAAAACCGCAAAAAACCAGATATCAATCCCAAACACTTTCTTTCCAGTGTCTTCAAAATGGCGCTGCTAAGCTGATATGTTTCGGATCTGAAGGGGGAGGCGTCCTTTGGCACAGCTGGAGAGCAGAGAGGGGGAGGGCGTTGAGGGGGCAGCAGGCACCGCCAGGGGGTGTGGCCGGAGGAGTCCGGTCGGCTAACTGCAAACTGCAACTGCAACTGCAAGTGAAGTGTTGTCTGTGGCTGGCCAGGAGCAAGGATTCCATTTTCATATATGTGATTGTGCCAGGACGATGGCCGGGACTCTGAAGTGGAAGGGGTTGGGGTAGTCTCCCCAAGGGGGTGGCTCGCTCAGATTATTTATTATTTGCCTGCGGAGATTTCATTTACACAAAAGCCTCGCCAACAGCCAGAAGTGCATTAAATCATCAATTGCCAGCGATCGAGGTTTATTAAGAGTTTCGTCCGGAATAAAGGCGGCGAAATCTGATTAATCTGCTGGTTTAACACACACAAGTAATTAATATACATTTAGGGGCTTGGTATCTTTGATTTTAAAAGGATTATCAAAGGGATATTAAATTGAAGAGTGCTTGAATTTTAGTGAAACTTCAAAGACGTTTCTTTTTTTGTGGGAAAATAATTGAAGAAGTTTTTATAAATTCTATTAAATCTTTAAAGCCTTTTAAATATTTTTTTCAATGTTTCATCTCAAAACTAATAATAATATTTTTTTTCGTAGAAAATTCAACTTTTCCTAAATATTACGTATACGCCGCGTGGGACATCGCTAGACGAAAAAGTGTGTTTATTTTTTAATGGATTTCGGCCAAGTAAGAACCATTTCTGGCCATTAGATGGCCCTTATTAACCGCAAATTGGTGGCTCAGGTCGGTCAAAGTCCGAAACTGCGGAAAATGCGGAAAAATTAAGAGGGATGGAGAAAGTTGGAAAAGTGTTGGCCGAACAATTAGGGAAAAGGTTTGCGTTGTAATTTCGTTTGATTTGCTGACTGACCGCCGTTATTGCTCCATCTCCGTCTTCTTCCCACATTCTTGTCTGCGGAAAATGCAACTCTAGGATATTTTCCCCTCCACCGTACTCCACCTCCCCCACATGCTGCCACCAGGATACCACCCCCCTTCTGTTGCCAATAAAATGCCTTCATGTCACTGTCGCGACGCTTTTTGTTGTTAGTGTTTGCTTCGCTTCACTCTCGTCATGTTGTTCTTGTTTTTTTTGTTATTGCAGATGTACTTGTTGTTGTTGCTGTTGTACAACTGTCCAAGTGACAGCTGCCGCCGTGACTGTCAGCCACCGCCCTGGTTAAAACAAAAAAAAAAAGCGCCAGGCCAGAAACAACAGGGGCCCCCTAAAAAAACAACAACAAAGCTACGGAGAAGAGTTGGCCAAAGAGCCAAAAAAAGCCATTAGATGCTCTACAAATTCAAAAAATATATATTAAAGACTAATAAAAAAATATCCTTAATTAAAAGCCAAAAACTAGCTTAATCTTTCAAGAAACTTGCAAAAAAACGCTAAAAAACCTTTCTGAAAGTCCCCTATTTTACATTATAGAATATATAATTTTATGTTTATTTTAAATATGTTTTTTCAAAGCATTTCTCCAACTCGTTAAGAGTACAGTGCTACCCCGTGAAAGGGAAACAACAACCTCTGCCCGATCTCTGGCTCTGCAGCAATGCGCAATCAGTTGCAACGCAATTTGATTTTGTCGCTTCATGGCTCATGCACCGTGGAACTCTTCCTCCTCCTCTCCCTACCCAACCACCCCTGCAACCTTACCCCCTACTAGACCCCCTTTTTTCGACCCATAAAGTGCACATGTCGCTCCATGTTCACAGTGACATTCATTCGCCGTCGCAGCGCTTTCTTTTCCACAGCCATAAAAAGTTTCCGGCCAGTTGCAAAGCCCTCCATCTCCCCCTCTCTCTCAGCCGTCCCTGTCTGGCGATTGCAATTGTTTCACCTTTTAAACCCCGACTGCCCCGACTGCTCCGGCATTTTTTGGCAATTTATTTGACGGCTTCAAGTTGCCGACGTTGCTGCGGTTGCAAAAGTGCATTAGCCGCTGCCTGTCATTCATCGAATCAAGTGTTATGCGGCTGTCACACAAAAACCATGGGCATTCCACAGGAGGGGTGGGATTTGGGGTTGGGGCTGCTCCATGCAAGGGTTAAATGACAGGGGGATATACCGAAAAGTGACAAAAACTTCAGGCGAGAATTCCGGGATTCGCGGTTGCCAATTTGAAACGTTTTAGTTGCAACTTCAAAACCAAAAACGAAGTCAACTAGAGTGTCATTTAGAGGAGTTTGTTTCAATCAGAGTTTTAAGTTGAAAATTTTAATAAACTATGATATTATTAAAAGGGAATAAAATTAATAAGAAACAATTTTAAAAGACTGATTCCATTAAAAGAAAAGCCTATTTTTGTGAGCCCCGATATGAATAGATGCAAGAATCGCGTTTTTTATCAACTTTAATATTAACTTATTACAGAAAAGATTGTTTTTAGTAAAGTAAACTTTAGTAAAGTAAATATACTTTTTCGAAGAATGAAATGCCTAATTTCGTGATATATTAAAATCATTTAAGAACTTTTTGAACCATGTATAGAATAATTTGGACTTTTTCCTTGCTTAAAAACTTCTGAAAAACTTTATATATGTTTTATATTTGTTTAAGATAATTCGGACAATCTTTTGGCGCCAAAATATGCTTGAGGCTTTTATTTATTATTTGATTTAAAATGTATGTTTATTTTTATGCCTGGGAAGTCTGTTGGTATAAAAAAGGTATATGTTTTTATTTATATTATTGCTTTTGTTGATTTCAGATTCCGATTTTTTTTTACCTTTTTCTTCGGGCCATGTAATTTTATACTTTAGTGTTGTTGTTGGTTTTTAGCACTCAATTGCTGGAGTTGTTGTTTTATTGCTTTATTGCTTGCATTATGGCATTTCTCTCTGTTTTTCTTTCCGATATACATATATACGCGTATATATATATATATATGGATTTTTTCGCGATTCTGGCCCCAACCTTTTTGATTTTTCTCCACACTTTTCAGCTCGTTTGTGAAATACCCGAAGCATTGCGGTCGCCATATTGCGTTTGCATACACGCCCACATGCCAAACACACACACACACATATATACAAACACAAAAGCTCACACAGATACATGGCGTATCTGGCGGATACGAAGCCCGCTTGCTGGGCCCACACAGATACATCGACGTGATCGTATTGATGGCCATGTTTCATGCGCCGTTGTCAGCCAAATTTAATGCGCGCCGCAAATATGCAAGGCCGGGTGGCACCCCCCTTGGGGGCCACCTTACCACCATGCCACCGTTCCACCTTGCCACGCCCCCTGCCACCGCTTGTCAGTAAGGCAGACAACAAGCGCGACTTTTCATTTGGTCATTTAATAAAATGCAATGTGCCCAGGCCGCCGTGTGGACAAAAGGGGATTCCAAACACATACGGACAAGCGGACAACCGGACCAGCGGACAGGCGGACAAACAGGGGGGCGTGGCATTAAGAGGGGGCGCGCCGCTCTGCTTTATTACAACGCTGGACAGCAAAATTGTTGTTGGATTTATGGCGGCATTACATGACATGATTAATGGCCTCCAATACCCCCGAAAAAAACGTTCGCGGGAGAAACGGTCGAGCGGGGCGAGTCCTGTGTCCTGCAGGAGGAAAACCAGGACAATGGACACGCCGGCAAATGTTGACCATCAAGCGGATTTAAAACGCAGCTCCATCAGAATCAGAATCTGAATCAGAATCATCATCATCAACAACGAAAGTTGCATCAAAGCAAACGCAATTGCCACGTCCATGGAAATTTAAAGGATGTGCCTCAAAAATGTACTTTAAGAAGGTGTGGGAAATAAATAGAATAAGTAACTAAAGTGTAGATTTATTAAATCATTCTAAGAATAAGATATTTAATATGTCCTGTCAGTTTGCTTTCCTTAACCCTGCAACTAAATCCTTCCTTAAAGCTTAATTTCTTGGCTCTCAAAAAGGAGCAAAAAATAGACAAAACTCACAACTCTTTGGCAACCATAAAATTTAAGACTCTTCCGCCATTCAAATGATTTCCAATTAGTTCGATCTGGCAACGAGCATCCCACACCTGCGACGCCAAGACACCCCAGGACTCTGGCTTCTTCACAAATATGACATATTCAGGACATTCAGGAGGAGTACTCCTAGCACTCTCACAGTTTTACTTTCTTTTTTGGACTCTTTTATTTTTTGTTTTTGCCAATCAATGGCGGGTTTAAAATTCCGAAAGTCAAACTGAAGCAGAATTCCAGGATGCAGATTCCCCAATTATCCCAAGCTCTTGGGATTTGCTTTGCTTTCGACTCAGTTCGATGCGATGCGATGCGATTCGATTCGATTCGTTTATTCTGTTGATCTATCGAATTAAAAATGTAATGCTTCAACATTTAAACAACCTAATGCCGGGCGGTGTGTCGGAGGGGGGTGTCAGGGATCAGGGATCACTAATAAGTGCAATCAGTGAATGATGGAAGAGCCCACCCACCTGTGTTCCTGTCACCTGTATCTTGCAGTTTGCCTTTTGTTTTCCCCACTCTGCCCTGTGAGTTCGTCGCTTTTTGTTTTATTTTCAACATTCGTCTCCTAATGAACTCCCAAGGGGGGTAAGGTGGGTCAGTAGAAGGGGGAGAGTTGCATAAGTGAGAGACACTGAGGGAAATTTTCCGAGGGATGTTCTTTTTCCCACAAAACTGATGCCATTTTTCGGTTTCACACGCGACTCTTCATAGCTTTTTCTTCCCAATATTTAATCTTAATTAAATTTGAAATAAAAACCACAAATATCCTGCCAGTGTAAAGCAACCATCAAGTGGCATCAACGTTGTCATGATTTCTGCTTGTTAACATGGCTACCGTTGAAGGAGGCAAAGGACCTCCGCTCTCCCATCCTGCTGCCTGTTCTGTTCGGTTTGGCTGAGTTTGGTTTGGTTTTCCTGTCTTTCGAGCTGGGAATTCTGAAAATTTAACTCTTAACGTTGCTCTCGTCGCTTTTTTGGCCAGCCAGGACCTCCCCAGCCTCCATCCGCGCTGATTGCTGGGGAATTGCCAGGAGAATGGAGGCCAGAGAATGGAGAATGGAAATGGATCGAGTATTGGGGGGAAATTGGGGTCCTGCCATAATTCCTCGTCGACATGTCAACAGAGAGGAGGGAGAGCGAGAGCGAATGTGCTCCAACCGAAATCCAAAGGAACGGGGATTGGCTGCCGAAAACAGTTTCCACACCAATGCGACAGACTCCGGGAGCAAGGACTCCTCCGGCAATACGGAATACTACGGACTACGGACTCCGGACTACAGACTACGGACTCCGGATATACGGGTGCAGGAGTCGTACGGAGGAGGTGTACGGCGTGTTAGTTCATTTTGATTGCTAATTGGTTTGTTAAACAAAAGCGTCGAGGGATTTAACGAATATTGGCCCCAAAAATGCAGCGAGGTGGGTTTTAGTCGGACATATTCTCCCACTTGATGAAGTATTTATAATAAATTATGGAAAATTATATTTAATAATACTATAATATATCTAACGTATTGTAAATTATACTTAAAAATATATACAAAATGATTAATTGGAATGAAATCATGAAACTTTAAGCTAAGCTTTTCTTTAAGAGAACTTTAAATGAACTTTAAAATGTTTTATTGTAATATTCTTAAATATTTCCCAAACTCTTCCTTTCAAATAGCCATCTTCAAGTCCTTTTTTCTTGTTAATTAAGGGAAATTCCTGGGGCGACCCTCTCAGTTCCTCAACTCCTGTGTTTGCATTCATCTCTAGTTAAGTAATTTCCACGAACAGTTTCCCAGTAGAGTTTGCTGACCGCAAAAGCATGGCTGAGAAGGGGGGACATAACGCCAGGACACCCCACACTCCCAAGGATTTCCACTTAACCAACAAGTTTTGATTTTGCAAACCAAAAGGCGTTTTGTAAACCTGGCCAATTAAGTGCCGAAGGACGCCGCCGCGTTTTCTTTGCGTTCTTCACTTTTTTTGTCTCTAATTGCTTCTGTCGGCGAGGAAGGAAAATCAATTGCAGTTGCAAGGATAACGCCAGGACATGCGAGCAGCAACAAGTGAGACAACCGCATAATCCACAGTAACCACAAAGGCCACGCCCACACAAAAACACACACACACATGAACACACGAAGCCGCATTAATAAATTTTCGTGGTAACAAAAATGAGAGAAAAAACCGGAAAAAGCTGGAAAAATATTGAAAAACCGATCTCTACACAATTGTCCATAAAGTGGCCTGCCTTTTATTATATATATTTTTGTACGATATATATATATACAAATATGTAGCTTTATATAGTTGTTGTTGCTTGTTTTTTTTTATCAGATATTTTTTCATATTTTTTTTGTTTAATCGAAGCGAAGCAGAAAGTGTTGCCCGCTGGTGGTGTCATTTGTTTTTGCCAGGACGACCGCAGCAAGGATTAAAGCGGACAGTAAAGCGGACACACTTGTTGTTCTTGTTGTTGTTGTTTGCTTTTGTTAGCCACATTGTCACAACAACAACAACTACGACAATAACAACATTGAAGGCCAAAAGGACACTGACCAGACCAACAACAATGACTCGTTGATATTGACAACTTTTTAATCACTTAATAAATTCAATAAAATTAAATGCGGTTAAGCGTCAACAAGGACCTTGTCACCCCACTCCCGCTCATCCATTCCGCCTTCAATCACGAAAACCCTTTCAGTCCGTCAGTCAATCAAACGCTTGACAAAAATACTCAAACGCTGACATTGAACAAAAGACTTTGGTTAAAGTCCTGTCGAAAGGATTCGATGTCCTTCCAATCGAAAGCTGCTCAAATATTTGTTGTCCTTTTTTCCATACTATCCATTGGCTGGAAAAAAGGGGTTTTAGCCCCAAGTGTTTATTCTGAGCTCACAGTTTGCATAAATTTATATTCCCGAAAAAACGAGAAAAAAATTGGAATAAATTCAGGAATAAAGCAAACAAATTGCGATTAAGAAGAATAATTTTCATATTGATTATGGCGTTTTTTTAAAAACATTTTTTATATCTTTGGACCATAGTTTATATTTATGGAAAGTTTTTTAAAAGCAACCAAGTTTGATTTATATATTTTAAATATTTTTGAAAAATGTAACTTTTTGACATCCTTGAGGGGAAAATATCAAAGAGTCCTTTCTTCCCCCTTGAAATTTCCTTTCCTTTTGAAGGACATTTTATTAGCGTGAATTATTTTGTGCGAAACATTTTAATTTAGCAAATTAAGTGCCGCCGCGTTGGTGGAAATCATCGGAGTTAAGCCACGCCCACATGCCTACACCCACCACTCACCCCCACTGACTTAATACCCCATCCCCCTCTAGGATTTAGTTAAGGAAATCTCAGCTATTGGGGATTATGTCGAACCAATAGCTAATTGGCAGGGGATTCTCTTACTCCCCAGGAATAAAGTTAATTGTATTTTGTACTTTCTGTCTTTTCCTTTCATTCCCCCGCACTGCTAAGCGCATTAGAAAGTAAACAGGAAGCCAAGTCTGGGTTAACCACGATAACCTTTCTCCTCTCTCCTGTATTTTTATACTTTATTCTATTTTTTATTGAACTTCCTATTGATTCCATCACTCTGGGTGACACGTTACAAATTGCCAACATTGGCATTTGGATTGTAATGCTTTAAAACGACGCCAATTTAAAGTTTTTGCAGGCAATTGAGTTTGTTTGCGTGACTATTTGGATTTTGTGGTGCCACTGACCACGCCCCCTGCCCTGGAAATCTAGAAGGTGTCCCTACTAATGGTCAGTTAATTGGAAAAAGTGAGATTCAAAGGAAATTATCATGAAGTAATACAACTTACTTTTCAGTGTATCAGCTGCCATTATTATTTCATCTCTAGCATCTATTCAAACGGTACTTTCTAATGAGATCCTGCAGTTCAGATTGAGTCTCATCTCTCCCTCTCACTCGCCACTAAACGGACAGCCAAACAAATTCCATCAGAAAGCTCTTTAAAAACAATCATTCAGGATAAACAAGCTTACCAGAACTGCAAGGACGATATTATCTACAACTTTAAGCGAGTTTTAAACCACAAATTAATATTTAAAACACACAAAACACAAGCGTGGTGAAAAAACACATCAGGCGACATCTTGGATCCAAACACAAATAAATAAGTACAAAGCGGAGACGCGCAAAAAAAGGAGAGTGGGAGAGTGAAGGATCAGTGGGGAGCACAGCGAAAGGTTCTAGGTAAGAGCAGGTGCCAAGCCGAGCTCCCACTCTCCACCCAGTGAGAGAGCGCCAGTACAGTTATTTGACAACTCCACAAGGGGTTAAGAGCGTATGAAAATAATTCAAAATTAAAAAGGGCCTTAAGCGCGTATAAAAATAATTAAACTCTAATAAGTATGCTACAAAAATCAACAAGAAAATATCCTTCGAATGCATTCAGTAAAAAACAAGGAAAAAATCAGAGAAACAAAACCAAACCATCTCTCGCCTCATTTCGTTTGTAATTTGTTCGAATAAATTGGCTTTCTAGGGGTTGGGGGTGAATGGGGCGCAATATAAGGGGGCGGAGTGAGAGGGAGAAGAAGTATACTCCAGTTCCTTTACCTTTTTTGGGGGGCTTGCCCCACTCCCCTCTTATCGAAGCTCTTTGTTATTTCTGGCCAACCATTTTCCATTGGCATTGCATTGGCCATTTTTATATTTTCGGTTCATTTCGCTGGCACCGCCCCCCTCTTACAACCGCCCTTCGCGCCTCACCCCCATGTCCTTTTTCATTTTCCCCATCCTTTTTATCCTACTTTTTCCCCTACGCGTTCGATTTTGTTTTTTTTTTTTTTTGTTTTGTGTTGCATTTTTCGCGTATCTTTGTATCTTTCAACCTTTAAATGCCATAAAAGATATTTTTTAAAAGATATTTCTATAAATGTTACTTATTTGAAAGTTTTTTATATAAATATAACTCCAAATATATAGTTTTAATAAAAGTTTAAATTCAAACTCACCCCGAAATTTGTTGAAAAATAAGAAACAATCAAAAACAATTCAATCTGAAAAAAGGATAAAGAAACAGAAAGTGTTAAAATAAATCATAAGAAACTAAAATATATATTGGAGAGCAATAAATTAAAATTATTTTTTATATTTTATATTATATATAACTGACTTTAACATTGAATATAGAACCTCGACCACCCTCGACGTTTTTGGACAGAATTGAGAGGGAAACCTCCCACCGACTTGTGTCACCAAAGGAAATCGCAGTTCCTTGGTCTTGGCCGGCGACCTTGACCAGCCCAAGGAAGCCAAGGACGAGTCCTTGAGGAGCAAGGAGCGAGGAGAGAGGAGGGAGGAGCGAAAAGGTGTTGAGCAGGGGTTTGCCCAAACGGCAGGACATTCAGTCAAAGGACTCAATCGGCAGTGCGGTTAATGGCCTCGACAAATTTCACTGCGGTTGCCCAAATTCATTGGCTTATCTGTCTGTGAATTTGTGTCCTGCCAGTCCTGGCAGTCCTGGCCATCCACTGTGTCCTGCATCCTTAAATCGAGTTAGTTATGCCAATTAATGCGACAATTGTCGAAAATAGAGCTCCTGCAGATCGGGCAATGTCTCCTAATCACCAATAATCTGCATTAATGGCCATCAATTTGGTTTGCGAAGCATGTCCATGTCCTGCGGTCAGCAAATATCCTTCGCCAGGACCACCAAGGCAACCCGGGACCAACCTCATACTGTTTTCAATCGCTTTTCTCTCCCGAACAATTCCAAATTATTCAATCACACATCTCGGCTCTTATCGCGACATTCATATTGCGTTTTTGGATTTATTTGGGGTATTCCGGCACTTCCCAGGTGGTTAGTTTTGGTTTTTTATCAATTATCAATAAGACTCTACCTTCGAAATACTCGAAAGATAAGTTTGACTCAAATAAATTGATATATTGGCTTGCTTTCGGTAATTCCTTGCTTTATCGTGGTTTTGATTTGATAATTTGAATGCGGAAACCCTCGGTTTGCGGGCAATTCGCGGGTTTATTAATTTACTTTTTTTATTGCGTTGTCTGTTTTGTTTATTTTTATAATTAACACTTAAAATCGGGCACTTGAAGAAATAAATAATCATTTGAATTAACAGGTTGTTGTTATTTCAGAGTTATTTAAAATATTTAAGAAAGTATTTGACTTTTTCTTTCTGACTTATAATTTGTCTGAAACTTTTTTAAAAATTGTATAATGATTTTCAAGAAAGGTTGACACTAAAAAATAACTAAAAAAAATATTAAATATCCAAGAATTCTTAAAGAAATATAAATTTATTATAAAGAAATGGAAGAAAGGCAAGTCTAAGGCTAAAAAAAAGGTTTAAAAATATTTTTGATATCGGAATCCTTTTGAGATTCCAAGAATTGAAAAATGCTTCTCTAAAAAAACTCTTAAATTTAAATGAGTTTATATATTTTGAAGAAGCATTTATTATTTAAGCTGAAAATAGTTCCCGAAAACCCGGAAAATAGTTGAATAAAAACAAACTGTTTGATTTTTTTTTGTAAATAATTTTCGTGTGTGATTTTTGTTTTTTATTTGGTTTTGAGTCAAATTCGTTTTTTGTGTTAAGTTTTTCTTTTCGCGCTAAAACTTACGGGCTAGACAAAAAAATTGATTTCTCTTCACTTAGACGACTAGTTTAAACTTAAGAATTACCAATATCTAAATTCGCATATTATCAATACCAAAAAAAAATATATATCTATAATATATATATAGTTTGAAAAAAAAATTGGAAGGTGTTACATGACTAACTGTACAAGTGTGTGAGTTTTGCGTTTTTTCATTGAACTAATTTTCTGTTCATTCTTTTTAGTTTTTTTTTATAGATTTTTGGTTAAGTTTTTCTTGAAGATTTTTGAGAGTTTTCGAAAATCTTTTCGAAATCGATGTCGGCCAACGAACTCATTGCACGATTTTATGAATCGAGCATAAAACTTCGCCAGAATTCGAAGTCCAGAACTTTGTCTATTTTTTTTGGGTCTTTTGGTGAACTTTTGGTGAACTTTCTCCCGGATGATTCTCCCGGATGTCCCGCTGCTCCGTTTGCCGGCCGGAGGCGTTGTGGTTTGTCATTTCCTTAAAACACTATATCACAATATCTTTTCAATTCATATTTCCTTGCTTTCCGCTTCCCGCTCTGCGCCGCCCGTTCTCGTATCACTTTAATGGGGCTTTCCAGGGGTCTTTCGTAGCCCCATTCTTCTTCTAGTAGGGCCTCCAGACCGTCTTCTGCTGCACCGCCGCCGACTTGAGCTTGGTGGCGGCAGGAATCGTGGTCTCCGGCGAGGCCTGGCGCGGATTGACAGCGACCACCGAGGGCTCGTGGTAGAGAGGCTTCATGGCCGAAGGAGCCTTCAGGTCGCATCGCATCCTCAGCGCACCCAGGTGGTGGGCCACCGGCGGGGAGCTGCGCGTCGAATCGATGCTCTTGTCCAGGTCGTACTCGGACTTCACCACGTCGATCTGCTCATCGTCGGAATCGGCGTCCGAGGCGGACTGCTCGTGGATGGAGCTCGTCTCGATGGAGGTGTTCAGCTTGAGCAGGACGTGCTGCTGGGTGGGCGAGGAGCTAGACGGGCGGGAGGAGGCGGGACTCACATGATTCAGCGGCGCCACGCCTCCCGACTCCGACTGGTGGTGCAGGGCGGCGTTGCGGGCCCGTAGGCCGACGGCGGCGGCGGTGGCAAAGTTGTACGGGTGGAAGGCGTGTGGCGTGGCCTTTGGATGCTGGTGGGCGGCAGCGGCGGCGGCGGCGGCCACATGGTTGAACGGGAACTGGGGCATGGCATAGGCGGCCGCTGGAGCGGCACCCGGCGGCGAGGGCATCATGGCCGCCGGCTGACCGGGAGCTCCGCCGGGATGGTAGTCGCCGGTGGGTGGTGGAGCCACTCCTCCGCCGTTGGCTCCGGTGGTGGCAGCTGGTGGCACGCCGTTGGAGTTGGCGGAGACGGGCGAGACCTGGGCGGCCGCCGCCTTGGCCAGGGCGGGATGGTGGACCTGGGCCGCCTGCGCCGCGGCCTGGTGGCGGAAGTAGTCGGCGTATCCGTAGGTCATGTAGGCGGCGTCCAGCCAGGCGGGGTTCAGCATGAACGGGTTGAAGGCGCCGGGATGGGGATAGCCATAGCCTAAAAGGATGAAGAAAAAATAACAGAAAATTAGTAAAACTCAATCAAGGGTTTCAAGTTTTCGATAAAAATGGGATAGGGTTGGGGGGATTGGGTTGAAAAACGAGTTAAATAATTTAATATTTTGAAAACTTTGGATATTTTGAATCCTTTTAATATCAAACATTGAATATTTTGAAAGTTTTTTTAAGTTACTCGAAAGATTGAAAAGTTTTAAAGGTTTTTTGAAGCATTTTTTGAATCTGTATCTTTAAGATAAAGTATCTTTTAATTATTTTTTCAAAAATTAAAAGCGAATAAAACCCAAAATGGTATAAAAAGGACTAAGGATTGAACTGAAAACATAATGGAAACTAAAAAACTCACTTTGCTTACTTCTTGGCTCCCGCGGACCGTCGACCGTCACCTTGATGGCTTTACTGTAGCTGGCGATCTGGACAGGATACGTGGCGATCGTGATGGTCAGCGTGAAGGACTTGCCGCGTCCCGACCGGCCCACGAAACGCAGATCGTTGAACTTGGCCACCTGGTTCTTCATGGTGGTGGTGCAATTCCTCAGCTCCCCGCAGTAGTTCTCGTCGTTGCCGCACTTGATGGACACCAGAGTGCCATCGGGGACGTCGTCCAGGGCGATCACCTTGAAGGCTCCGGGCAGGGACTTGTTGGAGCGCCAGTGGTTGGGCAGGGCGCTGCACAGGATCGAGGGCGAGCCGGTCTGGGCCAGCTCCCCGTGGTACTCCTGGAGCATCTCGTGCAGGCTGGCGAACATGTCCGTCATCGAGGATGGCATCTTGGCCGAGTTGGCGTTGCTGCTGCTGTTGTTGTTGCTGGCGGATGCGGAGGCTGAGGCGGAGGCAGAGGTGGAGGAGGAGGACGAGGTGGTGCTGGTGCTGATATTGGCGGTGTTCAAGTCGGGCGTGGAGCTGCCCGTGCTGCTGGCCGAGTGTGTGCTGATATTGGCCTGGTTGTTGGCCGAGGATCCTGCCGAGCCGGAAACGGAAATGGCCGCCGCTGCCGCTGCCGCCGCGGCAGCAGCCTGCAGGACCTGTGTGTGCGAGGAGGTGGCGCTGGTGGTGTTGGCCACCATTGTGGGACCCGCTGGCAGATGCATTTGAATATCAATGAGCTTGTGCTTTGTTTTTTATCCGAAAGGTAATCCTTGTATGGTATGATGTTTGTTGTTATTGTTGTTTGTGTAACACTTCACTTTATGCACTTGGAAAAAATTGGTTGTAATTTCGAATATACATATATATCGATATTTGTATATATCTCGTATGTCGGTTTTCAAAACTTCGCGCCCTCGCTTTCTTGTGTCTCAGTTTGAAGTTTGGTTTCTAGACAAGATTCTGACTTGGCTTTCTTGCTGCGTTCTCGACACGCTAAAGTCGCTGAGTGAACTGATTCTCTGCTGCGATCGTTGGCAGTATTTAAAGTGGAATGCGCCGCCGACAGCGCTGCCAACGTCAGCGGCAACAGCGGCCACGGCGGCGGCGGCGGCCATCCCTTTCCCACTGCAGGTCGCCAAGGGGCAGCTGTCCTTTTTGGCCTGGTGGTTTGGTTGGTTACCTACCCATACACCACTACACCACTGTACGTGTGTGTCTCTGTGTGTGTGTGTGTGGGTTTTTAAGGGTGCAGGTAACGGAGCAACCACCATTGCCGCCGCAACAACAACCACAGTAAAAATTTCCCATTTTTCCATTGCGGTTCGTCACACGCACACACAAACAGACCAGCACACCAACACACCAGCACACACACACAGACACCCACTTTCTCTCGGTGAGAGAGAGAGAGTGCGCGCCCGAAAGAGAACCCGTCTAAAGGCGTGCGTTCTTCTTGTTGTTTTTGTTATTGCCGCCTGCTTGTTACTTGTGGCCAAAATAAAAAAAATGAGTCCGAAGGAAAATGAAAATAAAAATACGCGAGGGTGCCAGAACGAGAGGGAGCTATAGAACGAGCCATTGCCGGGGGGAGAAAGTCTGGCGAAAGGAAAGAGATGGCGGCACTGGAAAGGCGCAGGCGGGCGCTGAAAAAAAATTGCACCAAGAAAAACTCAACATAAAAAACGGGAAAAAATTGCTGAAGAAAAAAACGCATTGCTCTCTGAGGCTGATTTCTCTCTCGCTTTGTCTCTTTTGCACAACAGGCGGTCTGGAAAACTGTGTTTTCCTCCTCCGACTCCCACCCCACCCCCGCCTCCTGGGCAGCCACCGCTTTTCTTTTTCGTCTTCTTTTATTTCCAAGCCACGCACGCCAAAACGCAAAAGGAAAAACGCAAAAGGCAAAAAGGAAAAGGCAGGGGCCGTGCAACAGTTTTCCATTTGGCAGCACTGCTGCTGCGTTTTCCACTTCCAGCGGCTACCTGGCGGGTGGCAGCAGCGGGGAGTGCCCCCTCCAGCACACACCTCACACACACACACTCTCGCACACAGAGGGACATTTCTACACAGCGAGATGTCCTGCCGACAGGACATGAGGACTCAATTAGCCCAAGTCGGAGGATCATCAGGGGATCATCTCCCAGCAAAGAATTGCCAAAAAATGATCGCAAATATTACCCATAAATTAGCATAATTATAACGTTAGTTATTATATAATAAAATATAATTATTTATGAATATAAATTCATAATTTAAAGTCCTGAACTTTGTAGAGTCCAAACACTTTACAAAAGCTTCCCCTACTTCGTGAAATCTTTCTATTTAATTTATCCTTAAGACTTATATCCTCCAAAGGATATATATAACCAATATTCAAAGAACTAATAAATCTAATAAACGAAATAAACAAAACTCGAAGGAAAACAAAAACTCGAAAAGGAGATCCTTGAAATCCCTCCTTGATCATATTACTCCTGAACCGATTTTTAAATAGATCCAATCCAGGATTCATTGTATTGCCCAACAGCAACCTGATCGATTTCGATCTCGAATTGAATCTGGATCTGGTTCTGGATCACAATCTTTATCCAACTAACACCCATTGGTGGAACAATCGTATCTAAATTTCACTTCCAGATCGCTTTAATCCTGATGCTGATCGGGGGCGATTATCCTGCGATTAGTCATGTAAATATTTGTGTGTCCTGTCTCTGTCCCTTGTGTCCTGCTGTCTCACTTTTTCTGGAAAAGTGGCGCAATGCCAGGACCTTCTAGGATTTCATCCTCAGTTCCGATCCTTGATTAGATCAAATTCTGTTAGCCAACTGATCCGATTTTGATCTCATCCGGAAGTGTTATACTTGGAATGTTTTAAGGAATTATTTTTATCCTTCGAAATATATTTTAAATGCTTCTTAATTTAATTTAAATGTTATATAATAAATGGAAACCTTATTTTCTCGGGTAGTATTTTCTTTGTTGACTTTTTTAAGCAACTTAGAAGTGAGTTTCAAGTCTAAAGAATTAGTTAAAGTTTCTTAATTCTTCTGAAAATATTTAATATTCGATTTTTTTTTAAATATTTTGTATTAAACTATTTTCTAAATATGCCAAATAAAGTTCAAGTGTATTTCAAATCAAATGCCTGAGTGGCCAAAAAATTGCGGGCCACCAAAACAACCTTAAAAACGAGGCCACATCGTAGAGGAGAAAAGGTGGAGTGGGCCTTAGAGAGGAAGGACTCTGAGGGGGAAGGACTCTGGCCGAGTAGGGACTGGAAGAGGGGGCCACAAGACCAACCAAAATGTCGCGAGAACGCGCGCTCTCAGCTGGATATTATCCTTCGCACACTTCCAGTAAAAATAAAAAGAAAAAAAGTAGAAGTAAATCCTGCGCTGCTTTTGGTCGGCAGCGCTGCTTTTGTACGTGCGCGGCCGCTTGCTGAGCGGTCCGAGGACCTCTCTGGCATATCCTGCCTATATCCTGTTGTCCCTTCGAGCGTGCGACAAGGACGCTCGCGTTTTCCCGGGAAATTCGAGCGGACGAACGCACGGCCGCCGTCGTCCTCGCCGCCTTGGTGCTCCTGTCGACAATCCGCTTTGGATCCTGCTGTGATTCCTTGGCAATTTGCGACAGGAGCTGCGGCAGCAGCACGCGCATCGCCAGCCAGGATCGCGAAGAATATCTGGACATCAGGTAGGTGTCTAAGAAACCTGCCCAAAAGGACTGTACAGGAGCCAAAAAATGCACAAAAACCCTTTTTTAAACGTTGGAAATTTCAATTTTTTCTGCTCCAAAAACTCCAAGGATACCTCCGATAAATTTCTCAGGTAAAGACACACAATTATCCTGCGAGAAGACAGGTAGTCCAACCGCGCAAACTTAATCCTTTTGCTTATAAAAGTCAATCTCGCGGATTAACCAGCACGCCCTGCAAATATTTTGCCCGATTATCCTGCCAACCCGCCACGGGCCATAAAATATGGGACAAAAAATACACGCACAGGACACCCAGGACACCTCTGACATGTATATGTCTCTTTTTTCTACCTGTCTTTGGGGGATTTCGATTTTTTTGTGGGTTTGACAAGACGGATTTAAGTTTGGGATGCTTTCGGGTTTACTTTATAAATTTTATTGAGGTTTAATTGAGGTTATTTGGCTTAGAGTCGGGTTTTAGGTTTTTTAAGGGATTAAGTTTCATCTTTTAAAACAAGGACATTAGTATAAAAATGAAAAAATAAGTTATAAGGATCTCAATAAACTTTTTTAATGTAACTTTTAGTGAAAAATAAATAAACTAGGAATATGATCAGGTATAAAAATATACCTGTAAGGTTATTTATACTTTCCGAATATTAATCCAACCTCTTAATAATATTTGATATTTATTTATGTTTAATCCAAAAATAATATTCAGAAGAACCACTTTAAAGAACAGAAGAACAACTCCGTTCGGGGAAGAACTCCAAAGAAAAGCCAGAAGACTCGTAATTTGAAAGAAACCCCTCATTATCATCCCCCAATTAGCATATATATCCCGATCATTTGCATTACAATTCTTCGAGATCCCTCCCCTGGCCAAGAAAGAGACGGAAACAACCCCCTTCCCGCCAGAAGAAAGAGAACGCGATCGAGGGTTGGGGTTTTTTTTGGAACCACAAAGATCCACCAACCGTTGGCGAGCAGATGGCAGAAACAAAAACAAAACGAACATAAATAAAAACATATATATAAAAGATCCCAGAGGGGTTGATTTATTAATAGAGCGAGTGCCAGCGAAGCGTGCGATCGCGAAAGAGACGGGTATACCGCAGCCAGAGGGAGACAACTGTAACCGCAAAACACAAAAGAGATCGCGTAGCTCCGCCTCTTATTCGTTTTTTTTTTGGCCAAAAGGAGCTCCAACTTGGCCAAAGGAGAAAAATAAATTCTTAACAAAAAAAAACCGAAGCGAGAATTCAGACTCTTTGGAAATTCCAGCGGCGCAGGGGAAATTCTCGGCCAGGATACCGAAAAAAGTCAAACAGAAAAGCGCATTTTTATACTCTAGAAGGAAATGGGGTAGTCGGTTTTATAAAAAAAGGGTTTGTACTTAAAAAATAGGCCAAAATTTGATATAATTTTCGATTTTTTGTACAACATTGCGTATACGTAATATTTTTAAATAATCGTTTTTTGTACGAAAAAGTTGAAATATTTCAAATATTTTAAGATTAAATAATAGAATAAATGGAAATATATCAATATTGATATTAAAATAGAAAAATAAAAAATTACGTATACGTAATATTTCCATGTACCGGGTATAAAAAACTGATAAAAAATGTATTTTCTTTATTTTTTGGAATAAAGAATAAAGTTTCATAGAGAAAACCATTTGGAAAGTGCATTAAAAAATTAACCTGCCTTTGGCGAGTACGAATTTGCGTTTTTTACAAAATTCCAGCCTTAAAAAATGCGACAGAGCTGCCAACCGAGGCAGAGAAGCCGGCAGTGACTGCGGCTGCGGCACTGTATAAGTGAATTGTGGTTTGTTGTTTTGGTTGTGGCGCTGCCACCGAGGGCAGAGCGACGCCGGCAGAGCATGTCCTTCGTCCTTCGAACGACTCCCCGACTGAGAGAGAAAAATTACACCACAGCCACAGGCTCACCACTTTCCATTGGAAAATGCTTGTTTGAGTGATTTCTTTTTCTTTTTTTGCTTTTTGCTTTTGGGGGCTGTTTTTGTTTTTGCTTTTCCGCTGTGGTGAGAAATTGGAAATGAGTGTTTTTTTTTACTGTCTTTGCATTTTCTTTGTGGGTTTCTGGCTTTTCTTTGTTGTGTTTTTGATGTCTTTGTAATTGTTTCCCGTTTTGTATTTGCGACACTCCCACAAAATTGTGTTTTTTTTTGGCTCGGTGCCCAAGCATTGGTTGGCTTACTCCCCCGCCCCTTTCCGAAGCAGCTGGCTCGCATTTTTGATCCTTGTGCGCTACACTTCCTTAGCAGCATCCTTTGGCTCTGCCAATGATCTTTGTTTTCCTCTCAAATTCTCCCCATTTTCCTCTCTGCTTATTTACTTTATTTTTAATCAAACAATATATTGTTTAGTGTTTCTGACTTCAAAACAGAAATATATTTCAGACCCGCGACAATTAGCCCAAAAAAGAGAAACATTTCCAGCCAGCTGTTGAAATCCTAATGATCTCTGGCGATTGTTACGAAAATGTCATCTACAAATTGTTACTAAAAAATAATGGAGGAGAATTTTTGGAAAACACAATGGAGATCCTGGAGGAGTGTTGCAAGTTTTCCTTTCTGATGTCACAATACAGGACCTTCTCTTTTTTACAAAAAGGACATTTTACGAGCCCCCAGATGGAGGGTCAGCAAGGCGGCTTCTTTTCTAGTTTCTTGTCTTTTCATTGAAAAGTTTCTTCTTTTGATTGAATGACATTTTTCTAAATTATAGATTTTTAAGACTTTTGTGCTGATATATTTCACCGAAATAGCCATAGCTCGGTTTATTCCAATCCATGAAAGGGATACCTTCACGAATTCGAATTTTTGAGTACTATCTAATAATCGTATATCTATTAAGCGTATTCCTTACAGACCTATGTTAGGGGTCGAGAAAAGGATATATGAGCCTATAGGCGATGTTTGAAACTATTTTATGAAGTTTACACTTCGATTAAATAGAAATGTTTGCTTATGATGGACAGCAAATGAAGTCCCAATTCATAAATGGCATATTGGTGCAAAGTCGGATACAAAATATCCTTAAAAACGTTAACAAATGGATGAAAAGATTAGTTTTTTGATAAATGTCCACTTTCCGTATTTTTTAAATTAAATTTCCATTTTTCGAACAGTTTTATTCGAATATCTAAGCTAATTCTTGACAGATTCTGAAACGAGATGCCATTTTGGAATCAAGGCTTTAATCTCCTTCAACCTCCATTCAAAGATCCAAAAAATTGAACAAAAAAATGTTTGACGATTTTTTGAAAAATTTATGGTACCCCTTTCAAAATTTTCGAAAATACGCTTTGTCCCAAATTGATAGTTTTGAGACACTCTTTTACAAATATCTCCTACATTTTTTATCGGATTTGGAAACGGAATACCATTTATTAATCAGGAATTCATTCCCTCTGAATCTGCATCAAAAGATTGAAAAAGTAGAACAACACAATTTTTTCGATTTTTTGAAAAAATGACAATGTTACCCCTTTTCAAATTTTCGAAAAATTGCAAAAAATTTGTTGTTTTGTTTCTCAGATTCTTTGATGCAGATCGAAGCAGACTGAAGTCTTGATTCCTGAATGGTATTTCGTTTTAAAATCGGTTGAAAAATTAATAAAATATACGCTATCAAGTGGTTAAAAAAGTCCGTTTTAGACCAATATCAACTTTCCGTATTTTACAATTCAAAAACAATTCAATTTATGTATCAAAATTGTTTTTCTGGTTATTCTATATTTGGAAAACTCTTTAAATTTCCACCCAGTGATCTTTTCGTTGCCCCGAGAAATACATTTTTCAATCCCTTGTAAATCCAAACTCAGAAATCCAAAATCTGAACTGCAACTTTTGGCTTCTGTCATTGAGACATGCAGCCATTATGTAAAGCATAATCGCTGGGGTGTTTGGATATATAACACACATATATCGCCATATAGCACACTCCACGCAGGCACTCGAGTTTTGGTTTTGATGGACAGACAATGTGAAGATTAGAGCTGGAAATCCGTTAAGTCCGCCCTTATAAATTCCGCCCTTAATGCGATTGCGACCCTTCGGAAACCAGTTTCTCCATTTGATATGTTAAAAAAGCAAACGTATATATAAATAAAAATAATATTATAATGCAGAGAATGCATTCGGTTCGGGTATCAAATTTCATATAATTGGACGCCATTTTGTTGTGGCAAGCAGATGCCCAAATGCCGCAATTTTTTAGCGTAGAGGAGCCAGAGATGTTTTTTTTTGTATCGGTTCCTACATTTTCTTTTTTCTGCTTGCCAGTTTCCCCAGCTATTTTCCAGGTTTTTCTTTGGGGCAGAGGCATAGCAGGTTTCAGAAAAAGGGGATTTGAAGCCTCGAAAATATTTAACAAAAAAAGCAGCTCAAGGTTCGAAACCCTTGATGCTAAATATTCCTTTTTAAGAATTCCTCTTTTTAAGAAAAAGACGCCTCTGTTTGTTGGGCGGACGGGAACCTTCCCCTCCTTTCAGTTTTTTTTTATAGCGGCTCCATGACAACTCTTTTTTAACAAGCTTCTCTCGCTCTCTTTTCACCGCTTTCTAGCCGTCTCTTTCGCTTTCTCTCGACCGCTTTCCAGCGGAGAGACGAAACGCGTCTTGGAAAATGTTTAATTTTTCGCTTTTGTGCTTTTTTTTCCTTCCACCCCAATAAGGTGGTAAAGGGGTGAGAAAATAGGGTGCAGGTTTTGTTTATTTTCTGTTTTGGGCTGGGAGGGGTTGGCCAGAACTGCGGCAGCTGCGGCCACAAAACTAGTTTGGCTTTGGCTTTGGCTTTTGCCAGAAAGGGATGCCAGCCCATCAAAGGACTTTAGAAAGAGAGCGAGAGAAAGGGGTGGCGGACTAGAGTGAGTGGGCCAGAGCAACGATGTAAGAAAGAGAGGGGGCGAAACCATATTTTCCACCCACTTTTCTGGTTACTCCTGCTCCGTCTCCGGCTACGGCTCCGGCTCCGGCTCCGGCTCCGTCTTAACCCGCTGTCGCCGCCAAGGGTTGCAAATCAAAACGCGGTTTGTTGGTTTGTATTTCTGGCCAAAGTCGTCGTAACTTTTCAAGCATCTCCCGGCCGACGGGCCGACAGAGACGGCATGCTGTGTGCGACAGGGTGGGCGCAAGGATAACGCCAACAGCAGGATAACGAATAATGAAAATAAAAGGAGCAAGCTCAACGCTTCATATTAAAGAGTTTTTCAGCGCCATTATTGACACTTGTTTGCACTGAGATAAATTTCTATATTCCCAAGGATTAATAAATGATTAACTTGAATAACTATTAAGGTAGATGGTATTTACTTGAATATATTTTAGTAACAAAATATGACCTTTTTAGAACAGATTATGTTCAAATTAGGTTTAAACCCAAAATGAATGAAATAAATGAATAAAAACATTTTTTTAACAACTCCATAAATAAAATTTTATTATAATAAAACTAATTTGAAATTGTTTATTAATTTAAAATCACTAGGGGTATTTTTTTTTTTAACCAAACCAATCGGAGTTCCTCAAAATATACGATCCATACCTTTCCTCAGGGCTCTCAATGCTTTCCAAGCCACAAAAAAAATACGTAAAAAATATATAACGACCCCGAAACTTTCCCCAGTGCATCCCAGGTCCCCCCTTTAACCCCTGGCTGCCCCACTTGGCCCTGGGTTAACCCCCCGCACTGGAAGTTGTCAACTTGTGTGCATAATTGCCTTGAATTTTTATGCCCAACTTGGCGCTCTCGCTCTCTCTCTGTCGCAGGCTCTATGGCCGTCTCGCTCTGTGGGGGAAAACACAATAACAACAAAAAAAGAAGGAGAAGATGGCGGGGGCGTTGGGAGGTTAAGCCGTTTCCTTGCCGGGTTTGGCTGTTTGTGTGCAATTTTAGTTTGGGATTTTCGTGGCATTTTTGTGGCCTTTTGTCTGGTTAACCGTGGTTGGTTATTGGTCAACAGAGAAAGAGAGGCACGACCCGTTGGCCACAGCGTGTGGGACAGAGAGCGAGCTACTTCTGGCCAGAGGGGGGACAGTTGGGGCGCCGGGGCGTGGGTGTGTGGTGTAAACCGCTAAAAAAATATTGACTTGACCAAAAATGCTTGATTAACTCGCGTCTCAATTTAAATGCGAACATTTAATCAGCAGACAAACAAGGTCGGGCCAGCCGGAAGAGCCAGAAGAGCCGGGAAAGCCGGGAAAGCCGGAAAAGTCGGAAAAGCTGACCACAAAAAAAGTTATGGCTTTAAAAAAAAATAAACAACTACATTATGGGTCATATGAGGCGAGAGGTTGTGGTTATTTTTTAACTGAGTTTGCGATTATAATGAGATGCTTGAAAATAATTAATGATTAAGAAAGTTTATAATTCTAATTAAAAACTGAACCCTTCAAATGACAAAATATAAGCTAAAATATACAAATAACATAACATTAAAACAAGCTCATAAACCAATAAAAACTCATCCAAAAACTCCCATTAATTCCCTTTCTTTCCCTAATTTTTTGCCCATTCAGTGTCCGCCCACTCATAAATGTGAAATTGTTGCATTTTTTACAACTAAACCGCAAAAAAAAACCAAAAAAATAGAGAAGAAACAAAAAACAGATCATCCTGGACAAAGGAAGATCGAAATTTGGGCAAAAAAAGCCAAAATACAAAGCCGAGAGGTCCATAAAATGTTTGCTCCAGTTTTTTGACCAATTTTTAGTGCAGTTTTTTGTGAGGCCAGCGTTACAGTTTTTTTCTCTTCCTTTTTTCTAAGGACAAACAAAAGGACACTGGGCCGGGGCAGTGCAATTCCAGATCCAGTTCCCGGGAAAACGAGGATCCTGTGCAGCAATTATGAGGAAAAGCAGAGCATTTTTTTCAACACCGCTCAACAGAGGACACACAATGTTTTATTATGGTTTGGTCCCTGTTAAAAAAGAATCATAAAAATTATTTAGATCTAGATCAGGTTACGGCGACGACAGCGTCAGGCTCTGACGACAAGGACCTCAACAATTTGTAGGCCATAAATCTGGATCTGACCCACAAAAAAACACAAACGGCCAAAACATGCAAAACGCAAATCGAAATTTCGAAAATTCCCAGAAGCCCGCAAGCCGGAGGACTCTTGCGTAATAATTTGCATTTTTTTCCTCGCCATCATCAGCGCCCCGAAGGATCTTTTTTTTCGTCCTATTTTGCTTTTCATTCATGTGATCTTTGCTCTGGAAAAGTGGCCTAAAAATTACCTAAGAAGTGTAAAAACGAGAGCAACCATAAACGCCCAACGGCGGAGCCTCCCGAGTGTCCTGACGCATCCTGCTGCGATTCTGTCCTATATATTTCTATTTTTTTTTTCGGGCACAATAAAAACTGTGCCATGGAAATTCTTCCTACATAGTCCACGTTTTTTTCGCCCTAAAAAGCTAAAAGGCTGTTCGAACTAATTGAGGCAGCCTCCTTATTTTTATGATGGATTGATCCCAAAACGACTCTTGGCCGAGCCCATAAAAATTTCCGAAAAAAGCCAAACACACACAGAGGACTGCACTAAAAATTGGTCAAAAACTGGAGCAAAAAATATATGGATATTTTGTGTTTGGTTTTTATTTGGTAAACGCCATTGCCACCTGCTGTTTATTGCCAACATGTCGCGATTTTTGTTGCCTTCTTTTTGGGGGGGTTACATTCTAAAACCCCAGTTGAACCCCACCCCTCAGGACAAACAGCTTGTTAGGGGGGGGGCTGGCTGGATTGTGTTAATAATTTGACATTTTATTTGTCAAAAAGTAAAGAAAAGCAAAGCAAACAATCAACAATCAAATAAAAAGCAAACAAAGTGGCAGGAAAAGCGGAAAAATGGCAAGGAAACCCCTTATTTCCTTCGCGTAAGGAAAATGTTTATATAGAGGTTTTTATTTGGTTATAAAGTGAGAAAAATTAGGACAAGATATCTTAAGAACAAACATGTTGGTTTACAAAAATTACTTACCAATTACAACCAATTACTTGGAAGCATTTTTGAGAAGTAAAAAATTAGTTTTAAATAAAACTTATGATCCTAAATTTAATTATATAATATATATATATAATATAATATACATAATATATATAATATTATATAAAATATATTTTTAAGCTTTTAACTTCCCTTTTTTTTAGTTATTAAAGTATTTTTGAAAACCTTCTACCTTTGCCTATAAATTTGCCACAAAACCTTTCCTCTGATTGTTCCACCAATTCCTCAATTTCTTAGCCATTTAAATTTGCATTGACCCTTTCCCTGATTTGAACTCAAATAAAAAATATTGCTCCCCACAGGCTGCTCGATATAAAATCCCCAAACAATATCGAAATACTCCCCTGAAGTAGCAAATAATCGCCAAAAATTTTTATGTTCATGTAATTTGTTTGGCATTCGGGTTGGGATTGTTTCTTTTCGTTTTTTTTATCCTAAGGTGGGGTGTATTTTTTTACAATGGGGGTCTGGGAGGTGTCATAATATATGGACACCGATTGCATAAGGCTCTTCACACAATCACACATTGGAGACTCCTTTGGGGGCAGGCAGGAGTTTATTTTCAAAAGGGTATCACGGGGTGTTTTGGGGAGGACGTTTCTTTATGAAAAGTATTCCTTAAATATTTGATGCAACTAAAAAATTGGTTATGTTATGTTTTCCAAACAATGACAACTATTTTATTTCCAAGAAAAATAAACTCCTATCCAGGATATCCAAGAGTCCTTTCGATTATCCTTAGAAAACCAACTCGTTTGTATGCTTAGCATGATTACATTGGACCAAGTTTCGTATGCAAAACGTTTCGTGTTCGCTGTTGTTTATTTATTTGCCCCCCTCTCTCCGCTTCTGGCAAGTAAAGTAATCCTTCCCGGATGGGGCGGAGTGGGTGGTACGGCTGCAAGTGCTCAACTGCCATTTTCCCCTCTTTTTCTCGCCGCCGCTGACATTTTCGCGTTTCGCTTCGTGTTGTCAGCAACGTCCTTGCCGGCTGTCATTTCATTTTGCATTCACACAAGGAGCCGCCAAAAAATAAAGGAAATGCCTAGATTCGGGTTGCATCGAATATTTTGATACCCTTGTTTTATGGAACTTAGTTACTTACTAGATAAGAGACTCAAAACGAAAAAAATTGGCACGCGGAGACGGATCAAAAACCGCTCAGAAACTTGTAAAGAATCTATCTAGACTAAAAAGCAGTATAAGTTTTGCCTTTTGGATCAATTTGGAATTTAAAATTCCAATTTAAGTCTAAAAATAACCAACGTAGAGTCCCAAATACACCGTAAAGGATATTCAAGTCTAAAAAAAGAGCAAAGTGGAAAAGCATTGGGCGCAAAAAACGAAAAGAAAAGGGGAAAGCGAAAGGCTGAAGGCGAAAGGTGAAAGGCTGAAGGTAAAGCAAAGGCAACACACTCAGGCAGGACAAAAGGTGATTGCGATTGCGAATTCCGTTGACGTTTTTATGGCGCATTCAGTAAACCAAACAATTGGCAAACCCGAAGGCAACTCCTTCGCACTTTACCTACCATTGTTGACTTCGGCGTTGTCGTTGCGAAAACTCCGCGAAAAAAAGGAAACCAACAACAACCTACCAACCAACCAACCAGCCAGGACAAAAGCAAAGGATTTGCTCAACCATGAACACCCCCTCACACATTTTTTTTGCAAATTTTTATGGTTTGTTTAACAAAACGCAACGTTATATAAGCCATGGAGTGTAGGAGTTAGCCGGAAAACAGGAAAACAGGAAGGGCAAATATCAACAGCGAACCCTAAGCAACGCAAAATAAAATAAAATAAAATAAAATAAATAAAAAAAGGAAAGGATGAAAGGCAAGGATTGTCGTGAAGAAGAGTTGCCGGGAAAGTGTCCTTGACTTTGCCCAGAAAAAAGGAGTTGCGGAAAATTAACTCTTATTTTTCGCGGAAATTTTCCATCCATCATGTAATGTTAGGTCCTGGCCACTTTTCAATGAAGTTTTTCCCTTATTTTGTTGGATATAATAAAACCCTTCTATTGTTTTTAAATATTGAAGGTGAAGTCAAGGTAATTTTTTAGTAAATAATAGTTAAGGATTAGGTTAGAAAGCGATTATTTTTAACCTTAGAAAACTCCCTAGAAACATACATTTTTGTTTCTAAGCAAACTACGTTTTTTTCTTCAACTAAAATTATTTATTTATAATTTTTGTTGCCAAATAAAATCGAACCTTTAAGAAATCCGTTGAGAACTTCTTGATCCTGTCAGCTGTCCATCACGCAAGGACTATTATCCCTCGACTCATTAACATAACAAGACATGTAGGAGCATATCCTTGTCCCAGATATCCCAATTCCCACATGCCGTATCCCATATCCATGGCAAACAAAACGTGGAGTGGCCACTTGGCCACTTGGCTTTGCCACTCATGTAAATCGACACAAATCGGTCGACAAATTTGCCATAAATCCGAATCATTTGCCCGGATTCTCATTTTGCCAAAAATGTCAAATGCACATTAACTGGACGAGGACGAGGACGTGGAGGGGAAGGATATTTTGCTGACGGGGGTTGATGTCCTTTCTCCGCATAGAAAGGATGGGGGAGAGAAAATGAGCATGAGATTGCCAAACACCAGACAAAACGGACAATGAGTGACAGCCAGAAGGCCAAAAAGGCAAGCGAAATTGCAAAATTGAAAATATGACAACACACGGCGGCGAGTCCTTGCTGGTCCGGGTCTGGGTCCGGGTCCTGGTTCTGGTCCGGCTCCTTGCCGGCTACTGCTTAGGGCATTCTCCCCCAACCCCCTCCCTATATCCATCCGATTCTTCCGGTCCTGTGACAGGCCTGAACAAAGTTAAACCCGATTCAGAATCCGATTTTCGATTCCAATTCCGATTCCAAAAACTGTCAGCCCATCCATCTCCCTGACCAACAATTGAACATATTTCGCTGACATTTTAATTAATTTGACACTCGGTCCCGGGCCCGGTTTCCTCTTTTATTTATATATCCTATATATATATATTCTTTTTCTTTTTTATTTTGTTTGGTTTGAAGGGGAATTAAGCGGCATTTGGCGCTTTTTGGCCAGCCAGTTGAAGCATTTAATAAAACTTAATCACCAAATTAAATGCGAATGGAAAAGGCCACAGAAAAGGGAATACTTTTTTATAAGAGAGCGTAAATTTAAATGAAATAATCATTTGGTATATTGATAGGTGTTATGAAATAATTTTTAAGCAAATTATTTAAGTTTTTAGAGGGAAAAGCATTCCTTTCCCAGCCCAAGAACCCAAACATCGAGGCACATCTTCTCAGTGAAAATGTTCTTGTGTTTTTCCCAGTCGAAGGTTATTTTAAATGTTTAAATGCTTAATTTAAATGTTTTCAAACTCTTCACTAATCGCCCCGCCTACTTCGCACAACCCTTTACGCCTTAACACCCACGATTTTTCACATTTTCCGGCACTTTCACCAAAAATTTCCACTTTTTGGGAATGAGGCGCGTCCAAAGTCAGCTAATTGAAACTAAACCCTTTTCGGCAGGACCTTCTTCGGCCGGTCTTCATCTTAAATTCGGGGAGAGGACTCAAGGGTTCAAGGACCACGCCCACCCGGCCAATGTTAATTACCAAAAGTTCTTGGCCAAGAGCGGAACCAAAGTAAGCCACACTTTCCGGAAAGTCGGACTTAAAATTTTCGGGTGGCGAAGTCAAAGGATTAAGGCAAGAGAATCCGGGGATCAGGATCTGCACCAACAAATTTATTCCCGATTCTCCTATATTCCGATATTCCGATCCAAAACAAAAATCGAAAGGGGTGCGACCGTGTTTTCAAAATAAACAAATTGAAAATGCACACGATTCCCGAGTCCTGCGAGTCCCGAAACGCGATCCCCGATTCCCTATATCCCAGATCCTGAGTCGGACTGCGAAGCAACGCCCACGATTTTACGAGACCATTGGGCGAGTGTCCTTGCTGGTAACCGCGGGGCTGCCTTAATTGCCTGCAACTAATTATGAATAGCGGCAAAAAGGAGTGAGAAATAAAATGGAAAAGGACTCTCTGCCGAAAGGAGTAAAAGGACACTGCACCTACATACATGACAGACTACACTATACTACTACTGTTTGTCCTTGTCGCGATTGTCGTCATTGTTGTTTGCAATTGTCATCTTTATAGATGATGCCATTGTCCTTTTGGCCACTCTGGCACCCGTAAAACTCGGCCGGATTAGTGGCCTCGCGAAACGTACAACTGGCGAAAGGATTAAAACGAAATTAGAAGGATGCGGCCAAAGGATAAAGAGATGACCACTCGGCAGGTAGAAATATGCCGTCATAGAAAGAGTTTTGATACAAAAAATTTGTTTTAAGAAATCTTGAGACAAAAAATTAGGAGTTTTGTAATAGAATTTTTGTGGCTTATAGTTTTTCGATCTTAACTATATTTATCTATAAGTTGTGATATATTATAAGGAAACCCTGGGCAAGGTTGGAAATTAATGGCTCGAAGATTGGGGGAATTATTTGCTTTTAAATGAATTTTTTAAACCAAACTTCCTACTCCTTTAGCAACAAATTAAAATTTAATTTAAAAGGAAGCTTAATTGAAATTAATTATGCCAACGACCTTAAGTATTCGGAAAATGTCCTGGAACCTGTTCAATTATTCAAGTGACAACTTTAAGAACTTTTTCACACCCACAAAGCCTTTGAGGATATTCCGAAAAGGCGACAGATTCTTATAATTAATTCAAAGGCATAAAAGCCTAAGAAGGACGAAAGAGGTGTTAAGAAGCCTTGAAGCCTTTTTGCTGAAAGAAATGCTTAAATAAAGTTTCAATTTGAAGAATTTGAAAACGCTTTAAACGGCCACAAAAATTTGTTATAGTCCCAATAAAAAAAAAGAAAAAACAAGTTCAACGAATTAAAGCGTTCCAGACAAGGTTCCCGGTTTTTTTTTTTTGTGGGTGGGTGGGAAAGGATTTTCAAGGACAGTTTGAACCGCATTACGAGCCTTAATGGCCGGGGCTTGCTCCTTTTTTTTTGGCTCATAAAACGGCGCTTAATGCGACTTTTGTCAATAATCAATTTTCACTGAGCCGCTTCGCCTAATAATGCCAATTTATTTTCCTGGCTCGGCAAAAAAGCACCACCCGAAGTAAAAGGGTTGCTAAAGGGTTAAGGTGCTGCTAACGGGGGGGAGGAGGATGGGTGGTGCGTGTCCTTGCCGCCGTGTCCCATGTCCTTGCCCGTGTGTGTGAGCTGCAAATTCCGGCAATTTATCTGTTTGAGTTTCGGATCTGTGAAGATTAAGTCTCAAGAAAATCGCAGCGACATGCATGTATGGGAAAAAAGGATCCTGCCACATTAAGGATATAAAGGATGTGCTCTGCATATAAGTCACAGTCATGCCAAATAAATAAAAAGCATAAAATATAAAGCATAACTAAATTAGCCATCAACGAATTGTAAGTGAAATATTAAGCAAAAACCTAAGAGTCTTCAGAGAACATTCTTCATAATTAAGTCTTTGGTTCCTTTAGTTTTTCGAATACTTTCAAATAAAATCCTCAAAGGAGTTGTCAAAAACCCTGTTCCACATAATTAAGACATTAGTTTCCTAATTAATTCGTCACTTTGCCAGGCCACCCAGAAACATTGAAATATTCTTGGTTTTTTGTCCTGGAAATGACAATGTTCTTTAGAGTCTTTAGAGAAGGACTTTCCGAAAAATTGGCAAAATTCGGTTAATTTTGTTGTGGAACTTTCGAGTGGATATTCAAGTGAGTTGGCCATTTCATTCATGAAAGGCAAAAAGGACCTCTTCGGTGCAGGATGCCACCCGAAAACTCTTTTGTCCAGTGTGTGGCAATCTGGCCATTAACTAATGGCCAAAACATAGAGGACAAAGCCAACGCAGGTGGCACCGGGTCCTTTTCAGGGCAAGGATATGAACACACTCTTTATTTGGCATTTTTTCTCTTATTTTTGGCCACCTAATGACAACAATTAGTGCAGAAGGAATTCATTTTGAAGGGTATTCAGTGACTAAACAGGACATGCAGAACTCACGGGACTCTGAGGGCTCTCAGTGATCGGAGTACTGCCCCAGGATGCAGGACACTCGACGTGGCAACAACATAATCAACGGCAGCCGTAGAAATTGCCACGTGGGGTGCCAACAAGGACCAACCGAGGACCGAGGACCGAAGACCGCCAGGATATGCGAACAAATGGCGCAAAAATCGGTATTTCGCCAGACACTTCAATTATGAGTAAGGTAAATATTTTTGTGCCAAAACAAACGCAACAAACGCAACAGGATATCAATTTTACCGAAACCATTATCAAAATCTGCCCATGTGCCTTCTGCCCTGTGCCTTACTCTTATTTTTATTATTATTTCTATTCCTCTTGCTTGATTTTTGTTTCTCGAATAACTCAATTTGACACAAAAGTCAAAGTCAATGGATGAGCAGGAGCAGAAGCAGTTGGAAATCCCAATCGAAAGGAGCCAGCCACCCCGGAAGCCAAGGATAACAACTGGAGTACTCGGCTTTGTTTTGCCAGGATCCACGGGATATCCTTTGGCCATATAGGGGTTTCCATTCATAAAGAGGAACTCTTTTCCCCTCTACTTTTTGCTCACTTTTCGAAATTTAATAAAAAAAAAGGTGTCTTGTCTTGAAAAAGTTAAAAACTTAGAAGAATAAACTAAACCATTGAGGTTTCCTTGATCCTTAAAAAACTATTAATAAATCAAAGTAAATAAACTAATTTAAAGTTTCTAATAACTGCTAATATTTCTTTTTCAATATTTTTTAAGACGAACCAAAACTAATATATATTTAATGAAAAAACCAATATTTTTGGCAAACACTTTTGTTTCTATTTTCTATTGGCAGCTGCTTGGCAGGCAGCCTGGATTTATGGCTTAAGGATCGCAAGATGCGGCAGGATACGGCGGGATCGTTGCAAAACGTCTCGAATTGCGTAAGCCATAAAAATCCAGGCCAGGGCGACCAGGATCTGCTTCTTCGAATATTTAAAAAACAAAAAAGAACAAGAAGAAAGAGCGAGTCCTTTCGCGTGTCAGACTAAAAAACTGAAAACCTGCACGCAACTAGAAGAAGTTCTATCATAAAAAATCGCCTATTCTGCACGCGTATCCTGGCCCCTGGCCGAAAAAAATTCCTGCGAAAAGTACAAAAAATTACGCAAAATGCAATCTTGCGTGCGTCCGTCTAAGATCATAAATCAAATAATAAAAAAATAACGAAATAGCGAAACCTAACTTGGTTATGGTAAGTCAAGAATTCAGTTTTTTAGTTCTGTAGCTCAGTTTTTTGTCACCCGGCATTTTTTTCGCGAAAAATTCGTTTGCACTTTTATGACTTTGAGTAACATTCGGTTTTTAGGTTTTCTTCGATTTTTTATGACACGACCCGTGTTAGGAACAGTATCTTGGGTTTGTATTCTATATAGTATATAATTCTATATAGATTGAATAGATGGCTGTGCAAAAGTTGGTTTAATATGAACTGCGATTGAAAAATTCATTACAATCACATAAGCAGCCTTCTAAACATCAAAAAAGTTTCGTTACTCCTTACAATTATATACATTTTGTATATTTCTCATTCTCATTTTTGCACAGACCTAAACACAATCCAACCATAGCCCGAAAATTGTTCCAGAAGTAGGCCTTGTTATTAATATCGGACGCGACTCACCAGATATCTCGAGTAAATAGTTTAGTATAATTTTGTAATTCAATCCAAGAGGTCAAATTTTTACGTGTAATTTTTTTGTTCTGTTCTCCCCTATTTTTTCTTCGGTTTTAAACATCGGTCCCCCAAAAAAGGCTACAACCAAAATTTCGCTACAAAATTCCGCTGTCAATTCAAATCTCTTTTAATCACAAGCTAAAAGCTACAAAGCTATCCAAATATCTACAGGATGTTGAAGCAATGCTCTCAAGTTGCCGGTTTGAACAAGATGCGTCACGGCCTAACATGTGAGTAGATTCGAGGATTCCAGGGTCAAGGATATGAGAGAGTGAAAGGATCTTTCTATATATAAGGTTTCTATTAAGTATAGCATTTTTCGCACCCTTTTTTTAGGGTTATCCTGAATCGTAAGTCGGGTTTGGGACCACGATTTGAGCTCCTAAACTGTCTTGATTACTTTTGGGGTTAACAGCTCCATGTTCGAGTGTCCTGAATACTTCTCTTAGTAATTCAAAATCCTTTTCTTCCTTTTCTTGCCGTTGCCCTTTTGGAATCCCAACCCATCTCGGACAGTGGCCAATCCGACCTGGACGAATGCGCTGAGCGCGCTGTGGCGCAAATATTCGACCAATACCAGGACGAAGCCCCAGTTCCCCTACCCCTCTCCCGGAAGTATGCGGCGGCATCAAATTAACCGGCACAGAGGGGGGACAAACAGCGGAGGGGGAGGAACGGGGGCGGAATCGATGAGAGCTGCAGGATCACCCCGAACATCCTCCCCCTCGAAGTCTGTGCCGGTTTCCGCCAAACCGGCCATTGATAGAGCCAGGAGTGTGGCGGTGGGCATACCCCAGGACTCGGACACGGATGACATGTCATCGGCGAGGGCAGATGCGAGGTACCTGGATGAGGACACGGAGGTAGTGGCGGCGGCGTCGACCTCAGGGACGGACAGAGCCCGCAGGAAATCGTCGTGGAGATCGTGGAGGAACTCGAGTAGACCCAAGAGCTCGACCAGGTCCAGTCGTAGCCACACTCGTGGCCAGGAGATGTGGAATAAGGCGCTGACAGTGGCCAGGGAGCGGAGTCGCCACCACTTGCACAGCGACAAGGAAGAAGCGATCGAGCTGCCGGGGCACGAGCCAGGACCTTTCAAATTAATGCCGCCCTTAAAGCCCGTCAAGCCCCTGAACTTCCTCTACCAACAGAGCATCTTGAACGGCAAAGGGATGAACTCGAATTGTTCCCTCGATTCCTCCGAGGGGGACTGTTTCGAGCTGGACGCTGACTTGGACCTGGACAAGATCGACTCGATCAGCGCCTTGGAGCGAGTGCGGAAGGAGCGGGAGCGCCGGCGGGCCCAGAAGAAGATGCTCGACCTGATGCAGCAGCAGTTCGAAAAGGACCAGCTCCAGCAGGATCGGCAGGACCAGTGGGTTAGCGAGGAAGAGATGCGAATGGCCAGTCTGGGAGGCGAGCCACCGCGACGTGCTCGCAGCGAGGAGGAGAAGCAACTGACCCAGCTCTTGATCGCCCAGGAGCCCAGATCCGAGTCCTCAACTACGTCCTTCTCTTCGAATCCTTCCTCCCAGACCTCATTGTCCTGGAAAACCTCGGACATGGACATTGATGACCCTTCGACTTCGATGAGGGGTTATGGCTCCCGTCATCCAGACGTTCCCGACGACATGTCCTTTGAGGAACCTATGCCTCGCGAGTCTATACCGCTGAGTCCTACGGCGGCGGCCATCAAGGATCGGTCCGTCTATGACTGGCAGCAGAATGTCCTGCAGTATCCTCCCAGGAGCGGACTGGAGCAGGGCGAGCCTCCAGAGGTAATGAGAAGCCTGCGCAGGATTCGGGTGAGTTTTGGAGGGTCGCTTTTCGCTTTTGTCAGGTTCATCTTTTAAATATTTGTTTCCCTTTTCGTTATCCCCCCAGTCCATGACCCGAGGACGAGAAACCCGCTTCAATCCAAGCGACAACGAAGGACCCATGGAGAAGGGCCGAGTCCCACCACTAACCGAGCAACCGCCCAGGAATCGAGGACCTTTGAACTCTGTGATGGACGTTCACAAGGCCCGGGCTAACGAATTGGAGAAGAGGCGCCTCCGGGAGGCTGGATCCAAGGAGTCGGCCACCAGTATGCTTTACAGCCAGTTGTATGACAAAAGGCAACGATAAAAAGTAAAAAAAAATCGCCGAAAATCGAAAAAGAAACAAAAATCGGAAAATTTCAAGAAAAATCAAGAGAACTTGGAGGAAAATTTAAAAAAGTGAACGTTTTTGCTGCTGCCACGCCCCGCGATCGCCCACACAATGTTCGCTGCCCACCGCCACCTCAACACACGGCTGCCGCATATTTCCGGAGAGAGGGGGAAGACACACACAACACGCAATTATACAAATACACTGAGAAACAAGTATGCATGAATAATATGCTAAAAAAGTAACAAGTGTGACACAAAATACATAGAAAAATCGTACACATGAAGACTATATTAAAATATAAACAACTTTCAACATCCGACAATCAAAGAAGCCTCACTGTAGTTTCGAGAAATTCAAAAGGCTCGTCCAAGGAGATTCGAGATGATACCGTCCCTTCAAGTACAGGAATTGGGTGAAAAATCCCATCGAGATCCTGATCGAGACAAGATCCTTGGACTAGATCCGGCAAAATGTATGTTAATATGTCAATTAAAGTGTCACCAAAAAGTATAAAATTGTTCGTGCTTTTTTCTTAAACAAAAAACCCAATTGGAGTTCAATGTAGAATGGAATAATATTTAATGGTAAAAATATCTGCCCCAAATTATTGAAACCATCAATTATTTGAATTCCGCAATTCTTTTTATATTTTTCTAAAAATCGCGTTTACAAATGTGGAAAACAGACAATAAACAGTAAACTCTAGACACGATATTTCAATTCAATTGCGAGTAGCATTTGAGGCCAGGAGGGAATGGCTTCAAAGTCAATTGAGAAATAGATTAATGAGCCTTTGGGTTATCCATTGTTGTTTAGCTTTCTCAGCGCTTTGTTCCGAGGATTTTAGATCTATTAAGGAAATATATATAATATTAATAATATTCATTTAATACCGAAATAGAAACCCACCTGTTTCAGACTTGTCCACCATGCTTAGACGTTTCTGAACTTTTGAAGAACTGCACACTGAAAGATGTGATTATATTAATTCGAATATCCAAAAGCTTTAATTAATAGAAGTTCAAAGGTCACTTGACTTACCGGATGAAAGGGCTGCTATGGGCCAACGGTATGGATTGGGTATTGCTGGGGCCTTAAAATGGCTTTCCAATTTGATGCGACGAGCCCGCTCCTCCAGATCGCTGACCAGTCGGCTCTGATGGATTTTGGGCCGGGAGTTTAGCTCGTCCTTGCCCTGTAACCTGGCCGACTGGCTAGTGGCGGTCGGTTGGCGTTCCCCCGCCTTCATCTTGGCCAACGGGCCATGGCCCCATCCATCCAATTGATTTGACATCTTTTCGTCGAGACGCTCCGGCTTATAAGCCAATTCCAAGGCGGCTCTTGGATAGCGTCTGCACCTCAGGGTGCTCATGAAACTCGCTTTTACAACACGAAATATATATATTTGAAACACTCGGTTATATATTTAAAATATTTATACACTTACGACTCTGAACAAAACGCGCGAAGCCGAAAATTGATCTTAATTCCCGCCGAGCCTGCATCTTTCTAAAACTCTTTTATCACTTTTGCTGAAATATCGGTAATAGATGTGAACAAAATTTACCGGAAATTTAATTTCGGAAAACATTTGTGTTCTTTGTCTTTTAAAAAAAATAATTTTAGCTGAATTTTTACGCGAAAACGTGTTTTCCTTACGAGTTTCAAAAGTAGAATGAGCTCTCTTACAGATAGCCCCAACCACCTCAATTTTGACATTTGACAGAACGATTCCATGGACTACTTGTTTTTTGAAATAGAAACCTATAAAGTGTTGGAAACAAAGGCCTGCTAGTAGTGTTCATCAATGAAGTCAACACTTGCCCAAAATATTTACCAATCATCGATGACTTGGCAGAAAAGGAGGTCAATGATTTGGCTAATTTGCGAATCTTTTCCAGCTAACAAATTTCCATAGTTTGCGGCTACTGTGTGTGTGTCCTTTGGCTTTCTTTGCAGACTTCAAAGGATATTTGCCGTTGCTAAATATTTTCATTAAGCGTTAATTATGTTTTTAACAAAATATTCTTCGGGTGTCGGATGTCGAATGTCAAAAGATGCCGTCCAAAGATTCCCAAGAAAATGATTGGCAACTTTTGGCCCATTTGCTTTTTGGCAATCATTTGGTGGAATACCCTACGGTCTACGGTCCACGGTCTAAACCCTACGGAAGTTGTCCGGCAAATGTAATTTATAACAGCCAAGTCCTGACAATGCAACTGCAAAGTTGCAGACTTTAAACAGAGAAGGAGACATTCCCCTCAATCCGAATCCGCATCTGAATCCGAATCCGAGTCTGGAATGAACAGAAGTTGGCACTGAAATTAAAGCGAAAAATTGCAATCCACCCTGTCATTAGATGCCATCAATTGTTAGTCCCGGAAAAGGGAGACTCCTGGGTTTTGGGCTTGCCATTGTTCGGCAGAAATGTTTGAAAATTTCAAAAAGTGCCAGAGAATCCTTCGACTCGCTTAGCGAGAGAGGGGCACGTTGACAGGGGGATATAAATGTTGTGATTTCTTAATTTTTGTTTGCATTTTTCTCAAATTTAGTAGGCTGTTGAGGTAATTACACTAATTATACGGCCCTGTGCGAATCCCATTCTCACTTAAGGGTTGCTCCATCCTCGTCGGAGGTCATCGAGAGCTCGCACTCGCACTCGGCCTGGGATTCGATTACGACTCATGTCAAACGGCACTAGACCCCGAATTATCGAATGCCTCGAGTGAGTGTGATAGTTCCGACACTATATATCCTTGTATTTAACTAATTCGGGGGTTGTTTCAGGACCTGCCCTCCGAAAAAGGAAACTTCCACTAGTTTGAGGGCAGTCGGTTGTTTAGTTTTTGCTATTCAACAGCCTCGTTGTGTCTAGTTTTAATGGAACATGCGAAATCGAGACTCGAGATCGTTTTAACACTTGATTTTAAATGATATTCTTTTAAGAAGAGAAACAGAAACTTTTTTTCATGATTGATTTGATGATAACCAAGCATATTGTAACTACATTTCGACTACTTCGGAATAATTCCAAGTCTAAATTGTGTATCCTGCTATATAATCAAGGGCTCAAGTCCTTTGGAATTAGTAATTGAAATATAAAATTCGCTTCCAAAGCACACCTCCTGTGATTAGTGATAAATTTACCTATCAGAGGCACTTTCTTTCGGGTGATTACACGAGTAAGTAGCTTTGGGAACACGATGGGATGACAGTCAGAGTCAGCGGGTAGAAAAAATTAAGCGAAATAATGAAAACAAGGATGGAGAGGAGAGGTCCTTGCAAGGCGTTTGTCGACATTGTCATCAACACATAACTGTCAACTATTGTAACCCTCGGGGGGTAGCGTTTCCCGGTGGTTAAATTCATTGGCAAGGCAGAAGGCGAAGCAAAAATGAATTTGAAATCAGAAAGAGGGAGGTTTTCCAACCCGCTGGCAGAGCAAATGACCCAAAACTGAAGACTCATAGCGAGAGGACATCATCATTAGGACATCAGGAGAGGAGAGCAAATGGGCGAAAAGCGTGGAACAGGCATGGAAATCCGTAGAAAAATCATCAACTACAAATGCATACGAAATGAAATTGAACAATATATAAGTGTTATTTTGTATATAGGCGCTGAGGACCAAAGGACCAGCAGCAGGAGCAGGAGCAGGACCAGGACCAAGCCAAGTGACATATTTTATGCATTTGGCATTTTTGGGTGAAGTGGCGGAATCAAAGCGAAATTCTCAGCGCAGGGCAAACATAAATAAGTAAATAAAATGCTGCATAATTTATGCATTTAATGTAAACAGACAATTTGGCGCAACTTTTGTTGTTGGTCCTTGTTGGTCCTGGAGCTGAAGACAAGACATGACAAGGATATAAGCTTACAAGAGAGGTGTTTGCAGAATTTCAATTTAAAATGTTTTAAAATATGTTTTTGTATGATAATTTTGGATGATTCTTATATATTAATATTCATTAACTTTCTTAATTTTTATACTATAAAAGTGACAAGTGACCTCCCAGACCCTAATCATATATATTTCTCTAAAAACTCCTTTAGCTACCCTCGCTTAGACGGCCTTATTCAAAAATGATTTTAGCTGACAGCCAACAGTCAGCGCCGTGTCAGAAATCACGACCCAAAAAAAAAAAAGAACATAACCCACGAATGGCATAAAGAAATACGGAACAAGGTCCTTGGGACGGGGTGGAATGGTGCGGAGGAAGTACGCGCCCAGCACAAGGACGAAATGGAGGCAAAAAGGACCACGACCCGGACACTTGATGAGCAAATCAGGGGCATGGTTCATTGACGTAGCAAATTGGAACTTCCTCTGGGATGTGCGATGAAAACCGTGATGATGATGATGCTGACGAGATGAGAATCCCCAAAGAAAACTTAAGTAGCGCCAGGTAAGGAGACCAGAGGTTCGACGAGGCTGAAAAGGAAGTATCTTACAGATACGCATATTAATGCAGGCCGATAAACGAACCATGGAGAAGTGAGATAACTTCTTGGATTACATTCATTCCCTTAACATCCCCTCAAGAATCGCATTCATTCATAAAGTAGAAAAATCTGTCGCATCTTTTGTGCATCCGATGGGTTGAGTTTGTTTACCTCACATACACACCCGAAAGATACAAAATGGAATACAAAGATACAGATACTCAGATACGGATACTCAGATACAAATCAAGTTATTCTGTACATTTTGCGCAAAATGTGCGATCAGTCTGGCGATGAGCTCGTAAAACCGAATCCGGCCACTTGTGCGACATTTTCCGATCCGACATCAAAGTGCTCAAGCCAATAAACCCAACTTTGTGTCGTTTTATGGAAAGAGAAACAAATCTATATAAAATATTATAAGGTCATGCACTTGGAGAAGTAGCTTTAATTGCTTTCAATGCAAAGAAATTACTTTAAGATAGTTTTTTGAGATAGAGAATCGATTAAAGAAATACAATTTTAATGGAAACATTAACTTATAACTTTTAAACTTAATTAAAAGAATATTTGTAAGACTGATATGAAATATAGCTTACCAAAAGAGGAATTTCCTGGACTTTACTTCTTTTCCGGAAAGTATTTCCCACTAGTACTTGGTTTATATTCGGATATCTTAAAAAACACCCCCTCTGAATGTTTTGTTTCCCTTATTCATGGCTTTAATTGAGTCATAAACACAGTGAACCCTCATTAATATCCATAATTCGTGCTGGCGCTTCAAATTTGTTTGACATTTCCCAAATGGCTGTCTGTCTTCGGGAGATCGATGTGCGAGGTTCGATCCTCCAACTCCGCTTCAGAGTCCGATCCACCAACTGGTAAATGGTTAATGGTTAATGGATAATGGTTAACGGCTAATGGCAACTTCCGCTTGGAAGACTCGGACATGTGCATTGTGGATACCCAACACCCTTTCCCTTTGCTCCGCAGTGTGTGCGAGTAATTTGGGCTCATTAAAATGGTTCCGCCACAAGACGAACGGCGAACGGCGATCGGCAAAGTGTCATTGGGATCTGGATGGATGGGGAGAAAGAGGGATCTCCGCGACATGTGGGAAATGGTCGGAGGGGCCCAGGAAATCGAGAGAGACAATAGAATTGCGGCGGTAATTGTTGGCGTTGGTCATGGTGAACCGTAACAACAGCAACTGTCAGAGGGACCCTCGCACAGACAGAGAAAAGTACCATACATATAAAAAGTAAAATTAAAAACCCGCGTGGAGGAGGAAGAGGAACAAGTGCACAGAACACGTGCGTGGGAGTCGGGGCTCTAATTAGCCGATAAAAACTAAAAACGTACAAAATACCTACAATAAACAGATGGTTTTCACCCTTTCGGTTTCTCAGTTCTTAGTTCTCGGTTCTTGGTTCTGAGTTCTCAAATTTTGTTTCGTTTTGTTTGTTGTTGGCCGATGTTTGCGTAGGTTTATGTAAATTAGCCCAGCTCGGCGGGTCAGCGGAAGGTCGAAGGCGCAAATGATTCCCAGAAGCCAACAGCAACAGCAACAGTAACAGTACCAACAACTGCAACATCAACAGTTGCAACTGCAACATCAAATGCAAATGCAACTGCAACTCATTCACTCGCGAAAGGGGAAAACAAATTTGTAGATCAAATAAAAGGGAAAAAGTACACTGAAATAAATGCTAGCCAGGGAAGAACTTAATCTTAAAAAGGATACAAATGATCGGTACTTATAGGTAGTTTTTTTAGGTAAAAATATCTTTGATTTGTAGAATAAATATTCAAGAGAAAGTATTTATGAAACGAATATTCATGTATAAAATATTTTTATAATTTTTTTATAAAATAAAAAAACAACTTAACATACCCGTATTATTTTCTTTTTAATACATAAGCATATCTATGTATCTCTCTATCTTTGTATCTTCCTCTTCGCGAGACACATTTTCCAACTAACTGCACTTTGGGGCTCCTCGAATAAGATAAACACACGCGCGAATCGCGGATGCAATTACTGTTCAGATTTCCAATCAGAAACTCGATTGAAACACTTGTTTTCAATACACACAATCAAGGACTATATTATTTAACACTTAACTATTTTAAACAAATAAAACACACTTTTAAATAGAAAAACAAACGAGTTTTAAGAAAACATTCCGAGCGACGAGGTGGAAAACTATAAATAACCGCAAAGCAAAGATACGCAAAAAAGTGCGTCTAATAAGAGAGAGAGCGAGAAGAAGAGGATCCTGGTGGGGAGATCAACTTTTGGGGAGAAAAGGAGCTAAGGAGCTAAGTGGCTCTCCCAAGAACAGTTACTTTCCGTATTCCACGGATACGCGTGGAAAGGATACGCGAAAGATACAAATGAGACACGAAAGATACAAAATCAAATCAGAACAAAATCAAAAAAGAAAAATAAGAAAAAACCTCCAATTAATTTAAATTAAATAACTAAAAGTAATATCGAAATCCTTGTTTTTCAAAATCTTTTAAATAATTTTCCTTCAGTGCACAAAGAACCCAGAAACTATTTGCTTTCGGAACTTTATGACGTTACGTTTTTCGGGAGGCTGTCGTAAACCCTTTTAGCGGCGTGCGCGGGCAAGGACCAAGAAAAAACAAAAGCAAGGATAAAGTAAGAGGAAGAGGAAAAGGAGTCGGGACCACCCTGGCAACTGGCAACTGACAAGCAGCCACTGTTGATTTTTCGCGGTCTAATAAAAACAGCCCAAAAACGGCGGCGGCAGCGGTGGAAAACTGAGCGGGTTTTCCCTCAAAGAGTTGCACACGCACTTTTCCAAGGAAATCACAAAAACCCTTCGGTTTTCCGCTTGTCTTCCCCCCTCTCCGGCCCTTTTACACTCGCCTTTGTGCCTTGGGTGTGAGCATTTGCATAACGCCGCCAACTCGGATGCATCTGATGGATGCACTTTCAAAAAAAAGATAGGAATTACTTTTACACAGGGAGAAAAACCTACTCTAAGGTTAAGCAGGGAAAAATCAGGATTAAACAGCGTTAAGATACCATTTCTTAGATGTTTTTTTTTCAACTTAAATTTATTAAATATTATTATTTTGACTTCAAAAAGTTCATTTTTTCATATAAAAATCTTTAAGTTGATATTCTTAGTTTCTCTCGGTGCCTTTGTAGATTAGCTATCGAAGAGATTAAGCTTTTAAAAATCTCTGTTTTGAAAGTCTTCTTCTCGAACTAGCGTTAATTTTTATTTACACTTAATTAACTATTTTGAAACCGGTTTTCGAGCAAAGATCGCCTGAAATCTGAACTTGAACTTTGATTGGTTTTCGTCTATAATCAATATCAGTGGGCGATACTTTTAGAATCTTTAAGATTTCTTATATATTTATTTATAATTTAATTTGGGTGCTCACACCCAAGGCACATAATTATATTTACTCTTGAGGGTACTCCAATCCCGAGCAACTCCAGACAATCTGAAACCCGAACTTTGTTTATTGGACAAGATGACGTAGCCCCGCGCCTTGGAGCCGCCGAATCGAACCGATCAGGCCACCGGGCAAAGGCCTGACAGGCCCAGCCGGTCGGGGGACTGATAAGCCTTATCGCTCCGACTCGGGGCCCCCCTCGGACGCCCCACTCTGTCAATAAATTAAGCAAAATAATAAATAAATAATCGCCGCGTTGATGTGTAGAAAAAAAAGAACGTAGCAAAGTTTATTTGAGGCAGGCCGGACTATACAAAAAAAAAAATATTAGAATTATTAAACGAAGTATTTACAATTTCTGATGACGAACTGCTGCTGCGGATGATCGATTGGACTCCAAGCTGTCCAATCTGTGTTGTTGTATGTATGTACAAGTGTTGGTCCACCCCAGCCCCAGCCCCCGACACGTGCCACCGGGCGGGGCTATAAGCAGTCGACCTTGAGGTAAATGCGTTGCTCGCTGGCCAGCAGCGCGAACTTGGCGTCGAAGCGGATCTTCTCGCAGGTCTCCTCGCACAACTCGACGCGGTGCTGGTGCAGGAAGTAGGTCAGTCCCAGCTTGATCTGGAGCAGGCCCAGGTGCATCCCGATGCAGTTGTGGGGTCCGGCTCCAAAGGGGAGGTACGACATGGGCGTCTGCTGGGCCCGCATCTCGGGGGCGAAGCGTTCCGGGTCGAACCGCTCCGGATCCGGCCAGTACTTAACCAGAAAATATACAAATAAGCAAATTCAAAAGCCCGGAGAAAGAAAAACACCCACCTTGGGATCGTGGTGAAGGGCCAGGACGGAGATGAAGGCGGGCATGCCCCTCCGGGCGTAGCACTCGGCATGGGGTCGCAGCGAGTAGAAGCGCTTCTTGTTGATCGGCGTGCACTCGCGCTCCAGGAGCGGGACGATGGGATACTTGCGGAGCGTCTCTTCCACGACCATGTCGAGGAAGCCCATCCGGGCGATGGCGTCGTAGGTGAGCTTGCCGTCCGGCGACTCCCCAAAGGCCGCGCAGATCTCCCGGCGTAGGCGGGACTGCATCAACGGCTGCTTGGCCAGCTCGTACAGGGCAAAGGACATGCTGGAGGAACAGGTCTCGATGCCGGCCACTTCAAAGGAGGCCGCCTGGGCGGCGAGGAAGTCGCGATGGTGCGTGAAATGGGACTTGTCCTGCTGAAGGTCCGCCTCCTTCTTGAGGGTCAGCAGCAGTTCGATGAGATCGTTGCGCAGATCACCGCCCCGCTCCCGCTCCTCGATCACCAACTGGATCACCCGGCGCAGGAACTCCGAGTGCGGTTCGGTGAAGAGCTTAGGCCGCAGGAGCGGCACAAACTTTGGCAGGTAGAAGATCACAAACAAGTCGATTATTCGCCACACATTCGGCCTGAACAGGTCCTGACAATGCGATCCAATTTCCGACTGCGTATTTCTCAGGCTGTACGACCTCAGTCCGAAGGCTATGCTGGCTATCATGTCCGTATTATACAGATCGCACACATCCTTGATGCTTACAATGGCTCCTCGCTCCGCATCGCCACGCCGCAGGTCCCGGGTCAGCCGCTTCAGATACCACTCCAAATCGCAGCCGATCTGGAAGGTCCAGGAACCCAAGGAAGTTAGTAGAAATATGTGTCTGGGGTTTGGGTTTGGGGCTGTGGGGGGAAGCCATTAGCCAAGCCATTAACTATATACTATATCATCTACTACAGATCTTTTTAAGGCTATATCTAGCTATATCTATCACTCGTAAGGCTTGAAACCCTCTAAATACAAGGCTTGCCTTGTCACTGACATTTACTGTCACTTTCAGAAACCCATCAGGTTCTCCTTGTATCTCTTTTCCTATAAGCCAACATATTCAACAATATTTGCATATAACCTTATACTACACTAGCCTACATCAGCTTGAAATCTGTGTGGTTTTCTGAGTGCTTCCAATGAAACATCCGATACCTTTGTGGTTTTTTGATAAGTTCGCTTTTCATGGAAACGAATCCGAAAGAGTCCACAAGAATGTTTGATAAGCGACAAATTAAAACACAAGTAGTTTGATGAGACCTGCGCTATCGGGCACCACCCACTTGCCTACTTATAGAACACTGAGAAAAAAAATTTTAAAAATTTCCAAAGCAAAAAAAAAACTAATTTAAATAAAACTTTTTAAGAGATTAAACTTTTGATACTTATTTCCTATTATTTTCCTTCTCTAAACTGATTTCCTTAAACCACTTTGTGTTTCTCAGTGTATTCCGGTTGGTGGCGTGGCCAAAAGCCCCCGTCTAGATGCCTGCCCCTACCCCTTCCGCATGACTCACCTCCTCCATCAGAGAGAACATCTGCTTGAGCTTGGCCCCCGCAAAAGCGGGATCGAGTCGCGTGCGGATCTCCCGCCACTCCGGGTGCTTGGCGAGGAAGAGATTGAGGGCGCCCATCTTGTCGCTCCGGGCGTCGCACTTGGCGAAGCGGTTCGAGAAGCTCACAAAATCATCGATGAGGACGGTGCGGGCGAGGTTGAGGTCGCGGATGAGGAGGGCCGGCTGGTGGAAGAGGTAGATCCCCACCACTGGCTCGTTGCGGAAGCGCTCGTCGAAGTAGAAGCGGCGCAGCTGCAGGGCAAAGGACTCCTCCAGGCGCAGGACCCGCGACAAATTCCCAAGGATATGCGTCGGCTGAACGAATTTCACGCGACGCCGCTGCCAGTAGACGTAGGTGCGGCGCGACCAGATGAATATCGCCGTCAGGATCGTCACGATCGCCAATAAAATATTTGTGGAGTAAGCCATAGCTGCGCCAAGTTGAATAAAAAAAAAAGAAAGCGATGCTCCTGCGCTGCTTTTATTTCAAGTCTCTGCTGGCGTCGCTGCGTGGCGGCGTTGGCTTTCCTTTACTTTGCGCTCTCTTTTGGCTTTGCTTTTGTGCTTTTGCAAGTGCCTCCCTCTTCGCTTATTTCATTTATCAGCCCCGTTCTCGCCGTTTTCTGTGGCAAGCTCTGCCGTTCTGCCACTATTTTTATTCCAAACACACTGCCAAGAATTTCGCGAAGCTTTTTTTTATATTAAATATTAATTTAGATTCCTTTTTAAATGCTTTTATTTTTGCTTTTTTTTTTTACTTCAGTTTTTGTTTCTCACATGTATTGCATTTTAAGTCGGTTATTATCACTATTTTGCATTTTCGGTAGCTTTCCGGTAGTTAGGACTAACTGTTGCTCAGCCTTTTGTTGTTGTTATTGTTATCAAACTTGTTGACCACTTGTTTTTTTCTCACTGTTCCCCTGTGCTTGCCGATTTTGTTGTCGCTTGGCTAGCTAGCTTTCCCTTTCGCACAGCACTTTCGACGCGTTTTATAAATAAAATACTTAACAAATTATATCACATGTTTTTTGAAGCAAGCAGAAGTATCCAAGAACCGCAAAAACACAATAAAATTAAGAATTAAATGCACTAAACAACGCGACGTCAACAACAAAGAAGAAGAGGAAGAAGAAGCAGACAGCCACGCCGAACGCGGAGAATGAGACAAAAAGCGGCCGGGAAGAAGCAGAGCTGGCGCGAGAGAGCAAGAGACCGGAGCTTTGAAAAGGGAGCAAATAGAGAGTAATTTTGGCGCTGGCACTGGCGTTTGCTGGCGAGTGTTGCTGTCGAACAACTAAAACCGCGAATAATAAATAATAATAAATAAAAGCACGCTAGCTCCACAAGTTGACGCTTCCAACTCAACTGACGCGATGCCGACGGGAGCCGGCCCCACCAAGCCAGCCACGCCGCCACCGTATCGCAAGTTTGCTGGTGGCGCGACAGAAAAAACCACAACAACTATTGCCGGGGGTGTTCCAACGAGAGAGAGATCTCGGGAGAGAGCCCCAAAAGAATCTGAAATGTCATTGCTTCTGAACGCAACCGTTTGCGATGCTTTACAGTAGGGCGGCAATGAAAGCTTTAATGATTTTAATATTTAAAATCAATATACAATCTTAACTAAAGTAAACTAACTAAAGTAATTAACTAAAGTAAATTTCAGGAACATTTCTGTATTGCAATATTGTGATATATGGTTTTGCCCACCCAAGTTAATAGTAGTAGAAAATCATCGAATATTTTAGCAGAATTCGTTTTGGCACCTCATTAATATTATCTTTAATTTTAATTAATAAGTAATCGGCGCCCACTGTGGGTGACAAAGGATGCCAAAAGCACCGCAAATAAAAGCGGAATGCGTTGGCAGAACAAAAACAATAGCGGCAGCTTGCCTGCGCTCCACGTGATGGCGACCGCGAAGCTTTCGATGACAACAAACGGAGAGCGCGAAACAAGAGAGCCAAATAGAGAGAGCCACGATAACTTTGCCGGTGAAAGACAATGGTCACTTGTTGTTGTTGTTTTTTATATTGTTCTTACCTTTTTTACATTTTTGCCCTGGTTTAATTCTTTTTTATTGCCAGGGCTGGGCAAAAAAGTTCAACACTGACAGAAATTGGTAGAGAATTAGTTAGATTTGAAGTTCAATTGAAGCAAACGTTTATACAGAGGAAGGTGAAAGCTTTGAAACTATAAGGAGTAGTTCAGCACCACAGTTTTCACTGTACTCATAGCTTTTATTTCCTTTTGACCAAAAGACACTTTGTTCAACAAATTGGCGCCGGGAGTAAAAGCGGAAGCAGCAATTGACAGAAATTTGCACTCTTCTTCTTCTTCTTAGTTACAAATGTGCAACATTTCCGGTTGCTTTTGTTGCCAAAAAACAGTTGGCCACATGGAATGGGCCAAGAGGGGTGTGGTTGTGGTCGTTGTGCGGGTGGTGTGGGGTTAAAGGGCCATTCTGGGGTTAAGGCTGGCTTTGATTAAATTTCACGCGCGACCGATTTGGAAGGGTTTTCCCGAAAAGGGGATTTTGAGACTTTTTGGGCGCGTTACCTTTTGCAGTTCGATTTGCATTTTGTCGGGAAAGTGGAGACTCGCTAAAATGAACTCTGGTATTTTGGGTGTTTGTTTATTAAATGGAAAGGGAAAGCTAAGAAACTTAAGCTTAATTTGTTTTGATTTAAGCTTAGTAAGAGTCTTTCGTAAAGCGGTCTATAGGGTGTCCACTGTAGTCTTGCCGGTGTGTCAATAATCGCTGTTTCTTATGCACACAACGGCTCTGCAAACACCAGCGCACTTGTCGCAACAATACGCCTCCTGCCACACCCCCACCCCACTCTTAGCCCATGTCTAGATCGCCTCAAACCCTCCTCCTAGTTCCCCGTTCCATCAAAATCAGCTCAGCGCAAATCAAAGCCGTCTCAATCAACAAACAAACAAACAAACAAGCAAACAAATAGACAGACAAACATTGGTGTGCGCATTTCAAGTCGCTCGGCGACACTGAGTTAAGGTGTGGGTGTGCATGGGCAAGGGCATGGAGCGGTGCAGGGTGGAAAATCTCCTTACGCTATTTAGTTTTCGGCCTGCGACTTTGTTTTCATTCCATTTGCGCTGTTTGCCTTGGAAATCTTTTAATTATTGTCACGCATCGCCCACGCCCCACCTTCCACCCTCCACCCACCACCCATAGTTTCCACTTGTGGGAGTTACGTCAGGTGTTTGGATTTTCTAGGCTATTAAGTCCGCGCTTTCGGAGGGGGAACGGCATACAGAACTATCACGGCTTTACAGGGATTTTGATTTAAATTGGAATTAAATTCTCGGATATCCCTAAATCGGATGAGAATTGACCAAGATATAGCCTCCGTTTTGAGCCATATTGGCCCTCACAAGGATTTTTCATTTTTCCAAGGGGTCTCCCCAGAAAAATTGTAAAAAATCTAAAAAAATTTTCGTGATCAGATTTTGATGCAGATACATAGGGAATTGAATTACGAATCATTTGATGTATCCCGTTTGAGAATCGGATGAGAATTGACCAAGATATAGTCTCCGTTTTGAGCCATATTGGCCCTCACAAGGATTTTTCATTTTTCCAAGGGGTCTCCCCAGAAAAATTGTAAAAAATCTAAAAAAATTTTCGTGATCAGATGTTGATGCAGATACATAGGGAATTGAATTACGAATCATTTGATGTATCCCGTTTGAGAATCGGATGAGAATTGACCAAGATATAGTCTCCGTTTTGAGCCATATTGGCCCTCACAAGGATTTTTCATTTTTCCAAGGGGTCTCCCCAGAAAAATTGAAAAAAATCTAAAAAAATTTTCGTGATCAGATTTTGATGCAGATTAATAGAGAATTGATTTACGAATCATTTGATGTAACCCATTTGAGAATCGGATGAGAATTGGCCAAGATATAGCCACCGTTTTGAGCCATATTGGCCCTCACAAGGATTTTTCATTTTTCCAAGGGGTCTCCCCAGAAAAATTGTAAAAAATCTAAAAAAATTTTCGTGATCAGATTTTGATGCAGATGCATAGGGAATTAAATAACGAATCATTTGATGTATCCCGTTTGAGAATCGGATGAGAATTGGCCAAGATATAGCCTCCGTTTTGAGCCATATTGGCCCTCACAAGGATTTTTCATTTTTCCAAGGGGTCTCCTCAGAAAAATTGAAAAAAATCTAAAAAATTTTTCGTGATCAGATTTTGATGCAGATACATAGGGAATTGAATTACGAATCATTTGATGTATCCCGTTTGAGAATCGGATGAGAATTGGCCAAGATATAGCCTCCGTTTTGAGCCATATTGGCCATCACAAGGATTTTTCATTTTTCCAAGGGGTCTCCCCAGAAAAATTGTAAAAAATCTAAAAAAATTTTCGTGATCAGATTTTGATGCAGATGCATAGGGAATTAAATAACGAATCATTTGATGTATCCCGTTTGAGAATCGGATGATAATTGGCCAAGATATAGCCTCCGTTTTGAGCCATATTGGCCCTCACAAGGATTTTTCATTTTTCCAAGGGGTCTCCCCAGAAAAATTGAAAAAAATCTAAAAAAAATTTTCGTGATCAGATTTTGATGCAGATGCATAGGGAATTGAATTACGAATCATTTGATGTATCCCGTTTGAGAATCGGATGAGAATCGGATGAGAATTGGCCAAGATATAGCCTCCGTTTTGAGCCATATTGTCCCTCACAAGGATTTTTCATTTTTCCAAGGGGTCTCCCCAGAAAAATTGAAAAAAATCTAAAAAAATTTTCGAGATCAGATTTTGATGCAGATGCATAGGGAATTGAATTACGAATCATTTGATGTATCCCGTTTGAGAATCGGATGAGAATCGGATGAGAATTGGCCAAGATATAGCCTCCGTTTTGAGCCATATTGGCCCTCACAAGGATTTTTCATTTTTCCAAGGGGTCTCCTCAGAAAAATTGTAAAAAATCTAAAAAAATTTTCGTGATCAGATTTTGATGCAGATACATAGGGAATTGAATTACGAATCATTTGATGTATCCCGTTTGAGAATCGGATGAGAATTGACCAAGATATAGTCTCCGTTTTGAGCCATATTGGCCCTCACAAGGATTTTTCATTTTTCCAAGGGGTCTCCCCAGAAAAATTGAAAAAAATCTAAAAAAATTTTCGAGATCAGATTTTGATGCAGATGCATAGGGAATTGAATTACGAATCATTTGATGTATCCCGTTTGAGAATCGGATGAGAATTGGCCAAGATATAGCCTCCGTTTTGAGCCATATTGTCCCTCACAAGGATTTTTCATTTTTCCAAGGGGTCTCCCCAGAAAAATTGAAAAAAATCTAAAAAAATTTTCGAGATCAGATTTTGATGCAGATGCATAGGGAATTGAATTACGAATCATTTGATGTATCCCGTTTGAGAATCGGATGAGAATCGGATGAGAATTGGCCAAGATATAGCCTCCGTTTTGAGCCATATTGGCCCTCACAAGGATTTTTCATTTTTCCAAGGGGTCTCCTCAGAAAAATTGTAAAAAATCTAAAAAAATTTTCGTGATCAGATTTTGATGCAGATACATAGGGAATTGAATTACGAATCATTTGATGTATCCCGTTTGAGAATCGGATGAGAATTGGCCAAGATATAGCCTCCGTTTTGAGCCATATTGGCCATCACAAGGATTTTTCATTTTTCCAAGGGGTCTCCCCAGAAAAATTGTAAAAAATCTAAAAAAATTTTCGTGATCAGATTTTGATGCAGATGCATAGGGAATTAAATAACGAATCATTTGATGTATCGCGTTTGAGAATCGGATGAGAATTGGCCAAGATATAGCCTCCGTTTTGAGCCATATTGGCCCTCACAAGGATTTTTCATTTTTCCAAGGGGTCTCCTCAGAAAAATTGAAAAAAATCTAAAAAATTTTTCGTGATCAGATTTTGATGCAGATACATAGGGAATTGAATTACGAATCATTTGATGTATCCCGTTTGAGAATCGGATGAGAATTGGCCAAGATATAGCCTCCGTTTTGAGCCATATTGGCCATCACAAGGATTTTTCATTTTTCCAAGGGGTCTCCCCAGAAAAATTGTAAAAAATCTAAAAAAATTTTCGTGATCAGATTTTGATGCAGATGCATAGGGAATTAAATAACGAATCATTTGATGTATCCCGGTTGAGAATCGGATGATAATTGGCCAAGATATAGCCTCCGTTTTGAGCCATATTGGCCCTCCCAAGGATTTTTCATTTTTCCAAGGGGTCTCCCCAGAAAAATTGAAAAAAATCTAAAAAAAATTTTCGTGATCAGATTTTGATGCAGATGCATAGGGAATTGAATTACGAATCATTTGATGTATCCCGTTTGAGAATCGGATGAGAATCGGATGAGAATTGGCCAAGATATAGCCTCCGTTTTGAGCCATATTGGCCCTCACAAGGATTCTTCATTTTTCCAAGGGGTCTCCCCAGAAAGATTGAAAAAAGTCTAAAAAATTGTTCGTTAACAGATTTTGATGCATATGCATAGGAAATTGAATTACAAATGATTTGATGTATCCCGTTTGAGAATCGGATGAGAATTGGCCAATATATAGACTTTTATTTCTGATTATAAAAATTCTGGAGGGAAGGAAGGACTTTAAAGACTTCCTTACTTGTTTTACTTTCCCAACGATGTTCGTTAAAAGGGGCATGCATCTTAAAAAATGTTAATTTTAATTGTTTTCTTGTTTTTCTTGTGATTTAACATCTAGTAATTAAAATCATCCCACACACCTGAATATGCTTATTTTCACATATCTTTTTTTGGGTATCTGCGAGATACTCTTCTCCACCTGCTCGCATATCTTTTGAGATGGTGCACTGACCATGGCCAGAAAGGAGAAGAAAATGAAAACAAAAAATACACCCACATGGTCCAGTAATCCCCGGGGAGTAATCCCACTTTTTGATGTTGAACCGCTTTATTTTTTGTTGAGATAAAGTGCGCAAAATAGATGCGTAATTTGACGTTAATGTTACGCTAATAATAATCTGTCAGCTTTGGGGAATGCAGCTGATCAGGACACACACACATGCCTATGTATCTTCAGGATACGCATCCCTCGGATGCGGATGCACATGTGTATCCCTTAGATTGCGATCGTGTAATGTGCTTAGGACCTTCTCGTCCTTTCGGCATGTGTGTGTTTTGTGTTTTCTTCCTTTAAGACGCTTTGTTGTGTTTGCCATTTTGACGGGTTTCGATTACTCATTGTTACTCCCTGTTACCCCGACCCCCTGCATTCCTCCCTGTATCTGTATCCCTTGTATCTGTATCTTTCTATCTGCATCTACGAATGTCCTTTCATGTGTGTAATCCACTCTGCTCGTTTTTTGCTCAAAGTTAAATGATGCGCACCTAAGAAGTGCAAATATGTATCTTTTCTCCCTTCTCGGCTACTGTTTTGATTTTTATTTATTTTTTTTTCCAGCAAGATGGACGGCTGATGAAAGCAAATTGCACAACAAGGATATAGAAAGGGAACACACAGGGAAAAAGATACAAATGTGTCTACAAAAAGATACTTTGATAAGTATTTTAGATAGAGAGATTGCATAATTGGAAAGAGATTAAAAAAAACTTTAATACTTTGGAATATTCAACTGATTTTATAAACTAATAAAATAAATGTAAAAATTACTTATAATATTTTCAAAATAAACATCCTTTGTGTTTAAGTTTTCCTCATAACCTTTAAGGTTAAAAGAAAACAAAATAAACATCAAATTTAACCTTGACCTGGCCATAAAGTCAAACCCAACAAACGCAAAGTCAAAACGCAGTCAACCAGTCCACAAAAAATACGCCAGAAGTCCTTTTCGGAAGACAAAAATGAGAAAAAATTCCCGCGACATTAAAAATTACTTAGAGAAAAGGTTTGCTTTCTGCGAAAAGTAAAAAATACACATAAATAGAGGAGAAAAAACGGCGAAACGCAGAAGTGAACTGCACTAGAAACCTACAAACCTAAATAGATCGGGTCAAGTTCTAAGTAAGCAGTCGGGATGTCCTTTAAAAAAAAGGATTGCAAATCGGCGAAACAACCGTAAAACGCGATTCCTGGTAGTTTAGGTACGAAATAGTGTCCCTAACCCCTTTTTGCCCACGCTAACAATTGCAAATTGTATTTGTAGAGCGAAAAGGGGTTAAAAAAGGAAGGGAAGGACAAAAAACGAAGCCAAAGGACCTCAGGTCGAGGCAAATAAATATTTATGACTATATGACAGGGACGTTTTTTTCTAGAAGGTTATAATATTAAGGATTGTGAGGGTTAAGTATGTTTTTAAATTAAGTTTTAAACTTGTTCCATTTATCAAGGAATAAAAATCAGAAACAAAACATTGTATACTCTACTTATTTTGATTAAAATATTTAACACAAGAACAATTATTTAGAATGAAAATAATGAGAGCTATCTCTGTATCACACAGGCATAAATCTGGTCCTTTTTTAAAGGAAATCTCAATGCTATTTTGGCAATGCAAATCTCAGTTTGGTTTCTCTATTTTTTCACTGCCCTGCTACAGTTGTTATCCTTTTTTTAGCTAGATCGTAAAGTAATAAAACCATAAAACGAGGACATAAATTAGGGAAAAGGGAGTAAATGTGGAACGAGAACCAGAACAAGATACGGTTTCGTTTTCGACGAAGGGTTAAAAAAATGCGTGTGAGTTTTTTCTTGAGTTTATGACTCGGTCAGCGAATGGGTTAATAACAATTGATTTTTCTGGTAAATTTTTTTGGCAGGACTACGCGGAATTGAACCAGAAACCAAAAAAACAGAAACCAGCACCAGAAAAAGATCTAAAACTAAAACAATATGAATTCTGTGTCTTGACTTTCGAGTGTAGAGTTCGGGTTTAGGAGTTAAGCGTTTTCTTGGGTTAAGATGCCGCCGGTACCGGTAAAAATATAAAGGAGCAATTAACATTAACCCCTTTGTGACTGACTCTTCGCAAAGATGCCGACGCTCCATAAAACTGTCGCATAAGTCAACTCATAGACCCATGGAACAATACAAAAAAAATGTATATTAATATTAATATTTTCCCTTTCCCATTTTGATGTCTCAACCTGCTGCTGTCCAACAAAAATGTTGATGATGAGATGCTCATCGTGTGAGTTTCGTTTAATTTTTCAATTAATTTCTTCTGTTTTCTCGGGGTTCTCAGAGTCAATATGCGCCATGTGTTGTTTTTGTCCCTCGAGAATCGGAGATCGACGACGCGGGCCCTTTTTTCCCTCTCTTTTTTATGAGCCCTAACAAATTTGTACAAATTACTGCGGTGTCTGTGCCCCTATCGGGCCATCTCTTTCGGCCATCCAAGTTGGCCAAGACGAGCTACCAAAATTGGGCCACACAGTCCATGTGAAAATCTGAATCGGAAAAATCCATGGGAACAAGTGGGGGTGGAGTGTAGCTGGAAAATCGGTGAATGGCTTTGGAAAAAACCCATCGCAGTGTCTATGCTCTAATTAAATTGATTTTCTTTTCAGGCAAGTGGAATATTTCAGATCAAAACCAAAGGAAAGAGAAGGATTCCGGGGTAAAAAATACAACTAAGCACTTTAATAAATAACTAAAGAAAAAAAATTAAATTGTCACTATAAACCCAAGCTTTGACCTAACCTTTAAGCCCTATTTGTAACCAATTTCGTCTTGTAACCAATTTCCTGGTCAAACTTTTGGTTTTCCGCACAAAAGAATGTGCCAGTTCTGCAGGCCCCAATTTCCTAGGATTTTGCCAGACCTCCCCCTGGCTTTTTTTGGGGGAACGCCTCAATCAACATGTCGTGGCCATGTTCTGAGCCGAGCCAAGCCATTTTGGCCAACATTTGGCCACAAGTGCAAGCCCACAAAATGCAGTTCATTCCCAAAAGCCCCTACCCGGCGCTGTCTTCTTGCCTCTTTGGCCGTGTGAATGTTTGCAGTCGAAAAGTGCAACAAAGTGCAACAAAAGTGCCCTCGAAATCTGCTCGAAACCAAACCAAAGGCCCCAATGCCGAGGTTCTAATCTGCACTGAGGGAAAAGGTTAGGGGAGCAGTAATTTATTGGGGATTGCTTTTCATTCAAGTTTCTAAGAAGTTTCTTTAGAAATGGATTTGATTACCTTTTTAAGCCGTAAAATTAAGCTAATGAAAATGTAAAAACAATTTTAAATAAATTGAAAATCATTTAAAATATTAATTTCTTAAATAAAATAAGACATATAAAGATTTCTTGAATTATTTTGAGGAGTGTAGACAAACAGTTTTGGTACCGAAACTGCCAACGAAATACTGAAGGAGATGCTTTAACAAAAGGCCCAGATTGCCTTTGGCTGAAGGGGGAAGGACCATTCGGGGGGTATAAATGGGTTAAAGTTCCCCTTAACCCCCTCACAATCAATTTCCTTGATTATTCGGCGCTTCTCAATTAAGGCGTCCATTTTAATGCACTGCCCGCTGCAGCCAAAAGACTTTATTTAATAAAATCAATTTCATAACATAAATTTGAAAGTGTCAAGAGGGGGCTGTGGGGCTGTGGGGCTGTGGTGGAGAGGCAAGAGGCAGCTTCGTCATTTGGGTGCCACATATTAATTCCAGTTTCGCACATTTCGTGCTTGCCTGCAAAATGCCGTAAATAGTTGCTGTCGCTGCTCGTCCTTTTCGTCCTTTTCCATTACCCCGTCCATAGCCCCCGCGTCTGACCATTCCTGCGCCCTCTCGTATACTGCACATTGTTGCATTTATTAATAATTATAATGTGTGGCGCTCGTCCTTCCCTTCCGGCCCCCAAATTTGGTCAGGATATCCCTTTTTGGGGCCGCGACAAGCTGGAATGTTTTCCATGCACTTTCCCTTGCTTTTTCGGCTCCTGCATTGCTGGATATCTGGATTTCTGGCTTCTGTATCCTGCATTCTGTATCCTGCGTCCGGTATCCTGCGTCCTGGCATTCATAAATCGCAGCTCATTTCGGTGTGGCCACGGAATGCACACGCATAATTATTTCTGCCTGTCGATTATGGAAACATGGTAGCGGATAACGGCAAATTATAGCCAGGACTTGTGTGGAAAGAATTCATATAAAATTCTGGAGTTCAGAGGACCTAGGCTTTTTGCTATATTGAATACTACGATAACCGGTACTATAGTCGTACCCGGTACTACTCTTTCTCCTACTATAGAATGCTTAAAACAAACCACCTCTGGTCTTGAATTCATATCCGACACTACTCCTACTTTAACACAGTTCAACAAATACCCGGTACTTCTCGAACTCAGATACTAATCAAAAACTAAATCCCAATTTCTTTGGAGTCCTTGGAAAGTTTATTCCTCCTCTAATGCCCCCATTTTTGCTCCTTTTTGTTTGGGTTAACCCAAAACTGCAGCCATTTAGATGCAAATGCAGTTTGAAAGGCGAAACCATTTATAAGGCCATAAAGATGCCAGAGGAGCTGCAGTTTACGAGTATCTCAGATACAGATACAGATGCATCTGCTGCAGTTAAGATTTCAGTTCCGTTTCATTCTAAATTCCCATCCTTTTTTGTTTGAGGATGTCTCACTTCGCGGCAATTACCCAAAGGAGATGCAGGCCTACAGTTACAGATACAAAGATACATAGATACAAAGATAGAGAGATATAAGGATATAAGGATACACGGAGAACGTTAGACAGGCGGCGCTAACCAATTTTCAATGGTTGCGCAATAACTGCAAATTTAATTTCGCAATTTCGCGCCTTGGATTCAATTGCCCCCATTTGGTCTTGCTTCTTCCAACCCCCTGTCTGGCCTATCTGTCCTGGTATCCTTTTTGATCCTTGCCAGAAAGAGACAAAGGGATAGGGAGAGCCTTGATGGTCCGGGATTTGGATAAATTGGCCAAACTAATCCAACTTTGTTAACCATAAATTTGGCAAATAAATTGGCAATGCTTTTGCATAACTAAAGATCCTTTCTTTCTATTCTGCGAAGGGATTTAAACTTTTAAAAATTATATATTTTTTTTTTCGATATTTTTAAGAAGTATCTTTTATGCCTTTTGAGATACTTTTCTATCTTGGGCCGTTAAGTTGCTTCTGCTTGGAAAGTGGTTTGCCAAAATTGCCGCGAAAAAGCAATTGTGGAAAGGAGAAATCCATTTCGGGTTATCCGCGAATTTCAATCACGCGGCAATGAATAAATGGAGGGGAAAATCAAGGAAAATCCAAGGAAAAACCGGGAAAAAATCAAGGGAGAGGAGACCCAAGGTTCCCCCCTTAAGTTTTTCTCGAGAAGGGGAACTTGAATAAAAATAAATATACATACGTGAGATGCCAAGGCAGAAAGGGGGAGACAAAATATTTTCCGCTGGTGAAAAATTGCTCGAGGAAAATCCACTTAAGTAGCTTTGACAAAACTACCGGAGTCAGGCCCGGCTACAGAAAGATACAGATACATGTCGATGCTTAAGATACAGATACGGATACAGACACAGAGATACATCTGGGGAAGATTTATGGGATCTTTTAGAAAGAGTTACACCAGCATCTAGGGAGAATCTCATCAAATTTGTTTAAATGCCCATAAATCTCCCCGGGCAGCTGCAGAATCACTCGAATTCGAAATCCGAAAGATCGAAGGAGGAAAAAGCGACTAAAAGGAGTGGAAATAGAGCCCTAAGCTTCGTGTAAACAATCATTAAAAATCATTAACCATTGGCGCCACTTTCTCATAATAAACATCAAACTCCATTCAGCAACTTCTACACGAATGGGAGGAAAAAACTGCAGCCGATACTTTGTGTATTTTGTAAAGGCACTGGGAGAAAAAAAGGCAAAAAGTTAACGAAGAAATTGGCAAAATTTTTGGACAAAGCTACGAGTATTTCTGACTTTTCGAATCTTTTAAAATTGTCATTACTTTCCCTATTTATTACAGAACAACTCTTCATTTTTTCGTGTATTTCCTTTTTGTTTATGCAATGGCAGCGTGAGAATTTTGCCACGCCCCCCAGCCGACAAACCGCCCATCCACCCACCAGCTTAAATGGCTGGCCATAAAAACCGCTTTGGTCATAAACAAAGTCCAGTGAGAAAAAAAGCAAGAAAAAAATCAAATGCCAGCAAACAAACAGAAATTATTTGGTTTTCTGGTCATGCCCGAAAAGAGCAAGGCGCCAAGTATATAGTCCATAGATATATCCCCCATATAGCCCCAAAGTACGAGTAGATCCAATTCGTTGGCCCATCCAAGGCGGACAGAACCAAACCGAACCGAGCAGAATTTTTATTGGAAACATTTTTACGGCTACGCGTTTTTATGGCCGCGTTTAAAACAAAACAACAAAAAAATGGGGAAAAAAGGAAAACCAACGAGTAACAAAATAGCAAATCGAAAACATTGAAAATAATTAAACAACAAATTGCCTAAAAAACAAATAAACAAAATCTCCAAAACAGGGTGAAACGAATATATTCGAGAATGTCTTTTTTTTGGGGCAGAAATTCTGTGAAATTAGTTTCCAATTTGTACTTAAAAAAAAAAATTTAATTTTAAATTCAATTGAATTTAAGTTAAATAAGCAATAGGACAATGATTAGTTGCGGGTATCATTTGCATAGCCCTCTTCTAACTTTAAAGCCTTTTTCTTGCACATTTTAAGCCTTAATCTCTTTCTCTAAAGAAGATCTAAGGACATGTATGTCCTTATTCTATAACTCCACCAAAATCCCCAATTGAAATCCCCCCCTGCTTAGTAGCTACTTACAAGTATCCAAATAAACATGCAGCCGCAACCACATCCCTCCGCCTCCCCCAAAGCAATTGTTTCGATACAAGGTTCGATACCCCCCACGGATTTTTCTGTTTTTTCTTTTTTTTTGGGGCCATAAATCTAAGCGTCAAACGGCAGCGCGACGGAATAATCAGAAATCAATACAATCTGCGTAATATGTTTTATGCGCCTTGGCCGCCTTTCCAACTTGGCTTTCTCTCTTCAGCCATTTTTCCGAGCAATTGAGCTTGATGATGCCACCACATTCGCTTTTTGTAAGCGAAGACCCCCCTTTTGATTAAGCCACCAAATAAAACACGAGCAGGAAGAAAAAATAAAGCCCAGGACCATGACGTGACTTTTTGCCTTTTCTTTCCGTCCACACGATAATCAAAAATCACGCACACAATGGATATCCTTTAATAGTTGAATTGAATTGCCCAGGAGGAGTGTGTTATTTTGGCACTGAGAAAAAAAGTATCAATATCGTCCTGATCTATAAAAGAAAAACACTAAAAAAGTTCTTCAACGGCTTGGGACAGACAGTTTTTAAATAGAAAATAGAGTTATGACTAAAGGGGAACCTTACTTGGTTTTTAGTAGGGCAAAATTAATTCAAAAGTTACCAATAAGTTGGAAATTAATGAAAATAAGTTAAGGAAAGCCCTGGCATTTTTTTTTCCAGTGTTCTACTTTTCAGTGTTGACTTTATTGGCCTCATTGCAAAAAGGCGACGACGAGGACTAGGACTGCCAGGACGAGAACGATGAGCTGCAACTCCCACATCCTTCGGCTTTTCTATGACGTGCTTTGACACACAGACCCCCTCCCAGCCCGTCTCTAAAACACACCCACCCACTGGGTGTGTTAGCAACCCCCATTTTTTGGCAGATGGCATCATTACACGGCCGCGTCGCACGCAAAATTGTGCGAAATTTGGTGAGCCGCGTGTGGCAAGTCGTGTGGCGGATTCAATTCGCAAACTTTGCAGCCCCCAGACACATGGATACTTTTTGATGCCAGCCTACCCGCCACCCACCACCCACCACTCACCACCACCCACCTCCCATCAACCCAACTGGCATTGCCCCGCCCCTCTAATACGCTTTGAAGTCGTTTAAAGAGCGATTGGAAAACAGAAGCAGATGCCAAGTGCCATTTGAAGGGAAACTTCTGATTTTACTTTCACTTTACTCTGTAATGTGGCTTCACTTTTGGCTGAAGAGCCAAATCCATATGCCCTGGACTTTAAATTGGCCTTCTAAAATATGCCATAAATTTTCAACACAATTTTCGGCAAGGGAAACATAAGTTTGAGTTCCGTGATTTGAGATTTGTGAATAACAAATTGTATTGCAAATAAATTATGCATGGAAAAAGGTATACATTTTAATTAGGTGTATCAGATTTGATAAGATTTATCTTATAGATTTCAAAGACTAACGATACCCGATACTTAACACATCTTTTATAGAAATAATATTTCGATCTATTTAAAAAAAAATACTTTAGAACTATTAGCTTACCCAAAGCCCTGAACTATTCCTATAATTAACTTGACTATTCGGTTATGTTCTCAAAAAGTTGCCATCAACTTTGCGCGAGTCCTACGGTCCTGTTGTGTCCTTTCTGATCACCCCCATCCTTTGGCGTGAATTAAAACATCAGCCCTGAGGCAATGACGTCGTTAAAATAAATAAAGCGACACGAAAGATGCTGCAACTGTGCAACCATAAACGGTAAATGGGAAATTCTATTGACTTGGCGACAAAAGGACATCCAAGGGAAACAGTTTTCCTCAACAAGAAGAAGAAAAAATTTGATGTCAAAGTCTCCGCATTGTCTGCGACCGAGCGATGGTAAAAAAAAAGGAAAAACAAAACAAAAGGGGGCTGATCGTGTTGGAAAAACTCGGCTGCTCCTGGCTTTGCCCTTTGAAAAGGACACTCTCCCTTCCATGCGAATGCATCCATTGTCCTGGCGAACAGGATCAATGAAGAAGTTCGAGCGAGAGAGCGGGTGACTGTGAATGAAAAACTAAAAATCCAGCGATCCTTTCTGCGCTGTGACAGCTCCTGGCCGGGGCAAAAACAAATGCAATGTTATCCTTTTGTCACCAAATGCTACTAAGAATTATTTTGTTGTCCTCGACAGCGGCGACAGCCCAAATAACGATTCAATAAAACAAAATTAATGTCCTTCTTCATCTCTTTTTTTGTTGACTTTAGATTGTTATATCATCTCGCTGGCAACTTTACAAATATTTGTAAACGCGCCCTTTCTACAAAACCTTGTTTGGGGTTTTATGCGATTCCGTAGGAGGGAGTTGGGCTAAGTCGAGGAACTCGCTTATTTGTTATGCCACTTTTTATATTTTATTGTTATATTTTAAGCTTAAACTCTAATTGTAGTAAAATTTATTATTAAAAAAACATTTATTTGTGCCCCATTGCAAAGCAACGTTGACACTTGCCACCTATACAGCAACGGCGACCCAAAAATCCATACCTAGTTCTCGAGAACACTAGGATGGCGTAAGGCGACTTCCGATCGGAATCCGGACTTCCGATCTTCCGTCGCCTTTTGGCAAGACACCGAGGTGCACCTGATGTCCGCAAATAAGGCTTCATTTTAAACCTCTGTATGACCCGAAAGCGGCCTGAACTTATTGGGAATTTCATGGCAAGAGGTTGGGAAACTATGCCCTTTCGTTTTAATTAGCTTTGTTTAGCCTACTGAGAGTGATTCTTTTTTTTGGTTGAAGAATAAATTAATCTACAGGTTTCTTCTGTGTCAGAAATTCCTCATCTCTGAATTTCGAATTTATTTATTTGTTTTTCTGTTTTTTTTTTCTGTTGGATTCTGTTGAGCACGAACCATTATTATCGGGGCAGTATTATCTCGGGGAGTTTCGACACAAGGCGGATGACACGCGGCACTCACCACCGCCGGAAAACAAGGGGATATACTTGCAATATCCCACTCCCAGTCCCATTCCCGGTACCAGTCCCAGTCCCTGTCCCATTCTTTCCCGTCCATTCCAAGGGCGATGATGAGGATTCTGATGATGATATCGCGATGATGATCGTCGCCAACCAAAAACGCGCGGCCTTCCGCACTCACACAGACACTCCAGACCCACTCACACACCCAAGCACTAACACACTCACACAGAGACACTCACACCCAACGGTGGTTTATGCTTGTTATCGAAAAAACGGGGTGGGGTCTCATAGAGAAAGGGGGTGGGAACACTCGAAACCCAAATGCAACCGTGGCATAGCGGCCTCGCTTTTCTTGTTTCCCATTTACTATTTCCGTTTTTTGTTTTCGGGGTGATACTCATTCAAAATGGCGAAAATTTTAGACTGTTACAAAAATACACGAAATAGGGGGAGGGGCTGGATAGCTGGATAGTTGTGGAGGGTTTGGCGGGTTGTAGTGGCAATCTGCGGGTTGCATTCTTTGGCCAAAATGGTTTTCTCGTCTCGTATTCATTTCGATACTCTAGAGAAAAGCCCAAAAGAGGGTAGGTTGGGGGGTGCATTGTTTGTGTGAGAATCAGTTTTTATTTTTTAAATCCGCATCGAATCCATGTCAATATGCAGTCATGGAAACGGGTATTATGGTATTACGAAGGGAGAAGTCCTTGAATATAAAACAAAATGTTTTATATAATATTTGGAATATTATTAATATCTTGTGGCCCGCCACACAAAGCTCATAAATCGCTCACGACGAGCAATTCTATATAAATGTTTTAAAATACAGCTAAAAGCATAAATTTTGAGTAAATAATTTTAAAAAACCAACAAAGACAAAGTTTATTTGGCGGTTTCCGAAGATTTAGATCATTTTTGTTGCGGCATATTTTTCTGTGTTTTTGCGGATTCACGCAGATGGGCGGTTTTGGGTGCTGCTGCCAAAAAATAGATATTTATATATATATATTGATATATATATATACTTATGTATAAAAAACTATATATATATATATATATATATATAATTTATTGGGTTGAAATATTTTAGGGAAATGTTCCGGAAAGATATGGTTTCGAATTAATGGCCAGCAAATGTTGTTTTACTAAAAATAAAATCCATTTACTTTGGCAAACTCGATTTCCCACGCCCTGCAAAAAACACACAGAGCACATTTTTTGTGGACAATGGTTTTTGATTTAGTTTAAATTGAGGCAGTGCCAGTGGTAGTTTGTTTTGTAAACATTTTGCTGCCTTTTGACCTGGTCAGAAAGGCAGTAGGCCCGAGAAAAAACCAGGCCCAAACCAGACTCATTGTCTGGCCGGTCAGTTTTTGGTTTCTGGTATTCGGGGGTTTGACTTTCGGCCTTTTCATCTCATTTCGTCACTGGAAAATTGACTTGTTACAATTTTCCTCGGAATCACACCTTTATTTTTAGATCCAACTAATTTATTTTCATTTTCTTTTAATATTTTTGGTTTTTGTTTTGTGTAAAAATGTCGGCAACGCCCTCAGAACTATTTTCATTTATTATTACATTTTTTTCTAGTTGTTTTTGATTCCGACTTGCCTTGTCGGGCCAACAAATTGTCGTTTGGAACAATTGTCCTTAGATTTAGGGGAATTATTTGGAATTTAACCGATGACAGGACTCTAACTAGGTTAATATGAATGGAATTGTTTTGGTTTTCAATGGTTTGTCGGTTTTTTCTTTGATATTATTTCGAAACATTACGAGAAATATTGGCAAACAAATAACAAATGAATAGAAAGGATATACATATTGTTAGAAAATATATTTTCCAGACAAGTTTCTTTCAATCAAAACAAATACATTAATTCAATTTAATCAACAAATAACTGCAATTTCTTTGGCTCTAAGTAGAACACACTTTCTTATCCTTAAATAAGGACTTCCGTGAGCCAAAGGGCTCCTTTTTCTTATTATGATAATTTACGAGCTCGGTCTTAAGGGGTTAAGACCTTTTTCGAGGCGTAAATTGTGATGAAAATCGCTGAAGCGCCATTTAACCGCGGCGGCCATTTAGCTAGCATCCTGAAGCTAAAAGAGCGAGTCCTTGCTAGTCCTTTTTATTGCCCGCCAGTGCCCTCGAGCCCCGGAGCCCCACGGCACTCCGCAGAAGCCAAATTGAAAGAAAAGTTTTAATTATTTTTAATTTTCATGATTAGTACTTTGCGTTTACACCCTCCGCCCGCCCCCTCAAATGGGATTTTCTTCAGAGCCCACGACTTTCTCTTGTTAATTAAGCCCAACAATAGTGGGTGGCATTTCTTTCTAAAGAGGGAGTGTGATAATGATAATTTTCTCACTTTCCTTGGGGTTGGAAAGCATCTTCTGCCGCTGACACAAGTTAATGAGTTTCGCGCTTTTGCGCCTTCTAAAATTTTACCAGCGGGTGTACTTTGAATATCCCCATTTCTTTCGCGCTGGATGGCTCCCTCTCTTTCCCGGCCGAGACCCAAAAGTCATCTGTCTTTGTCTGTCCGGGTGCGGCTACCCCCAAAAAAGACGTTTTGGCTTTTTGGCAATTTTTTAATTGTTTCTTTATGCAAAGTGACATCCTGGGAGACAAAAGAGCGAGGCAGCGAGTCCGCAAGACCCCAGAGTGTGGGCGGATGGCCCATTAATACCACTTGCTTTTGTGTACCAGGTACAGCCCCCCTTCTTCTCTTTCACTCACAAAAAAATCCCATAAATCAGCAAATACTTAAAGCCTTTTCCGGATAACCGGAATGATGACTGGCCATTTCTCAATGACAAAAGGTGAGTGGAAAATGGGGGAAAAGCAGCGGAGCGGAAAAGTTGACATTGGAAAATTTTGGAGCCAACTAATTGAGATGACAATTTGATTAAAAGGCCATGATTGCTGACAAAAATAGAGCCCTGGGTTAAAGTTTAAGCTAATAGGACTAATAATTAATGCCGAATTTGATTCAAAGGATTTTAAAAGGATTCTTGTATTTATTTTTTAATAATCAGGGAAGGCTGAAAGACTTTCCTCTTTTCGTTTAGCCAAAACCCCTTTTTTTGGCAAAATCTTTCATATAACCTGTCCGGGATTAATTTATAAGGATCCCACGCCGCATGTCCTTGAGCTACTTATTTGGCTCCTCAGATCTTTTGCCGCTTTCGGAGCGGAGGGCTTCAGATTTTCATTCATCGTCCTTTTCTGGCTCCCGAAGGATTCATTCATGGGAACTAAATGTCACTGCTAATCGGCTCTTAATCGGCTGAGTAATCAATCCTCCTTCAACTTGTTTGTTGTTTTTCCTCCTTTTTGGTTACGACTTGATGTCGAGGACATTGCCACAGGTTGTTGGGATTACGGGGAATTTTCCCATGTCCTTTTTGCCGCCGTTATCGCAGCTGAGCCTCTTGCGCACGGTTAGATGCATTGTCCTTTTTTTCTTCCATACCAAAATCTGGATATATCTTTCAATATATATGCAAGATGATGCATTAGGCACTTCCGAGTCGATCTTGTGGGTTAAGCCGCTTAGCCAAAGTGTCCTTCTATTGATCTTTCGGCTCGGCTTCTATCCTGAAGGCATTCCAAGGGGCATTGTCCTTTGGCCAGGACTCGCTCGCTCTCTGCTTCTGTTTAGTTTTAATGCATTTTAGCTAAATGCGCTTGACAGATGATCCGCCTTCTCTCCTTCGCTATCTTTTCTTCTCTTTTTTTGGCTCCTTCGAAGTCATCTACACCGACATTCAATCATCCTTTCCCTTCCTGAAGGCGATCCTGCGATCCTGCGGAATATCCTGCCATTTCATGAATCAAACAACTGGTCATGTTAGGGGCATAGAGAGAAACTTTCTTCTTCATACGACTGAATAAATCCTTAAAGTTTATTCAAAAATATTCACACCCAGTACTTGTGTGGTTTTTGAGGTAAAAACACTGAAGTACGAATATTTTCTCTCCTAAAACTATTGGTTTATTTTTAAAGTATTTCTCTCAGTGCCCAAAAACAGCGGGAAGTGGCAAATATTATTTTAGTAGCCAGTCTAAACTCTCCTTTTCCCTTCGACCGGGTCCCATTGGTAGCTAATTATGTAATTATGTTGTCAAAGGGTTTCGCCTTTAATTTCTTCGCGTTGTGCGCGGCGTCATACTGTAACTATACCATATATTTAAAAATATATATATATATATATACATATATAGTTATATATAAACGACAACAAAAAAAAAGAACAACAATTTGAACCCGTGACTTGGCTAATCAATTTTGTTGTTGCTTCGTTGCGGTTGACCAAACCCGCTGTTAGCCACTCATTTGGAACCAATTGGCTCACTGCGTTTTGGCCATCTTTGGGCTTCTTAAGACACTCGAAGCTCACCCAACCATGGCGCCCTCTAATCGGCGGGGGGCGTGGCACTAACCAGGGGTTAGGCGTCACGGGTTGGAGGGAAAATTATCATCTTAGCCCCTAAAAGGTCGCGTTTGTCATAAGTGGGAAACTTATCTTTGGGTTCATAAAAAAATAATTAAAATGAAACCGGAAAATGGAAACCATAAACATGTTTAGAGGTGGGAAATTATGAAGAATGTTTGAGTGAGCTTTGAAGAATGTTTGACAATTGAAAAGGCTTTTCAAAAAAGTCTGTTCGAAACTCATCCAAAAAATTATTTTTAAAATAAATAGAAGGTTTAAAACTTTGTTTAAATTAAAGCTAAAGTCTGGGTATTTATTTTTTAATTTAAAAACATGCTACCCGAACTTTGAAAAAAAAAAACAAAGGCTTTAATTTTCATCAATTTCAACCTCATTAATATGGTCTTGCCCCTTGTTGCTGTCGCTGTTGCAGTTTCAGTTGCAGCAATTTTTGTTGCATGTTGCTGTGTTGTTGCCGTTTCTGTTGTTGTTGCTGTTGGTGTTGGTGTTGCTGTTGCATTTTCCCTTTGTTTGCATTCATGTCGCTGTTCGGGCTGCCGTTGGGCTGCATTTTGACATTTTGACGAAGAGGAAATGTCACGTCACGTCGTGTTTTGCCGCACACCTCCAATTTCCGGTTCAGTGAGCTGCCACCCCCGCAGACCCTCGACCTCAGTGACCCCCCTTAACCTTCGTTAAAGAGCCAGACGGGACGCCATGGCCACCCACCCTTTTATTCCATTTTCAAATGATGGAAACTGCCATTGCAATCGAAAATTGCACGCACAAAATCATTGCACATGGTCGGTGGAAAAGGGGTTTCTGGGTGAATGGGATCCCGGGTGGGGTAACCACCCTTTTAAGACACGAAAAATTGGTTGGTCGCTTTGTGGATGGACCGTGATTTTTGGAACCATACTCTGTGGTTTTTTCGGGCTTCCCTTTTCATCTTTCTGCCTTTGATTTTTGTGTCTTTAAACTGAAATTTGATGAGAATTTAGTTAATTGGCCCCCAAAACTAGGCAAAGCAGGCCTACTACGATTACGTAACAAGTTTGTGGTATTGGAAAACATAATTCCTAATCGGTTTTGGCCTTAAAGTCATTAGGCTCCCAGTTTTGGGAGTTCCAAGTCAGATCAAAATTAATTCGGACTACCGAAGAAAAAAAAGTAAATGTGAAAAAAAAGTACGATAAAAAAGTACAAAAAAAAAAACGATAAAAAAATGTGATTAAAAAAAAGTACGACAAAAAAGTACAAAAAAAAAACGATAAAAATGTGATTAAAAAAAAGTACGACAAAAAAGTACAAAAAAAAAAACGATAAAAAATGTGATTAAAAAAAAACGATAAAAAATGTAAAAAAAACGATCAAAAATGTGATTTAAAAAAAAACGATAAGGTTGTGAGCTGGAGAATTCTACTCAAGGACGATTGTGGATCAAAAGAGGAGGAGGAAACTGTAAGTTATGAAGTTTAGAATGTAAACACCCCAAAGGATATCGAAGTTCATGTGAGTGAAATAGTGAGTAATGACGATTTAAGTCGATAGAATTTAAAGAAACTAGAAGGGGAGTTTGGATAGCTATAGAAATTTGAGAAGATTCGATAATTATTGTGAGGTATAGGAGAAGATTCTAAAGCTTAATTTCTTGAATAAAATATCGAAAAATCAGAAGAATTAGAAAAGGGAAAATGAATCAATTTTGATTATAAAATAACTTTTTTTTTTTAACTGGGTCCTGATTTTCTTATTATTCTATATAGTAAATATACTACTTTGGTCCTGATTCTCTAATATTCTTATATATTATTCTTGTAATTGGCCTCCGCCTACTTTAATAATTTTTAACAGTTTTTAATTTTGTGGCACCTAAAATATGCTTAGGTACGAAACGAATTCTTTTCTTTGCTGATTTTCTTTTAAGTAGAATTTAAAACTTTTATATAAACAAACAGCGATATCCTTGAACTCTTCCCGTAGACTTTCTATGAGAGCTTACGCCCTCTGTTGGCCATGTTGGTAATGTTGTAATTTTTTTGAATGGCGAAAGCTTTGGCGCCATCGCTTTTGACTTAAAAAGCGAAAGGGTTAAAAAAGTTCTTATCCCTTGTTTCCTTTGTTTTTTTTCCTACCACCCTCTTTTTTTTTTATTTATTTGCCTTAGTCCTAATATTTTTTTGAATAATTTTCGTGTTTATATTAATTTTATTTTTATTTTCAAGTGATTTTGATTGGATCTTGTTCAGCCTTTTTTTTTTCTATTAAGAGATGGTTCCTAAAGCTTGATAGTATATTTTGTTCTTATTTTCATATTTTATATATTTTTTTATTTATAATTTATTTTTAAATGCTACTGAAAACCTCTGTGCTGTAGATGTTCTCGATATTCGCTTTGTATATATTGCTTATAAATCTTCTTTCCTTATTTTGTTATTAATTATAATTCTTCTATATATTTTTTTGTATTCTGTGCTCTGTAAGGATCTTTTAACTGCATTATGTTTGCCCTAAAATTCTCATTTTAATTTATATTTATATTTATTTTCCTTGGTTCACTCGAATCTTAGTGTTAGAGTGCATTCGCATATTAATGATATGAAAAAATGTTATTTACTTAATCATTTAAAGAAATCAATTGTTCTAATATACAAATATACAAATTACTTCTTTGCTTAGTATTTTTACTCTCATATGTATATTTGACATCTATTTTTTTTATTATTATTTTATTTATTTTCTTAAGGTTCTTTTTATTTGTGTTTATTTAACCTGCTCTGCCTGTATGTCTGTGTGTGCATGTGTGGTGGGAGTCCTTCACATGTCCTTTCAGACAAATTGCTGCTTTGTTTACTCATTATGTCGATATTGTCGCTGCTTTCTAGACACTTTTAATTGCATTTGAAAAAAATAACTTGGAGCTATAGAAGAGGAGGAAAAAAGATTTCAAATTAATTGCAACCATTCTGCTGTCTGCTTTGCTTCGGTTATATTTTTTCCTTCTATTTTTTATCCTTTATAAATTGTGGTCTCATTAAAATTAAAACAAATTAATCTCCTCTCGCAGAGGCAGGCTATTCTACATCGATCTGCGGTACCTGATGGATCCCATGTGTGTGGTCTGTATTTTTCAAAACTATTTTTATTCTACTAACCTTTTGTTTGGTGTCTTACAGTTTCAAGTACAAGGAAATCCACTTGAGGCCGCCAAGCTGTCTGACAAATGTCCCTTGTACCTCCTTCCGGCACTTGAGAAGTCCTGCAGGAGCGGCGGTCAACCACCCAGGACATTTCCCAACCACTTGACCAGCTACCCATCGGAACTTTGGCTATCAAATATCAAAGGACTCTGCCTGCCCGCCTGCTTTCCGGCTTTCCTGCCATCCCGTGCCCAAGGAACGTTATTAATGATTTGTTATTTTTGGATCCCGAAATCGTTAAATGTTGTGATCGATGAAAAACACAGGGAACGCCTGAAAAATCTGGAAATTCTGAAAACTTGCTGACTGATTGATAGTTCTTCCTGTGCTGTAGACCCCGGAGACTTCCCCTCTATCTGGAGTCTTATTTTTATTTTCAACTAAACTATATTGTCTATACTTTAATTATTTTTATTTTTATTTTAAATGTTAATTTTTTTTGTTTTGTATACTTATTATATTATATAATAATACTTTAAAAAAGGAATTATACTACGTTTGTTGTCAAAGTAAATTTATCGAAGTATTTCATTGAAATGGTGGACGGGATGCAAAAAGGATATAAGATTAGTAAGAACATAAAAAAATAGAAGTTTTAAAAATTCTTGGCATCGAATTAAGAAATCCTTTATGAATGCCTTATTCAAATTTTCCTAACTCTTGTTTATATCCTCTTTTGCCTTATAGTGTTTCATTAATTGGATTTATCTCTCAACTCTATAAAACTAATGTTGGGATCTTTGGTTTTCTTTTTTTTTTTTTTTTTTTAATCCACCCACCCATCCATCTGTCCTTCCACTAAAGTAAACACAATTAATGAGCAAGCACCCACACTCAAGTTTTCTCAACCCTTTCAGGAGTTCGAAGGACCTGGTAGAAAAAGCGTATTCTAAATTGCTTAGATTAAAAGCATAGTTTGGGGTTTAAGCCAAGATAAACATGTATAGTGGGCGTGTATAGTGTCAGGGGTGGGGGCTATGTGTGTTTCGTTGAGTGACAGGACACCTCAGTTGAAAAGGACGACGCATCGCGCACGCTGTCACTTTTGACAAATTATAAACGTCATTGCCAGCGACTTTGACGGGCTGTTTGGGGGGTTGGGAGGTTGGGGTTTTCCTGGTTTTGGCTTTTCCTGCGGCTTTTCCCCCAGGCGTTCATTCGCGCTTCTCAAGTTTAGCCAACTGATTAATGCAATAGTTTGGCCAGACATGAAATTAATTACAGCCAGAAGATTGGGAAATTTATTTTAATTTAAACATTTGATTAATGGTAAGATTTCAGGAGAAGTTTATAAAATTAAAAAACAAATCGTTCCTATTTCCTAAAACAAATCCATGAATATTATTAAAAGGACCAAGAAAGGGCTATAAAATAAAAAAAAAGAAGACAAAGAAATCTATTTCCAAAATAAATTTCCTCCAACAAAAATAAAGGAAACCCTGAAATAATATTTTCAGGGATAAGCCCCAAGTTAGATCAACAAATAAACGCGAGACACTAATCCGGGGCACGTTCGCCAGGACCCGGCAACGTGTGTGGGTGCCACAGGATATGCTGCGGCAGTTGTTTTTGGGACCTTCAGCAAATGGGGATCATAAAAATATAAGACCTCGACGGACAAAGCACTAAGCCGTTGCCAAGGATGCGTTAATTGGCCTCCAAAACGCGTGCCATTTCCTGGATCCCCCCTCGATCAGGATCAATGATCCCTTAAATTCGGTTCGAGTTCGAGTTCGAGTTTTGAGCTCATATAAGGGATCGTAATCCTTCAGCCGGAACTGTAAACAATAAATACAGCGCCGAGGGCGAACCTCCACTAATCCAGCAGTTACATTTCTTGTTAATTGATTTATTATACGCCTGCGCCATCAACGCATTATATAGCTTTATATATACGTATATCTTTAGATATGTGTGTATAAGGATGATCCTTTGATCCTTGGCCTGTGCTCCTTCAATGGCTTTATGAGTGTTATTCAGTTTCAGGCGCGCCATGTCCTGCGGGGGTTGTTTGCCCAACATTCCGTCAGTTGTTACAAAACTGTTTCTTTTTTTTCGTTTCGGCTTCTTGGAACTTTCCGGCAACAATAAAAAATAAAAATAAAATACCTATTTAAATGGAAAAGGGGCGGGGTGGAGCTAAGCAGGATATGCCTAACACTTTTGTGTTTCACAAGAAAAAAAATAGCACAGGATGCAGCTTGCTTTCTTATTTCTTGCCAAATATAATTGGTTTATGAAATGAAACTAAATGACATATCAAATAGCGAATAATTAAGAGTTTTCTAAAGGATATTTTGAGTTCAAAAAATAATATCAGCATATTTTAAAGTGATTCTTACTTATATAGATTTTGAATATACATTTATATCGGTTTCAAATGCGAATATTTCGCCTATTTCTTTACCGATTCGGGAATGTAAGACCACTTTGATCCAGAAGGCGGAACAATACAGATTCTATCGATTCTTCCCCATTTTTCCAAAGCGGAAAAGAATCTAAAAAATTTTTGGTGATAAGATTTTGATGCAGATTGATAGGGAATTGATTTACAAATCATTTGATGTATTCCGTTTGAGAATCAGATATAGCCTCCGTTTTGAGCCATATTGGCCCTCACAAGGATTTTTCATTTTTCCAAGGGGTCTCCCCAGAAATATTGAAAAAAGTCTAAAAAAAATTTTCGTGATCAGATGTTGATGCAGATGCATAGGGAATTGAATTACGAATCATTTGATGTATCCCGGTTGAGAATCGGATGAGAATTGGCCAAGATATAGCCTCCGTTTTGAGCCATATTGGCCCTCACAAGGATTTTTCATTTTTCCAAGGGGTCTCCCCAGAAAATTTGAAAAAAATCTAAAAAAATTTTCGTGATCAGATGTTGATGCAGATGCATAGGGAATTGAATTACGAATCATTTGATGTATCCCGGTTGAGAATCGGATGAGAATTGGCCAAGATATAGCCTCCGTTTTGAGCCATATTGGCCCTCACAAGGATTTTTCATTTTTCCAAGGGGTCTCCCCAGAAAAATTGAAAAAAATCTAAAAAAATTTTCGTGATCAGATGTTGATGCAGATACATAGGGAATTGAATTACGAATCATTTGATGTATCCCGGTTGAGAATCGGATGAGAATTGGCCAAGATATAGCCTCCGTTTTGAGCCATATTGGCCCTCACAAGGATTTTTCATTTCTCCCCAGAAAAATTGAAAAAAATCTAAACAAATTTTCGTGATCAGATTTTGATGCAGATGCATAGGGAATTGATTTACGAATCATTTGATGTATCCCGTTTGAGAATCGGATGAGAATTGGCCAAGATATAGCCTCCGTTTTGAGCCATATTGGCCCTCACAAGGATTTTTCATTTTTCCAAGGGGTCTCCACAGAAAAATTGAAAAAAATCCAAAAAAATTTTCGTGATCAGATGTTGATGCAGATGCCAAGGGATCTCCCCAATAAAAATGGCAAAAAAGTCGTATAAAATATTTGTTTTAATATTTAGATACATATCGATAGCGAATTGGACGAATTGTGAAGAAGTTCTCTTCAAATAAAACGATTCTTTTTTAAATGAACGTTGCCTATTTTTGGATGTGTTGGACAACTTTGAAAAACATAGCATACTTTTTTGGGACTGAAGAATGAAACGTGATCGCTAGGTGGCGCCCCAATGATCTTGGTGATGAAAAATTTACTTTTTAGAGCTTTTAAATAAAGAATATTTTGAGTAGTAAATATTATTTTTATATATTTCATTATATTTTAGGCAAACTATTTTTTATTTCCTCAGAATCTAGTTGAATTTCTTGACATAACTTCCGATTAAGTACAGTGGCTATTGTCCATGAATTACTAGGCTTATACAGGAATCCTTTTTAAACTTATTAAGGCCAGGACTTCCCGCCCACATTCCAAAGTCGCTGTTTTAATTTAACCCCCAATTGAGGGATCTCTAAAATGACCCGAAAATACGCAAACTCTCTAATACAACTAACGAAGTGGACAAAGGACGAAGAACACAGGACGACCGACGGCCAAAACAGCAAAGGTTGATGGGAAGAATCCGATTGCGGTCCTGAAGTCCAGACCCAGACACATGGCAAAGCAGCCCCCCAAGAGTTGAAACGAAAACAAAAGTGAAACTATGTGGTTCGAAAAACGGGAGCTAAAACGGGTTGGGAATGGGTATTGAAATGGGAATGGTAATGGGTTGGTGGTGCGACAGAGAAGGGTTAAGACAAGGAGGCGGGCATGGTCAAGTCGAGGAGGTTAAATGAATAAACGGATGAATGGATAAAGGCCACCGCATGTTACACAGGAGTCTGCTCTTTTATACACGCGAGTTTGTAGGTGTAAGTGTAGACACCAGACAGCAGAGGTTAGAATACTAGGGAATCAAGAAATTCTTCAAATAGTACTCTAAAAGATATGTGAAATGTTAAAACCGCTTTTTGACTATTTTATGAGAAATTAAGAAGTATATATAGATTAATATATATCTGTAGTTTTTAAATGGAACATAAAATTAACTTAAAAATCGATATATCTTCTATTGAAATCTTTAATGTGACCAACACATCAATTGTAAACAATTCAATAGAAATGGTTATACTTGGACTTAAAATAAAATCAAAGCTATCTCTTTTTTGTTAATTTTTTAAAATTAAATAGTTCTAAAATCATGAAAAAATTGTCTTGAAAATATTAAAGCTATTATTTTTACCCTGATTATATGAAACCCATGCGTGTTACACTCTATACACAATTGTGTGTGGGTGTTGTCCATGCGTGTGTGTGCCTTTGTGTGTGTGTCTGTATCTGTATGTGTTTTTGGGTTGTTCACTCTAGTTTACTTTGGGATTTATGAATGCTTTATGGCCGCTTGTCTGGACAAGGTCTAGAGAGATTTTCATGCAAATGGCCGGAGAGGGAGGAGGGGCTCTAAAAAGTGTGGAAAATTGTACGAAAGTGTGTGTGTGTGTGTGTGTGTGGTAAGAGGGGAGGGGTGCTGAGAACCCAACTAATTTATTGCCAACTTCCGGCAAAGGCGAATAATTTTGTTTAGTTTTTGGTGTTGATAATGAAGGAACGGTCAGTGCACTGGGAAAAAAGGGTTTAGCTAAAAAAATAATAAAAGAATAGAGAAAAACAAGGAGCAGCCTAATTACGACCCTCTTCAAGTTATTAATTACATTTTCTCTTAGTGTAAAAGTTAGTTACATCCCTTGGCCTTAAAATTTCTTGACCATCCTTCAGTTGGTGGAAAGGGAAGAACCTTTTTCGCTGCCAAAGGACTTTCATTTTTGAGAACTCCTGTTCCAGCTTGTATCTGACCATCATGGACTTCACCCCCGCTCCGTCATAAAAAACAAGGAGGATATTTTGTCCAACCCTTTCGGCAAAATGCTCATTTAATTTTCAGATATTTGCGCATAAAACTTGCCATGAATTTATTGCTTTTTAAATAAATAAACGAGCAAATAAAGTGCAGAAATTAAAAGGGGGTTGGGCTGGGACAGGGGCAGGGGCAGGGGCGGTGCTGGGGTTTTTTGGCAGGGGAGTGCCCTGCTTAGTTGTGGCGCAACTAATTGAAAATCAGTCAAGTGTGAGAAGGATAGAGGGAAAGGACGAGAAGGGAGTACATTTCATGTTTGCCTATTTGGAAATATTCTCTTAATTCCTTAATCAAAATATTTTTGAAAAATGTATTGGAAAAGCACAAGTCTATCAAATGGTATAGAGAGTTCAAATAGAATGTTGAATCTTTCGATGATAATTACAAACAAAAACATTTTTCAATAATTTTTAAAGTAATTTTCAAAGCAATGCCGTGCAGTACACGACAGCGCCCACTGTTTATATAGCATCTCTTCTTTTTTTATATATTTTTCTTAGTCTATATTCCATATTTAAGCTTAAAGAAGATCCACCCAAATTTTCAGTGAATTTTGATTACTTTATTTCCGTTTGTTTTTCTCTGCCTTTGCTTCTGGATTATAACTTTCGCTAAAATACATTTTCTTTCTGGTTTTCCATTTCCTTTGTTTACTTTGGCGGCCACACATGGATCGTATATATATATCTTTAGCACTGTATATATATTTTTTGGTTGCTTTTGCACTCGAGAGGAAAAAAGCTTTCAGGCAGTCGGAAAAAAACCTCAAAATCGTCTGCCATAACTAATTAATGCCATACTAATAGTGATGGTATGCCCCAGCACTCTGCCACGCCCACCGCAGTCGGCGACACCTAAGGCAACACTTCTACCCGCCCCGGCGCCTGTTACCCGTCACCCCTTTCGCTCATTTAAATGTATATATTTTTCCATATATATGCGTTTTGTTTTCTATTTTTTGTGGGTGTCTTTGAGATTTCTTAGGGGGTGCTGGGAGCAGGGTGAAAAGGGGGCCAGACGAGACAGCCAACCACAGCCACGCTGAGGCCGAACCACCGCCGAACCACCGCTAGGGGGCGCCACTCGGTGGAGCAGTCAACAGCAAATGGGAAACACGAAAACTTTCCTTTTTCTATTTTTCTCAAGCACAAAAATACACAAAAACCCAAACACACACACACACACTGTTTCGTAAAAATTTTCATTGCATTGCATTTATTTTCCCTCTGCCCCAGCCTCAGCTACGACCCACCACCCCTTCCAGCCCCCACTTGTCTTAGTATTTTTTACTGGGTATTGCAAATTGAAGGATGGAGGATCCTTTTTGCAATTCTGCTTAAAAAGCACCATCAACCCGAAGAGGGGGATGGGCTGCGAGGGGGCGTAAAAAATTCTGCGCATGTTCCCTATCCCGCATCCAGAAAAAAAGAAAAGGAAAAACTAGAAAACACAAATGCAAAAACAAAATGCATTGGATGAATGAGAGTTTCCCGGGCCCAAGGGTCACAGGAGCGGCGAGGAGGAGGCTGCTTTTGGGGCAGGTTAGTGGAGCAGCATTCAGCAAGGACCAAAATGGCGGAGGACAATTTTTAAGAATATCTCAACGACTTCATACCCTTATCTACGCTTTTACATTTTTTTAAAACAATATAAGTTTAATTAGTATTAATTTAAATAAAAAGACAGTAAAAACGGTCTTTTTTTTAGGCAATGTATATCCAAGAAGGTGAGTATATTAAAAAAAAAAAGTTTAAATAAAAAAAGAAACTTAAATGATTTTAAATATTTTCCCAACCTAAATTCCACAAAACCCCTTCAGAATTCCATATAACCCCTTCAAGTACCTACAGAAAACACAAAATGAGGCACAGAACTGGAAAAATAAAACGAAATTGTCACCCACGAGTCTGGGGCATGCAACCAGCCAGTGGCGTACGCCGCAAAGTGCAGCATGATGATGGGGATGCTCCAGAGACCCCCCCCCCCTAAAAAAACACAAAAAAATAGATATATACATATATATAGATAGAATGGGAGTACAACCCTAGAAACTATTAAGGCCTTTCGAGTCGAGATGATTTGAGTGAGTTTGAGTGAAGTGAAGTGAAGGGGATTGGAGTCGAGTTGGTATTCGGGGCTCTTCCAATCAGCGGATCCGATGGCTGCGCATTTTTGCCATTGATGGGGGAAAAGCGTCGGGAAAATGGAGGAAAAATCGCACCAAAATAATAGAGAAATAAAGGGGGACCAAGTGCGAAATCGGAAAAACAGAAAAATAAACTAAAAAGCCAAACGGCTCCGCCTGCAAAGGGGGATCCTTATTATGAGAGCCCCCACTACCAGTTTGGAGTGATTTTCCCAATCGAGTAAAACAATCTGAGAACTCAAAAATGATTTTGAACTCAAAGTAAACGAAAATTGATTGCCTTGAAGTAGAAAAGGACCAAAGAAATATATTTAAAATATTATTTAGAGGCTTACTAGAGGCTATTTATTATTTATATTTGAAATTGGAATATCAAAAATTTATAATAATTTTCCCTAATCCAATCTTACAACCCTATTACAGAGGAAAATTGAGTGAAACTATTCATATTTGTCTCATATTTTTCTTTCATTTCCTCACTGAAAATGCAATTGGGCAAGGCGGCTCTTTGTGCGAGTATGTTGGTATTGAGGGGGCTGTGGCATGAGCAGCCTGGCAGCCTGGAGATTCTTTTCCCATTGTTTTTATTGCCTTGCGTCGTGGCACGTGGCACACAAAATGTAAACAAGCCGCAGAAGTGTGGAGTGCGTGGGAGGTCCAGGAGGAAAAATGTTTTTCCAGAAGGGGGGGACTCCACATAGTCACTGGTGTGGAGGGAGGAGGCTGTGCAAATGCGTCTACGTTTAAAGATCTGCGGTAGAAACTCTACCCTTTATTTTATACTTCTGCTTGTGGTAAAAAATGCTGTAATATTTAATTTTAAATGGAAAAAAATTAGAAGAAACCCCTAAAGAAAGGATAATTAGGATTGGATGGCCGCCGCACTATAAAACACATGGCAACGGATGGACGCACTTCCTCCTGCGACCTGCCACCTCTGACCTTTCACCTCATCGTCCTTTTGCCATCAATTTTTGCGATTCCCGCAAATGCGGCCGCACCTGCCTTCGGTCCGGGGATCGGATCCGGATCCGACTTTGACTCCGGCTCCGGATCCAGGACCTGTAGCCGTAGTCGTTCCGCTTCGCCGGGTTATTTCATGCAAAATGGCCGCTCTCCATCGCTCCGCTCGAATTGCGTGTGCATTGGTTTACTTTTGTTTAGCAAAATGTTCATGCAAATCCGCGCACAGCATTGCCATTTGCCATTTGCATAAGCGGCCCCAGGACGGTATCCTTCCTAGTTGAACGCCATACACGGAGCCTAACTCTTCCTTCTCATAACCTCCCTGGCACCCGGTGCTAGTCCCGGAATCCGAAATAGGGAATGAGAAAGTTCCGGGTCCATCATTAACAAGCGCAGGTTGAGTTCGCTATTGAACAAAACGCGTTATGTGCACGAAGGCACTGGAAAAAATATGTTGATTGAAGAATACTTTTCATTTAAATAACAAGAGAGTGTGAAAGACTCTCTAAGATAATGATTTCTGGTTATTCAGTGTTTTTGTTCAGTGTCTTTGGCAGGACAACTCATCACCAGCGCCATTTCCGGCTCATCCCAGTGCAATCCTTGCCACGCATATTCGCGCACGCACAAGGATTCTTCCGATCCCTGCTCCTGTCCCACCCCCTTCACCCCATGTCCTTTTGGGCCAAAGTGAATCCTTTTGGAACTTGCCAAACTGGTTGGTTTAGTTTTCAAAACGGAGCGTCCTTTTCCTTGCTTCACTCCCCATATGAGTGTGTGCGCGAGTGTGTGCGAGTGTGGAAAACCATTTAAAATTACGGCAAAAAAGCAACAAAAGTTTTCCCAACCGAAGGAGCCGGGGGCGGGGAACAGGAGTGGGTGGTTAGGAAAAAGTCCTAGAGTCGCGTTGCGTTGCCTTGCGTTGCGTTGCGTTAAATTAAAACGCGTATGTTGCACACATTAATTGCCAGGAAGTAGATACGTTGCACGGTCATTGCGGGGTCCTGGGGGGTGGTTCGGAGTGGGTGGGGATGATGTGATGGTAAAAAAGGGGTAGCCCATGCAAAGGTTTTTCTAATCATTAACACAGTTGCCATCGCCATCGAGTTTGTTTTGTTTGCCAGGCACACATACACGCATCCACGCACTCACATGCATACATTTGCAAATTAGAAATGTCCGTCAAATGCCCCATTCCCCTCCCCCCATTACCCCACTACCCCACCACCCTCCTCTTGTATGCCACGCCCCTGCAGACAAGTTGAAAAGGTCGCTCGGCGATGCCAGCGATGGCCGTTGTAAGGATAATGCCGATGATGTCCTGATGAGGAGGAAGCAGCACAGAAAACTGCACATGCCAAGGCACAGTGGTTTGGAAAAGGATATTATTATCCTTGAAATCTATACTAGTTATAGAATTTATTGGGAGATTTTTAGAAATAGATTTATATGTAGGGACTGGTTTTCATTTTAATAATTATCCAACACTATGAATTGCTTTCAGTCTTACTTTCATTCAATTTCCTAACACTGTAATGTTGTATATATTTTGGAAACAATTTTAATGTCTTTTTTAATTAAAAAAAAATATATAAATATAGAATATCCCACTGTGCATCGTTTTCTTATTTGTAATGTGTAAAAAAAGAAAGCGAATAAATAAATATGTGCGGGGAGTGTGTAAAAAACAATCAATTCGAATGAAAGTTTAGTAACAAGTACAGTCTCGCTGGGGAACTCGCACACTAATTTACAGTTAGACACTAATGTGTGTGGACCCCCCCAGACCAACTCCGCAACTCCCACTCTACATTTAAAAACTTTTGTTTAGCAAAAGAATAAGAATAAGAAGAGGATGTAGTAGTAGTAGTAGTAGTTTCATTTGAAGAAGAAGAAAGCGTAGTATCAGGACGAGGAAGAGGAAGCACAGGAAGCTTCAGCGGCGAAGAGAGAGGAGAGAGTCCGATTCGAAAGTCGGCAACAAACTAACGGCAAATGGCAAATGAGGGCGACGAATGCGATAGTTATGCTCTCCACCACCCCCCATTTTGAAAATAGTTTAAAATTCATTATATATGTTTATGTACAAGTGGAAAACTACTCAAATCCATTGGCGCCATCTCACTCACTCACTCGCTCGCTCTCTCTCACTCACTCACTCGTCGGGTGAATGCAACAACAAATTGAGCTTTCTACGTTCATATATAATATCTGAGCGCTCTAACCATATATATTTTATATGTAGGTGTGTTTGTATATAAACCTAGTGAAACTATATATGTAAATTTGTGTGGAATATTGGCGCGTATATTATGTAAAATGTTGCATTTTCCTACTCAAAAAAAGGCGGGTGGATGTTCGGCTATGCCCTCCCCCAACCCCACAGAAAAAAAAAACCCTCTCACTTTCTCCTTCCACTTGTTGTTGCTTTTGTTGTTTATGATAATGAGCATTTCTCTCACATGGAAACTCCCCCCATTATCCGGCATCTCGCTTCCACCCATGCCCCAGATAATGATGCAAAATTTATGTATTTTGTGTAGAAAATAAAACCAGATTTTCAAATGAGTGAGATTTTGAGATTAACAAGCCAAAAAAGAGGTGGCCAGGGGGTTGGTCAGTTTGTTGATGTTGTTTTTTGCGCAAACCCCTCTTTCACTTGGTCAGTTTCGTTTTATTAGAAAATGTATTCCATGGAAGGGGTTAGGGGTTAGATGGGGTTAAGGGTCATTCTTGGGGTTGGGGGGGATAGGTGGGTGGTAGATATTTTTCCCTAATTTCATTTCCTTTTTAACTCGAGTCGTTTTAATTGTTGCTGTTGCTTTTGCTCTGCCAACGTCGCTGCCAATTTTGAGCCGAAACTCAATTTCCCTTTTTCTGAGTTAAATAACTCACATGTGTTTTCTGTGTGTGTGTGGTTGGGGACACACACAAACATACACATACACTCGCGCACACACACACGCACAGGAGGGGGGAGCTCTTTTTTGCTCTCCTATCCGCTCAGCTCATTTGATTCTGGATGGTTTTTTGTTGTTGTGTTTAATTTCCAAAAAGCCGACAAAAAGGTTGGGTTTTCGTTCCGAAAATTTCGAAAATTCTGTGTGCGTTGTTATCATTTGCAATTGTGCCGTTAACCGGTTCAAAGCGTTACACGCGTTACACACGCCCAAAAAACACAAAACAAAGTCCCGACTAAGGATCCCAACTGAGTTTTAGATTTACCGTTATTACTATATAAAGGATATCATATATAGAGAGATATATATTACTATATAAATTGTATATATAGAGGAGTTTCGAGTTGGTATTACGTTTTGGATTCGATGCGATTCGGTTGCCTCGCATCGTTTAGTGTTCGGTTAACGGTATGTTGCCGTTCGGTTTTGTACCGTTCGTTTAAACTGCAAACTGCAAATCGTGTTCGCTCAAAATAGAAAATCGAGCTCGGCAATTCACACACGAGGCGAGGAAAGGCCAACCGATTCCATACGAACTGCATCCCGGCAACTTGAAGCTTCTGCTTCTGCCTCTGCCTTTGCCGTTTGCTTTTGCTTTACTGTTATGCTGCTTTTGGCCAGGTGGCCCCGAATGTGTCACTCTGCATTTTGACCACTAACGCGCCGGCCGTGCTTCCGTTGCGTTCCGCCGTAATCCGTTATCCGTTAACGATACGTGGCCAAAACGAAAAATACAAGGCAATCCTTGCTCAATATTCTCGAATGGAAAAATAATTTCAAATAAAATCAAGGAAATTCAACAAAAATTAATCTCAATCCAAAAGAATTACCCCGAAAATCGATCTACAAAACAGAAAATCCCGCTAAAGGATCGGATCGCTTAAGAGATCCTTGTAAACAGTGTTTTTCCCGCCATGCTTGCATCAGTTTTTTGTTTTTTCAAGTGCCCGAAATAAAGATCGCAAAATTGCAAAACAGTGAATAGAGATCCAAATATACTAATATTGAAGAATATATCTCAAAAAAGTGCTCAAAGTATCTTCGAAAAACAGGACTTGGTTGCACTTTTGTGCAACAAAAAACAAGCTTCAAAAGGTGAGTTTTTAAAGAAAAAGGGTTTGGATTTGGATTGGTTAGGATTTGAGAGTATTTTTATTAAGAGTAGTATTTTAAATTTTGAAGAAGGGGAATATTTCAAGTGTCTTAAAAAAGTAGAGGAAATACTTAAACGATTGGGAGAAAGAATTGAGTAAAGAGGTTTACGTTTTAAATAGACTTTAACCTATTTTTTGAACTCCTAGTTATTTATAAATTAAATGAAATGAAATGTATTTATCATTTTAAAACTTTGAAACCTAGTTTTCATTAAGGATATCCTTTCCTTTCCTCCTTTTTAAGGGCCTAAAAGATAAAACTCTTTCTATAACTTTCGATCTTGTATTCAACAATGAAATTATAAGGGAAATAACAAAGAAACCTTCAAAATATCCATTTTATCCATTTTAATCCATTTTAAGTCGCAAAAAAGATCCCTCCAAGTCCTTAAGTCATAATATTCTATCAAAACGATGTCCTTACTGAATTCCTTAACAATCCGTGGGCCCATCAAAAATCATAACAATCAGTTGGCCATTTTAAATGATTTTTTGCCGACAAAAGGCATTTAACAAGCCACTTGACGTGTCAAAAAATACAATCGGACAGTGAGCAATTTTTACTTAATGTAATTAATTAAAATTTAACGTATTAATTTCGAAATGCCAGTGTGAGAGAGCCAGGGGAGGTGGAGGGATGGCAGGGAGCAGAGAAAGAAACCAATAATTGTGTGCATTTTATAATATGATACCTTGGAAAACTCATCGGTGAACCGCACTTATGTACCGCAAGTTCTACCGCGAAATTGATAATTCAACGGTTAACCAAACGGGCCAACAACTAACAAAAACAACAACAAAAACAGAAACAGCAACGGCAACAACAAACAGTATAAATAAATAAAATTAAAAAACAGTCAAAACCGAATGAAACAACAAAAAATGGCCCCTCGTTGAGTGTTAAACGTTTTAAATCAACAAAAAAGGAAAAAATTCAAAGTGCATTGCAAACAAAATACAGAGAAAGAGGGTTGAGGGTTGTGCCCCAAGGGAGGTCTAAGGGTTCGGAGGCTAATTGTATGGGAATTTCTATTATATTTATTATAAATTTTATATTTATCGAGCAGGATTAATATTTTATATCTTTGATTTAGAAAGTATCACGAAAAGCTTCAAGACTTTTAGTTTCTATTGGTTTTGTCGGCTTTCAGGTCTAAATATTTGAATAAAAAATATTAAAAAAATATTCTTATTATTCAAAATTAAGATCTGCAACGCTCTAATATATAATTTTTAATTTTTAATCTCTTATTTATCAAGTTTTGATAATAAAAAGGCAAAGCAAAGAAACTCTTTCAAAAAAGTCTCTACAAATTAAGAGGATGTTCAATTATCCTTAAGTGTTTCACGGGCCTTTCAGTAGGCGTGTCAGTCACCTAAATGCTAGGGGCGGCTGTCTAAAGGGGCGTGGTGTGGAAGCGGGTGGAATATGAAAAAAATGCAAAAAATAAATAAAGAAGGAGGCGGGCTATTGGTGGGCTGTATTTGAAAGTGGTCAACCAACTCGTTGACCACAAAAGAGAAAAAATAATAAAATGAAATAAACACACGCAGACAGATAGGACATCTCATATGTGAGTGTGTGCTTGTGTGTGTTGGTATGCGTATTTTGTATCTGTATTTGTGGCCTGGCAGTCAAATCACAAACAAAACAAAACAAATTGCAACAGCAGCCAGCCGGCGCTCAAAAGTAGGCAATGAAATTATTTCCTCCCATTTTTTCTCCAATTTTCGTATGTTGTCCTTTTTTTTGTTATCCTGTTTGCATTTTGTTTATTTTTATCTGTTTTTTGGCCTTTTTTCTGGTCACGGTCGTTGCATTTTTATTTATTAATTTTTTTTGTTGCTTGCTAATGCAATGCGACAGTTGAACGATTCATTTTAAAATATTTAATCTAATTTATATTTATGGCAAAATGTTAAGCGTTGTTGGTTTCTATGTTGCCTTTTTTTGTTATTTCATTATAGCCACTATCGCTGATTGGCTAATTTGAAAGTCGCCAGCTTTTTGGCTGCCCTTTTTTCTTGAAGTTAAAAATTTATTATAATGCTCTTAAATAATGGCTAATAATTAATACTTGTCCTTTAATTCATGATAAAATATATCAAAATATATTCAAAAAATACTTCAAAAATTATCTAAAAGCTTCTTGATTTCTAGAATTCTATGTATTTCAAAAAGTGCTCCCAATAAAAGTGGTTCAGTGCCAATGACAACTTATTTCTGAGGATTAAAACAAAGAAATCAAAGTTTATGGCGTGAAAGTGATTGAATTATAATTCAAAAGTGTTTTAAAAAAGTTGGGATTGGCTTGAGAACTGCTTTCCTAGGATTTCTTCTTAATTGTGAGGAAAATAATATTTTTTTATTTCTTCTATAATCAAAACCGGAAACCTGAACTTCAAACTGATTTCAAGAATGAGTTTAACGGCGGACGGTATTATGGAATAAATATAGAATCGGTTGGATATATATTTATTTATGAGGGTTGATGGCAATTATATTGTTCATTGTGCTATCGTCTGGGCCTGTTTTTTCACTTTTTTTGTGTTTTTTTGATGTTTTTGTATGCGAATGCAACTTTTATCGATTTAAATTAAAAACGCATTGCTGCAAATTGTAAAAATTATTGTGTGCGTCTGTCTGACTGTCTGTCTCGCTGAATTTTCCCCCGCCCGTCGGGCCGGGAAAGGACTCTTTTGCAGGACCTGGATCAGGACCAGGAAGCGCCAGCACATTAAATTGGTAGGTCGGCCGTTGCTGGCCAGCATCCTGCTGGCCTGAAGCTCTCCACACTCTGCCCCCTGGAATCCCCCCTTCTTTTTGGCTTGCCAACGCCATGTCCATGTCCATGTCATTGGCCGGAGCAATGCGGAAAATCGCATTTTCTCATTTGGCTTCTGTCATGCAAAAATATCAAAAGCGCGTTGGGAAAATCTCGTTTATTTTTCACACGCATTTCTGACATTTTCTCCCAACCTTCTCTTTTTCCCCATCGCTTTCTTTCTCTGCCCATCAACGGACTGATTCTTCTCGAAAAAGTGTAGCAGAAATGACAAGTCCAAGGAAGTTTTGGTCTTTCCGTAGAATCTTCTACGAAATTGGCCTAAAACAGTACGATTTATCGTAGAAACTGAGTTTTTCATATTAAGTATACGCCATGTTGACATTACGTATACGTAATGTTTTTTTTTTGCAAAAGTTAAAATTTTTAAAGTTTTGCATTTAAACGACAGTTTTGGATATAATTTAACTAATAAAAAAATTTTCTATTACGAAATCAAGTTTTTCATATTAAGTATACGCCATGTTGACATTACGTATACGTAATTTTTTTTTCCTTCAAAGGGTTTCCTAAGCTATATTTTTAGTGTTTTGCATTTAAACGATGTTTTGGTTATATTCAAAATAATAGAACCACTTTCTTGCCTAAAATAAAGTTTTTCATATTAAGTATACGCAATATTGACATTACGTATACGTAATATTTTTTCTGCCAAAGGCTTTTCTGTTATCTGTTTTTAGGATTTTGCATTTCAACGATGGATTCAGATATGTTTTAAATATTTCAAACACTTTCTTGTATAAAATGAAGCATTTCATATTAAGTATACGCCATGTTGACATTACGTATACGTAATGTTTTTTTTCTAAAACTGCAATTCCGCATGATAATGGATGAGAATTGGCCACGATATGGCCTCTGTTTTGAGCCATATTGGCCCTCCTAAGGATTTTTCATTTTTCCAGAAAAATTGAAAAAAATCTAAAAAAATTTTCGTGATCAGATTTTGATGCAGATTGATAGAGAATTGATTGACGAATCAATTGAGGTATCCCGTTTGAAAATCGGATAAGAATTAGCCAAGTTACAGCCTTCGCTTTGAGCTATATTGGGCTTCCAATATTCCTAAGGATATTGGCCTTCCAAGACCTTCCTATAAAAATATCCTCAAAAACCCAACTGATTTATCCTCCTTATAAATATATATTTCATAAAACATATATCTCATGAAATATTCAGGAACGACCTGCAATCTGTGCTGTTCTATTTAAAAATGCGCAAACTGAAAGAGTTAATGCTATGTCCTGGACCCGTTACATTAATGTCCTGAAAAATATATAAGTATGTGTGGGTGTGTGTGTGGGTGTGTGTATGTGTGAACGGCAACAGCGCACACAATTAATAAGAATTACAAGTAGTATGGAAAGTGTGGGAAAGAATGAATTCGCGTGTGTGTGTGGGCTGGTCCTGGCATTCTGCATCCTGGCAGCCTGCATCCTAGCAGGCTGGCATCCCGCTGCAAAAGCAACAACAGCCGCACAAGTGCTAATGACTTAATAAATCATCGCGTGCGACAAAGAAATATATGGGATATATGTTCCTGGTCCGGCTCGGGGTCTAGGCTCGAGTCCGGGGATCGGGAAACGGGAAAAGGGAATCGGGGGGAGCATTAACCGCAGCCAGGAAGAGGCCGATGGTTTCGACCATGCCCAGGTCCTGATTGGTAAAAAAATAATATATATACACAGGACGAGAGGCAAAATAAATGCATAATTCAATGAAAATCCTGTAGAAATTCCTTAAATCCTCAATATTCATTAAAAAATATAAAACGAACTGCCGACGGTCTTGTTTTCCGTGTTTTAAAATGATTGAGTGTCTTATTTGCTGTTTTTTAACTTAGGGGAATATTTGTTAAGTTTTTAAGGTTTGTGTTGTTAAGAGAGTTTTGTAAATATTTTAAGCTCCACTTGATCTTTTTAAAGTCCCCTTAAAAGGCTAAATTTTAGTTATCCTGGCCCAAGTCCTTTTAAAAGCTTTTGAAAACTTGTAGTAAAATGTATTTAAAGCCTTCTGTTTTAATATCTTTGAGTTGGTTATTTTATTTATTTATTTTTTCGTCTTTTATCAATTAAAGCCATTTAAAAAGAGCCAAGCCAGCCAGTTTATTAAGCCGAACGTGGACATCCTTTTGCAGTTGCAGTGGCTGCTGGTTTCTGTGGCAAATAAAAGCAGGCAAAAAAAGAAATAAAAGGGCCAGGTGCCACTCAGGCCATTACATCTTTATGTGCTTAAGTACATAATGTAATGGGAAAATATTGGCAAGTACATAATAATGTGGCAGTCGGTGCAGGTGGCTGGTTGGACGGTTGGGAGGAGGTGCCAGTAAGCTTAATCAGCAACTTAAATGTGTCGTGTGGCAGCAAGGATTTAATGCATCCTCCCTCCTCTCGCCGTTCCACCTTCCCCTGTGTCCTCGTGTTCCGAAAAATTTTCAGCGATTTTCCGAGGGAAACTTTTGCTGTCCGGCCATTTGCACGTTACAAAAATTAATTCGATTTGCTGCTCGGCGGTCATTTTAATCGTTTGCTGTCGTGTGGTGCCGTTTAATGAAAGGAGTCACCCACTCCTGTCCCCCTCCTCACACCACCCCTCTTCGCACACACACATACACACACATACAAGAGAGCCTGGCAATGCAATTAAAAAATTAAAAACGTGAGCAAAATGCATAATGAGCTCTCAAGCAACACTTCATTAACGCGTTTTCTTTGCCCCGCCCGCCCCACCTGCCTCATACCCCAGGGAGTGCAGAAATCCTTTCGTCCTTGCTTTCAAGATAAGTTACACTCCATTCCTTCGATGTCCTGGGCCGCTGCTCGCATGTCCTGTCCTGCATTTCCCATTGATGGGCGACAAAATGTTAACAAGCTGTTGAAAAATTGGCAAACAGGCCAGGATGCGTAACCAGAGAAAGACCTCAGCACATGCACGTCCTTTCCCCCTTTCTTCGCCCACCTTCTCTTTCACTTTCTCCAATCAGGCCATAAAACAAACGTATCCTGGTCAGAAGGCCAAGGTAAATTAAGGACTTGTGAGCTGTAGGACTCACTGAGATAATTTTTGGGGTGGATTTTAGTGGATTTAGGGATTAAAAACTATTTTTTCCTTATAGTTTTCGTAAAGAAATCGAAGAGAAATAACTCTATAAATTTAATCATTATTTAAACGTTAATTTAAATAATCAATAATCAATAATTTTAGTTCATTTATTATACATTTTGTAATTATTTTATATTTATAAAGTATTACCAATTTAGTTTATTTTATGAAGAGCTCCGTTTTGTTTGTTTTTAACTCTCTCAACGATTTTAAAATAATATTTATGTCTTTTAAAGATCATTTTGTGGTTTTGGGCATATGTTGTCGGTTTGTGGATACTTTTTTGTCCTTTTTTGAGCTATCAGATTTTTACCAAGTCCCTTGCCACTCCCCCTGCCATCATGGGCAGTCAACTGGCAGCAACTACTTAACCAGGCTCATAAATTTACACGCCAGCCGAACAAGCAAACAAGTCCAGCGCCACCTCCTGCCCCTCCACCGAAAATAAAAAAACAGGAAAAGGAAAAAATCAAAAGGAGGGGGAAAATGGCGGAAAATTGGGTGGCAAAAGCCGTTGAAAAATCGGCGAAGGAATGAGGTGGCACCCCCGTGCCATTGCGTTCCGCAGTTCGTGGCCTCAATGTTGGCCTCAAAATGCAAAACCCCAAAAAGGAGCAAAATGCAAGAAGCGAAACGGACGAAGCGGGGTGGCAGAGGAGCAAGGGAAGGAGGTCCTTGCACGTGATTGTCAACAAGTTTCGACTGCAACGGCTTGGAAAAATGGAGAAGGCAAAGGTGGGGCGGGGCAGGACCTTGCAACTCCTCTTCCTTCCATTTCCTTTTTACAACAAATATATATTTATCTTTTTTTTATTGATTTTTTCTTTGTGCTGTTTGCATGTGCGCAATATTACGCATACGCCGCGTATGCAACGGAAACCAGCCAACTGACCAAACGCGTCCTGTCCCCCCCCTGCCAACCGCCATTCGGGGCTCCACCACTCCACCACTCCCTGTTCCCTCTCCGTTTAACCCTTGTTTGTCGGTCTGCGTTTGTACAGCTGTCAGAGCTCGCGTCCTGCCTCTCGCTCGCTCACCTTGCTCGCGTCCTGCCCGCAACTGCAATGTCCTTCTGGCCGGGAGGGAAAAAGATTCATTTATTGTTGTTATTGGTCTCCCAGCTCTGCGATAAAAAATTTACAAATAAAGGAAAGGCTGGGAAAAAGTGATGGAAAGGCCAAAGTCTGGATGAATTTTATATGCCCTTTCGTAGGCAGAGAAGTTTTTTGCTTTTTTGGTGAAAACTATTTAAACAAAAGACTTAGAAATTAATGGAAAAAAGGATTAGCTTTATGCAAGGAAGGGGCTTAGCTGGTTCTATAAATAATTTATGGAATCGAAGGAAAGCATCCCAAGGATAATATTGATGGTTAAACATTGGGGAATCAGAAAATATTAAAATCCCACGGGCAGAGAAGTAACTTGACAAATCTCTAAGCCTGCAAATTATGTTTAATATCAGATTAAGTCATAAAAGCCTTTCTTCCTTTACAAACCCCTTTGAAAATCCCAAATACCCTTTTCCAGGACTTTAAAAATAAGGAAAAAATATATATAAACAAAAATTGGGGAAAAAGGAAGAAAGAAAGCACGCATGTTCTCGCATGTTTATTATTTCAGCAACAAATTGACGAAGGTTGAGGGATGCGATGGTTGCATTGTCCTTTGGCCACCGGGAAGTGCAGTCAGGACCCTGGTTTTCATTCTTTTTTTTGTCCATTTTTTTTGGATTTTTTGCGCTTCTTTTGACAGGTAAACACACCGAGAGAGAGAAAAATAAAATTGACCACCAAACAACTCACCTGCCTCCACACATTTTACCAGACAAAAACCAGAACGAAAAAAAATATGGAGAGGCGTGGAGGGAAGCGGTGTAGCTGGCAGGACTCCCAGGACTTGCCAAAGCCCCCGGGGGGATATGTTTTCTCTGTTTTTGGGCCTTTTGTTGGTGGCAACCACATATTTGGTTGCTGATTTTTGGTTTCGTAATTTTTCCTACCCGCAATGCAACAGCAACACCAAGAACAACAAAAACAACATCAGACACAGGCGCCAATTGTTGTTGCATTTGTTTGCTGCTTGTTTTTATTTTTGTTTTTGTTTGCGTGTGTGTTTGGCGGTTTTTCACCTTCTTTTTGGAATATTTGGGGTTTTTATTGTTCATTTTTAACTCCGCCCCTTTATGACTCTCCTTATTATTAAGGATTTTTTGATTTATATATATATTTTTATATATTTTACACAGCCTACGAATGAGCCTTTTAAAGACGTATTCTCATATCAAAACCTCACAATCCTTTCTTATAGAAGTGCCAAATTTTAGGCCAAATTTTTGGCACTCATTTGTCATTCCCAAAATAGAGTTGTTCCGGGCCAGTTAATTATTTTCTGGCCAAAACTCAATACATCAATTGCCAATGCAGGTGCAACTCAATCAAAAAACGCACACACAGCCGTAGAAGTCTGCAGGATACAGGATATATATGCTGGATCCTGTCGTTCCAGTAGGCAATAAAAATATTTACAACAACAATCATAGCAAAGGCTTTTTGGGTCTACCAATATTATTCCACACAACTTCAAACCCACAAAATGTTGGTTAGTTTTTCGTAATAACTTCAAATCTGCACTTGCCACTTTCTGTCTATGTGTGAGTGTGGGTGGTTGTTTGTAAGTGTGAGTGTGATTGGGAGATGGAGAGGGGAAAATGGTGTCCTGGGTACCTGGGAGTTGGCCCTAAAATTTTCCACAAAATACAAAATGCATCTCCTGGGCCTCTACAAAATTTCAAATGGCATCGAATTTTCCCATATTTTTTCGGTGATTTTTTTCTGTGTTTTTTGGTTTCCGGCTTGCCATTCGGGGTGCAAAATAATTTAACTAAAAATTGCACACAAATATCCCTCACACACACTCACCGCAAAATGTAGGTGTGTGTGTGGGATGTGGGGGCGTGTGTTAGGGCCTGTGATTAGGCCAAAATACAGGCCGTAAAATATTTTGTATACATTTGTTGCAGACACGCACTGGCCATAATAAAATCAGGCCCGCAAAAATTTCCAACCAGGGAGCTCAGCAAATTTTCCACATGCATTTTCCAGGAGCTGCAGTTTTCAATTTTAAAGTCAAATTATCAAGGAATTAATTTTTGATGGCAGGAAGTGTTTCAATCACAATTTCATCAAAATGGGTCAAAGAAAATGAGTTTTATTCGAAGCCTAAGTAATATTTATAAATTGGAAAATAGGAATAAAAGTTTCTACACAATTTCTAGCATTGCTAAAAGTTTTTAAAAATATTAGAAAAAATTCAAAGGTTGCAATAGGTATTTTAAAAATTAAATCTTATAATTTTTATCGTGATTTCGCGAAAATTCGCAATTTAAAATATCAAAAATTTCCTTGACTTAAAATCTATTCAAAAAAAGCGAAACCCAAAGCATATTTTGACTCAAAAAATTGAGCGCCAGGTGCCTTAATTTGCATTTGCAGTTTTGGCGAAAAGGGGGCGGGGCAGTTGGCGAATTTCTGCGAGAATATTTGCGAGAGAAACTGCCAAAGGAAGCCCCCAGTGAGTTCAACCCTTCAGCCGGTCATGTGTGAGTGTTTAATTTGCTAATTGAGAGCCTGCAACGGCGCATTACCCCAAAGACAAAGTGGCCAAAACGAGTGGCCCGAATGAGTGGGCCAAAAGCGAGTGTTAACTCAAAAGTGAGTTGAGTTTAAAAGCTGCAAAAGTAAAGTCACTCATTGGGGGCATTTTTGAGATGCAGGTTCGTAGAAGAGCAGAGTTTTTGCTTTTTATTTAAGATAAAATTGAAATTAAACACTTTTATAAGTTTGGATACAAGAATAAATGTTTGGAAAGAAGTTTCCAGGGTTTTTTAAATGAGTTTCGAGAACTTTTGAAAGGGAAAACCTGGCAAAAATCTCAAACAATTTATTGAGGGAGGAAATTTAGACTTAAAAACGTTTTTAAAATAATATTTCCATGTATTTTAAAGCACTTTATAAGCCCTTGAGAACTCTCTGTTTTGAGTGGAAACCCCGAATGAGTTTTTTTCTGAAATGGTCGTAAAAAACATGTTTTTTTATGGCTTCATCAAAGGCGGCACATGAGGGCCAAAGAAGGAAACTCAAAGGCCACCCAATCAGCCACCCACACAACCCCATTCACTCACACACACACACGAATAACAGCACATATAAATGCCACCCCCAACCCCTAAATGTAACGGGATCCAATGGGATTTGTTTAGTCAAGACAACGGAATATCTCAGCCCCCAACCCCAAACCGCCCAGGGTAAAAAAACTAAGAAATAAAGAAAGAGATTCCGACTCAGAAGGAATCTGCTTGCCACTGTGGTTGCCCCATTGGGGCATCGTCTCCTCACACCACCCACAGCCACCCATTTACCCCATACCTCACCCTTATACCCACAACCATTTAACCGCGCCCTTTTGTTTCTTGGCTCCTCCCATTTTTAGCAGAAAAAAAACAGAAGGCACGCTTCTTCTATAGTTTTCCTAATTGTAATAATTTGGTAATGTTAAGGTAATATTTAATATACTTTGTGTCTATTTTTTTAAGAATTTGTGGAATCAAGAAGTGAGAAATATAATATTTTTCAAATAAATCAAAACTTAGGATTAAAAAGTCTAAAGAAAGCCTTTCGTCAAGGCTTTTTCATTATTATTATTATTTGTTATTTGTTTTCTTGGCTTTAGAAGGCAACAAGAATAAATCCATAAAACCATGTATTTCTTTTCCATAATTCCCTGTGACCCTGCAACATACTTTCGACTCGACTCGTGGAGCATGCCGCACACTTTTTATGGGCAATTTGGTGGAGGCAAGCACGATGAGGCATAAACAATGCTTCTACCTACCGCACACGGTCCTACGATCCAGCGATCCAAAGATCCACCGATCTGATCCGAAATCGCCCCTTTTTTGAAGGATGAAGTGCATTTGTTTGCATCAAAATTTAATTGCCATAAAGCATAACGAAAACAAACAAACATTGCTCATCGCTTTGTGTATTTATAAAGACATAAAAGTCGGAGATCGGCGCAAGGTCGTAAAAAATATATATTTGAAATGCCATCAAAGGCAAACAGCTAAAAAAAGAGCCAACTTTTGGGTGGTCTTTCTCGTTTTTGTCTCGTTTTTGGTTTCTTTGTGGAATCAAACCAGAAAATTGACCAAAATATTTGTTTCAAAACGACAAACGTGGCCGAAACCAAAATGTTGACTGCATTTGACAAGTGCAATATCGAGGGGGTTGAGAGTGTGGGGGTGCTCCTAAGAGGGGGGCGTGTCAAATCCTTCACATTGTTGGTGGCTTCCTCCCGGGAGTGTTGAGCAATCAACAGCAATTTGCCCAAAGTCCAGACTTTCAGGATAATTGGTAGTGGGAGGAAGACACGGTGAGGGGATGAGGGGGTGCAGCCACTGGGGTGTCCTTCCTTCCTGTGTGAGTCCTTGGATCACATCCGTGTCAAAACAATGTACGCACTAGAAGTCATTTAATTTGTTAAACTCGGTGATTTGGACAAACTCTGTTTCTCTGAAGTGAGAATGCCCTCTCTTTCTGGCCCCCATCTAGCCGTCTCCTTCGCTGAGTGTCGGCATGTCAATTGCTTGACTAAAAGGGGTCCTGTGGGGTCAGAGGTTAGGGGCCGGTAATATGTGATGTTCAAGGAAGGAGATACATTGGCGACAACACGCAGCACTAGGCAGCAAAAACATTGTTTTTAAAGCTTTATTTTTATACTTTTAATAGTCAGAGGGAAAGGTTAGATATTTAATTGTAAATTAAATATTAAAATTAAACAATTTTCTGCCGATTTTGTTGGCTAGTGTTTGTCTGAAGGTGACATTAAACAGACGGACGGGACGGCGACTGAGAAAGCCGGACGGATGCGGCTGGCAAGCCTTGCAAGTTGCATGTTGCAGGCAACTTGCAGCAGGGGTTGCGTCTGCGGTTGTTGCATGTGCAATTGCAATCTGCAATCTGCAATATGCAATGTGCAATCTGCCCCCTCAATTTTGGCATCATTTATGCATTTAAACAATCTAACGCCCCGGGGTGCGATTTGAAAATTTGCAACACCCAAGGGTCATCCAAGGGGGAACGGGATCGGAGTGTAGGAAATGCAAATTATGTTTTGTGTCAAGTAACCGGAAAATGCATTTTAATTGCCGCTTCAAGAGGGAGCATGGCTGCTGACAAGGTGCTAATAATGCCATTAAGGGGCGTTGCCTTTAAAGCCTCTTAAATCCCTCGACTTTGTGCAAGAAAACGGTTTAAAACTAATTGTATTTATGAACTAAATGTTGCTACTCTATAAAAAGTGGGCCGTGGATGGGCGTTTGTTTTGTATCGGGGTCGGGCCAGGTCGGGAGGCGTATGGTAGGGGGCGTGGCCACATGCATTTCACCGCAAACGAGCCACTCAACGAGTATTTCAAAATAACAGACAGCCGCATTTGGGGCTGACCAGCAAAACCAAATGAAACCAAAACCGAAAGCCGACTTCATCAACAACAAAAGCAAAGGCAAAAGCAATAGCAACATGCAACATGCAGCATGCAGTAAAAGTTGCAAATGCAACAGCAGCTGCTCAAAATGCAATTTTTCACTTTACGCACAACAGGCCTGGGCAAAATCCAATCAAGCCTCAAAAATGTTAAACGCCTCCAAACTCTAAGGGGGGCGGAGGTCCTTTTTGGTCCTTTTCGGTCCTCGAGTCCTCTGGCTTTAAAGCAAAAGCCAAAAGCAAGCTCTGCGGGCACAAGCAAACAAACAAGGACACGCAAGGACGTGGGCTGAATGGATGGCAGGCAGGAGCACTGAGAACTGAGCACTGAGCACGTCCAGGACCTCCAGGACCTCCGGGACCTCACAGGAAACGGAGCAGGGCAGGCTGCAATCTGGACTTATTACGCCACTTAAAGCTTAAACATAACACACAGACTTGAATTCGCAAATAGAGCAAGGACAAGTGACAGGACGGATAGTCCTTAAGGATAGTCGATACGAAACAGCTAATACCCTAATAAATTTTTAGACTTAGAGAAAGGAAAAAGCTGTTAGAAAGTTTCTACATTTCTAAAAACCTTTAAAGATAAATTTCTGTATTAGAACAGTATTAGAACATAGATACAATAGGATAATCTTCTGTTAATTTCTTTATGCTTAAACCTTTCTCTAAAGATAATCAAGTGATACTTTCAAGAAAGTCAATTTATAATATCTAAAAAACTAAATTTTTTAAATATCCTTTTTGTTTTAAAGTTCCACTTTAAATGCCTTAAATTCTATGAAGCAAGATCAAGGCAGCAAAGTGTTTTTCCTCCCAAAAAGCACTTCTCGAAAATGATTCCATTTCACGCACCTCGGTGGCAGGGAGGGCATTGCATCGGCGGCCCCCTGTACCAGAGTATCACCAGGATGGTATTCCCATTCTTACCGCTCTTTATGGCCTCAAATGTCGTCACATTGTCGACTCCTGAATCCCCTCCGTCCGTCTCCGCACTCACACCCCCATTAGAAAAGAAGGACCTCCGCCACTTTCATTGGCAATGTCCTTGTCGTCTCCTCGCCGATTGTCGTTTGTCCTTGTCCTTGTCGGTGTTTGGATTTTGGGGGGTTGGAATGGGAGTAGGAGTTGGAGTTTAAGCCGGTGTCGTCTCCTCGTTCGTCCTTTTGCCGTTTATCAAATGGCCAAAAACTGCGCCGCCGGCCGTCGGCTAAGTGACAAGCAAAACCGCGAATTGACCAGAGAAAGTCCCAGGCTCCCAGGCTGCCTGGGTGCCAGGCGGCCCGGCTTCCAGGATGCATCTGCAACTCCATCTACATCTCTAACTCTAACTCCACTTGCAGGATGCACTCGCAGGAGCAGAACGTGTGCCTCTGTCCTGATGCACTCGTTATTTTTCCTGCCACACTTGCACTTGGAGAAAAATGTGCCTAAGGAGTTCTTTGCTTTACAGAAGCTTTAAAAATAAAAGAATTCCTAACGATTTAGTGTGACCAGACCCGATTTGATTCAATCTCCTCCCAATTAATTCAAAAGATGATCCTTAATAGATATTCAAGATCAAAATCCTCTTCAATTTTTTCTCTCCCTGCACACGCACTACAAAAAGTGTGCAGCCAGGACCAAGGACTTGAACAAGATGCGTGTCCCCTCTGCCTATATGTGTGAGCTGTTTTTTTGTGTTTTTAGGTGTCGAGGGGTGTCGTGTGGACAAGGGTTAAACGGGGGCTTCGGCTTCGAGGGGTTAACACACAGGATTGGGCATTGTTTTGGCCGAAAGTTGACCGAAAACTTGGCATTGTTGGTTGCTCGCTTTGCGGGCCTTCGGGACGGACGGAACGGGACACAACAGGACCAAACAGGACCAAACAGGGCCAAACAGGACGAGACACGATGAAGCAAGGACGAGGCGGACAGGAAGGATTGCATTGCAGTGCATTGGATTGCAGCAAGACTGCAATTTTTTCCCTGTTGAGAGGGCAAGGCGTGTTACTGCATCAATTTATGGTTGAATTTTGGTGTCCTTTTCTGACCAACGGCTCCTTCTTCCAGGACTCTTGATTTTCGACTCACTCACTTAATGGGCAAGCGGGGGGGGTGTGTGTTCTCTCCGGGCATGCCGGAAATAAGTTTGCTGCCCACAAATTTAGTTGATTTAGGCATTAAAGCGAACAAACACTCGCACACACGATGAATACTGAATACTGACTCCTGGATCCACAATCCTGGATCCTGGATCCCTGTCCTGGTTTCTGTGGTGCCCACTTTGAGCACTTATAAACAATGTATGACTTAATTTGTTCTCAGTTAGCAAATGTTGTTAATTTCGGGTTTTACACCCTGGCAGGCTGCCCAGGACGAAAAAGATAAATTGATTGCCGGAGTAGCTGATTCTCAAATTTGTAGAAATTAAAATGAGGGACTGTACACGCTTCTCAAAAAAATGCAACTAATGTTCTAGATGGAAATTGTCTTAATTTCCAAAGCACACAATGCACATGACTTCATTTTTTGTTATCCTGTTGACTTGGCTCGTTAAATTGGTCAACTTAATGGGGGGATAAAAACTAGAAAATGCCGTAATAACAACTAACTGGAACAGCACCCATCCAATGGCCAAATACTTGGCATTGTTGGGTCCTGCCGTTGCTGCTGTTCGAAATACCACAGACGGGGGAACAAAAACCCAAAGTCCAATTAAAATTTAACTACATCAAAGTAGCAACAGCAGTAGCCTTTTTACAGATGAGACGACGGCACACGCACACAAATCTCTCTCTCTCTCTCTCTTGATATATACGAATATAATACGAATATATACGTATATATATATATATATACGATATGGTATAACATTAAACAAGTTTAGTATTTGGGTTTGACAATTTTGCCCCAACAGCAGATAGCCAGAGAAAAAAAAAGGTATATTTTCCATGGGAGACCAACAGCTGGACACGTCGATGGACCAACATACCAAACTATGGCTGGAAAAAAAAGGAAACATATATATAGGAAGCACAACACCCACACAGGACATAAGGGTTGCTCCGAAAAGGACTCTATGAGTATCCATGGCATGTCGAAAATTGCGCAGCTTTACGGCAAATGCCGCAAATTGAAACAATTTACATGTTGTACATGTGTTGGCCGCGGATTGAAGGGGATTGAAAGGGGATTGAAGGGGGATTGACGGGGGATTGGAGGGAGTTTTTTCGGCCATCAAAGGGTTAAACTTGCGTGTAACCCGGTCCTCTGAACTCGGTCGGGTGTCCTTGTCTATTGATACCCGGGGTCGCCACTTTTAACAGCAACCATGAATTTTGATTTAGCCTCTCATCCCGGTTCTTGTGTTCCTGCTTCTGGTTCTGGATCCTGGTCTAGGTCCAGGCAAAAAAGAAATTGTATCTCAACTGGCAGGCACAGCAATGAGGTGACAAACCGCGCGTGACTCGCTGCAGGATGTTGTTCGGTGGATGTCGTCCTAGTCCTTGTCCATGTCCCGGAACTTTGGGTGACGGCGAGCGCGGATTATGGCGCGTTTGTCGAGCACTTGTCGCTGATTTTTTCGCTGCCAGTATTTTGGTTATGATGGTCTTGGTTATACTCTTTAAATATTTGGAAAAGAAACGGGTTTCTTCTAGGTTTTCTTCTTCAAAGAAAGCCTTTCTTTGCGCTTCCCAAAATTACTTAAATAGTGAAAGCAGCTTTATTCGATTCTCTAAAATATGTTAAAGAAAAGAATATATTACCCTGATCGTGTTGTTCATAATAACCGATTCTTTAACTTTATTTAAAACTTCCTTTCGGACACTTCCTCTCACTCTGAGACAGCTTTTGGTTTGTTTTGCAACCGGCGCTTGGTAATAACCTTTATAAAGTAAATTTACAATAAAAGGCAGGCCAGCGAAATGAAAGAGCAAATGAGGTTGGTAGCCACCCGTCGGCTATTAAACCATTCCCTCCTGGATCCCCACCCACTTGGCCATGGCTTTTCCGCGCTTTCCCTTGACCATTTTCCCCGGGAAATCTGCGAGTGTGGGAGAGTGTGTGTTTTCTGTTGTCTGGACTCGCGGCGACACGTTTGGCTTCCGTTGGATTTTTGCCGCGATTTCCTCTTTTGGCATTGTTTCTTCTTGTCCGTCCCTCCTCCGCGATCCTTCCTGAACTTTAACCTCCCACCTCTTTCCCCCCACTGACCCCTTTGGACATTTTCCGCCATTTCCCTTTGTGTGTGACAGTCGACGGTTATTTTGTGTGTTCAGTTTTTTAATTCTCCTTTTCTTCCTTTTAACTTCCCTCGTGTTTTTGGTATTTTTATTTTAATTTTTTGGTGTTGTGCTTCTTGTTTTTTTGTCATTTGTTTTTTGTATTTTGTTCTCTGTTGGCCAAAAGTCAACCCATGAGCTGTGGCATTTTTAAGTAATTTTTATCGGCCAGCAGAATTTTCGGGAGAGAGCAACCTGCGGGTCACTTTTTTTTGGAAGAGGAAAATTGGTTGCTCTTTTTGGTTTCCCCCTTTTTTTGTGCTAAAAGCAATATGTGTTTCAAAGTGGAAGTTGTTAGGCAATTATTTAACTTCATAAAGGAATTTTATTTGTATTTTAATTAAGAAAAGTTATTGATAGATTAATAAAGGGAAAGCTTCTCTTCAAGCTCCTCAAAAAACTCAAGTTAATAGAAGAGTTTGTATTTTTGTATAGTTTCGAATCATGTTTATAAATAAAAGTATAATAAATCTGATTAGTTTTCGTTTAAATGGAAAAAATCATAGGTTTTATTTTCCACAGAGACTCCCCTTTAAAATTGTCCCAAAAAAAGGGGCTCCCCCCAAGGTCAGAGTGTATCTGTGCTGTTATTGCAGTTAAGCATTTGCAATTGTAACCCTTAACCCTTAACCCAGAACCCGTATCCTGTATCCTTCATCCTGTATATCCTGCTGTCTCTGATTTTTGGGGCAACTGCAGCAGCAACACCACCTTTTGCGAATGTCGACAAGTGACAAAATATGCAAGTATCAAACCACAAATTCTCACCCGTGAGTCCACAATCATTTTGACACTGGTTACGGTGACGAGTAGTCCTTTTCGTCCTGTTTCGTCCTTTTTCGTCACAAACACACCCACACAAGGGCAACAGCTAGATTTGTGTTGGCGTTTTCGGGATAGTGTTGCACGGAAATTCATGGAGAGTCACTACAGGGACCCGGGGCTTGTGTCGATGAAGTCCTTTGCCGGAAATTGAAAAGTGCAACGCAAATTGCGTTCCGCTGGGAATCCCTGATCCACCGCAGTGCCCCCACATCTCCACACCCCCACTCGCTCCCTTCTCCTTGTCCAGGGGGTGGAGTACTGGGACGACCCTTACCAATTGGAATCCTGGCGGCCGTCTGAAGCCTTCACCCGTCGAGTGGTTGACAATTGATTTGTGTTTATGGTGGCCATCCCAGTGGACAGGCCTCCGCCTCTTGTCCGTCCTCCCTGCTTTCGCATTCAGTTGCATTCAGTCTATTACAGTCTCTTCCCCTCTCTTTCAAGGCCTATCTGTCTGTCTTTATCACTTTTTTCTGGGGTTTGGGGGCTTGGGGGCTTGCAGAATATAATATGACATTCTGAGGCCTTGATTTAAAGACATTAGACAGGGCTCAGTGGTGAGGATTATTTAAGGGGATTTAAGATTTAAGGATACGTTTTGTAGACTTAAGATTAAGGATTTAAGGATTCTACAATGTAAATTTTTAGATCATTGAAGATCTAGTATTGCTTAAGAGCTTTGGAACTCCCTCTAATTAATAATTTCTTGATAAATCTTTTTCTTATAGAACTGGAAACAACCTCGGTCGGGGACTATTGTAGAATTTTAATTTTTTTTACCAAGAAGTTCGATTAAATTTCGACAAAATTGTGCGATTAAAAAAAGTGCAGGCTCACGCTCAAGGGCAGCTGGAGCAGTTTGAGCAACTGGAGCAGCAGCAGCAGCAGCAGCAGCAACAACATTTGTTGCATCACCAACAGGCACAACAACAACAGCAGCAATTACACCAACAACTGGTGCAACAACAGCAGCAGCAACAACAACTAACACAACAACACTACAATCCATACAAAATGCATTTAACAACAACATCCAGCAATTCAACGGCATCCAATGCCAATAACAACAACAATTCTAATAACAATAATAATAATAATAATGCAACAAATAACAACAACAATTCGAGCAGCAACAACAACAGCAGCCAAACGAATGGCTCCAACAACAACTCAAGCAGCAACAACAACAGCAGCAACAACAACACAGAACAGAACACACCACCCACACCCGCCCAACTACTCAACGAGGCCTACACCAAAATGACCTCCGACATCCTGGCGGAGAGGACACTGGGCGACTTCCTCACCGAACATCCTGGCGAGCTGATCCGCACCAGCAGTCCCCTCTTCGTTTGCACCGTCCTACCACCCCATTGGCGATCCAACAAAACCCTCCCCGTCGCCTTCAAGGTCGTGTCCTTGGGAGACATCATGGACGGAACGATGGTCACCGTGCGGGCTGGCAATGACGAGAACTATTGCGCCGAACTACGCAACTGTACGGCGGTTATGAAAAACCAGGTGGCCAAGTTCAACGATCTGCGGTTCGTGGGAAGGAGCGGACGAGGTGAGTTGGAAATTTATTCTAGTAATACCTAAACTATTTTTAGCAGAAGGTGATAAGTAAGAGTTGGTGAATGCAAGAAAAATGCAATGTAGAAAATTCCTAGGAGGCTCAAAATTGTACACTCTGATGGCTTTATTTTGGCCAATTCTAATCCGATTCCTTAGCGGAATACCTTAAATCATTTGTAGATCGATTCCCTATAAATCTGCATCAAAATGTGGGAAAGAATAATTTTTTAGATTTTTTGTCCACTTTTCTGATGGACCCCCTTCGAAAAAATGTGAAAAATGCTAGGGAAGGACAATATGGCCCAATCCGATGCCCATATCTTGGCCAATTTCTATCTGATCCTTGAGAGGACTATCTTTAATGATTTGTAAATCGATTCCCTATCTGCAATCTGCATGAAAATCTGGAAAAGAATAATTTTTTAGATTTTTTGTCAACTTTTCTGATGGACCCCATTCGAAAAAATGTGAAAAATGCCTGAGATGGACAATATGGCCCAAGCCGATGGCCATATCTCGGCCAATTCTAATCCGATTCCTAAGCGGGATACCTTAAATGATTCGTAGATCGATTCCCTATGAATCTGCATCAAAATCTGGGAACCAATAATTTTTTAGATTTTTTGTCAACTTTTCTGATGAACTCCATTCGAAAAAATGTGAAAAATGCTTGGGAAGGACAATATGGCCCTAGCCGATGGCCATATCTCGGCCAATTCTAATCCGATTCCTTAGAGGGATACCTTTAATGATTCATAAATCAATTTGCTATCAATCTGCATCAAAATCTGGGAACGAATAATTTTTTAGATTTTTTGTCAACTTTTCTGATGGACCCCATTCGAAAAAATGTGAAAAATGCCTGAGATGGACAATATGGCCCAATCCGATGGCCATATCTCGGCCAATTCTAATCCGATTCCTAAGCGGGATACCTTAAATGATTCGTAGATCGATTCCCTATGAATCTGCATCAAAATCTGGGAACCAATAATTTTTTAGATTTTTTGTCAACTTTTCTGATGAACCCCATTCGAAAAAATGTGAAAAATGCCTGAGAAGGACAATATGGCCCAATCCGATGGCCATATCTCGGCCAATTCTAATCCGATTCCTTAGAGGGATACCTTTAATGATTCATAAATCAATTCGCTATCAATCTGCATCAAAATCTGGGAACGAATAATTTTTTAGATTTTTTGTCCACTTTTCTGATGGACCCCCTTCGAAAAAATGTGAAAAATGCTAGGGAAGGACAATATGGCCCAATCCGATGGCCATATCTTGGCCAATTTCTATCTGATCCTTGGGAGGAATACCTTTAATTATTTGTAAATCGATTCCCTATCAATCTGCATGAAAATCTGGAAAAGAATAATTTTTTAGATTTTTTGTCAACTTTTCTGATGGACCCCATTCGAAAAAATGTGAAAAATGCCTGAGATGGACAATATGGCCCAAGCCGATGGCCATATCTCGGCCAATTCTAATCCGATTCCTAAGCGGGATACCTTAAATGATTCGTAGATCGATTTCCTATGAATGTTTATCAAAATCTGGGAGCGAATAATTTTTTAGATTTTTTGTCAACTTTTCTGATGAACCCCCTTCGAAAAAATGTGAAAAATGCTTGGGAAGGACAATATGGCCCTAGCCGATGGCCATATCTCGGCCAATTCTAATCCGATTCCTTAGAGGGATACCTTTAATGATTCATAAATCAATTCGCTATCAATCTGCATCAAAATCTGGGAACGAATAATTTTTTAGATTTTTTGTCAACTTTTCTGATGGACCCCATTCGAAAAAATGTGAAAAATGCCTGAGATGGACAATATGGCCCAATCCGATGGCCATATCTCGGCCAATTCTAATCCGATTCCTAAGCGGGATACCTTAAATGATTCGTAGATCGATTCCCTATGAATCTGCATCAAAATCTGGGAACCAATAATTTTTTAGATTTTTTGTCAACTTTTCTGATGAACCCCATTCGAAAAAATGTGAAAAATGCCTGAGAAGGACAATATGGCCCAATCCGATGGCCATATCTCGGCCAATTCTAATCCGATTCCTTAGAGGGATACCTTAAATGATTCGTAGATCGATTCCCTATGAATCTGCATCAAAATCTGGGAACCAATAATTTTTGAGATTTTTTGTCAACTTTTCTGATGAACCCCATTCGAAAAAATGTGAAAAATGCTTGGGTAGGACAATATGGCCCAAGTCGATGGCCATATCTCGGCCAATTCTAATCCGATTCCTAAGCGGGATACCTAAAATGATTCGTAGATCGATTCCCTATGAATCTGCATCAAAATCTGGGAATCAATAATTTTTTAGATTTTTTGTCAACTTTTCTGATGAACCCCATTCGAAAAAATGTGAAAAATGCCTGAGAAGGACAATATGGCCCAATCCGATGGCCATATCTCGGCCAATTCTAATCCGATTCCTTAGAGGGATACCTTAAATGATTCGTAGATCGATTCCCTATGAATCTGCATCAAAATCTGGGAACCAATAATTTTTTAGATTTTTTGTCAACTTTTCTGATGAACCCCATTCGAAAAAATGTGAAAAATGCTTGGGAAGGACAATATGGCCCAAGCCGATGGCCATATCTCGGCCAATTCTAATCCGATTCCTAAGCGGGATACCTTAAATGATTTGTAAATCGATTCCCTATGAATCTGCATCAAAATGTGGGAACGAATAATTTTTTAGATTTTTTGTCCACTTTTCTGATGGACCCCCTTCGAAAAAATGTGAAAAATGCTAGGGAAGGACAATATGGCCCAATCCGATGGCCATATCTTGGCCAATTTCTATCTGATCCTTGGGAGGAATATCTTTAATTATTTGTAAATCGATTCCCTATCAATCTGCATGAAAATCTGGGAAAGAATAATTTTTTAGATTTTTTGTCAACTTTTCTGATGGACCCCATTCGAAAAAATGTGAAAAATGCCTGAGATGGACAATATGGCCCAAGCCGATGGCCATATCTCGGCCAATTCTAATCCGATTCCTTAGAGGGATACCTTTAATGATTCATAAATCAATTCGCTATCAATCTGCATCAAAATCTGGGAACGAATAATTTTTTAGATTTTTTGTGAACTTTTCTGATGGACCCCATTCGAAAAAATGTCAAAAATGCCTGAGATGGACAATATGGCCCAAGCCGATGGCCATATCTCGGCCAATTCTAATCCGATTCCTTAGAGGGATACCTTTAATGATTCATAAATCAATTCGTTATCAATCTGCATCAAAATCTGGGAACGAATAATTTTTTAGATTTTTTGTCAACTTTTCTGATGGACCCCATTCGAAAAAATGTGAAAAATGCCTGAGAAGGACAATATGGCCCAATCCGATGACCATATCTCGGCCAATTCTAATCCGATTCCTAAGCGGAATACCTTAAATCATTTGTAGATTGATTCCCTATGAATCTGCATCAAAATGTGGGAACGAATAATTTTTTAGATTTTTTGTCCACTTTTCTGATGGACCCCCTTCGAAAAAATGTGAAAAATGCTAGGGAAGGACAATATGGCCCAATCCGATGGCCATATCTTGGCCAATTTCTATCTGATCCTTGGGAGGAATATCTTTAATGATTCGTAGATCAATTCCCTATGAATCTGCATCAAAATCTGGGAACCAATAATTTTTTAGATTTTTTGTCAACTTTTCTGATGAACACCATTCGAAAAAATGTGAAAAATGCTTGGGAAGGACAATATGGCCCAAGCCGATGGCCATATCTCGGCCAATTCTAATCCGATTCCTTAGAGGGATACCTTTAATGATTCATAAATCTATTCGCTATCAATCTGCATCAAAATCTGGGAACGAATAATTTTTTAGATTTTTTGTCCACTTTTCTGATGGACCCCCTTCGAAAAAATGTGAAAAATGCTAGGGAAGGACAATATGGCCCAATCCGATGGCCATATCTTGGCCAATTTCTATCTGATCCTTGGGAGGAATACCTTTAATTATTTGTAAATCGATTCCCTATCAATCTGCATGAAAATCTGGAAAAGAATAATTTTTTAGATTTTTTGTCAACTTTTCTGATGGACCCCATTCGAAAAAATGTGAAAAATGCCTGAGATGGACAATATGGCCCAAGCCGATGGCCATATCTCGGCCAATTCTAATCCGATTCCTAAGCGGGATACCTTAAATGATTCGTAGATCGATTTCCTATGAATGTTTATCAAAATCTGGGAGCGAATAATTTTTTAGATTTTTTGTCAACTTTTCTGATGAACCCCCTTCGAAAAAATGTGAAAAATGCCTGAGAAGGACAATATGGCCCAATCCGATGACCATATCTCGGCCAATTCTAATCCGATTCCTAAGCGGGATACCTTAAATGATTTGTAGATCGATTCCCTATGAATCTGCATCAAAATGTGGGAACGAATAATTTTTTAGATTTTTTGTCCACTTTTCTGATGGACCCCCTTCGAAAAAATGTGAAAAATGCCTGAGAAGGACAATATGGCCCAATCCGATGACCATATCTCGGCCAATTCTAATCCGATTCCTAAGCGGGATACCTTAAATGATTTGTAGATCGATTCCCTATGAATCTGCATCAAAATCTGGGAACGAATAATTTTTAGATTTTTTGTCAACTTTTCTGATCCGTTCGAAAAAATGTGCCTGAGAAGGACAATATGGCCCAATCCGATGGCCATATCTCGGCCAATTCTAATCCGATTCCTTAGAGGGATACCTTAAATGATTCGTAGATCGATTCCCTATGAATCTGCATCAAAATCTGGGAACCAATAATTTTTTAGATTTTTAGGGAAGGACAATATGGCCCAATCCGATGGCCATATCTTGGCCAATTTCTATCTGATCCTTGGGAGGAATATCTTTAATGATTCGTAGATCGATTCCCTATGAATCTGCATCAAAATCTGGGAACCAATAATTTTTTAGATTTTTTGTCAACTTTTCTGATGAACCCCATTCGAAAAAATGTGAAAAATGCCTGAGAAGGACAATATGGCCCAATCCGATGACCATATCTCGGCCAATTCTAATCCGATTCCTAAGCGGGATACCTTAAATGATTTGTAGATCGATTCCCTATGAATCTGCATCAAAATCTGGGAACGAATAATTTTTAGATTTTTTGTCAACTTTTCTGATCCATTCGAAAAAATGTGAAAAATGCCTGAGAAGGACAATATGGCCCAATCCGATGGCCATATCTCGGCCAATTCTAATCCGATTCCTTAGAGGGATACCTTAAATGATTCGTAGATCGATTCCCTATGAATCTGCATCAAAATCTGGGAACCAATAATTTTTTAGATTTTTAGGGAAGGACAATATGGCCCAAGCCGATGGCCATATCTCGGCCAATTCTAATCCGATTCCTTAGAGGGATACCTTTAATGATTCATAAATCAATTCGCTATCAATCTGCATCAAAATCTGGGAACGAATAATTTTTTAGATTTTTTGTCCACTTTTCTGATGGACCCCCTTCGAAAAAATGTGAAAAATGCTAGGGAAGGACAATATGGCCCAATCCGATGGCCATATCTTGGCCAATTTCTATCTGATCCTTGGGAGGAATATCTTTAATTATTTGTAAATCGATTCCCTATCAATCTGCATGAAAATCTGGGAAAGAATAATTTTTTAGATTTTTTGTCAACTTTTCTGATGGACCCCATTCGAAAAAATGTGAAAAATGCCTGAGATGGACAATATGGCCCAAGCCGATGGCCATATCTCGGCCAATTCTAATCCGATTCCTTAGAGGGATACCTTTAATGATTCATAAATCAATTCGCTATCAATCTGCATCAAAATCTGGGAACGAATAATTTTTTAGATTTTTTGTCAACTTTTCTGATGGACCCCATTCGAAAAAATGTGAAAAATGCCTGAGAAGGACAATATGGCCCAAGTCGATGGCCATATCTCGGCCAATTCTAATCCGATTCCTAAGCGGGATACCTAAAATGATTCGTAGATCGATTCCCTATAAATCTGCATCAAAATCTGGGAACGAATAATTTTTTAGATTTTTTGTCAACTTTTCTAATGGACCCCTTTCGAAAAAATGTGAAAAATGCTTGGGAAGGACAATATGGCCCAAGCCGATGGCCATATCTCGGCCAATTCTAATCCGATTCCTTAGCAAAATACCTTAAATGATTTGCAGATCGATTCCCTATGAGTCTGCATCAAAATCTGGGAGCGAATAATTTTTTAGATTTATTTTTTCAACTTTTCTGTTGGACCCCCTTCGAAATAATGTGAAAAATGCTTGGGAAGGACAATATGGCAAAGGCAACTAGAAGAATCTTATACTGATGTGTTGTTAGCAAAGCTATATGATACTGGGTACTAAGTTTATATGGACAATTAAATTAAATCAAAAAGTAAATCAAGTGAAGGACAAGAAACTCTTTAGATTCTGTGACTGAATTTTATAATACCCGATACTTACTGGCTCTCCTTTTTATTACATTGCCAAAGACAAAGCCCACTTATTAGCCTGGCGACTCATAGTTTTCGTTATCCTCGACGAGGCCAAAAGGCGTGTCCTGGTTACCACCATTTCCACGTCATCTTCAGTTAATCTGAGCACTTAACCCAAGGACGCAAAAGTTTTTCGTCAAGTGGTGCCTCTTATTGGCCCTTGTTGGCACTTGAAGGACAAAGTCCCCATCCATTATCCTTCCAGCCACCCGCCCATGCACTCGAAACAATTTGTTCAATTATCGCCGCTGAGTGGCAAAACTTTTGCCTTCAGTGCCCCATGGTACGGAGGTCCTTTTCCCTTTATTTTTTTGGATCCTTTGTATTATATTTTGAGGGGGCAATTTTTGCATTGCTGTCATTTTTGGTTTTTTTGTTGTTAACTTTTTTTGTCGGTTCAGTGTTCGGTGTTCAGTGTTCAGCGTTTTATTCGGTATTCAGTGTTCTGTTGTCAGTTGGTTTTGGTTTTCTGGGTGTGTGAGAGAGTATCCTTTTGTATCCTTTTAACCGCTTGTTAAAAGCTGCACAAATTGTCAGCAGTTCATCAGCGTTGGTCATCATTTTCATTCACCAAATAGTAGCGGATTCCTTTGGTTTTTTGTCTGATTTTCTTTTATTTTTTCCTCAGCAATTTTTTGTTGGTCTGTTTCTTGAAGCTTAATAAAGTCACTCAAAAATAGGAAGTGATTTTTGGCATTTCAATTTTATTCATTAGAGCCAAATTCGGCATTGAGATTTCGTCTAAAAACGGACACTTTTCTGTGCAATAACTTGAAAATTCTTCCATAAACTTACTACAAATTTTTCGAGGCCTTAAATAAAATGGCCAAAAGTAAATGGATTTATGGCCTTCATTGCGCATTTCGCTGTTGGCCTAAACGAATGGGAAATTCCCAATTAAGGCGCCGTGGCCGAGGCGGTGGAGGAGGAAAATGGAGCCGCAGGATGGGAAATTACGCTACCGAAAATGTTAAAGTGAAATAGCGAAGGACCAGAACAGCAGGACCAGCAGGATGGCGAGGACCGAAAAACGACCTGACTGACTGAGGCGGCGGATAGGCATTTGGCATTGGCCAAATGATGACAATGAATGAATCCTCGTGGCAGGACACATGCCCCGTCCTTCAACAAGGAGGCTGTTGCGAAAACCGCTTATGTCCTTCGTTCGCTGGTTTGGGGCTTTGGTTTTTGCGGTTCCACCACAGCGGATGCGTAACCAGAGTCCTCGAACGAATGTCCTGCCTGGTGCTGGCTCCTTTTGATTTTCTCGCTGCTTTTTTTTGTTGGCAGCCTTTGCTTATTGAATTATGGCTTTTGTGATTGATGGACAAAGGAATCCTTGGGCCTTGGGCCTTGGGAAGGGAAAACTAAACTGGTAGAAGAAAAGTTTCACTCAACGATTTAATAAGGACTTAGTTGGAAATTTAGAAACATAACCTGATTTCTCAAACCTTCTTAAACTCCCTTCGGTTAATTCTTTAGTCCCTTTGTGCTTGCCAATCAAACTCCCTTGTCCTTTCACTCTTTGGCCACACTGTCAAATTATGATAACTGTAAATTGCACAATTGTCTGTAAGCCTGTTGCTTGACTTCCCTCCATCCTTTTTTGTGTGTGGAAAAAACAGAGGAAAAGCCAAAAGCAAATTGTGCACAATTTGGCATGACTTGCCCATTTTCCTTTTCCTTGCTTGTATTTTTTGCTCCGAAGGCCCCGGAACTTTTGCCGCAGACAGGCGTGTCCTTTTCACAGGACAAGGTGTCAGTTGCTGGCAGCAAAAGTTGCCTTCGCTTTACCATTTTCTTTTTCTGATTTTGTTCTACTCTACCAGATAGCAAGGGTATTGTGATTTTTCGGCTTGGGGACGAAAATGTCCTTTCTTCTCTCTTGAAACTCAAAAAACATCTGGTAGAGTATTTACGTTTTTACTTCCTCCTGATTTTGTGCTGTTCGTCCCCTTATTTTTTTCTGCTCTTCTGCCTTTTCTTGCCTTTTTAACGCCTCGACTTTTGCTAGGCATTTCATCCTTGAAAAGGAGATTGTTGTCCTTTTTGTCGCCGAGCGAATGTTTATCTTTGAACCAGGAGCTGGAGAAGTAGCTGGGGGGAGTGTTTGAAGAAGGCGTGGCATTTGTCGAGTTCGGTTCAATTCATTTTGTGGCTGCTTTTTGGGGCCGTATTAAATGGCTTGAGAATTGTGTAAATAAAAACGTCAAACTTCAGAAAGGGCGGAGCGGGTCGGGGATTCGTACTCGATTAAGGGTAAGCACTTTTTCGCTTTATTGATGGATGGGGACTGAGGGGCGGGCTGCCGCGTAACAGACGGAAACTGGCACCAGGTGGGCCCACCGAACCACCAGCCCACATCCTGCCTTGACCTGACCCCGCGACGTCATCATCTGTTGCAAATTGCGGGTGCGTGCATGTGCATGGCACTTTGCTAATTAAAAGTGTAGCCTAACTCTGGGTCCAAATAAATCGATGGCCGGGTAATTAAATTGCCTGACAAAGAACCAAGCCCCCATCCCCTACCGTACCGCCCTCATGGAGGGGCCTGTGCATTTGTTATTGTAATTAGACGGAAATAGGTGGAACGGAAGGAGCGAAACAAAATGGCGTCACCGATGGCGATTGGAGCGTAAATCACTCATACGCCCCCCTGGCCAGCCCGACGGCTGATTTAATGCAACTTTCATTTGCAAAACCATAAAAACCGGTTGTAATTTAATTGCACTAAAAATAGGAGATATTATTACTGCGTTTAAGAGCTTTAAAAGTTTGTCCCAAAATGTGTTTCAGTCTTTTTAGGTTTTGAAAGCAATTTATAAACATTATATAATATAAATATATACTTTGCGGGCTTAAAGTCACTGCCAAATCGAAAGCCCCGAACCCCCTTTCAATATTTTTCGCAAACCTTCAATCAATAAAGCGAATGTATTTATTTTTACCTTTTGTGGGTAAACATCAACAAGAAATCAACAAACCGAAAACAAATATAAACAAACAAAAGGTAAAGAAAGCCCTAAGAAGCCGCAAAATGCTATTCAGGGATGCGAGTTTTTAAATCCTTTCCTTCAGTATAAAGGAAAAAATTGGAAAACCTGATTTATAATTACCAATAAACCTTAAATGATAAATGGGATAGCCCAACCCTCCTTCTTGTTGTTTTCTTGGTGATTTGCGAGGCAGCCACAAGTATTGACAGATGCTTTTTGTGTTTGTAGTCACACCTACGCATATCCTTCATGTCCTTGTGTCTTAAGAGTGTGTGTGGGTGTGTATTCATTACCCCCAAATTGATTTATAACGCCTGTGCAACGGTAAATTGCCAGGGATTTGCCAGCCAGGATTTCAGGTTATTTGTCAACAGGATTTGATTTTAAATGTCGCCACACCCATCCAAGGCAGCCACTCGGATATGTTTCCGCCTCCTCAAGTGTCGATGTTTCCATTTGTACAAGATTCCCAGATTAAGATGAATGCCTTTTCCGGGGCTTTCCCAGGGCTTTGGCCCTCTCCTTTCGCCAGGCGACTGGCTTGGGAATTTAAGGATTAGCAATCAATTGGGTCAGAGCCTGGCTTTTCATTATAATTGAAACACGTTTGACGACTTTGTAATAATGTTCTTTTGGAAATTGCTTGGGGTTTTAGGGTTAAAAGATGGGGATTTAGGTTAAAAAAACCCAAAAACATTAAAGAACCTCAGACCAGTTAAAGTATTAAAACCCCCGATTAGATATTCCTGCAAAAGTTTCCCCCTTTATTACGATCGATTATCAACTGCCTAAAAAGAAGTAAATCAAATAAAATAAAAGCCCCGGAAAAGTGGCAAAGAATTGCCCAACAATGAACTGCACTTGATGGCGAAAAAAAACACAAAAGTGTTTTCCCATCTCAGTTGCCACTTGAGACTCCAGTCGTCTTGGAGTTCATTTTTTAGAGACGGGCAAAGGCAAAGACGGAATAGATTGTTCCAGCCAAGTGGACTGTGTGAGCCGGAGAACATGTGTAAGCCCCAGGCCGGGGTTGTCGTCAGAATAATACATATATACCCCGGAATATATACATTTTTGGGGCTAAAAAAGTGTGAGAATGTCGGCGGCGGCGACGGCGGTTTATTTTGTATGTGCCGAAATGATTTACGCTTTGTTTGTCAACTTAAAAAGCAAAAAGCCCCCCCGAGACCCCACTCCACATTACACATACGCCGCGTTGTCAGGCTGAAATGCTTTTAATTGAATCCTGCATCCCGAATCCGGAATCTAACAAAAAGCAAGGAGCGTCGTAAGGAGCAACTTCTTTGGCAACACTTGACAATGACAAGCCGAAGGTGTGGTAGTGATGGCCAAGGAACCGGGATGAAACAAGTTAATTAAAAGAAAACTGCGGCCCAAGCGAAATAAATCTTCGACTTCCAAGGGACTTCGCACAAGCACACACACATGGCAGGACTAAATCAGTTTAAATTGTAATTAATTCTTTATTTTGTGTTAAACAAATGAAGATTTTTAATGGAATTCAAATGAGTTGCTAGGCAGAACTCCTAAACGAGGCAGGAAGGAAGTAAATAGAAATAGTATTTACCCTAATTTTTTTTGTAGCCTCATTATTTTTATGGCCAACACTTTTACGATGTGAGAAAAAGCCACGAAAAACAACGCACAATCTGCATGTCAACAGGGCATTAAGCCTCTGAAAATATCACAATAAATTTGTTTGTTTCCCTTTAACCGTGAACGTGTTTTCCTTATTTTGTTTCCTTTTCAGGGAAGAGCTTCACGCTAACCATCACCGTGTCAACGAATCCACCGCATATAGCCACCTACAACAAGGCCATCAAAGTGACTGTCGACGGGCCACGCGAACCCCGCTCCAAGACAAGTAAGTTAAGTTTTTTGGGGTAACATTTTTGCCCACTCACCCTATCAACCCTGTAGAGCCTGACTCCCAGTCTAGCTACATAGTCGGGTATTTCATTTGCAGGACAATGCATAACAATTTATTAGTTGCCAAATAGATAAATTGCTGCTCCTGGAGCAGCCAGGCTGCTGTTCTCACAATAAACAAAAGCCATACATTTTCGAATAGAGATGTGCAGGTAGCAGGGTCTTGAACGAAGTTTCAGGAGGATCTCTATAGAGATGGGTATATTTAGAGAAGTTTTTTCTTATAGGAGAATGTAACGTATGAAATCGTATGAATCCAACTTATGCAGTTTTTTCTAACTTGTTGGTGAAGCTTTGTTGTATTTTTGAATTGTATTTTCAATTTAAAATATAGAGAAACAGAGAAAAGAGGTACTCACCGGAGATTCCTTTAACTTTTACATTAAAGTGAATTACTATTCGTTGGTTAAATAATCTTTGTTGGTGAAATATTATTCGTTCGGTGAAACTTTTCCATAATTCAGCCACTCAGGCTTGAAGCAATGATATACAATATTAAACTCCTGTAAGTAGAATTAAATAGTAAATAATACAATCAAATTATATACAATTACTAGAAAGAATTAGAGGGAAGAACCAAGAGCTTTACACCAATAGTTGTGCCACAGTTTAGACCGTTCTGGAGTAGCTAGAAAAAGCATCTCTGATAGGAAATAAAAGCCAAGCTATTACTGTATCAGTCTCTCTCTACCGAAAGTCCAGCCAGCTGAAATCCTTTCTCGAGATTCTGCTGATGCAGCAAGGACATTTCCTTGCTAATACTTCACTTCATTTCACTTTGGCAGAACCCCCGAGTGGAATGCTGAATTTCTTGAAGGAATATTCATTAGACAGCTCTATCACAAGCACACACACGCCCACGCCCATACATATTTATAAGGATGCAAATATTTTACTTTGCATATGTTCCAGCCAAACCTTCAGACGGAAGGAGAGATAGAGCCAAATAGAGATGGGTATACTAGGAGCGAAAGAGAAGGGAGGGTCGAAAAGTTTAGCTGGTCTGTGTAATCTGGTTTTGGTCCGAAATGTGGAAGCAACAAATACAAATCCATGAAATGATTTATATGCCCAAAATGCCAGACAGAGAGAGTTAGAGTGAGATGGCTGTGGTCTATGTGGCCAGAGAAAGAGACGGGTAGCCCCTGTTAGAGAGAGAGAGGGGGACTTTAAGCTGCAGACAAAAGGTTATTATTTTATAATGAATACAATCTGGCAGATAACTGCAACCGTTCGAGGATTTTCAGCTGAAAAGTTTTCGAGTCCTTTTCACTTTCACAAAAACCATTGTCGATAGTTCTTTCTTTTTCTGACTTTTGGCGGGCTGGCGAAAGGCTTTCTTTGGTTGATTTGAAAACACAATCATAATGCAGAAAACCATTTAGTTAAGGACAGAAAATTAAAACTGAAAAAAACTTAGTGTTATCCCTTTTAGGACAGCAACAGCAATTCCATTTCGCCTTCGGCCAGCGACCCTTCCACTTCTCCACGGACCCGCTCTCTGGCTTCCGGATGCCACCAATTGGCAATTGTCAAAGTAAGTAAACAAAAAGTATTGAAATATTTCCTACTTTCTTTAAATTAAAGCCTCATTTTCTTTAATATTTTCGAGATTTGGGAGATTTTTTGGCAAAACCGCAAAAAGCAACAAAAGTAAAAGTTTTGCTTCTGGTTTTGAAGGTGGTTTTTGGTTTATGGGTTCATAGGTTTATGGTTTTGGGTGGATTTTTTGTGTGTTGCCAAAATGGACATGTGCAGCACCACAAATGCAACCACACAAAATCACACAAAAAAGCGATTAGACAGCCAAGACTTTCAAACACGTTCGCATTTTTAAGGCCTAAAAATCAAGGAAAATAACAATTTAATAGAAATTTCTGGATTGGTTAAGATAAAAACAAGAATTTCTGGAGAAATTGTATCAGAAAAGTGGAACACAAAGTTCGATTTTGTATGCTTTTAAACTAAATCGAACTTTTAAACTCTTTAAAACCTAAAATAGTTATTAGCCTTTTCCCAATTATAAAAGAATGAGTAGGAGCTTGTGTTTGGTTTTTTGTTTATTGTTTTGCATATTATAGCTGTTGGAAAACCATTCGAATGTGGTAAAAATTGCGGGTCACCTTGCCCTAAAGGTTGTGTGGCTTTTTTTCTGGCTTTTGCCAGCTAAGTGGGCTGAAAGTTAAACGGTTGGCCACTTTATTTAACCAAAGTTTACTATACAAACAAATAAATGTTGGTCAACACACAGGCAGACACACAATTTAAAAAAAAAAACGCAAATAAAAATAAAAATAAAACTATAGAAGGGGAGAGGCCTGCGCTGGTGCATAAATCAGAGTTTTTCGCCTACAAATTATGATTTAAATGAACAACTACATGGCATTCGAATAAATTAAATGCGTTTTTGTTAGCCTTTCGATTGAAAACTATTTTGACAGCTTTGAAAAAATACTAAAAAGTTTATAAGCTATTGAAAAAGATTCGAATTGATACATACCCCTCAAAAAACGGCTTTTTCTTTTTTTAAATGTTTCAAATATTCCAGACTTAGTATTTTGATTTGTTCTCTAATTTTTTCTTCACTATTTTTTGCCTTTCTCTTTTTTTTTATCAAATATGTTTTGCCTTATTTTCCTGCTCTAGAATATTTATAACAAAATCAATAATTAATAATGTGGGTGAGCACAAAATGCATTTTTTGTCGTCGTGAAATAAATTTAATTGTACATTTTAAAATGCACTTATATTAAATTTGATGTTTCAATTTAAATTGGCAATTAATTGGATTACAACAAAAGCAACAAAAAGCGGGAGTAGACACGCCCCCCCCACTTTGGAAAACAAACTAGTTGCCTAGGGCGAGAAAAAAATGGCTCTTTAGAGAGCTTGATGTTATTAGCATAAAAAAACGTGATAAAAAGAGGAAAAAGAATTTAATAAAATTAACTTATTACCAATATTAAAATAGGCAAACAAGAAAGAGGTGCTGGGTGAATGTTTAAGCCAGTTTTTGAGTTCGAAGTTCCGAGTAAATTCTTTCTCCAATTGTGAATTCAACTTGCAGGCACTTATCTTTCATTAACGGAGCTAACCAAAACAATTCCGGTTGAAATATATATATTTCAATATTAAAGATGCAACTCAATCAAAGTGGAAATTGCCTTCTCCTGGCATTCCGGCTCCACCTCCAACTCCAGGACTCTGTCAATATTTTAATGCCTAGCCCAGAGCACAAATCAAAATGCAAATTGTACGATTTACGGGATTCTGGCTAAAGGCAATCCACCAACACAATGAATTCAACATCGAATTTATATAAATATATATTTATATAGCCATATAGTACTATATATATATATGGTTTGGCAACACACAAGTAAATAATGATTACTGAAAGCCTCTGTTGATACTGATTACCCATAAATAATTGTAAATATGCAAAAAGCAAAATATTCTGAATTATTTATTAACAAATTTTATTGACAGTCGCTGCTTGACTTAATTACTGGCATATATTTTATTAATTTTGCAAAAAAAAAAATGCAGGAAATCGTGAAAATGTATATCGATGCTCTTGTAAAATTGTAAAGTTTATGTCAGAAATGGAAATGTTAAGGGAAATAGGGTTTTGGGGCTTTATATTTGTTAACAACATTCATTTTAAGCTTAAATATTTATTATTTTGATTATAGAAAATATTTAAAGCCACTCTCATTGACTTTAAATCAAAATAATAAGCACTTAAAATCAATTAAAAAAAGGAAAAACTTGAGAATATAATAATATTCATTCGCGGTACTATCTTTTTTCCCTGAAAAAGCAAAAGAACCCTGCAATTATTTGTGCAATCTGATCCTTGTTGGGTTTGAGTTTCTTGTTAATAATTCAGGGATTCAGGGGCCCCGAAAAATATGCGCGAATAAAGTCAATCAGTGTGACAACAAACAAGCGGACTAACCACTCTCCACGCCGGGGGATATGGCTACAAAACATACAACAGATAGAACAAATACCGATGCAGATGCATATACAGATACAGATACAGATACAGATACAGATACAGATACAGCTGCAGATACAGATACAGAGATACGCACTCACAGATACAATATCGCAGATAATGACAGGACACCGTCACAGAGGCAGGAGCAGCCCACATCCCGACAATAGCGACAGCAACAACATCGACAGCGAAAAATTGTACACAAAAAGCCACGTAATTAATGGAGGTAGAAACATTTAAGCCAATAGCATTAATAAAGCCACCACAAAATCAATATCCGGCTACGAAAATGCGCCCGTCGCCTATAAAAACTAATTAATAATTTCCGAATGGGCTATTAATTAAGCCTAATTATCTGTGCATGGGTCCCGGCAACCCGCAAAATGTTGACTCTTCTTCCCCATCCTCGCATCCTTGCTATCCTTGCTAGCCTATCCGAAAACCCCTTTTTTTGTCGATGCCGCATCCCCCCTGCCTCGTTGTGGGGCTTCTGTTTAGTGCGGAGGGGCTTCGGATTATGTATTATTTTGTTTTTGGACCAGGTCTTGGTCCATTCCAATAATTTGTTTGTCAGTTTTTTCCCGCATAATGAGCAGGCAGGGATGTGGATGAGAAAATCAAGGGGAGGGGCTTTTGGCAAACGCCAATTAGTGGCCCCTACGAGGTTGGCAGTTTTTTGGGGGTTTCCAAATAAAGCTTTGGATATTTTTTTCGAAATTAACTAGGAGGAACCCAAAAATTAGGGATTCTCTTCAACAAGGACTTTTTATTTAGGAAATTAAGATTATTTTTCCTTTTAAAAAATCCAGTTTTAAGTCCATATTTAAGTCCTATTTTAAGAAGACATTCTTTTGCCTGGGAAATACTTTTTTCTGCAATGATTAGTCTGCAAAAATATATGGGAGTTTCTGGATACCATAAATACTATATATTTTTTATTGAATAATACTCCTAAATATTTTCTAAACAATTTCTAATCATTTTATTTATATTCTTCCCTACTTTCAGGTGCCAGTAACACGCATTGGGGCTACGGATCGGCCGCCTCGGCCTACTCCCCATACTTGGCCAGCAGCGGCTTGTCTTCCTGCACCACGCCCACTTCCGCCCAGTTTAATAATCCAGCTCTGGGCTTCACCTGCTCCTCGAATGATCAGACCAACAACCAGGACTTTGGTGGAGCCACCAATCGCGACTGTGTGCCAAGTAAGTTCCTCCAAGATTTCCTCGAAATTCGGAAGATTTTATGATGAAAACCGAACCTAATCTTTCCCTTATCTATATCCTTTTTCTCTCAGTGCTGCCCGACTCCACGGCCAGCGATCTGGACCAGCACCTGAGCAGCTTGGTGGGCTCCACCAGTGGCCAAATGACCCACCATAGTCTGCTGGGCGCCACCGGGCAGACCTCCATCTCGTCGACGGTGAACGGGGCCAGCGGAGGCAGTGCGGGCGGCGGAGCGGGTGGCGCCGGCGGCGGGGCAGCGGCGGGCGGCGGAGCAGCTGGGGGCGGAGGCACCAACTCCATCCTGGTGCCGCGCTACCACACCAACACGAGCAACGAATACAACGTCCACTCCAGCCAGAACGGGCCGCGCAGCCTGAGCGATAGCTCGCAGGCCGAGTCGCCGGTACAGGAGGACCTGCTCTCGACGAACACCCCTAACCTGGGCAGCACGGGCGCCACCGGCGGCGCCAATGGAGGAGCGGCCAATGCCGGGGGCAGTGGCGGAGCTGCCGGAACGGGATCGTCCTCGGCAGGTGGCGGCGGGGCGGCACTTCCGGCCGGGAATCCCAGCATGCTGGGTGCCAACCAGAACTTCCCGGGCATCGTGAACCAGGCCCAGCACGCCTCCGCCTCAGCCTATGGTGGCGGCGCCGGAGTGGGCGTCGGGGTTGGCGTCGGCGTGGGCGTTGGCGTGGGAGGAGGGCATGGCAGTGCAGCGGCAGCGGCGGCGGGCTGCAACGGCTCCCTGTACCCGGTCCTGCCGGCCTCGCTGCTCTACTCCCAGCTGTACACGGCAGCCAATCAGTCCGCCCACGGCTTCCACTCCCACACCCTACCCGCCCACGCCTCGCCCAACTCCTCGGTGCACGGCGAGCTCCAGAGCGTGATGGATCACATCAGCAACGTGGGCGTCCGGCAGCAGCACAACATCATGGCCGGAGGCGGGGTAACCCATCCGGGGGACCTTACCCTGATCGGTAATTGCGGCGCCTCCGTGCGGAACATCGAGGACGGGAACAGCAACCGGCAGGTGGCCGCCTTAGCCGCCCATCGCGGCCACCACAACCCCACCGACAACGGGGGCAGCGTGTGGCGGCCCTATTGAGGTCAGGTTTTGTGGTGCGGCTCCGCGGTTCTATAGTGCGAGGGGGCGGGCGGGACGGGGCAGCACGACGATAGGGGCGGGGACACTGGGGGCTTTGGGGGCATGGGCGGTATGGGTGGCATGGGGGGCATGGGCATGGGGGTGAACTGCTTTGGCGGCTTCTAACAAAAACATTATTGTAAATAGGGATTGGGGATGTTCTTTTTTGTTTTGTGATTTTAAATTATTTAAGATGTATTATTTTAAAGTTTAAGCGAAATACTAAAGCTCTTGAAATTAACAAGTGAGAGACTACCTTCAAAAGCAACTTTAAAACTGTTCTAATAATTATAAATTATTTACGTTCAAAGTCTTATATTGTTTTTGAATCCAAAAACCAAAAATGTACATAAAATAGTGCAAAGATATATCTTTCATTTCCAATTAATGAAAATTCTTTGCTTGTAAATAGTTGCCAGCAGCAAAAGGTAATTCAATTCCAACTTAAAATCATTAATAATAAAATAAATGTTTTTTTTTACCCAAAATATTAAGAAAAATATGAATACTTAATACAAGTTTAGTAGAATTTGTTGGAGCTCGTCTCGGAGACTCTAATTAGCAAGTAGTTAAATTTAAAAAAAAAAAAAAAAAACGTAAATAGTTTAAGAAACAAACAACTTAGCCAATTGGGGAGAAGGACAAAATTTTTTGAGGCCAGAAGAAGGGAAATAAAAGCTTGAGAAAACTTTTATGGAACGAGAAAACGAGAAATGGATATTGAATATGAAAAAAAAACAAGAAACTTTTGAGCATATTTGGGTAAAAAACATATTTTTTCTGTATTTTTTCCAGGCCCGTGGTAAGCCCGAGCCATAAAACTAGTCGTAGTATTTATGAAAATATATAGATTATATATTTAAAAAACAAAATCAAGAATAGAAATACCATAAAAGGAGAAACTAATTAGAGAGGAAAATAATTAGAAACTTTAAACTAGTCGTGAAGCCAAAGTCAAGTTGTATTTGTTTTTTTTTCGTAGTCTTTAATTAATTAATTAAATATAAATATTTATTTCTTTGTAAGATAAAAGGAGAGGGGAATGGGGGTACTAGAGGGTGTTTTTTTGGGGGCGGGTCGTAGAGCCGATGTATATCTGAGTTCCTAAGTCGTAATCCATGTTCGTGAATTTGTTTCCTGTTCATTTCATGTGCTTCGATATGCGTGTACTTTAAATGTGTATAAAAATGTGCAATCTAACCCAAAAACTAAAACTAAAACTGAACCTAAGAATACATCTATATATATATATAAATAAAATATACAATAGTATATATATATATTGAGATATATCTGTATACTAAATGGTAAACCGCACACACCAACAACCGCAATCTATGACACTTGAAAAACTTAAATTGTAATTCTTTTTTTTGTTAGTTCGTAAGTGGTAATAAAAACCAATTGAAATCCAAAACCGAACAAAAAAAGAAACCAAAACAAAACAACGTAGAGAAAAAAGCACTTCCTGTCCAAAAACAAGTTAAAAAATCAAGTATGTACTATGCATATGGTAAATAGGGTTAAGAAAGGAGAAAAAAATAGCACACATTCTTTAAAAATATATATATTTAAAATATAAACATGGCAGTTAAGCTGTAATTGATGTATACCATAATGAATCAGAAATAATAATACCGAAACTATGTGTATAATTTAGCCAAAATCCCAAACATATATGGATATATACATAAACTAATAAATAAACGTGAAACATCAAGTTCTTTGTAATAAAATAAATAAATAAATAAATGTAATTACACCAATTTTATTTGAGACACAGACACTAAATCGAAACCACAAAACAAGAAATTCTGCTATTATATTAAATAAAATTATGAAAAATTATTAACAAAAAAAATGCAAAATGTGTCTTGTTATTCGTCACTGAACTTTCAGATTTTCTGGTGCTTCTTTAAATGCTTTTTTTGCTTTAAAAATATAATAACCAGTTTAATATTATTATTTCCCGACTTTTAGCTTGTCTTCAGCCATATTTTTATTTTATAATTAATATATTTGATTAAAATATATGTATATAAATATAATATTAACTTCGTTATAAAAATGTTGTCCCCCTTCGTTTTTTCTTCGTTTAGCGAACTATTTTCAACAAAAATTTTCTCAAGTTTAGTTTTAGTTAGAAATTAATTAAGTTTTTATCCTTTTTTAATTTTTATTTGAACTATTAAGACTGTCTTTATGCGATTTTCACGTGAAGATTGGAGATTGGATTTTAGCCAGCGGCTGCTTCGAACATTTACGACACCATCGGGTACAATTGGCCAGGACGAGAACTTATGGCCTGGCCAGGACACTCCGCCGGCCATCTCCCCCTATTTAATTCCCTCCATCTCTTTTGTTCAATGGCTCTAATGCTATCTCTGTGTGGTTCGGATTTGGCGGGCAACGTAATTTTCTGCTCAATTTATTTCACATTGTGGCATCCAATTAAGCTGCAAACCAGCCGTCAAACAATCCGACCAGAACAGAGAGGAGTCCTGTCGGAACCGGAGTCCGAGACCGGGCCGAGACCGAGACCAATACCGAGACCGAGTCCGAGTCCTTTCACCTGCGAAACACACACACACATGGCCATAAAAATAAAAGCAAGTTAAAGCCAAGTTAAGAGAGGCGGGCGACCCGCGTGGCGTAACTAATGGAGAGGAAGCGCAATAACCGCAAAAAGGTAGCCAACCGAGGGTTAAGGTTCACAGAATTAAGCGCCATATAAATAAGAGATCGATATGGGGCTGCTTAAAGGATATTGCAGGACCTCAAAAACACACACCCACACACAGGAACACAACAAAAAATAATATTAATAAGAGAAAACGGAAAAACAGGAAAAACCTGGTCGGGAAGTCACTTTGGGTCTGGGCGGTAAAGAACTTTTTAATTATTTCCATGCCGAAGATGTTTCGCATAACAAATTAGCTTCCTACCTACCCTAGCACCCCTGCACCCCATCCCCTTCCAAACAGGACACGGACATATGAGACTGTGGGTGAGAGGTAAATAATTAAAAATTCTACCCATTACTTGCGATGCTTGGTATAATTTCAAACAAACACCCAAGAAACACACATGAGGCACAAATGCACTGGGAGATAAATTTCAGAGAAATAAATATAATGATAATCGGGCTTATAGTTGTTAGGGATTTTATAACGATTATTAGCAACGAATCTTTATCCTTTTTGAACAACCTTTTGGGCTAAAAAATAAGTATTGTCCGGAAATTCTAAAATCTAGCAAAGATTTTACTCCAAAAAGCTTAAACTTGGCGCACATCTTACTGACTATATGAGGCAAATAATATGTATTAATTATTAAGATCGGTTGACTATAACCTGTAATATTTTTCATAGCTATAACATACTAAAAAATCGCATTTTCGTATTTGAAAGACTCAAGTCCTGGAAGTTTCTAGAAACTTTCTCTCAGTGCCTTTAAGCGCCATGGAGAGCTAGAGGAAACCACTTGAGACGCAGATTTAGCATCACTCCCGGAGCATTCCAGCCACTTCCATGGCAGAGTCGTGTGCCGCCTCGCATATTAACACGTTTCGACTCCCTTGGCGACCATGCGAGGCAACTCCAACGGGTTAACGCGGCAGGATAAGGGCAGGACTCGTGCATCTGAAAGATACTTTCAGCTCAAGACACTCTCCGAGTCGAGTGGAAAGTGGAGTGGAGTGGAGCGAAGACATCAGAGTGCAAGTTGAGTGGAAAGAAGTCCTTGCAGGAGTAATACATTCTTCCTATTAGCCTTTTCTTTGGGGGTCTTAATTAAGGTGATAAACTCGTAAACCGAATTAGACAACTCTTGTCTTTTTTATTTGGAGTTTGTTAAGAACTTGGAAAGGTGCATGAGGGCTGTACGAAAAGTATTATTTTCAAGGACTTCCATAAACTTACCTAAGTCTTCCCAAAAAAGGGTCTTAAGGTTAGAAAAGAAACTTCTTTTATAACGGATATTAAAATAGAATCTAACTCTTCAATCCACCCTCGCTAATGTGTGGGATCAGAGGAAGGACTTCCTTTTTTATTGGCTCACTCATAATGAAAATAATCTTTTCAGCTTCATTTCCTTGCCATGTGGCATCCTGGAAAACTTTCTCTGAGTCTCCTGCCCCTTACTTCCTTTTTCCGCCTTTCACCTTTCACCTTTCTCTTTCTCAATTATTCATGAGTGTGTGTGAGTGTATATTTGATTACGATGCCAATTAAGCAAAACATTGGAAGAGGGACCCTTTTTTTATCTCTTACTTTCACCGGAAGGAAGCTTCCTTAATTAGCTGGGTAATATGCAACCCACACCCTCTCTTTTGAAAAAAAGAAACAAACTTTCTAATTATGAAATTTTGTAATATTTTTCACTCAAAAAAACCAGCAAACAAAGTCTGTTGGAAAAAGTAAAAGGGAAAAACCTTGGTATTTGCCAGCCGAGTGACCATTAAAATAATGCAGTGATTTCTGAGGTCAGAGGGCAGGGAATTATGTAGAGAACCCCACCCTAGAACCCCTCTCCTACAAGGCTCCACTCCCACACCCGTATCCTTTTTCGGGGAAAATCTGTTGCTGTTACTCGGCAAAATATTTAACGGCTACAAACATTTTTGCACCTTTTGGGCCAAAAACGCACAAAAGGTATGAAAACATTCTTCGCTGTGGTTTTTCTTTGCCATTGTTTTTCCTTTTTTCCCATTTCCCATTGTTGTTCCTTTTTTTTTTGCAACATTTTCCGCTTTTCCGCTGGCGTTGCACATTTTTGGCATTCGCGCTCTGACAGCCAAAAGCTCCAAACTCCTCAGTGCCACGTATTTTCTGCATTATATTTGTTTGGCTTGAAAGTCGGAACTCAAAACCAATTCCTTTCAGTTTCCCCGCTTTTCCACTTTCCCAGCCCAGTTTTTGGCAGTCCATTTTCCCTTTGGTGCATTGGATTTTTGGTCAAACGAAAGGTAAAAGGAATGCAGTTTGGTGCAATTTTTGCCGGCTGGTCGGGGGTCAAAAGGTCACTATTTAAGGGTTTCTTTTATAACAATTTCTTTTTAGTAAATCTGTTTAATTGGTTTTAAAAATTATAAATAATTTTTTAAATATACTTTGCTATGATTTCATGATTTTTGTTTAAAGCTTGTTTGGTCTTGACTTTGATACATTTTTCTACATATTTTTTTAATCTTTATATGAGGCAAAATCTGGCCACAAACTCGATGCTTTCAAAACAGGATGAAACCCATTCAGCCACCGCATTTTTGTTCCCCGTTTGGCTTTGCACTTGCAAGTGAAATTTTAGCCTAAAAGGGTGAGTACACTCAAAAAATATATATAAAAATATATATTATAACAAAAATAATTAAAGTAAAAGTAAGATTCTTTATTGAAAACATTAGGGGTTTATTTTTGGGGCATAAAAAGGACTTCGAAACTAAGTTTTTTTAATAATTCATGTTCCTAATATTGAAGAGAATTCCTGAAAATTGTATAAGGATTTCCTCTAAACTCTCTACCATTTTTTTTGAGTGCCTTTAACCGGACAATGTTGGACAGCGGTCGAAGGCTGTCAGGCAAATCAAACTGAAACTCAACTCTTAACGATTCGAGCACGTATTCAATATGGTTTGTTATGGGTAACGCCAAATCCACGCCCCCTTCCAAGCCCACGCCCCGAAAAAAAGGGGGGCGGCAGTAGGGGGCAGGACTAAATTTCGAGTTTTTGGGGTTTTTGGTTGGGTTTTTGTGGGTGTTTTCGAGCCATGTGGAAAGAGAAAGAGCAACAGGGAGAGAGTGAGAGAGAGAGTTTGGCCAAAATGCCGAATATTGATTTGAATCAATTAATTCGTGCGGTTGTCGCTGGAATTACTCCCTCGAATCTAATTAATTTTAATGCACGACTACACACAAACAGTGGGAAAGAGACGGGGCATAGAGAGAGAGACAAACAAGAGGCGACACTTTGGCAACATTTTAGGCGCAAAAGCTTGGAAATTTATATTGAAGTCGAATTATGCAATTTGCTACTAAATTGATTGCATTTGCACAGTTCCCATCCAGAGCCCGGGTGACAGAGAGGGATAATCGACTAGAAAGAGACAGCCAAACATAGAGTGAGAGAGACGGGAGACAGAGTGTGTGTGCATGATTGAATTTCCTTTCAAAAACTAATAAATAAATAAAACATCCGAAATTCGGAGGCAACGTTTGAGTTGCGGTTTAGCACAATATTAACCAAAAAACTAAGAAAATTTCAAATCAATTTTTGTTATTTTGAAATTAAATAATTAACAAGAAATCAATAAAGAAGGCCTTGAAAAAAAAACATGTTAAATTTGTATATTTTATTCCCCTTGAATGGTTTTTCTTTCTGTGCATTCGCTGTTGGCAAACATATAATCATATTTCATATTTAATAAAATGCATTCAAATGCATTATTATATTCATTATATGCCAACATACAATATTTGTATTATTCGCCAGCCAAAAAGCGGCAGCAACAACAGAAAACAGCGACAAAATTCAAACATTTAGCTATTCAAACGAGTGCCCCCCTACTGGACCACCTGCCTAGTTCCCCCCTTTAATATATTTCCTTTTTTTTTGGGAAATACAAAGAGCGAAACGCGTTTACCACACAAAAGGCCAACGCACAAATAGAAGTGCGTAAATAAATTTATAAGGACAGTGGCAAGGAATATTTTTTCAAAAAAATAATATATATATGTTTATAATTTAAAAAAACGTATTTCACAGAATTATTTAGAGTACAAATTTATCTAAAAAGGCTTTATTTATGAGGTTTAACATTTTTCCCCAATACTCCACCACTGTAAAGTCCATATATATTTACATATATTTGAATATATATATATATATATATATATATATATATATGATGTCTCTCTATGGACAACAGATATATGCTGACCAAAACAAATATTGTTTTGGCCATGTTTTTGGGCCACACACAGGCACACATTTAAAATTTCGACAATGTCCTGGGTGAGAAAATGATTTTGATTTTGATTCTGATTTTGATTTTTCGGCAATTGCACTATAAATGCGATCATTTTAAAACAAAATGGCGTCCACACACACACACACACACACACAGAACAACAACAACATGAAACATTTTTAATGTATGATATGATTTGAATAAAATTTTTGCCACTCGGCGAAACATTTTGTGTCCATTTGACCTCCGACCCCCGACCCCCGACCTCAAACCCCACCACACCCCACTTTTTTTGAATCTCCAGCCGAAAAATAAAATGATTTGAAATCGTTTTGTGGTTTTTACGAGTTGCAAATCATTTTAATTAAAATATCAAAATTAGAAAATGGAAAATGATTACATTATTCATTAGTTTTCATTACGCGTGTTTATTTATTGGCAGGAATAACAACTACAATGTTTTAAAGGAACTTTGTGGGGGAAATAGAAGTGCGGATACTCTACGAAATGAAAATTCTGGAAAACCTATTGACCCAAGACTTTATGTCTCAATTCATATGCCGAAACATCTTTGAATTTTGGCTATACTGGCGCCATCTATGGTGGAACTTTGTTTGTCTTGGGAAGAGAAAAATGTCGCTGGAAAAAGTATCCTTAAGGATATGGAAAAAATCTTAATAAGCCCGCAAAGCTTGCGAAAGTTTTCTTAAGAAAAGAAAATTTTGGCAATACCAAGTTTCCTTCTCGGGCAGCTCTTAAGGACCAAGGACATGGTCTGTGTGTGTATGTGTGTGTGTGTGTGTGAGTCTGCGCAGAAGAAAGCTAACTGAGACTTCACCCTGTGTTGTTGTTTCTGTTGTCCCTGTCGCGTCTTTCAAGTGAAAGTCCAAGACGTAGAGGAACTTTTTGGCGCCCAATGGGGATGGATTTTTTCGCAGGACTCCTTGGGTAACGGTAAAGGATTTTTGTATTTTTTTCTTCCTTCTACGCGACGCTGTTTCAGCGCTTATGCCATAGATGGCGCCAGCCCGAAAGCTTTCGACTTTATTTATTCTTCCAATTTTTATTTCTTATTAGTTTTTTTTCCTTGAAAGGATTTCTTTTCTTTTGAGGAACCGTGTATTTTTTATTGATAGCTGCCATCAATAAATTGTGAGTCACACGCTTACGCAGTCGCAGGACTTACCCTTATCCTGCCACACACACTCGCACACACACATGCAAAGCGAGCAGGGAAGCGTAAGGCATTTCGACCAATTATAAGTTGCGGTTAACCGCAACATTTATTCAAGAAAATGTTCGACACAGGCCTGGGCCGGCTGAGTGCGAGCGGGACGGTGGCATGTTGGCGGTGGCAGAAAAGAGAGCCACTGAGGGCGAGAATCCTGGCAAAGGCATTGGGCATTGGTGGGTGGTGGGTGATAGGCGGTTGGACCCAAGGCCTCAAGGTCCCACAAAACCTTCGTAGACAAGGTGGTGAAATGCTAAGAATTTTGTACGTTTTTTGGGGGTAAAAATTCAGAAAAACAAGAGGGTGACCTTTTAAAACCTTTTAAAATGTTTAAAATATCACAAAACTCATTATATTAAAAGATTGAAAAAAAACTAATATTTAATAATTATTAGTATAAAAGTACTCCTATTTTTAAATATTTAAGCTCTCAGGAATGGCCATCCTTTTGAAAACAAAAGAAATCCTTGTTAAGCTTGTAAAAACCCTTAAGTAAGAACTTTAACTATCCCTTTCATACAAATTCGTATCCTTTTCGCATCCTTTTGAGCCAAAAAGCAGATTAATAGTTAGCCGGGCCAAAACGAATCGCCTTTCAAGGCGCTAACCGCCGACAATATGTTGGCGAGACTTGAAGTTTTTGAACCAGGCTGGGACTTTGCCAAGGATCTAGTGAATCATTCACCCATCACCCATCATCCAACCACCCCCTGAACCACCGAACCACATCAGAGGAGACAACACCGCCGAGCTGTGACATTAGTTTAGCGCCAAAATCCATTAAAAATCCATACTAATATATGTCAGACTAAGGAGGCAAGTGCCACAGTACATAATGAGTGACGAGGTGGTTTGGTGCTGCCAGTCTATATCCTCCAGTATCCTGCAGTATCCTCCCCTTTTTAGTCACTTTCCACCTTTTCCGTTTTACATTTTCCTCTACAACGTCGATTTTTCAAAGACAGCTTGGAAGCTTCTCCCCCCTTTGCGGCTAAACTGCATTAATGAAAAACTAAAAAGGAAAATGAGGAAAATTATTTTTAAAGGAAAGGATTTACAAGGGAAGGATATCATTTGAGAGAAACTATTCTGCTAAGCAACTACCCAGTAAGTTAAAGTCTCTTAAAGTCGTATTTTTCGCTTTGACTTTAAGTCTTTCTTCGCGCGCGAAGCTTTGTTTCCTCCTTCGATATCCTTTGCTTGGTCTTGTTATTGATTTTATGAAATTTTTTTTTAATAAACATTCGCGGCAGACATTCCATTGTCATAGTCCATAGTCCGGGCCACTCAATGGGAGAACGGAAGACAGCAAAGTGGAATTTTTTAATACGAAACACAAGCAGTGGCGAATAAACAGAAAAAAATGTTATATTCCGCCAAAATGGGAAGAAATACTCTTATTTGAGGCAGCAATTAAAATGGTGCTTCGTCCGTCAGCCAAAAGACTTCAAAAAATGCCAAAAAGTTCAGATACTAATGAATTATCCTTTATTAGGATAATGTATGATGTGGTTCCTGAAGAGTTTTCGCTCGAAAGGGGCAGGCGGTTTGGTGTCCGAAAGTTGCAAAAGGTTGTCGACGAGCATTTCGCCAGACTTTTTATCCATCAAAAAAAGTTTGCGTAAATTAAGGGTAGCTTGGCTATTTAAAGCTCTAAATATTTACAGGCAAATTTAATAATTTCCAATGCTTAAATTGCCTGAAAAATCAATTTTAAATATAAGAAAACTAACCTTGTTTAGTCTTTAATTTAATTTCTTAAATATATATTTTCCTATAAGTTTTGCCCAATAATTTATAGAGTATTTAATCTTCTTTAACCCCTCTAAGTAAAACTCCCATCTGAAGTCTCTTGCTTTACGGGAATCCTGTTGAGTTTAGGCTTTTTGGCCAAAAAGGGCCAAGGGGATGATGGCCAAGAAAAGACTGACTGGCTGGCTGGGTAGCTGGCAGGCTGCGGCTGGAAACTGGAAGCTGTTGGCAATTTATGAAAAGAGCCAAATTAATCAGACTAATAACGAAAACACGCCGCTCCGGCGGGGTCAGGGGTCAGGGATCAGGCGGCAAAGGACTAAGGGCTAAGGGCGAGAGACCTTCAAGGAGCCAAAGAAACTTATGCAAAAGTTTGGCTTAATGAAAAGATTTACGATGGCAATACTCAAAATTAGCAAAAACTGAGGTTGTGGCAAAAACAATATTAAGCGAATGCGGCAGAGGGGCCTGGGGTCAGGATCAGAGTTGAAAAATGCAAAATTCTTATAAAAACTTTTCGCCAGCCTGGCGGTTTTTCGAAACGGAAAACTTTCGAGTTGAAGCAATGTTGCAAGGATATTGCAAGGAGTCATAAAATCATGGCATCAGGAATTGAGTGAAAATATGCCAAGAAACTGACCAATCCACCCTCTTGCCTCCTGCCTAGCCCTAAAAAATGTTACCCAATTAGTGCATTTTCCGACTTGTGGTTCTCGGAGAAATACAACCAAAAAATATTCATAAAATTAATAAAGTCCTTTGGCATTTCTATGGCAACATCGACATCGTTGCGGCCAAGGAATTGGAAATTAACAATTGCAGTCCTTGTGCTTCAATGCCCGAGGATTTATTAAAATAATTCGCTTCGCAGGACACGATATCGCCAATCCTGGCCACTCCTGGCCAATCAGGTGAAAAGTCAGGTTTTGGGAAAATCAACTTTGGTTGCTAAATAACGATGGAATTTATTGGCTTTTGGGGTTTTGTCTTTTGCTAACTTTAGGTTATTATCAGGCAATTCTCTTTTTATCTCATAAAAGAAAAATCCAAGAAATTATATAGATTTCTAGATCCTCAACTTCTTCCATAAAATTCATCTTTCCCCTTCCCTTTAAACTACCTATGAATAGAATAAACAGAACCAGGGGCACATAAATCAGTTCCAATCAAACAATGAGCGATTTACCAGAACTCGAAATGTTTTCTGTAAACAATTGAGGCTCCCGAGGTCTTCAATGAAAGTGGACAGGTTGTTGGGAATCGAATCCAAAACTCTGGGTATCAAGAACTGTGAGCTGAGCAATGAGAGAATGGAGAATCCACAGAATCGAGCACCGAGAACTGAGAACCGAGAACCCAAAACCCAGAATTCGGTCAAAAACAATTAAAAGGAAATGGTCAGGATCACGGGGTGTGTGTTATTTGTTGGCTCAATCAAAGCCAGCCAAACAAGTGTTATGAATGATTTGATGTTTTCATTTGTCCACCCCGGTTTATTTCTTTCCCTTTTTCCCCTGCTACGTAGATGCTTTTTTAAATTTTGTTTTTTGGAAATGAAAACCCCAAAAAACCGTCCTCGGAACGAAAGTGAAAAATCCCCGATAATAGTTTTGGATTTCACTTTTAGAGCCAACGATAGAGCCCTGCACCAGACAAACTGGCACCAATACCGATGATTTATGACGGATCCCCCCCTTCCATTTAATTCGTTTTATTTCATGGCCAAGACCACGGATTTGTGTTAAGAAATGATGAAAAATGGGAGGTCAGTCAACCAAATTTTGGTTGGTTTCTTCACTTTTTTTTGTGGGAAGAGTCAGAGAAGGGATTTGGGTACTAAATATAACAAGTCAATAATTTAATATAATAGAATATATATAATAATAATATATATAATGTTATATAAACAGTTCGTTTAGATTTAATTTTTTTTGTGTGGGGGAAACTTTAGCAAAAAATATTTAAGAGTGTGGGTTTTTTCCATCAATTTTCGGTTTTTTAGTGCTTTTAATTGAATTTCTCTTTAATTAATTTTTAAAGAGATTTTTAAAGCTTTGAATTGGAAATTTAAATATAACACAAAGGCTAATTTTTAAAGTCTATTTAAAAGCAAAAGTTCGCAATTTAAAAAATATTGATTTTAACTTAAATTTCAACAAGGGAATTAATATTCAAGAATGATCGCAATAAAAGTGAATTTTAAAATGAAATAATATATTGCAATATAAATAAATAAAATACACTTACCCCAATTTCTATATTCATTCAAATTATGCAATTCCATCAAATAAAATACAAATATCACAATCCTTATATATCATTTCCTTTTCTTCCATTCACGTTATTATTTATCCTTATAGCTTTCCTTTTCCTCCATTTACGTTATTATTTATCTTTGTATAGGTAACAATTTTTCTCCAAAAGTGAACAGGCTCCTTATAGCTTTCCTTTTCTTCCATTTCCGTTATTAAGCTTTGTATAAGTTACAGTTATAAGGTCCGTTTGATCCCCAAAAGAGATCAGGCTGAAAAGAGAGAACAATAAATACACATGAAAAAATAAATAGATTGAAACTAGTTCGATCTAGTTTGTTTTAATTGGATGTTAATATTTTGATAATAGAGAAAAATATGTTAAGAAATATATGTAAAAAAAGGAATTGTTTTTTAAAATATATTTTATAAATATAATGAAATATAAAAAAGAAACACTTACTTATTTCAATCCGCATCCATTTCATTTTTATTTCAACACTTTTATTACGTGTCCATCACACATTTTTCCATCCTATTTAGATAAAAATAATTCATTTATTACTAATTAATTTTGAAAACTATACAAATTAAATCATATTATTTAACAATAAATACTTACATCTTTTAATCCACATGTTCATTTTTAAGTAATCTTTCTTTAAAAATCCTTTCATGTTTATGTCAACATTTCCATCATTATCCTATTATAAAGTTGTTCCTATTTAGATAAAAATAAATCAATAGAATGAATAGGTAATAATTGTTTAAAATATACTTTATAAATATAATAAAAAATAAAAATATGAAACACTTACATATTTTAATCCAAATTGTGAGAATCTCTAGCTCCATTTCAATTTTATTTCAACATTTTTTTCACTTTTCCATCACGCATTTTTCCATCCTATTTAAATAAAAATAATAAATTTATTCATCATTAATTTTAAAAAGTCTAAAAATAAAAGCACAATAAATACTTACATCTTTTAATCCACGTGTTTATTTTGAAGTAAAAACATCTATTTTTAAAAATCCTTTCATGTTTATGTCAACATTTTTATCATTATCCTATTATAAAGTTCTTCCTATTTAGATAAAAATAAATCAATGGAATGATAAGGTAATTATTGTTTAAAATATACTTTATAAATATAATAAAAAATAAAAATATGAAACACTTACATATTTTAATCCACATTGTGAGGATCTCTAGCTCCATTTCAATTTTATTTCAACATTTTTTTTTACTTTTCCATCACGCATTTTTCCATCCTATTTAAATAAAAATAATAAATTTATTCATCATATAATTTTAAAAACTCTAAAAATAAAATCACATTAATTAACAATAAATACTTACATCTTTTAATCCACATGTTCTTTTTTAAGTAATCTATCTTTAAAAATCCTTTCATGTTTATGTCAGCATTTCCATCATTATCCTATTATAAAGTTGTTCCTATTTAGATAAAAGTATATCAATAAAATAAATTAGTGAATATTGTTTAAAATACACTTTATAATTATAATAAAATATATAAGAGGCACTTACCATACTTATTTCAATCCACATATTGAGAATCTCTAACTCCATTTAACATTTTATTTAATACTTTCGTAAATTTTCCATCACACATTTTTCCATCCTTTCATGTTTATGTCAATATTTCCATCATTATACCAAAGTACATTTTTTCCTATTTAGATAAATATAAATCTATAAAATAAATACAAATTAAAATATAGTTTATAAGTATAATAGAAAATATAAATATGAATTACTTACTTATTTCAATTTGCATAGTGCGAATCTCCAACTCCATTTAATTTATATTTCAACACTTTCGAAATTTTTCCATCACACATATTTTCCTATTTAGATGATTATATTAGATTTAGATTAAAAAATAAAATATTAAAAATACTTACATGCTTAAGTTCGCATTTCCATTGCAAAGTGTGCATCTTTATCAAAAATTGCATATCCATTTCCTTTCATTATTCTTTCCATTTCAAAGTAAGTGTCGTTATCAAAAGTTGTATATAATTTTCCTTTCATATTTAACCATTTTGTTCCGCAAATACATTTATGTGAAAGCGGCGGAACTATTTTTGGGGGCCGAAAGATGCCCAGGCTGAAACTCATTTAAAAAGAAACTTTAGCAAACTTTATATAAGTTTATTTAAATTCGTTCGCTATAATCTTAAATATTTTTGAAACAGACAAACCCTTTTTTAACTTTTTAATGAATCTCTATCCAAAGTAAGTTACTGTACTTATTATATTTCTTCCATTACATCCCTTTTTCTATGGTTTTGGGGCCGAGTGATCTGCGAACATGAAAAATAGATGCAAAAGGGGAACAAAAAATTACTTTTAACGCAAAGAACGGAATAAGAAGCTAAAATGGGCAGGGAGCAAATTCATGAGTTGTGTAGGAAAAGGAGACAGCTAGTGTGGGCACGGTTGTTAAGGCTTGGATGCCTTATTACCAATCAAGAGGAACAAGGACAAGGAGAGAGCGATCCCCCGAGGAGAGAGTGATCCCCCGAGGACAAAGCGTTACCCCAAGGAGAGAGCGCAACGGAGGAAGCATTACCACAAATGTAGGCTACAGTTTTTGAAGCTGCGACGCCATTTAAGCATCGAGAGAGAGCATGCGAGAGAGCAAGTGCAAGCTACGCAGCCATTAAAGCATGGAGAGAGAATAGGTGAGAGCATGTGCAAGCGGTCATGCCATTTTTGCATGTGCATGTGTGTAGGCAGGTAGGGAAAGATGAGATGGATCCCGTAACGGGAGAAAAAAGTTAGCTGTGGTAAGTGAATGCATGAAGGTACTTTAAAAGTACAGTTGGTACGCACAAAAACTAGTCATGAATTAAGAAATGGAAAATAGGAAAGAAGGGAGAATGAAATATTCTTTCGTGTAAAGTTAATTGGTTAAATATGAAAAATAATAATATGTTTTATTATTATTACTAAAAACTTACATTTTTAAGAAGGCGTATTTATTTCAATTTAAGCATCTCTTTTAGAAGGTTTTTTAATGATTTCCATTGTACATTCTTCCATTATATATCCATTTGTTCTTTCCATATATTTAAGCTTTGTATGGGTAACTGTTTTTGGGTCCGTGAGAGCTCCAAAAGGGAACACGCTGAAAGGGAGCACAATAAATACACATGAAAAAATAAATGTATCGAAACTAATTCGTTCTAGTTTGTTTTAATTTGATGTTAATATTTTGATAATATAGGAAAATAAGTTAAGAAATATATGTAAAAAAGAAGGATGTATTTTTTATAATGTATTTTATAAATATAATAAAAAATATAAAAAAGGAATAACTTACTTATTTCAATCCGCATAGTAAGGTTCTCTAGCTCCATTCCATTTTTATTTCAACATTTTTAGCACTTTTCCATCACGCATTTTTCCATCCTATTTAAATAAAAATAATTAATTTATCAATCATTAATTTTAAAAAGTCTAAAAATAAAAGCACAATAAATACTTACATCTTTTAATTCACGTGTTTATTTTGAAGTAAAAACATCTATCTTTAAAAATCCTTTCATGTTTATGTCAACATTTTTATCATTATCCTATTATAAAGTTCTTCCTATTTAGATAAAAATAAATCAATGGAATGATAAGGTAATTATTGTTTAAAATATACTTTATAAATATAATAAAAAATAAAAATATGAAACACTTACATATTTTAATCCACATTGTGAGGATCTCTAGCTCCATTTCAATTTTATTTCAACATTTTTTTTTACTTTTCCATCACGCATTTTTCCATCCTATTTAAATAAAAATAATAAATTTATAATTATTAATTAATTTTAAAAAGTCTAAAAATAAAATCACATTAATTAACAATAAATACTTACATCTTTTAATCCACATGTTCTTTTTTAAGTAATCTATCTTTAAAAATCCTTTCATGTTTATGTCAGCATTTCCATCATTATCCTATTATAAAGTTGTTCCTATTTAGATAAAAGTATATCAATAAAATAAATTGGTGAATATTGTTTAAAATACACTTTATAATTATAATAAAATATATAAGAGGCACTTACCATACTTCTTTCAATCCACATATTGAGAATCTCTAACTCCGTTTAACATTTTATTTGATACTTTCGTAAATTTTCCATCACACATTTTTCCATCCTTTCATGTTTATGTCAATATTTCCATCATTATACCAAAGTACATTTTTTCCTATTTAGATAAATATAAATCTATAAAATAAATACAAATTAAAATATAGTTTATAAGTATAATAGAAAATATAAATATGAATTACTTACTTATTTCAATTTGCATAGTGCGAATCTCCAACTCCATTTAATTTATATTTCAACACTTTCGAAATTTTTCCATCACACATATTTTCCTATTTAGATGATTATATTAGATTTAGATTAAAAAATAAAATATTAAAAATACTTACATGCTTAAGTTCGCATTTCCATTGCAAAGTGTGCATCTTTATCAAAAATTGCATATCCATTTCCTTTCATTATTCTTTCCATTTCAAAGTAAGTGTCGTTATCAAAAGTTGTATATAATTTTCCTTTCATATTTAACCATTTTGTTCCGCAAATACATTTATGTGAAAGCGGCGGAACTATTTTTGGGGGCCGAAAGATGCCCAGGCTGAAACTCATTTAAAAAGAAACTTTAGCAAACTTTATATAAGTTTATTTAAATTCGTTCGCTATAATCTTAAATATTTTTGAAACAGACAAACCCTTTTTTAACTTTTTAATGAATCTCTATCCAAAGTAAGTTACTGTACTTATTATATTTCTTCCATTACATCCCTTTTTCTATGGTTTTGGGGCCGAGTGATCTGCGAACATGAAAAATAGATGCAAAAGGGGAACAAAAAATTACTTTTAACGCAAAGAACGGAATAAGAAGCTAAAATGGGCAGGGAGCAAATTCATGAGTTGTGTAGGAAAAGGAGACAGCTAGTGTGGGCACGGTTGTTAAGGCTTGGATGCCTTATTACCAATCAAGAGGAACAAGGACAAGGAGAGAGCGATCCCCCGAGGAGAGAGTGATCCCCCGAGGACAAGGCGTTACCCCAAGGAGAGAGCGCAACGGAGGAAGCATTACCACAAATGTAGGCTACAGTTTTTGAAGCTGCGACGCCATTTAAGCATCGAGAGAGAGCATGCGAGAGAGCAAGTGCAAGCTACGCAGCCATTAAAGCATGGAGAGAGAATAGGTGAGAGCATGTGAAGGGGTCATGCCATTTTTGCATGTGCATGTGTGTAGGCAGGTAGGGAAAGATGAGATGGATCCCGTAACGGGAGAACAAAGTTAGCTGTGGTAAGTGAATGCATGAAGGTACTTTAAAAGTACAGTTGGTACGCACAAAAACTAGTCATGAATTAAGAAATGGAAAATAGGAAAGGAGGGAGAATGAAATGTTATTTCGTGTAAAGTTAATTGGTTAAATATGAAAAATAATAATATGTTTTATTATTATTACTAAAAACTTACATTTTTAAGAAGGCGTATTTATTTCAATTTAAGCATCTCTTTTAAAAGGTTTTTTAATGATTTCCATTGTACATTCTTCCATTATATATCCATTTGTTCTTTCCATATAGAGATAAATGCATTGCGTTGATAACTGTTTTTCGGGCCGAGTGATCTGTGAAAATGAGAGAAAATAGAAAAATGTGGGTAAAAACCGCATAAAAACTAACTAAATCAACTAAACTATCTAAATACAATCTGTAATTGCTTATCTACCTTCCATAAGACGATGATTTATGGCGTTTAAATCCCTGTTTCTATTAATGTTCACTTTAGGTGCTCACTCACGAAGCGTCAGGAACGGAATAGGAGGCTTAAATGGGAAGGAGCGAAGTGTAAGCTGCAAATTCATAACACTGCACGAAAGGAGACGGCAAGTGTGGGTAACAGTTATGGAGGCTTGGATGCCATTTTTGCACTCAGGTGGGACAGGGACAACAAAGCGAGAGTGATCCCCGAAGGAGAGAGCGATCCCCAAGGAGACAGCGAAAATGTGGGAGCATTACCATAGATGTAGGCTAAAGTTTTTGAAGCTGCGACGCCACTAAAGCATAGAGAGAGTGTATGCGAGAGAGGAAGTGCAAGCTACGCGGCCATTTAAGCATAGTGAGAGAATAGGTGAACACCATTTTTGGATGTGCGAATAGGAAGATAGGCAAAGATGAAATGGATCCCGAAAGGGGAGAGAACTGTTAGCTGGAGTAAGTGAATGCATTAAGGTACTATACCAGGTACAGTTGATACGCAAAAACATAGTCATGATTTTAGGAATGGAAAATGGGAAAGGAGGGAGAATGAAATGTTATTTCGTGTAAAGTTAATTGGTTAAATATGAAAAATAATATGTTTTATTATTATTACTAAAAACTTACATTTTTAAGAAGGCGTATTTATTTCAATTTAAGCATCTCTTTTAGAAGGTTTTTTAATGATTTCCATTGTACATTCTTCCATTATATATCCATTTGTTCTTTCCATATATTTAAGCTTTGTATGGGTAACTGTTTTTGGGTCCGTGAGAGCTCCAAAAGGGAACACGCTGAAAGGGAGCACAATAAATACACATGAAAAAATAAATTTATCGAAACTAATTCGTTCTAGTTTGTTTTAATTTGATGTTAATATTTTGATAATATAGGAAAATAAGTTAAGAAATATATGTAAAAAAGAAGGATGTATTTTTTATAATGTATTTTATAAATATAATAAAAAATATAAAAAAGGAATAACTTACTTATTTCAATCCGCATAGTAAGGTTCTCTAGCTCCATTCCATTTTTATTTCAACATTTTTAGCACTTTTCCATCACGCATTTTTCCATCCTATTTAAATAAAAATAATTAATTTATCAATCATTAATTTTAAAAAGTCCAAAAATAAAAGCACAATAAATACTTACATCTTTTAATCCACGTGTTTATTTTGAAGTAAAAACATCTATTTTTAAAAATCCTTTCATGTTTATGTCAACATTTTTATCATTATCCTATTATAAAGTTGTTCCTATTTAGATAAAAATAAATTAAAAGAATGAATAAGTAATAATTGTTTAAAATATACTTTATAAAAATAATAAAAAATAAAAATATGAAACACTTACATATTTTAATCCACATTGTGAGGATCTCTAGCTCCATTTCAATTCTATTTCAACATTTTTTTCACTTTTCCATCACGCATTTTTCCATCCTATTTAAATAAAAATAATAAATTTATTAATAATTAATTTTAAAAAGTCTAAAAATAAAATCACATTAATTAACAATAAATACTTACATCTTTTAATCCACATGTTCTTTTTTAAGTAATCTATCTTTAAAAATCCTTTCATGTTTATGTCAGCATTTCCATCATTATCCTATTATAAAGTTGTTCCTATTTAGATAAAAGTATATCAATAAAATAAATTGGTAAATATTGTTTAAAATACACTTTATAATTATAATAAAATATATAAGAGGCACTTACCATACTTCTTTCAATCCACATATTGAGAATCTCTAACTCCGTTTAACATTTTATTTGATACTTTCGTAAATTTTCACACATTTTTCCATCCTTTCATGTTTATGTCAATATTTCCATCATTATACCAAAGTACATTTTTTCCTATTTAGATAAATATAAATCTATAAAATAAATACAAATTAAAATATAGTTTATAAGTATAATAGAAAATATAAATATGAATTACTTACTTATTTCAATTTGCATAGTGCGAATCTCCAACTCCATTTAATTTATATTTCAACACTTTCGAAATTTTTCCATCACACATATTTTCCTATTTAGATGATTATATTAGATTTAGATTAAAAAATAAAATATTAAAAATACTTACATGCTTAAGTCCGCATTTCCATTGCAAAGTGTGCATCTTTATCAAAAATTGCATATCCATTTCCTTTCATTATTCTTTCCATTTCAAAGTAAGTGTCGTTATCAAAAGTTTTATATAATTTTCCTTTCATATTTAACAATTTTGTTCCGCAAATACATTTATGTGAAAGCGGCGGAACTATTTTTGGGGGCCGAAAGATGCCCAGGCTGAAACTCATTTAAAAAGAAACTTTAGCAAACTTTATATAAGTTTATTTAAATTCGTTCGCTATAATCTTAAATATTTTTGAAACAGACAAACCCTTTTTTAACTTTTTAATGAATCTCTATCCAAAGTAAGTTACTGTACTTATTATATTTCTTCCATTACATCCCTTTTTCTATGGTTTTGGGGCCGAGTGATCTGCGAACATGAAAAATAGATGCAAAAGGGGAACAAAAAATTACTTTAACGCAAAGAACGGAATAAGAAGCTAAAATGGGCAGGGAGCAAATTCATGAGTTGTGTAGGAAAAGGAGACAGCTAGTGTGGGCACGGTTGTAAAGGCTTAGATGCCTTATTACCAATCAAGAGGAACAAGGACAAGGAGAGAGCGATCCCCCGAGGAGAGAGTGATCCCCCGAGGACAAAGCGTTACCCCAAGGAGAGAGCGCAACGGAGGAAGCATTACCACAAATGTAGGCTACAGTTTTTGAAGCTGCGACGCCATTTAAGCATCGAGAGAGAGCATGCGAGAGAGCAAGTGCAAGCTACGCAGCCATTAAAGCATGGAGAGAGAATAGGTGAGAGCATGTGCAAGCGGTTATGCCATTTTTGCATGTGCATGTGTGTAGGCAGGTAGGGAAAGATGAGATGGATCCCGTAACGGGAGAAAAAAGTTAGCTGTGGTAAGTGAATGCATGAAGGTACTTTAAAAGTACAGTTGGTACGCACAAAAACTAGTCATGAATTAAGAAATGGAAAATAGGAAAGGAGGGAGAATGAAATATTCTTTCGTGTAAAGTTAATTGGTTAAATATGAAAAATAATAATATGTTTTATTATTATTACTAAAAACTTACATTTTTAAGAAGGCGTATTTATTTCAATTTAAGCATCTCTTTTAAAAGGTTTTTTAATGATTTCCATTGTACATTCTTCCATTATATATCCATTTGTTCTTTCCATATAGAGATAAATGCATTGCGTTGATAACTGTTTTTCGGGCCGAGTGATCTGTGAAAATGAGAGAAAATAGAAAAATGTGGGTAAAAACCGCATAAAAACTAACTAAATCAACTAAACTAACTAAATACAATCTGTAATTGCTTATCTACCTTCCATAAGACGATGATTTATGGCGTTTAAATCCCTGTTTCTATTAATGTTCACTTTAGGTGCTCACTCACGAAGCGTCAGGAACGGAATAGGAGGCTTAAATGGGAAGGAGCGAAGTGTAAGCTGCAAATTCATAACACTGCACGAAAGGAGACGGCAAGTGTGGGTAACAGTTATGGAGGCTTGGATGCCATTTTTGCACTCAGGTGGGACAGGGACAACAAAGCGAGAGTGATCCCCGAAGGAGAGAGCGATCCCCAAGGAGACAGCGAAAATGTGGGAGCATTACCATAGATGTAGGCTAAAGTTTTTGAAGCTGCGACGCCACTAAAGCATAGAGAGAGTGTATGCGAGAGAGGAAGTGCAAGCTACGCGGCCATAAGCATAGTGAGAGAATAGGTGAACACCATTTTTGGATGTGCGAATAGGAAGATAGGCAAAGATGAAATGGATCCCGAAAGGGAGAGAACTGTTAGCTGGAGTAAGTGAATGCATTAAGGTACTATACCAGGTACAGTTGATACGCAAAAACATAGTCATGATTTTAGGAATGGAAAATGGGAAAGGAGGGAGAATGAAATGTTATTTCGTGTAAAGTTAATTGGTTAAATATGAAAAATAATATGTTTTATTATTATTACTAAAAACTTACATTTTTAAGAAGGCGTATTTATTTCAATTTAAGCATCTCTTTTAGAAGGTTTTTTAATGATTTCCATTGTACATTCTTCCATTATATATCCATTTGTTCTTTCCATATATTTAAGCTTTGTATGGGTAACTGTTTTTGGGTCCGTGAGAGCTCCAAAAGGGAACACGCTGAAAGGGAGCACAATAAATACACATGAAAAAATAAATTTATCGAAACTAAGTCGTTCTAGTTTGTTTTAATTTGATGTTAATATTTTGATAATATAGGAAAATAAGTTAAGAAATATATGTAAAAAAGAAGGATGTATTTTGTATAATGTATTTTATAAATATAATAAAAAATATAAAAAAGGAATAACTTACTTATTTCAATCCGCATAGTAAGGTTCTCTAGCTCCATTCCATTTTTATTTCAACATTTTTAGCACTTTTCCATCACGCATTTTTCCATCCTATTTAAATAAAAATAATTAATTTATCAATCATTAATTTTAAAAAGTCCAAAAATAAAAGCACAATAAATACTTACATCTTTTAATCCACGTGTTTATTTTGAAGTAAAAACATCTATTTTTAAAAATCCTTTCATGTTTATGTCAACATTTTTATCATTATCCTATTATAAAGTTGTTCCTATTAAGATAAAAATAAATCAATGGAATGATAAGGTAATTATTGTTTAAAATATACTTTATAAATATAATAAAAAATAAAAATATGAAACACTTACATATTTTAATCCACATTGTGAGGATCTCTTGCTCCATTTCAATTTTATTTCAACATTTTTTTTACTTTTCCATCACGCATTTTTCCATCCTATTTAAATAAAAATAATAAATTTATAATTATTAATTAATTTTAAAAAGTCTAAAAATAAAATCACATTAATTAACAATAAATACTTACATCTTTTAATCCACATGTTCTTTTTTAAGTAATCTATCTTTAAAAATCCTTTCATGTTTATGTCAGCATTTCCATCATTATCCTATTATAAAGTTGTTCCTATTTAGATAAAAGTATATCAATAAAATAAATTGGTGAATATTGTTTAAAATACACTTTATAATTATAATAAAATATATAAGAGGCACTTACCATACTTCTTTCAATCCACATATTGAGAATCTCTAACTCCGTTTAACATTTTATTTGATACTTTCGTAAATTTTCCATCACACATTTTTCCATCCTTTCATGTTTATGTCAATATTTCCATCATTATACCAAAGTACATTTTTTCCTATTTAGATAAATATAAATCTATAAAATAAATACAAATTAAAATATAGTTTATAAGTATAATAGAAAATATAAATATGAATTACTTACTTATTTCAATTTGCATAGTGCGAATCTCCAACTCCATTTAATTTATATTTCAACACTTTCGAAATTTTTCCATCACACATATTTTCCTATTTAGATGATTATATTAGATTTAGATTAAAAAATAAAATATTAAAAATACTTACATGCTTAAGTCCGCATTTCCATTGCAAAGTGTGCATCTTTATCAAAAATTGCATATCCATTTCCTTTCATTATTCTTTCCATTTCAAAGTAAGTGTCGTTATCAAAAGTTTTATATAATTTTCCTTTCATATTTAACCATTTTGTTCCGCAAATACATTTATGTGAAAGCGGCGGAACTATTTTGGGGGCCGAAAGATGCCCAGGCTGAAACTCATTTAAAAAGAAACTTTAGCAAACTTTATATAAGTTTATTTAAATTCGTTCGCTATAATCTTAAATATTTTTGAAACAGACAAACCCTTTTTTAACTTTTTAATGAATCTCTATCCAAAGTAAGTTACTGTACTTATTATATTTCTTCCATTACATCCCTTTTTCTATGGTTTTGGGGCCGAGTGATCTGCGAACATGAAAAATAGATGCAAAAGGGGAACAAAAAATTACTTTAACGCAAAGAACGGAATAAGAAGCTAAAATGGGCAAGGAGCAAATTCATGAGTTGTGTAGGAAAAGGAGACAGCTAGTGTGGGCACGGTTGTTAAGGCTTGGATGCCTTATTACCAATCAAGAGGAACAAGGACAAGGAGAGAGCGATCCCCCGAGGAGAGAGTGATCCCCCGAGGACAAAGCGTTACCCCAAGGAGAGAGCGCAACGGAGGAAGCATTACCACAAATGTAGGCTACAGTTTTTGAAGCTGCGACGCCATTTAAGCATCGAGAGAGAGCATGCGAGAGAGCAAGTGCAAGCTACGCAGCCATTAAAGCATGGAGAGAGAATAGGTGAGAGCATGTGCAAGCGGTCATGCCATTTTTGCATGTGCATGTGTGTAGGCAGGTAGGGAAAGATGAGATGGATCCCGTAACGGGAGAACAAAGTTAGCTGTGGTAAGTGAATGCATGAAGGTACTTTAAAAGTACAGTTGGTACGCACAAAAACTAGTCATGAATTAAGAAATGGAAAATAGGAAAGGAGGGAGAATGAAATATTCTTCGAAAATATATTCGAAATATATTCGTGTAAAGTTAATTGGTTAAATATGAAAAATAATAATATGTTTTATTATTATTACTAAAAACTTACATTTTTAAGAAGGCGTATTTATTTCAATTTAAGCATCTCTTTTAAAAGGTTTTTTAATGATTTCCATTGTACATTCTTCCATTATATATCCATTTGTTCTTTCCATATAGAGATAAATGCATTGCGTTGATAACTGTTTTTCGGGCCGAGTGATCTGTGAAAATGAGAGAAAATAGAAAAATGTGGGTAAAAACCGCATAAAAACTAACTAAATCAACTAAACTAACTAAATACAATCTGTAATTGCTTATCTACCTTCCATAAGACGATGATTTATGGCGTTTAAATCCCTGTTTCTATTAATGTTCACTTTAGGTGCTCACTCACGAAGCGTCAGGAACGGAATAGGAGGCTTAAATGGGAAGGAGCGAAGTGTAAGCTGCAAATTCATAACACTGCACGAAAGGAGACGGCAAGTGTGGGTAACAGTTATGGAGGCTTGGATGCCATTTTTGCACTCAGGTGGGACAGGGACAACAAAGCGAGAGTGATCCCCGAAGGAGAGAGCGATCCCCAAGGAGACAGCGAAAATGTGGGAGCATTACCATAGATGTAGGCTAAAGTTTTTGAAGCTGCGACGCCACTAAAGCATAGAGAGAGTGTATGCGAGAGAGGAAGTGCAAGCTACGCGGCCATTTAAGCATAGTGAGAGAATAGGTGAACACCATTTTTGGATGTGCGAATAGGAAGATAGGCAAAGATGAAATGGATCCCGAAAGGGGAGAGAACTGTTAGCTGGAGTAAGTGAATGCATTAAGGTACTATACCAGGTACAGTTGATACGCAAAAACATAGTCATGATTTTAGGAATGGAAAATGGGAAAGGAGGGAGAATGAAATGTTATTTCGTGTAAAGTTAATTGGTTAAATATGAAAAATAATAATATGTTTTATTATTATTACTAAAAACTTACATTTTTAAGAAGGCGTATTTATTTCAATTTTAACTTCTGCTTTATCAGGTTTAATGATTTCCATTTCCTTTAATGATTTCCATTGTAAATTCTTCCATTATATATCCATTTTTTCTTTCCATATAGAGATAAATGCATTGCGTTGATAACTGTTTTTCGGGCCGAGTGATCTGTGAAAATGAGAGAAAATAGAAAAATATGGGTAAAAACCGAATAAAAACTAACTAAATCAACTAAACTATCTAAATATAATCTGTAATTGCTTATCTACCTTCCATAAGACGATGATTTATGGCGTTTAAATCCCTGTTTCTATTAATGTTCACTTTAGGTGCTCACTCACGAAGCGTCAGGAACGGAATAGGAGGCTTAAATGGGAAGGAGCGAAGTGTAAGCTGAAAATTCATAACACTGCACGAAAGGAGACGGCAAGTGTGGGCAACAGTTATGGAGGCTTGGATGCCTTTTTAGGACTCAGGGGAGACAGGGACAACAAGGCGAGAACGATCCCCGAAGGAGAGAGCGATCCCCAAGGGGAAAGCGAAAATGTGGGAGCATTACCACATATGTAGGCTACAGTTTGTGAAGCTGCGACGCCATTTAAGCATAGAGAGAGTATACGAGAAAGGAAGTGCAAGTAAGCATAGTGAGAGAATAGGTGAACACCATTTTTGCATGTGCGAATAGGCAGATAGGCAAAGATGAAATGGATCCCGAAAGGGGAGAGAACTGTTAGCTGGAGTAAGTGAATGCATTAAGATACTTTGTAATTCTGAAAACAGGTACAGTTGACACGCAGAAAATAAGTCAACTATGAAGGAATGGCAAATAGGAAAGGAGGGAGAAAGAAATAATCTTTCGTGTAAAGTTAATTTCAATTGTTAAAATTGATGATATATAAAACAAAATAATATAATTTTATATTTAAATTATTGAACGCTTACATATTTATAGACGCATATTCATTTCACTTTAAGCATCTCTACTAGCAGGTGCTTTAATGATTTCCTTTGTGCATTATTCCATTCCATATCCATTTATTTTTTCCATATAGAGATTAATGCATTGCATTGATAACGGTTTTTGGGGTCGAGTGATCTACGAACATAAAAGAAAATGTGAAAATTTGAGTAAAACACGCATAAAAACTAACTAAATCGCGACACTTTAATACAGAATAATGATTTTATGCCACCCACAATCTTTAATTGCTTACCTGCCTTTCGTTAGACAATGATTTGTTGCGTTTTATTTATTTTTTTAATTAATTATCACTTTAGGTGCTCACTCACGAAGCGTAAGGAACAGAATAAGAAGCTTTAATGGGAAGGAGCGAAGTGTAAGCTGCAAATTCATAATGCGCACTGCACGAAAGGAGACGGCAAGTGTGGGTAACAGTTATGGAGACTTGGATGCCATTTTTGGCACTCAGGTGGGAAAGGGAGAACAAGGCGAGAGCGATCTCCTATTGAGAGAACGATCCCCCAAGGAGAGCGAAACTGTGGGACCATTACTATAGATGTAGGCTAAAGTTTTTGAAGCTGCGACGCCACTAAAGCATAGAGGGAGAGTATGCGAGAGAGGAAGTGCAAGCTACGCGGCCATTTAAGCATAGTGAGAGAATAGGTGAATGCCAATTTTGGATGTGCGAATAGGCAGATAGGCAAAAAATCTTGCTTTAATTTCTGTTGTAAAAACTAGTAGAAATTGAACCGAAATTTATTTGGGCTGCTGGTATTGTTGTTTTAAATTTTAAATCGATTCACGAGGCCACTGCCACTTTCGGCCAAAAATAAAAAATACACAAGCGGCGAAAATACTTGCAAAAAAAGGGTTAAAACAATAGAAAAAATGGAGAAACAAAAATGAAACAATTCTTTATATGTTGTATGGAATAAATGCCTTTAACGGCCCGTTCAGCTGGCATCCCCAAATCATTATTACAAAAACAACAGGCCAAAGGATGGAAAGGACTAAGGACTAAGGGCTGAGCAGTGAGCACTGAGCGTTGAGGTCCTTGCAAGCAGCCGCCGGCCCACATTTTTCAACCTTCAACCAAGGCAAAAGGCAACCCCCGTGCTCTTGCCAAACATCCTGCCCCGGACATCGAATCCTTTCGTTCATAAATCAAGTCTTTGGTTTAATTAAATCTTGTGTTGGCGGTAAAAACTCGAGCACAACAAAATGCCAGCCAGCCAGGCAGCCAGTCGAGTCGAGCCAAAAAAAGAAAAGAAAATCCAAGCAGGGATACTGAAACCAGAATCCTGCAGGAGCTGGAACCAAATAGCGCCTCCGGTCTTAGGAGATGCCAAATATTTGCACAGTCTGCCAGCCAGGATATGGATGGTTTTAAATGCGAAAAGGAGGGTGTCCTGGCGGGGAGGTCCTTCACATCACGTTTCAACTGTCGTCGCGGTTGTCCTTTTCATATTTTCTTTTGCAAACTCATTTCCTTTGGTCGGTTTTTGTTTTTTCGTTTGTTTTATTTTTTTTTGAGGCAAATGAAAAGCACCTCCTTCGTCCTTTTAGGGGCAAATATATATTGAAATATATATAAATATATATATATATATATATAATATATAAATATATACAAAAATATATTGATATATTATTAGAAGAGTTTATTTCTCAGTGCCGGCCATAAAATCTTTGTAGATGTGTGCATTTTTTTTATTTTCTTGAAGCACTTTAAGCTCGTATAATTTTTGTCATAAAAAAAACAAACCAAGAAGGGGGTAAAAAAATAAAGAGAGCGTCTGTTGGGGAAAGAAAATTGAATGCAAGACACGTTGCAGGATTTATGGCAAAGAAGGAAAAAGCCGCCAAGCCAAAAACGCAAAACGCAGACCAATAAACAGGTTCTTGGCCGAAAATTGCTGTGAAAATTATAGACAAGAAATATATATCTACGTGTCGCAATTTCGAGGCGAGAGAAACCAACAAATCCTGCGAATCCTGCCAATCCTGCGAATCCTTTCCCTTTTCTTTTCCTGGCCTGATTCACTCGTGCGGCAATTCAAATGAAACGAAAGCTGAAAAGTCCAAGAAGTCGAGAAAGTCGAAAATGAAATGAAACGAAATGTAATGGAATCCTTTACCGTAAGAATTTCATGCACGTCAACACGTCCTGCCAGCGATACGGTTGCCGTTGACAGGACCGCCTCCTGCCTCCAGGATATCCGGACAGTCCGGCCGTGGAAGGGGAGAGGGGCTGTGGAGAAGACAGTGCAACAATTTCTAATTCATATGTTTCGGAACTCTCGGCTCTGGGCTCTTGTTGTTTTCTCCCTCCTTAATCCCTCAGACCCCGATGATTTATGATCCACGCACGCGATTCCCAAAATGAAAGTCCTGTCCACAAATTTAAGGATGGCCTGGCCCACGTGGCTTTCTGTTTAAACGTGACACGGGTTTTTGGCCCAAAGGTCCTTGTATTTGTTAAATAAAAACCTTAGCTACGGTTTTAATAAATGAAATTATTGTTTATCCTTAAAATAATATAGAAAGACTGTCAATTATTGAACGAAAAAAGATCCCTTAAAAGCTCGTGACACGACCCATCCTGTATGTCCAATAAATCATATCCTTTCTGCCATCTCCAGTGTCCTTCCGTAGAGCCTTTAATCATTCAATAGGCAATTTGTTTGGTCCTGAGCCGGCGAAATGTTGAAATGAAATGTTTCACACATTAGGCCGGTCAAAAACAGGACCTCCCCGTCCTAGGAATCTAGGAATGGGTGGGAGGGAATCTCCAGCTACTATATTTAATATCATTTATCTTTCTTACGCCTCCGCCCGCCCATCACTCCCACCCCCAAAAAGTGCGGTTTGTAGTGCGAGAAAGGAGCAAGGGAGAGGGAATCGAAGCCAGAGATGGCCAGATGAGATTTATGATTATCAAAGTATTTGTTACCTTTATGTCCAAATTATTTGCTCGGCCATAAATCATTTCGAGCCTTGGCCAGGATAGCCTCCTTTTTGGCGCATTGATTAATTTTCTCCAATTGCTGGCCGCGATTTTCGATGTCTCTAGGATATATACAATATATAATATATCTAGGAATATATCCCTTGAAATGTATAGAAAATAAGACAGCCAGTCGAGTGGGAGGCGATTTGTTTGATATGCCAGACAGCGACGTGGCACATAATTCACACAATTGGTCAACAAGTCAACGTCATCCCCCGGTTATCCTGGCAGGATGCTCTCACCCCCTCCCCTTATCCTGCAGGATTTTGGCTAATCTTGAGAGCAAACGCAGCGAGAGCAATGAATTATGTATTTATTTTGCCATTTTTCCGCCAACCTACGAAAATGTGGGAGCTCTTCCATTTCTGGACTCCAAAAGACAATTTAAAGGCGTTTTAAATTTAGGAAAATATTAAATATTAAGAAACACTCTATTAATTGTTATAAAAATAAATTAATTCCGAATTCAAAAACTTCGAATTAATAAAAAAAACTAACAAGTTGAAACCCTCTTGGCCATTGGCCCCAAAATGTATGCTACAAAAAATTTTAAAATTTTAACCAATTCCAAATCCTGGCAAACTTTGTTGACCAACTTTCTTCATAATGTTAACAAGTTAACATAATCCTCCTGGCTGGGAAATTCACGCATTTGATTAGCCAACAAGCCACTCGATGTCCTTTCGGAAGGACGGGGGGACCTTCCTTTCCGCCTGCAAAAATGTTCAATCAATTGCCGAAAATCTTGAGAGCAAACTCAGCGGCAAATGAATTATTTATTTGGATTTATTTGAGGCCAAGTAAAACAAATGGCTCGAACCAACAACAACAAGCTGACCCAAGGAGCTAAAAAAAAGAAACACATATTGGGCCAAGAAATGCGAGGGGAGAACAAAGGGAAAGTGGCTTAAATAAATAAAGAACCCGAACACAAAGCATATTAGGCTAAGCTACTTGCGATTTCCGTTACACGTCCGTCCGGACTATAAAAATCCGGAAGCTGATTAGCCACTCCGCCCCAGTCCCCCCTCAAAAAAATGAACTCCTTGTTCGAGGGATGGTCGAGAATTTTATGAGGCACGAAAATTTACAACGCCTCCGGGGTTCTCGTCTTCAGCAAAAAAAAACAGGAAGAAAAAAAACGAAACCAAGAAATGGACAAAAGTCCAAGGGAGAAGCCAAGTTTTTTCCAAGTCTCATAATCGAAATTGGTCACAGGTGGCCCCCAGGACTCCAGGACTTCCCAGGACGACCCAGGACTTTTGTGTGTCCTTTCCATTCAATGACCAAAAAAAAAACGAAAAGCTTATTGAAATTAAATGTACTGGCCAGCAGATAATGCCCGTTTAAGGCGTGTTTAGTTAAGTTGAGTTTGATTTGGGTGACCCTCCGGTTTTCTGTGTAATTTATTGTGTAAGTGAAGGAAAAATTTACAGTGTCTGCGTCTCGATAGCCCCAAGAACAAAAAACTGCCTTGATCCCTTATGTAAATTAAGAAAAATTACACAAAAATCGCTGACTTTGCTGAGTTCGATTTTCTTATTCTTTTTCCTGCGTTTCTTTGGCTAAATTTTTAATCAAATCAAATGACAGACATAATTAATTTTTGCTTCAGACAAAGGCGTCTCTAATTTGGGCTTATTTGCTGTTTAAAATTAAGGCAATAAGGCTTTTTAATTGTTCAAGAATTATAGAAAAGATCTCTCAGCTATTTCAACTTTAAGCTCTAAAAAATATGGTACTTGGAAATTTTATTATAAAGTTCCCTCGAAAACACTTTCAATTTATCAAAAGCAGATAATCTTTGACAGCAACCAGCATTCCAGACTCACATCCTTGAGTCCTTTGGGGCGATCCTGACCGGGCGAGACAAAAACGCATAACCAAAGCTGCCGAGTCATCTATCACGGAGAGCTGATCTTTAATTATTTGAACGATTCAATTGACACTGGTAATAGTTTACGAGTATTACGAGTAGAAGTCCTCCCCCGCATCGAAAACTTCCCCCAATTTCGGAAACTTGTCTCATTTTCAAACTGGAAACATGTGCGGCTGACACAATGGCCCTGTGGAAATTGTGGAAATCGGAAAAGTGTGGAAATTGTTTAGAGTAAGGGGAATGTTGGAGAGCAGAAGCCAAATACCCTCCGGCTAGTTGGATAGATGGCTGTTGACGAGCGGACATTGATAAATCACAAATGGATGTGAGTTTCGGGTTCGACTGCGTTTCCTATACGTTCCGCTGCTGTTATTTCATTTTTTTCTCCTTTTTTTTTTTGGAGCAGTAATGTGAAAAGCAAGGCACTGGAAGAATTTTATAAATAAACTACATAAATAAATAATAGTTTTGAGAGGTGTCTTGGAAAGTTTCGAGATTCCAAGGCCTTGGGAGGAATTCTGAAAAGATTCTTGAAAGATAAGAGAATTTCCAATAAGAAAAGTAGGATCTCTTTTAATCTCGTGTCATATTTTAACTAAAAATAGTTCTTACTATAGATTTCTCTATATATTTTCTTCTGGTGTCTTTTCCTGCGAGTTTTCTGCAGCGACATCAAATTACGAACTCATTATTGTTAGCGACGACTATGGGGAGCTATCGCGGGTTTGCCCCTTCTCTGGTGGGTGGCCTGTGCCCCGCCCCATGAGGCATCCACCAATCCACCACACCCCACTGGACCCCCCTGTGCGCCCTGTTTTGGTGTTTGCATTTGCCGAAAAATACTTGAATGAAGTCGAAAAAGGCGTGAGGGAGGCAAATGGGACATTTGAGTTGGAGAACGTGTATTTGGAGGAGTATTTGTTGACGTTGTTGATAGCGAGCTAAGTGTATGGTTTCCTATTTTTTTGCTGTCCTCCGCGTTGGACGTAGGAGGCAGCACGTTTCTAAATTTCTCTGTGTATGTTTGGGGCCGCCGATTTCTCTCGTTTTCTGGTCGCGGATTCGTTCCGTTTTGTGTAAAACGGGGAAAGCGACACCGAGAAAGGAAAACCCACATCAAACTGACCAAAATGCATGGAATGCCTATGAAAATTGTAAAGCGTTGTTGCATTGTCGGCAGCTGCACCAGCCTAACCCTTGACCCCTGACCTCCTGCCCGCTGACCTCTGGCCCGTCCCTTTTGCAACGCTCATTAAATGACACTCACAGGAAAGGAAGCACAGAAATTGCATGCTATAATGCACACACAAATACAAATACAAATACAAATACGGCGACACATGGGTGGCGCTTGTGGGGGCGTGGCATTGCATAATTTTAGTTCCGCTAAAGCCAGCATAGAGCCTCCCAAAACCACCCACTTATCAGCATTTCCCGCTGTTTCTGCTTTTGTCACACAGGGGGGCGTGGAGTGGCTTCGGCTTTTGTTTAACAGCCCCGCCTCCTAAACTTTACGCCCACATCCAAAAAATATACCACGCCTTGTTTTAAGGGATTTCCAAAATTAGGGAAACCTTAAAAGTTTCTTGGAAATCTTTCTCATTATCATCCTGGAAACAAATCTCCAGGATTTTCGACGTTTTTCTTTTCGAAAATTAATTATATAAGGTATTTTTTTATTAGTAATATATATACCATAAATAAATTATCCGATTATTTATTATTATTATTATTAAATTATTTAAAAACTTTTCCTGCTTTATTTTAGTTGCAGATTATTCCCCTCGTTTCTGTTTTTAGAGTGGAAATAAATGGGCTCGGAAAACGGAGGGAAACTGGGAGGAAAACTGCTGCTGCTGCTCGAAGCGAGAAAATTTTCGTCGAGCTTATTTCGTTTTTCGTATTTGGCGAAAAACCGTGAAAATTACATGCCGCTGACGCAGCGGCGCCGTCACTCATGACCTGCCTCTACCCCCTGCCACCCTTTCTAACAATTTTCCCCCTAAATTTTCCCTCTAAATTTTCCAACTCGAAGACCACCCACTAGCCCGGCATCTATACCTAGTCGCGTTTTTATTTTACCATTTTTGGACAGAGTCGAACAGCAAGAGAAATGTTTGAAGCTTTTAGGAATGAATTCGAAAAGCCTAAAATCGAAACATTATATTCCAAATCCCATCCCCTTTTCCCGAGTTATTCTTGGCAGAGAATTCATAGACAACAATCTAACTATTTATACAAAACATTTTTCTCAGTGCCTTGGTTGCCTGAAGGTGATTTTTATTCCCGCTCCTCTACAGCGGCACGAAGTTGTCGCCAACCACAACATCGCATGTTGTAGGTGCGCCAATGACGCTGATTTTCTGTTCCAGCTCCGTTCCTGCTCACGCTGCACATTATTAACAGTTCCTGTGACAAAGCGCCACTGCCACACTCCACGGGGCATGTCCTGGAAAGGGGTGCAAGGAGAAGGAGTAGCAGGGGGAGCAGGGTGGATGCCATTGGGTGGCAGCCACCTGTCATGTTACAGGCGATGCTGTCGCTTCGATGTCCTTTGCCGGCCGTTCGCTGTCCAACAAAATGTTTTGTGGTTCCCGTTCCCGTCCTCGTCCCCTGTTTCTATCCCCTTTCTACCAACATCCTGGACTCCTCTTACCGTTACCGTTTTACCAAGTTTGTGACGCCGCCGGCTGCTGGTTGTTGTTTATTTTGGGCTTCTAGAAAACTCATTCCCCACCTCGCTGCGAGCTCGTGTGCTTTTGGCATTTAAGTGAAATTGAGAATTTTCCACGGCAGCTCGCAAATTGCAATTTAATTGGCGAGTCTCTACTTTCGCTTCCAATTTGTGGGCAAGCGAAAAAAATAAACAGGCTCTGGCCATGGGAGCGTATACGCGATTTTCTTCGGTTCTCGGTATGAAAAAAATCTAAAAAATTTTTCGTTTCCATATTTAAATGCAGATCGATAGAGAATCGATCCACGATTATTTGAAGGTATGCCGCTTAAGGCGAAAAGTGATTTTTCTCGATTTTCACATTTTTCAGGGGGTCCATCAGAAAAATTTGAAAAAAAATCGAAAAAATATTTTGTGCCAGGATTTTGATGCAGATTTATAGGGAATTGAATAAAGATTCCAAATCTATACTTTGCTCACGGATCGGATGAAAACTGCCAAAGATATGGCCATCGAAAGGGGCGAAAAGTGATTTTTCTCGATTTTCACATTTTTCAGGGGGTCCATCAGAAAAATTTGAAAAAAATCGAAAAAATATTTTGTGCCAGGATTTTGATGAAGATTTATAGGGAATTGAATAAAGATTCCAAATGTATACTTTGCTCACGGATCGGATGAAAACTGCCAAAGATATGGCCATCGAAAGGGGTGAAAAGTGATTTTTCTCGATTTTCACATTTTTCAGGGGGTCCATCAGAAAAATTTGAAAAAAATCGAAAAAATATTTTGTGCCAGGATTTTGATGCAGATTTATAGGGAATTGAATAAAGATTCCAAATCTATACTTTGCTCACGGATCGGATGAAAACTGCCAAAGATATGGCCATCGAAAGGGGCGAAAAGTGATTTTTCTCGATTTTCACATTTTTCAGGGGGTCCATCAGAAAAATTTGAAAAAAATCGAAAAAATATTTTGTGCCAGGATTTTGATGAAGATTTATAGGGAATTGAATAAAGATTCCAAATCTATACTTTGCTCACGAATCGGATGAAAACTCCCAAAGATATGGCCATCGAAAGGGGCGAAAAGTGATTTTTCTCGATTTTCACATTTTTCAGGGGGTCCATCAGAAAAATTTGAAAAAAATCGAAAAAATATTTTGTGCCAGGATTTTGATGCAGATTTATAGGGAATTGAATAAAGATTCCAAATCTATACTTTGCTCACGGATCGGATGAAAACTGCCAAAGATATTGCAATCGAAAGGGGCGAAAAGTGATTGTTCTCGATTTTCCACATTTTTTTGAAGGTCCCCTGGAAAATATAAAAAACAATCTTAAAAAATTTTTCGCTTCTATATTCTGATGCAGATGGATATGGAATCCATCTACCAATGTTTTAAGGTATTCCTTTCAAGAATCGGAAGAGAATTGGCCGAGATATAGTTTTCGTCTTGGGCCGTATTTCGCTTCCCAAGGATTTTTTTCATTTTTCCAAGGGTTCGCCCCAAAAATTTGTAGAAAAAATCGAAAAAATTTTTCGTTACTATATTTAGATGCATTTCGATAGAGAATCGATCCACTATTCTTTTAAGGTATACCGCTTAAGGATCGGATAAGAATTGGTCGAGATATAGCCTTCGTCTTAGGCCGTATTTCGGATTTTGGTTTTTTCCTACTTTGCGACACTTTTTGGTGTAGGAATTCCTCTCAATAACTGAAATGATAACCCTTTTTTAATAACCCAGTTGATAAAAAAAATTCCTGGTGGGAAAATTTATCGCCTTTGCCATTTTCCATTTTTCATTTCTCATTTGCCATTTCCCATTCCAGCCTGGAAGGCAGGCTCCACAATTTTGCAATCAGTGGAATGCGATGACTGCAACAATCAAGCAATTTATTAATAATAAGCATAGCAATTAGCACTGCAAGTGATTTGATGGCAATTGCCGAAAGGAGACGCCTCTGAAATACAGGAGACGTGTGGGACTCCACTAGGGAAAATTAATTTACAAGCGAAACAAAATGATTGAAGTAGAAATGTTGGAGTTTAGAGTTCTTGACACTAAAGAAACTAGCTCGTTCACAAATTCTATATCTCGAATTGCAAAATGGATTAGCGCCTAGTAGCGCCTTTTTGTCTCTGTGTAGTAATGCTTTGGTGTGTGTTTGTGTCTGTCGCCTGTCAAAGGCGTCATAATAAACCGTCCCAAGCCCATTTCCATTTCCATTCTCAATTCCATTCCCATTTCCATTCCCGAGCAACAATTTGCAATAAACTGAAGTCACATGACGCCAACCGGAAAGGAGGGAAGTTGCGGGCGGTTGCTGATGCTGATAGTGATGGTGTTGGTGAGGTGACACTTAAATTTATTGCACACAAACACATGGACGCATACAGACGAATCCCTAATGATGGCATAATTAGCAACAAACGGTGAATTCTGCCTTCATGCCTTAAGTTTTTGGCGCTTGATAATGACATAAAGTCGAAAGGCTCAAGGGTGGAAACATGTTAATTGAAAGTCCACTTATTGAAATGAAAACGCGCGTCAAGGATGCACAAACAGGCACACACACACATCCAATATCTCTCTTTCGCTGCAGGATAAGCTATCTCTGTTTGGCTGGACAATTGTGTGAGTTTGTTGCCAGGACATAAAATTTTCTATTTAACGCTTGGGTGGAAATTTCACCCAGGACAGCTGCTTTCATTTCGAACCTGTTCAACCTCAAAACACACGATATGAAGTCCTTTTCGTCCTTTGTTGCCAACAAGCTGCCACAAATTAGGAAACTTGGAGAAACAAATACCGAGTATGTGCGATTTTTATCTTAACAAAAAAGTGTTTACTTTTTAAGGAATTAAATCTCTAAAACTAAGTTTCTTGTTTGGCTTTTGTTAAAAAAAGATTTTAAGGACATGTTGACAATTTTTACAAACTTTTGGGGATATTTTCTGCAAGTGGAAAAATTTTAAAAGCTGACCAATATCAGCAGCTGGTCGTCCTGGGCAACTGTTTATTAGGTTGTGTCGTTGCCATTTCTTAAGATTGTCCACCCACACTCCTGGACAGGAATTCAACTTCAGTCGCCTCCTCCGCATTCGTCGCCTCCGCATCAAATGCCAGTCATTATTTGAGGCAGAAGCCATCCAGGGTAGCCAGGACAACGTCTTCAGACAGGATCCATGGCCCACACTTTATGACAGACCAAATTAGAAGGCTGGCACCACAATTTCAACTTTGATTTTTGTCAATTTTGAGAGGAAAAAACGATAGAATGAATGTTTCGAAAAACTGAGAGAAAGGTTTATAAGGGATAAAATGTTTTTTAGAAAGCTATCGATTTTCTAGAATTTAACACAAAGGAAAACCCGAATTGAACCTTTTATATATTAAATAACAGAAATTAATAAATATATACACGTATGTCCTTATATCCTTGTACTGGAAATCATCGAAGCAGGCAAAGAAACCCGTTAGGCAGCTGAGACTTTGAGGGCCATTGACCAAGGATAGCCGAAGGATAACAGCCAGGACATCAAAAAAGGTGACACGAGACAAGGTTGATAACAGAAATCAACCCCCGAAGGATCCAACCAAGGATAAGCTGCCTTCGTTACAGGTTATTCATTTTTAATTTCTTTTTCGTCTTTTTTATGCTTTTATTTTAAGGACAAAAGTGTGTAGTATGTTAATTTCCTGGACAGGGTTAGGCTAAGGGTAAGGATCAGGTTGCTCCTGACGATTTGTCAGTTCCAACTCATAAGGCAGCGTTAATTTGCTGTCATTTGTTTCTGATTTCAAGCCAGCCAGCTAAACCTTTTCTTTATCCAAAAATGTGTGTTTAAAAAGGGGTTTTCCAAGGGGTTGGGCTTGTGTCACATATGGCTAGGGAAGAAGTTGACAAATGCTTTTCGTTCAACCCAAGCCAAGGAGGAAATGTATTCTAAATAAGACTCGTAAGACACCTTTTAAAGGATACAAAGTATATATAAAATATATGCATACACTAATTGTTGATTATTTTCCCCATCAAATGCTATTAACTATAATATTATATATTTTTTATAATATTATATAACTTTTCACTGCCTCCCAAGTGGTTCCCAAAAAAAAAAGGGTTTTAAGAGAGAAAAAATCCTCTTTAAATAGAAATAAGTTTAAGAATAATTAAGCCCATGCTTAAGACAAGCGATTACATAAAGCCCTTGGGTTCGGTAAAGGATAATCCCCGTATATTTCACTTCTCTGTTGTCTTAGAAGCCATTCGCTAATTGTTTCTATGCTTCATTAGGCACTGGGAAAAGTAGAAAAATAGAAAGGAAAATACACGTAGGAAAATGGAAAAAAACGAGAGCCAGAAACTGAGATATATTCATTCTTGGGTGGAAGCCAAAGCTCATTTAATATGAGACGGAAAACTCATTCATTATTCGCAGGACTTAAATAAGCTGCAGGTCCAGGACACATCACAAGTTGAAAGTCTTCTGGCCCCTTTAGACTTTGGCGACCCTTTTGCCACTTTTTTCCGCTTTCAAGTTTGACCATTTATTTAAACTTTTTATTTGGCCAGATTTGGCTGTGTTGCGCCAAAAGACTTTTGCTCAGTAATAAATTTAATTCTCATTTTGCTTTGCTGCCTTTGATTCTTTTTTTTATATACAGATTTTGTTAACCCCTTTTTTTGGGAGCAAGGGGGAGGCGAATTAATTTTCTTAAAAGCTTTTCTTGGCGGCGCTGATTATCCAAATCCCCGCCATACCTCTCACCCTTCCATTTTCTGCGGCTTCTCGATTTTTCAAACCCCTCAAAGGGAAAAACTTTAAAGAAAAACTTCCACATTCCTGATCTGCGTCAACAAAAAATATATTACAGCAAATGAAAATAAAAAAAATATAATTTAAGCATTAAATATTAATATCCCACATAATTTAAATTTTAATTTGAAATTTTTATTAACGATTTTGTTTTGTTTTTTTTTTTGTGACTACTTCAAAGTACCTTTTATATACAAATTATCTGACTTTCGGTTTATCTTTATATTTAGGTTCTTAAATTTATTTTTAATAAATTTTAAAATATGCTTTTTCATTTATCGTATTTCATTTTATGTGGCAAAAAAAAATATTCGTTTTCTTACTTCTTAGTCATCTAAATGTAATTCTTGTTAGATTTTTATTTTCTGTTTCTTTAGGAGGGGAAATATTGAGAGCAATATATTTTCAATTTACACAGATCTGGTGTCTATATACCTATTTATATATCGATTTGTATATATATCTTTTTATATATGAGAGGGGGGCCCTCCTGAACTATTTATTTATAAGATTCTTAGGGCCTTGCTAATTGATTTAAATTCGATATGTGAGCCGCTTACTTTAGGGTTTACTTTAACAATAAAAAAAATATGTAAAAAATACAGACACACAAAAATTACATTCTGCAAAGATTGCTTCACAAGTAGGTTTTGGATTTAAGAGTGAAATAATATATATAAAATAACGAAAAATATTTTTAATTTCCGTCAAACAAAATCAAAAATATTACGCGTTTTCTTAGGGGTTTAGACCCTTTAGGATCTTGAAGACTTTTATATGGTTTGGATGTCGGTTCAAAAACCATTCTCCAAGTAGCATATATAACTCTGTTAATGTTATTCCCAATAAAATTCTGCCATATTCAAATGTAACACATTTTTTGGAATTTTTACAATGGGTTCCATTACAGAATATGCATAAATATGGTTATTTTGATTTTTCAAAGGAATTATATTTCAGAATCGGTTGGGTATTGTCTGAGAAAGATACTGATTGAAAAGCTACTGAGCTTGGAGCTATTTTCAATTCGAATTCGGCAAAAAGGAAGTGGTTTTTGGTAAAGAAACGATTCTTCTTGAATTAGCCCTTTTTTGTTGATTAAAAATTGTAAAAAATAATTGAATAAATAAATAAATATATAAAATATATAAGACATGAATAAACAAGTATATAAAATATATAATAAATAAGCAAATGAATGAAATAATAAATAAAAAATTATAATACACACCGACTTGTGAAGCAATCATATCCAGCTGCGATATGGCGACTTTTTTTTCACAACACCTCCTACTGTTCCTGTTGTTGTTGTTTCTCTTGGGGTGTGGCACTTTCACCGCCCGGGTCGGGCCACGCCCCCACTCCCACTCCAGCTCCTGCCCCCGCCCCGAGCAAGGCGGCCGCCAGGCGCTAGTACGGTCGCCAAACGTCCGCCGAAGGTTTTGGGGTCCTGTTCCGGATGGGCCCTCCCCCGGATGCTGCTCCACCGCCACTGCCTGCTAGTCCTCCTCCGACACCTACACTGGCACCTGCCTCACCACTGGACGCCCCACTGGCCGACCTGGAGGTGGTGCTCACATCGTCCAAGTCGATGGTCTCCACGGGCGACGGCGACCGTCGGCTGGAGCTAACCGGCGGTGATGCATTGGGATTGGCGTTCTCGGCATCGGGGGGGTTATGGGTGATCAGGGTGACGCAGCGCTTGATGAGGTTGACGCCGTCGTGGTCCTGGTTCGTTGGCGGACCACCCTCCGGTGTGGTCGTAGGCGTGTTCGGGTTCGGGTTGAGATTGGAGGCTGCTGCGGCGGCGGCAGCGTTCCTCAGCCAGGGAAGATCACTGTAGCTGCCGTAGAGCTGGCTGTACAGCCACTGGCTGGACTGCGGGAGCAGAGGACTCTGCAGGAAGAGCTGGGCAGCCAAAGCGGGATTGAAGCTGTGCGCGGGCGGGAAATGATTTCCGTTTCCGGCCCCGGCGAAACCGCCAAATAAATCCGTTGGATTCTTGCTCCTCTGGATGAGGGCTGTGAAGGCTCCGCCCGATCCTGGCGAGCTCTCGCCCAGCGATCCTGCAATCCCACTGTTGTGGTTCGTGTTCTCTTCGCGGGATATGGAATCGGTTTCCTCCTCGTCGTGGGTGAGAGGCGAGCCCAGGGACTTTCGCGGCGATCCTGTCACCGAAATGCTGTCGCTCTCGAATCCTGCATCGATATTGCTGTTGTTGTTGTTGTTGTTGGTGTCGTTGTCATTGTCGTTATCTTGCAGACTGGTGAGGGGGACCAGGAGCGGCGAGGAGCATCCAACGGGTGGCTGGACGAAAGCACTAAGCTGAGTGTGTCCGCTTGTGGTGGTGGTGGTGGTGGGAGATCCTTCGGGACTGGTGGTGCTGTGGGCCAGTTGCTGCTGCTGATGCGCCTGCTGCTGCGGATTATCCGTTGCTGAAAAAAAAAAAGATATTAATATTTAAATTAAAAAATATTTTGCTGAGAAAACCAACCACTCAGTCCACGCAAACTGCTGGCCGTAGGAAAAGATGCTGCCGCGGCCGCCGCATGATGGCCGAAAAAAGGTCCTGCGGAAAATCCTGCCGGCCGCCCACCCAAGGCCATGTGGGCGCGCCAGTCGGGGGCGTGCAGGTGGCTGTGCATTCCCACCAGGTGATGAGCAAAGCCTAAAAAAATAATCAAAACATAAATAAGTACAATGAGTTATTCTTAAATCGAGGCTTTCCATTCAGTATTCAGTATTTTTTTATATCATTTCTATATATTTTTAATCAAGAAGCATCAAAATAATAGGTTCCAGTTCCTGAAGTGCATCTTTAATATTAATTCATACAAAATAAAGCAACTCTCATCACCTGAGCTTATTTAAACCCAAATCCCGGCCAGACAGTTCATAAACCCCTCGGCCAAAGTGCAATGCCAAGACCAATAACCAAAAAATCTGGCTGGCCAAAAAACCGAAAAACAAAAGCAAAAATTATAAAAAAAAACGGAGTAACAACGAAACAAGAGCGGACCAAGGCAAAGCCTCGTCTTGACCACATATAGCCCACTGTGCAAGACCAAAAATGCTGCCGCACATTTTGGTTGCTGGAAAACAACATTGGCAAGGATCCCCCTGGCAGGATATTCGTCCCAAAACGCCATGGCAGCCATTGCTGCTTATATAAAGGTCCTGCGGGGGGAGAACAAGGAGCAGGGGATCCTTTGTATGTGCTTTTGTGTCCAATAAGAACAGCAGCCACCTGCCCCAAGTCAGACTTCTAAATAAATTCATTAAAATTATCCCCACTCGCCCTCTCTCTCTCGCGCTCTCCTTCTCTTACTCACTCTATCCCTATCTCTGTCTCTCTTTTTTGCTTTTGGCCAAGTTGGTGTGGCCAAGTCCGCCATCAAGTGGCAGCCCACACTTGCGGGCATCGCCTCGACTCGCCATGCCACAGCCACTGCCTTTGCTACTGCTACTGCACTTTGCCTCCTGCCTAGAGTCCTGTTCCTTTTCCCAGGTCCTGGCTCCTTCGATTGCAGACGTAGACGCCGACTGCGGCCAGGATAACGGCGGCAGAGGCTGGACCGGTGGCTGGAAGACGAGCCCAAGACAGAGACACACAAAATGGTCTAAGAAAGCAACTTACAGAGCCAGAAACTGGTGTATGAAAAGTTAAATCAAGTATACGCAGGGTGGGTCATATTACGTATACTTAAGGGGTGTTCCAAGTTTATCATTTTATAAAGATAAAATAAACATAAACTATATCAATTATGAATACTTTTCTTAAAAGTTTATTTTAAAAAGTTTTTTTATATTAACTTTAAGAAGAATATAAACTTTTGTGAGTAAGAAGGAAGAAGAAAGGCAGGAAACTAGTACCTGGACCTCAAATAGCATTTCTATCTTGATAAAAGCTTGACTAAAACCCCGAATATTTTCTTTCAGTGCCCTGAGCCAAGCCAAGGAGAAATGGCCAACAGTGGCTGCTTAAGAAAACGTCAAGACTCTGAAGCTGAGACATTGAGACCGAGAGTATTCTCCAAGACCGACCACAATACACTCACATGTTCCTCTCCCTCTCGCTCTGGCTCTGTTGCTCCTTCTCTTTCACACTTGGTGTGTAGATGGCAGCTAGGTGTCTCTTTCTAGTGGCTGTCTGGGCTGTTTCCGTCTCGTTTTAACACACTTGAGGCTAAATACTTGGCCAAGTTTTGCCAAAGTTTGCAAACCAAAATTTTACCGAAAATGTGACACCAACGAACCAACCAAAGGAACCAAACCTCTGGGTTGCCCCCTGCCTCCTTCTTGGGGGTATTCCCGCCTTCAAACCAGCCCCCCTCTCCACTTTGTCTTGATTTTCCCACGCCTCTGTCTGGAGACATCATTTTGGTCTTAAGACTGTGAATTTTCCATGAAATGCATTACTTGATTGGCATGGCTAAGTGACAAATTTCCATTTCCACTTAAATTTTCCATTTTCCATTTCCATATATAGAGTATATAGAGTCAATGATATCGGTACAATACACGTGGAAAAGTAGGTCAAACAAGCAAAAGTCACAAGTTGTCATCATCATCTTAGAATTCCTCCGTCTGGCATCTTTTTTGACGAAAACTTTTCCTCGACAGTCAAAACAAAGGAAGCAAAAACACAATTGAAGCTAAGAGAGGGGACGAAAGGACCAAAGCGGGGTCATGCACTATATATATATATATATATATATATGTATGCGAGGATACTGCATTATAGCTCTATATAAAGAGGAGATGTCATTGAGAAAGCAAGTTTCCTCGAGGGGCCATTGTCTGGCAAAGAAGAGCCTTTGGAAATGGCTCAAGTTTCGCATTAATTATGCGAGGCACTCGAAACAGGATCGAGAATCCTGCAGGATAATGAAGTGGCTTTTTAGCTTTAAGATGTTCTTTATTGTAATTTTGAGCTGTCGTTGAAATCCTTTCCAAAAAAAATTTAAGCGGAGGAATATTGTATAAGGGATTGTGTGTTTAGGTTTTTTTTAATCTAAAAATATTACCCAAAAAGCCTTTGTTTTCCCTTAACTTTTACTTAGCTTAACTTAACTTTTCCCAATTTATTATCCTTGCAATGTTAAAATAAATTAGTTAAATTTCATTTAACATTGTTGGGCTCATGTCTGGTGACATTTTGGTTTATTTAGTTATTTATTCGGGAGTGCATATCCTTTTTTTCCTTCGGGCTTTTACATATTTAGACGCTTTTCCAGCTGGGACGCAGTTTTATAGTTGGGGTCTTAGTTTTGTGTCACACAAAATGGCAGCAGTTACTGCCCGCAAAACTACAACGATCGGAGGGGGGACTTCGTCCTACGTCCTGCGTCCTGCCTCCTGCCTCCTGCGTCCTTCTGGGTTATCCCCAACGGGCGCTCCTTTTCTTGGCCCCACCCCTAGACCCCAGACCCCGTTCAGGTCCCTGGAACCTCCTTGGAAACACATATAGAAATCGGGGTACCGCCCACGATGTCGAGTGCTACTTAAAGTTGGCAGCGACGCCAGCCGAGGCAGAGACGCCAACCGAGGCAGCGACTGCGACGGCGACCGAGGCAGACCATTGAGCAAATTGTGTTTCCATATAATATAACATCACGTCGATTTTGGGTAACCCAAAACTATGTACATATGTCTCGGTGTTGGTGTGTCCAGCGTGGCCATGAAGAGAGAGAGAGAGAGATGGCGGTAGAAAGGGATGGCCATACGGGGTGGCGGCACCAGAAAGAGATGGAGGTAGAGTGAGACCCCATAACTGAAACCTAAATATGCGGTCCTGTAAGGAAACCCTATGTGCGATAAAGGGTTAGCCGCTTTTGGTGTCAGTTTTGGGTTTGCCATTCCTTTGCGTTTTCCTTTATTTTCTTCCACGTTTTTTTTTTGTTGTTTTGTCCTTCTGCTTCTTCTCCTCGTAACGGTATTCGTCGATGTTCGTGTGTGTGTGAGCATTCCCTTTTGGGACATCCTCAAAGTTCCCTCCTACAGCCTCCCTAGGATTTCCCAAGTACATGAGTGAGTCTGTGTCTGTAAGTGTGCGTGTGTTTCTATGTCCGTGTGTGTGTGTTTGTGTGTGTAGGAGCATAACGCGGTGCCATTGGTGCGCCGCAAAAAGCTTTCATGAGTCCAACGTCCTACGCTTTGGCTTTCTCCGCTTTCTTTTCTTCTAGATTTTTTTCTTTTATTTCGCCTTTTTTTCAGGTACCGCAATGTGGGGAGATTCTGGTTGGCTGCCAGGGAGGGTCGGCCATTGCCGGTGGAAGGAGGTGAAGGGAATCGTCACACGGGGCGTATGCTTGTTGCCGCCTCTGCGGCATCTCTTGGGCCAAAAAGTGTAGCATACATTTCGGCGCCCCAAAAAGGGGACGCCAAAGAAGAAAATTTATTGACGATTTCGGAAATGCTAATTTTATAATGATTGGTTAAATACAAATTTAAAACTAAAATCCACCACCTTAAGATTTCATAATCGCAATCATTTCTGGTAAAAAGTTTTCAAAACCTTCTTTTAAATATTAAATAAGTTCAAGAAAAGTTCAATTTTATTTTAAATTATATTTTACCAACTAAGGGCATTTTATTTAATGGTTGATATTAAATAAAATAAAAACATGGTTATAGCCAAAAAAAATTAGGTTTTCTTCATTTCAATATTTAGGACTATTCTCCTAAAAATGACTTGAAACTCGAGATTCAAAACTGTTTTAGTTTCGTTGAAAAATTAAAAAATTCTTAAAATCAAGAAGATTGGTCTGTAAAATACTTTTAAAAACAATTAAAGATTATTCATAAAATGTACAAAGAATAAAATCCTTGTTTATTTCCTTAGAAAATCTGCTTGAAGATTATGCGCTAATTTTGCAGCGAGAGGCCGTCGGCAAATGCGCTGAAATTTCTATGCCACCGACGGCATTTCGCCAAGTTGCTTGGAAAAGCGGAAAAGCGACCGCCCACTCCCCAGGACACCACCCCCCAGGACACCAGCAGCCCCACTCGCCGAACCGCACGCAATGAAAACGAAAGGCGCGTCCGAAAAGCAGCAAAGAAATCCGAAAGCAAAAACAAAACAAAAAAGCAACAAAAAAGCAAAACGCAAAAGCAAAAAACACTCAACGACGCGCAACAATTTCTTTCCACAAGACGTTTCCTTGGAAGAGAAAAACAAAATACAAAAAAAAAACACAACCAAAAAAATGAGACCAAGTCGGTATTCTAACTCACCACAAAATGAGGCGGATGGGGCGGGTGGGGCCGGCTACTGTGCTACCAACATCCCACCCCCCCACAGCCCACAACCCGCACACCCCCTCGCTTATCCAGCCGACGAATCAGGGGAAATCGTTCAAGTATATGGCCCGAAAAGTGACTCGAAACTGAATTTTGAGTTCCACTCAAAGTCCCGAGAGCACAACGCCTGCGCAGCAAAAGGTTAAGGAAAAAGCAGCAAAAGCAGCAACAGTAGCAACACCCACACACACGAACAGACGAGCACACGAACACACTCACACCACGAGCAAGCACAAACACGAAGGCATCAGCGTCGGCAAAAGCAAGCAGAAGGCGCAAAGGACATTCTGTTGCCGCCTGCCATTGCCTACTTTTCAGCGCGGGTGCTTCGCAAACTTCAAATGCCGCTGGCTTTTGGTTTTTCTTGCAATTCTTACAAACTTGTGTCTTGTTTGTGTTTAAGGGCTTTCTTAATTATGAAAAGTATATTATTTAATATTTTTTATCTAGTGTATTACAAAATAAATCTACAAAAAATTACAAAGAAGCTTTGGCTTTGGAGACAGGGCTAATATTTTAGTTTCCCATTCAAAACAATCATTTCTGAAAGACTTGAAACGGAATTCTTATGGCTGGGGATTTGAAGCACTTTTTTTTTAATTTTATTAACTTAGTTTAGGTATTCTAAATACGGAATGGTATATTATTAGTTATTTTATTAGTTATTATTAATTCTATTAGATATTATTTATCTATTGTTCGTATTATATTTACTATTATTTACTATTGCTACTACTGTATATATTTACTATTAGTATGTATATATTATCATGTTTCTTTCTTGACTTCTATTAAGAATCACGAGCTAATGGCTTTAAATCGCCATTAAGTTCTAAAAATGTTATATATAAAGATTCATTTCTAAAGGTTATTTTCTAAGGATATCGGCATTTAAAAGTTTAATCAAACTTCTTTAATTCAAATACACGTCTAGTTTGTACCGACTTTGATTTTAATTTCCTTTCAAGATCCTTTCAAATAACCAAGAAAGAAACTTGGATTTGAAAATAGTTCCCCCGGCAGAGAGAAACGCTTCAAATATGCATATATAAATATTAAAAAATGTCACACAATATGCTGAGGTATCAATATATAAATTCCAGCCCCGCCCAACCCTCCAGGACCTTGGCAACCCCCGCCCCAAAAGGAGCAGAAAAGGTGAAAAGTGAAATATTCTCTAGAATGGTAGCAAGTTAATAAAGACCTCCAGTCGGTTTCCCAGTCGCTTTTTTTCTGGTTCAGGCAGATGTTGCCAATCGCTTATCGACGGCAATCGCCACAGGTGAAAGGTCCTGCCACCCACCCCTGGCTCACCCAACCACCCCAGAAGCCCGGTCCCCTCTGCTTTTACTGTGTCGAGTGTCTGTCATATCAGTATTTACATGTATTTGTTGTAGATTTGCAAATTGTTTTGGCAAATTTGTTGCTATTTTGTTGCCTCCTGTCAGGGATCCTGGCAACAGGACCCCATCCCACCCTCGCACGCACAATACGCACAAATTCAGCGAAACACAAGTGTGTTGTCAACACACGCGTTCAATAAGTGAGACACAAAAGGGGCCGCCTGCCTTCTGTCAGCTGCCTTGGAATGCCAATCTCACACCTGCAGGGAAGGATACGAAGGATATGCCTCCATGTCCTCGCACACATGCCAGCCTATCCCAGCCCATCCAAGGCCAAGGCGCAAACAGGCCGCAAGTTATTACCAAAAAAAAATATGCGACGGGCGACGAACCCCTCTTTTTTTTTGCCTGACAAACATATTTTCCCCAAAAGTTGTAAATAATTTTAAATATACACCGTTTATGCACTGGGAAAAATGCTTTTTTAAAGCCTTCTTTTGACTTCTTCTCAAAGCTCAAGGCTCTACTTCTGCCTCTGGAAATATTTGGGATTTTGCTATGTGCAATTTTTTCCACCCATCGCCGGCAACCGTTTTCCACCTTCCGTTTTTTAACAGAGACCACGACCCTTGGCGTATTAGTGTCGCATTGACACGTAAATTGACATGAAATTGAATCAATGCTGTAATATGTCCTTGGGGGGAGCCCAGCAAAAAAAGCGAAGGAAACCGAAGAGGGTCGAGAACCCATTTTTTGGATCCACAGGACAATGACTTTAAAATATCTACGAATGTATATATATTTTGTATGTGCTTAGCTCTTGTTTGGCAAATTGAGCTGTAGGCTTTCCTCCGGGCACGCCTTAGGCCCGGTCCCCTTGCTCCCTTGTGTCCTGCGGAGTGGAGTCCTGGAACCCCCAGGCCCGTGGCCCGTGACTGTGCAAATTTTGTGCGTCTGTCTGCATGTTTGATTATACGTACTAAATCATCTCATTCTTTGCCGTTTTTTTTAGGCAGCAGGCAGGGGTAGTGAGTTTATTAACTTGTTTAAAGGCTGCTGCAGTTAACCCTTTAAAGCCACCCCGGGAAAAAAAAGAACTGCGAATGCCTGGAGGGGGACAAGAACTTTGCAGATCAAAGAGGGTGATATTCCAGTCAAAGTTAGTGCTGATATAGATGAAAAAGTCAGGCCATAATGACTCTATCTATGAGTTTGAATATCATAATTAAGTAGTTGGTTTTTAAATTGAGATTTAGGGCTTAAATTTATGTTCCAACTTTTCTAAAACAAATACTTGTCCTCAAACGAAAGAGAATGGTATAATAATAAATGGTAGCTCAACCTTTTCGCAGAGAATTCTTTTGTAGAAAAAACTAATTTTAATATCCACTAACTATTTAAAGCAAGACGCATTAATTTATTTAAACTGCACATTACTGCTGTTTTGGGGAAGACCGAAGCCCTCATTTCATCGCAGGATAACCAGGCTAACAAGGATAAGCAACTGCTCAGACATGTGCGTATACAGTTGTGTGTATTTAAGGGTGGAGTCAACACACTTTGATCTTTGCCTTTGACGACCAAAAGGGGCCCAACAAAATCCAGAAAAAAGGGGTTTTAAATAAATAATTTTAAATAGGGGAGAAAAAATAAGGAAACTGTAAAGATTCGCGGACTAAGTTGGTCGTGTGTGGAAATTAATTCGAGCAGAAAATTCATTTAAAACATTAGCGCGTCACAGGCTTTTTATGACATAAATTACATCAAGCGTGAAATTTTAATATAATTTTCACTAAAAACGCAACGCGAAACTTTTTTACTAGAACACCCCGAAAAAGGGGGGAGCCCCAAGACGTGTGTGAAACAGGATATCCGCTGCGGAAGCTACAAATTTTCCACTTTTCCACACACACACACACACGTAGTCGGGGGGGTGGTGAGTGGGAAGTGTACACGTGTAGTTGTGTGTGTGTCACTAATGTGCTTCTGCTTACAACGCCATTTTATATTTATTTCGTTAGAGCGTCTCCGGGCGAAAAGGACTTTTAACTACTCAACTACTATCGTACATATTTGCCGAGTCCTTTTAATCATTTGGCAAACTTTCTCTGACACGCAGATGCTCCTGTCCCCTCTGCTCCTTTCTCCTTTCTCCTGTCTCTCGTCCTTTCTCCTGTCTCCTTTCCAAAAGGAGTCAACTACATTTTTCGTATGGGCAAAAAACTACTCACACGCACACACACGTACACACACAAAGTCCTTTTAGTTTTTAATGTAATTTTAAGACTTTTTCAGTTGCTGCTCTGTCACTTTGCCAGCGACTGGATCGGTCCTGGCACATCCTCGGCACAGCCTTGCAACTGAAAAAGATACTCGAGTCCTGGAAACTAGACAAAAAAACGAAACCCAAACTTTAAATTCCCCCGGAGTTGGCCAAAAAACCTCTTTTTTTAGAATTCCCTTGGTCTTTAAGTATTCTAAAAACTTAAATCGATATAATATTATATATTTTATAGGATATTCAAAACTATTTATGAGCTCTGTTTTTTCAAATTAAAGAATGAATTTATAATAATTGAAATACCAAGTGAGCCAATGCGAAGTTTTTTTGAATAAAAATTCATTACCAAAGTAAATGTAATTAATTCATTTCGATTTGAAGTTCTCCAACAACCCCGAACCCTTGACCCTTTGACCCTTTATCAATTCATCAATATTTGAATGAAAACAAGACAGCAATAATTGAACAAATTAAGGGTTGAAAACCCCATCATAAAAAGGAGGCACTTCCACTTAATTTTTAAGGTAAATGTATTAAATAATCGTTGTTCTAATTAATAGAAAATGGGAACTAAAGATTGCTGTTAAATATATAAAATATAAAGTATTACTATTTAAAATTATAGAAATTATAATTCGATTTGTAAGCCCTTCTGTGCAAAAAACTTGATTCATTAACACCTCAAGCCATTAGCATAAGGATAATGACAAATGAGATGAGCGCAGGACGAAAAGGACATGGCCGGGGGGTGGCGGATGAGCTGCTGTCAGTGCCACCCTGTTTCGATCGCATTCCGTGTGCCCTATTTATGGAAACAGTAACAGAAAACAGAAAGCACACGGCGCGGCACAATAGAGGCGACAATTAAACAACAAAACAACAGCTTGAAAAATCCATTAAAATGATTTTAATCCTTTAACGAGTCGCCGACTCCGACTCCGAAGAAGTCCTGGAAATGCGCAACGCGCGCGGTGGTTGAATGGAACCCCGTTATCCTTCGTCCTTCGTCTGTAGTCCGCCGTCTTTCAGACTGAACCCCGATTGAAAAGCCTAAACCTAAAACCAAACCAAAAACCCAATCCCAACCCTCCAAAGGCCTTAAATTATTTTAAAGAGCCCAGCGCGACTGTTGCAACAATAAACACGCGATATAACCAGGCTGTGAACAAGGATAACGACTGCCAAGGACGATTGCTGGGATATGCTAGGAGGGCAGAGCAAAAAAACAATGCCAAAGGAAGAAACAGAAGTCGTCGCCTGGTGAACAAATCGCGTTTGATACGCTTTGATTTTATTAAAATTTAACAATTTCGCTATGAAATTTATGATGCCTTCCGGGTGGTTCATTTCATTTCAGTTTTTCAGTTCAATTTCCCTTCAATTCGATTCGTTTCGCCTTTTTTTTGGCTTTCCCGGTTTGGGGTTTTCTGGCAAAGGCTTACGAAGCACTTGTTTTTAGGTCTTGGAATCATTTGTGAGACTTTTTGTATCATTATTTTTGATAATAAGACTTTAATTTTTATGAAATTTCAATGAAATGATTATTTTATAAAGAAATAATACAAAAATGTATCCTAAAGTCTTTTACTTTTTCCCAACAATCCTTTTCCTTTGCAACCAAAGCCTTTTAAAAACCACAAAATTAAAAACTTTTTCTCAGAATTAAACAAACACAAATTATCAATTAGGCCTAACCTACTCCCTGTTTTAATTAACAAAAATATCGGTTCAAAGACTTAACCAAAAAATCCATAAAGTGGCAAGTCATCTCCTTAAAACCTAAAACCACAAAAAACAAAAACCAAACCATAAAAAAGATAAGCTGCTTTTGAGGATAATGAGGATTATTTGCTGATATCGTTAACCTATCCGGTTAAGTCTGGAGCAATCTCTAATTAACCCATTAGCCAATCCCGGTCCATATTTAACCCCCAACCATTCTATGGCTTTTTTTCTACGCCGCGGGCATTGGAATTTTTGGGCTTCGGTTCGTTTAATCCTTCGAGGACGAGGGGCAAAGGACGCGGAGAATGTATTTATTTACAGCCAATTTCGCGTCCAGCCCGCGGCCAAAATAAACTGGCAATAAGCTCACCTGGTCGAAGGACGCCAGACCACCTTAACCCATCATTAGGCTTAACCCCCTGATACCCTGATCCCTGCTCCCTGCTCTCTGATACCCAACTGACTGACATTGATACGTGGCGGTAACGAGCCAAAAAGCCCTCGAGGACATTTCACAAAAGCCTCTCCTCGGCTGTCAGTTTTTGCCCGAATTAGCCCTTCTCCATGGCACTGAGCCTCAAAATTCGGATCATTCTGATTGTTATCCAAATTAAATTGTACAGCAATAAGTCAAAAAGTTATGAATACAAATTAATACTATTAAAAAAAAGTACTAGAACAAATCTTAAACAAATAATTTATAGTTTCTTTCCCAAAGGTAACAGAGCCAAGGTAACTTTGACTAAGAATTACTAATGCAAAATATTTGTTTACATTTTTTTAAACCTCTTAAAATCTTCCAAACTTATATTTATTTGATGTATTTTTTATATTTTTATTCCTTACCTGGCAACTTGAAGGGCAATCCGGCCATAAGAGGATCTGGGCCGAAACGCTGAGGCCCAAATGCGAATGGATGGAAGCCCTGGTGCCTGACCTTTGACCTGGGCTCCCTGGGTCCATCCACGGTCACCTTAATGGCCTTCGTGTAGGTGGCTATTTGAATGGGATTCGTTGAGATAACAATTGTCAGGGTGAAGCTTTTGCCTGAAAAGGTAAAGGAATAATATACATTTAAAGTTCAACTTTATATTTAAAAACAATTATTTTTTATATATATTTTATTTTATTGTTAAAAGCACCGTTAAGTACTTCTTCCTTTCAACTGATTAACTCTATGAGTCTGGCATTCAAAATGTTTGGCAAATGAATTCTTGATTCGCGCTTCTGCTTTATGAATATTTCGAATATGACAAGGGAGTGGCAAATGGGAAGCTGTTGGGAGAAGGTGCAGCCCAGAGGTTGGTGCTCCGTTAACCCCACCCAACAAATCCACAATAGTTGGCATGTCAAAGGTCGCCGCATACTACTTAATATTGCATTCGCTACAAAGGAAAGTGCATGCTGTTTTCCCTTCCCGGAAATCCAATTCCGCTCTACACTATCTTTTATTCCACCTTGTCTCTCATTCATTCATTCATTTATTCATTCATTTATTCGCCAGGATATCTTGGTGTTTATGTGCCTGTGTGTGTGTGTGTTTTATGAAGCTTTCAGAAACTCCGTCGGGGGTTAATTTTCGCGAAAAACGCTTCCATTCCCGTTCCCGTACCCATTCCTGGTTCTCATTCAAAAATTCCGCACTTTAATTTCCATGTGCAATTCACACTCCCTACCCCCTCCAAAAAGAAAACCCCCAACCACCCCTGTACTCGCCAAAAATCTCCTCCATTCGGCAAATCCACGGACCATCCATGGCAACCCATAGGGTCATAGAAAATCTATAAATTCGCAGCATAATTTGCAGCTGCCGTGGGATTGCACACTCACACAGAGAAAAAAAAACAGAGTGGGTGGGTGGATGTTTCAGTGGGTGGTTGAGTGGTTGCGGGGCTGCTGTGGAACCGTTGCGATTTGTGCCCGTTGATTGCATTGGAATGGTCGCCAAAAAATTCATCCAAAACCACCCAAGCCATCTTTTCAAATGCAAGCTGCGTGCTTTTCCCACTCGGTGGTTGAGATTTCAACTCCAAAAGTTTACAAATAACGCCAAACACAGTCTAAAATACTTAAAAACTTAGTAAATAATAATTCAATAATATTTTTTACACTTGATATCATTTTTTTTGAGGAGACCCCTTGAAAGAATTAAGAAGTCCTTGTGAAAGCCAATATGGCCCAATGGGAAGGCTATATCTCGGCCAATTTTCTTCCGATCCTTGAAAGGAATACCTTAAAATATTAGTAGATGGATTCCATATCCATCTGCATCAGAATATAGAAGCGAAAAATATTTTAAGATTTTCTTTTATATTTTCCAGGAGATCCCCTTCAAAAAAATGTGGAAAATCAAGAACAATCATTTTTCGCCCTTTTCTATGGCCATATCTTTGGCAGTTCATCCGATTTGTGAACAAAGTATAGATTTGGAATCTTTATTCAATTCCCTATAAATCTGCATCAAAATCCTGGCACAACATATTTTTTCGATTTTTTTCAAATTTTTCTGATGGAAAATGTGAAAATCAAGAAAAATCACTTTTCGCCCTTTTCGATGGCCATATCTTTGGCAGTTTTCATCCGATCAGTGAGCAAAGTATAGATTTGGAATCTTTATTCAATTCCCTATAAATCTGCATCAAAATCCTGGCACAAAATATTTTTTCGATTTTTTTCAAATTTTTCTGATGGACCCCCTGAAAAATGTGAAAATCAAGAAAAATCACTTTTCGCCCTTTTCGATGGCCATATCTTTGGCAGTTTTCATCCGATCCGTGAGCAAAGTATAGATTTGGAATCTTTATTCAATTCCCTATAAATCTGCATCAAAATCCTGGCACAAAATATTTTTTCGATTTTTTTCAAATTTTTCTGATGGACCCCCTGAAAAATGTGAAAATCGAGAAAAATCACTTTTCGACCCTTTCGATGGCCATATCTTTGGCAGTTTTCATCCGATTTTTGAACAAAGTATAGATTTGGAATCTTTATTCAATTCCCTATAAATCTGCATCAAAATCCTGGCACAAAATATTTTTTCGATTTTTTTCAAATTTTTCTGATGGACCCCCTGAAAAATGTGAAAATCAAGAAAAATCACTTTTCGCCCTTTTCGATGGCCATATCTTTGGCAGTTTTCATCCGATCCGTGAGCAAAGTATAGATTTGGAATCTTTATTCAATTCCCTATAAATCTGCATCAAAATCCTGGCACAAAATATTTTTTCGATTTTTTTCAAATTTTTCTGATGGACGCCCTGAAAAATATGAAAATCGAGAAAATCACTTTTCGCCCCTTTCGATGGCCATATCTTTGGCAGTTTTCATCCGATCCGTGAGCAAAGTATAGATTTAGAATCTTAGATGATAGAAATTTTAATTAATTATTTTATTTTAAAATTATAAGAAGAAGAAAAAAAGTTGATGGAAAAATTTTCTCCTTAAACGAGCTTCCTTATATAGGCCCCGGGCCAGAACTGGTTGCGAATTATACAAATTTTATTACAAATCATGTCTCTTCAAGTCTTGAACTTCACTTCCAAGGGGTTTTTTTTGGCTTTCCGTGACTCCTTCTATGAAATATCCTGCATCCTGGCCAGGAATACCAAAGGATAAGATTTTATTTTCCACTAAAAACATGGATAAGAGGTAGAATTACTAGAAGAACAATGGATTCTATGGGTCTTTTATTCTTTTTCAATTAGAAAAAGTTATCCAAGGAAATTTTAAACATTTTTATGGTTTAATATTATAAATAATATATATATAAAGCCTTGATTACGTTTAAAAACAAAAAAAAACACAAAAAAGCAATAAAAACAAAAAAAAAAAATTTTTGAAGAAGAAGAAAAAAGTAAAATTTTTCCATGAAGCGAGCCTCCTTATATAGTCGCTGGCAGAACTGGTTGCGAATTATAAAAATGACGTCACAGATGCTATCTCCTCAAAGTTGGAAATTCTTTTCCAAAGGACTTCCTATAGCTTTGTGAGGGTCCTTCTATGCATTATCCTGCATCCTGTCCAAGGATACCAAAGGATTTCTTTATTTCTTTTCCGAAGAAGAAATTTTTAGTTTTTCACAAAAATCATAACTGATGAAAGAAAGTCCTTTGAAGCTTGGTTTCTCCAGCTCTATATCCTTGATTTGTATATTTTGAGTCTTCTTCTATGCATGATTCAATTCAAAATCTTTATTCAATTCCCTATAAATCTGCATAAAAATCCTGGCACACAATATTTTTTCGAATTTCGAAAGCACTTTTCGCCCTTTTCGATGGCCATATCTTTGGCAGTTTTCATCCGATCCGTGAGCAAAGTATAGATTTGGAATCTTTATTCAATTCCCTATTAATCTGCATCAAAATCCTGGCACAAATTTTTAGATTTTTTTTTATATTTTCCAGGGCATGCCCTTCAAAAAATGTGGAAAATGTATGGAAGGGCCTTTTTGGCCCACTGGGATGGCTATATCTTGGCCAATTCTTTGATGATTTTCAAGCGGGATACTTGTAAATCGAATCAATTAATACTCCCCCTTACGACCAGTGAACTTTTTCAAATATTTATAAAAGCGGAGAACATAATTTTAATTAAAGTTCGCAATGGTTTTCGCCCAAGCCGTTTGTAGACTTTTAAACCATTTAATAATATCCCGTCTTCGTCGCAAGTCATTTGCAGCCTTTTGGTTAAACAACAAGAGTGAGAACGAGAAGACATAAAAAACAAACAAACTTCTTAGATTAATATTAAATTAAACGAAGCATACAAAAAACGCAAGAAGGCGGTAATCATTAAGACAAAAGGCGGCAAACAAACTGACGACGTCTCTGTATGGCCACGCCCCCTTGTTGGGTGGAAAATTGGTCGAGGAGGGAGTGGTGGGCTGTGGGCTGTGGGCTGTGGGAGAAACCCCAGAAACCTACACAAGAAAACAAATGAACATAAACAGGCGAAACGAACCAAGAAACCCAACAAAATGAAATGAAACTTTTTTAATTATGCGCCCTCAGCAACAGAAAAGCAACAAGCTGGAAAAGCGGAAAAGCATAGCCAGGCGGTGCGTGGGGGGTATGGGGTAGCTCTAAATCCTGGCAAGAAAAGCCAAAAGGATGTAACCAGAGAAGGACTCTCGCAAAGTGGCTAAAGACAAAGGACTTTCGGCATCGTCCTTTTTCCTATATTTTGGCGCTTTTCAGTTTTCGTCTCTTTTTTGTGTGTTTTTTGCCAAATGAGCAAAAATTGCAAATAAATCTGAAGCGCTAGCAGTTAGCCATTTTCCACGAAGGGCTTGCGAGGGGGGCGTGGCATCCGCAGCAGCAACAACAACAACCGTAACAAGAACAAGAACAAAAGGCGACAAAGAACTTTTTCCTGCTAATAAGATGAAAAACCATTAAAGGCGACCCAAGTCGCGTCCATAGCAAGTGGAAGTGGCAAGAGTGGCTGTAAATACGATATACACTTGAAGAAAATAGGGTTTATAAAAAACAATTATTATTTCTACATATTTTAGGCTTAAGGAAGCTTGGGAAAAGCTTTTACATACACGCTAAGCCTTCTTAAATGTTAATAAAATCTTTAGCTTAACTTTAAATTTATTTTAATGTTTAGAAATGATTTAATTTATTTGCAGTGCAGTGGGTGCAAGTGGGTAGACTTTGTCGGGTTAAAATGTTGTCATTTTCGCAACAAAGCAGAAATTATCACCACTTTGCAAAAGGCGACGACAACGGCAAGGACGACAAGGACGACGATGGCGATGGCGATGGCGATGGCAAAAGGAGTTGGCAAAATGTGTAAAAATGGGGTTTGGGGGCTGCCTTAATGGAGTGGGGGGCGTGGCAGAAAATGTGGACAAAGTCTGCACCCTTTTAACTGTCTCTACATGTGCATATAATTGTGTGTGGGTGGCTGCTACAGTGAAGCTTGTAGTTCACCAAAAAATTTAATATCTCCCTGAATATGATTCCCTTTATAACGGGTTACCACTGTAGTCCTTGTTGCTTGTATTAGTGTGTGCGTGGGTGTTTTACCCAAGCGCTAAGTGATTTTAAAACAAAGTTTTTGAAACGTTTAACCTTGCAGAGCGAAACGAAAAATGTTTCATTTGCCGGCGAGAGCCTTTTGCCTGAATTTTAACTTTCAATGCTGATAATGACTACACCCCAAAAAGAGCAGGACTCAGGACGAAGAAGTCAGGGCAAAGGACGAAGGACTCAGGACGAAAGATACCCAACAAGGGTGTCGCATGCTTAGGCAATTTAATGGCTCCTGTTCCTGTTTCTGTTCCTGTTTCGGGGAGCTGTTAATGTCGTTAGTAGCATGGCGCCATAATTATAATTTGACATAAGACAAGAAGTCTGAGGTTGACAACAAAATGACATTTTAAATACACAGGACTCGAGCCCTTTGCCACCATGAGCCACCCTGAGCCCCCCTTGGACGAAACAGGAGCGAACCCTTTGTGTTTTTGGTGCAGGACTTGTATTTAGACACTTGCCAGATCATAATTTCAACACTTTCGAATTTGCTTAATGGCCAGGATTCATCGAGGCTTTTCCTATATCCTTCACACACACTTGCACAGACAGACATGCACACCCACACAGAGGAGAAACTTTCTTAAGCCTTGAAGTCTTGTTGCCTTTTTTTCTCAGCCTCCCAGACATTTTGTCGTTTCGAGTTTATTTGCATGGCGACTTCATTTTTCGACTCCCCAGAGGCCCAAGGATACTCCATGCAGATCCTTGCCAGCCATAAATATTCATATGTTTATTTTATAGCAAAAAGGACAAAGCAATTCCAGTTCATTTCGGAACGGGCGAATTGGGGTATTTTTTGCTCTTTTGTTTTTTTTATTTAAAACAAATTGAAAACACTTGCCACACACTTTGTTGATTGTTTGAATGTTTTTTTCGGTTTTTTTGTGAAAGGCTTTTGATTTCCTTAAAGCCATAAATACTTTTTCACCTTTAATTTCGACGAGTTTTTATGATTTCCTGGCTTTTGTTTTAGTTGTGCAACTTTTTCCATAATTTTAATTATTTGTTTCCCGCCCTGAGGCACTTTCTCCATTGAGTTTCGGTTTCAGTTTAATATTCATAAATTGTAACCCTTTTTTGGCCTCGACTTCTTGCCTGTTGACATCCGTTTTTTGTGTCCTGTTGTTTCTGGATTTCCATTACATAGCCCGGGGTCGCTTGTTTGAAATCGTTGATGATTCTGATTCAGATTCTGATTCTGATTCGGATTCGGACACTGATACTAAATACTTAGGATGATGGCGTTGAAAATAGCGATGGCGGTGGCAAAGTTTCTCACATGGAAAACAGGAGCCAGCCGGTGGAAGGACGAAAGAAAAAAGGAAATTAAATTTCCAGCAAAGTCAAAAATTATATTGGCAATAAATGAGGACACAGCCCCGAGACGGCGTTCTAGATGAAGTTCAAGATGGAGTAACAAAAAGGACCCAGGCTAAGGACCAAGGACGAAGTACCAGACGCTTTCCGCCTGCCTCCTGCCTGCCTGCAATTACGTCTTCTCATTTGGCGAGGGTGGCTTATAAATATACAAAAAACATATACATACAATCTTCATACATATATCTATATATCCTGATCTGGCGTTGGCGGTGGGGGCGTGGCAGTGGGCTGTGATACGCAGCAATGCCAAACAGGAAGCTGGAATCGACGTTTATTAAAACGGAAACTCGAGACAACTGTGCGGCGGCAGCCTTAACATCAGCAAAAAAAAATTATAGCACTTGGAAAAACTTATAAAAAATAGGAAATAAGAGGTTAATAAATATTTAGAACAAATAAAAAGTATATTTTTGAAAGAACAAAACGTGGAAGCTTTTACTGATTCTTTTAAAAAAGAAAAGGGCTTCAAAAACATTTCTATATAATCAAAAAAATCCTTTAAAAAAAGTATATTAAATGTTTTTTAAATTAAAAGCTAATTTAACATCAAATCTAAGCAACCTTTTTTTTCTCTGCAAAAAAAAAGAGACAATGAAAAAATAAACGCCTGAAGAAACGAAAATAAACGCGACAAAGACGATGGCGACAAGGACATAATTCTGTCCTTGGGGCTAGCTGATAAGCCATCCAGGACCTGCCCCCACCCGCACCAACACCAGCACCAGCACCCGCACCAAGGGACGAAGACCAAAAGGACCAAAGGCGAGAGCCGCTAAATTGCAATTTCCAAGATTTAAGCGTGAACAATAAATGTCACATAATCTGTAAGTAGCCAAAATAAAAGGACACCATCACCTCCGGCCATCGGCATTGGCATTGGCTGGCCTTTTAAGCTACTTAATTTAATTTATCGCATTTTAAACATTCAACAGAGAAACAATAAAGATTGGCCATCGAAATGAAATGTTTTTAAAATAATATGTATACACGGGAAATTTATTGATTGCGGTTGGTAAGTGGAACGGAGTTTCCAGAGGACTTGTAAATCGGTTTTTGTTTTTTATAGTCTCGATGGAAAACCAATTTGCAGAGATGTCCTGGGATGAGATAGGGATAACTTAGGGGAAAATAAATCCTAATAAATCAGGTTAGGTTTGGATTAAGATTTAGGTGTCAGTTTCTAATTCGTTTGGTATGTCCTTTTTTTGTATTAATATTAAGAATGTTTTCGATGGAATCTATAAATTTCTTACCCGAAAATCCCAACTAAAAATGATTCTTTAAATCATGCATCATTTAAAATTAAGAATACCCATAGAAAAGGTCCTTCGGAGATGTCCTTTGGCTGGGTCTCAGCACAAGCGACCCATGCCATTCAAAATGATGCGGGCAAGAAAATCCTGTGGCACATTTCATTATACAAATATCAATTAAGCACACAGCAAATACTAAGTGTGTGTGTTGTGAGGGTGTGGGGTAGTGGGGTAGTGGGGGTGTGTGTTCATCGCCAACCGAAAGTTACCAACCCCCAGGACCAACTCCACGCCCCCAGGACCTGTCATAAGGGCGGCTGCTTAATGAAAATTAAAAATTCAACATCAAAAGCAGAAGCAAAGAAAAATGTAAGGCAAGTATAGTTCATCCCCCGATATAGAATATACATATATCTGAATAAAATATATATACACACACACACAAGATATAAAGAAGTGTTAATGTGTTATCTGATTTGGTGAATGTGTTTGTGAATTACTCGAATTTGTGAAAATTTCGTGACTTCAATTAAATTCCATTCGATACTCAAGGAATTTCCGACTGATGATGTGCAAGTAATTTTCGAAATTGGATACTCTGTGTCAAACACACATGTCTTTGTATCCTGTATCCTGTTGAATGTGTGTGTGTGTGTGTGTGTGTGTGCGGGTGTGCGGGTGTGTGTGTGTGAATTAAATCAAATTTTAATTGCGCATACTTGTCCCTCGGCAAATATTTGCCAGCAACGCTCTCGCTCGCCACCGCCTTTGACTGCTTTGACTGGGAAGCCCCATGGAAAGCGAGTCCTGGCCAAAGCTGGCCAAAATGCTTTTGCGACAAGGAATTTAAGGACTCACACACTCGCCCCGGCCACCCGGCCACTCGGCAACTCGGCAAACAAACATTATGAGCAAACAGGCAAACAAACAAACAAACAAACAGACAAACAAACAGACAAACAAGCGGCAAAGAAAATTCAGCTTGTTTATTCGCTGAAAGTACTTGGTTTTAAGCTAAGCTTCGGATATAATTCATGAAATCTGAATGTCAATATGCAAGTTATGGAATATTAATCACATTTAAAATTAAAATAGTGTCAGATATTTCTTTGGAATCATAAATAATTAAATATGATTATTATATTATAGATTAAGATTACTTTTTAAGAGATTCCATGAGAAGCAAGGAATCATTGAAGCATATAAAATTTTCTTCTATATTTTTGGTAATTCTTCTTCTATTACTTTAATTAATTTCTATTAATTTTGTTTCTAATATTTAATTGTTAAATATTTATTACATGTAAACCCTCTAAGACCCTTATTACCCTCTTAAAATAATCTAATAATAAACCAAATGATTTACTTACCTTATTTTTTCGTTTAATAAATGAAAATAAATATATTTTAAAATTTAACTTATTTTAGCTACCCCGAAATGTTATTTATATTTTTTGTAATTTTTAACTAACAAAATTTAGCGGAAAAGTCTCACAAAAAACGCAAAAGGCGAGGTCAGTGGGTGGTTGGGTGGGTTTTCTGGGTGGTGATGGCCTTATAAATCGGTGGGTGGATGGTGGGTGGGTGGTGGCTTGGTTGGTTGGTTACGACTAATGCCTAAATAAGTAGAAAATTCTGCACACCCCCTCACACCCCAGCACACCCACCTTCACCCACCTTATCCCCCATAAAATGTATCTAAGCGGCAAGCTCCTAGGAAATCTGTCAAATGTCAGTGGCAGCAGCGTTGACGTTGGCTCATTAAAAAACGAACTTGTCCCAAATGGTGTTTGCTTTTCTTGTTGTTGCTTTCGTCTTCTGGGACTGTAGTTGACACCTGGGCAAAAGTTTTCCGAGCTACAGGACGAAAAATCTACCTAATTTTACGATTAAACTTAAAATAAATCTAAATAATGGACAGAAATACCAAATAATAAATCAATTTTTAAATAACTTATCGGTAATACTAAAAACCCATAGAGAATAGGATATTTTCTTCAAGTGTCCTTTCTAGAAAGAGGCTTTTGCACAAAATGGCGGCCTTAGTGCGACCATTTTGGGTCTTGGCTGGGTGTTTATCACATTGCTGCTATTAATTAAGCTTAACGAGGTTACCGCTCGCAACCACACCCACTTCCTAGCTCGCTTCTAGCTCCCTTCCCAACCCCATTACCACCTCCCACCCCGCAGCTTCTTAGTGCGGCAGAAACTTCATAATGAAATTTCACCTTCATCTCATTAAAAGTCTTGAGGATTTTTCGTTTTTTGGCACAGCTGTAAATTGATGCGTGTCAGTTGGAAAAGAAAAGGGTTTCCCCCCTGCTCATAGATCCTACATAGTTCACTGCCACGCCCCCCAATCAAGCAGAGAGCAAGACAGCGATGGAGATAGAGAGAGAGAGAGAGAGAGAGAGAGAAAGAAAGCCGCCCTTTTGGCCACGCTGGGGAGCATATTTAATTTTTAATAGAGTTTAATGGATGCCGGAAGCTTTAAAGAAACTCGGAAACGGAACTCAGGAGCTCAGGAACTCAGGAACTCAGGAACTCAGGAGCTCAGGAACTGAGCAACTCGTCAGCTTTGGAGCCCTGGAACTGAGAAACTAAAATAAGCTGAAGCTTCTCCAAAGGACATGAAAATCATTAACTTGACTTTAACTTATGTTTTTGTAATATTTAGGATTGTATGTAGTGTTTCTTTTAGTTCTTAATATTCATTTAATAGTTATTTCAATTAAAACAAGGACTTTAGCTTGATTCTGTGAGAGGTTTTCTTTAATAAAAATATAAATTCCATCTTAGATTTCCTTTGAAATCTCTCAAAAACTGTCAAACACAAGTTAATTTAGTAATTTTTGTATTTTTAAAACCCAAATTAGTCTAGAAACTTTTTTATCTAAAATATTATTTTATAGAGACTAAAATATCTATAGAATGTTTTAAAAATAAACAGAAACCTTTCTGAATGATTTTGGGCTGCTTTCAGACTAAATCGAAGGGATTACCGATTGAATGCAAAACACCCACGAGGCGGCGTGGTAGTGGGTGGTGGTGTTTTGGGGGTTTTAACTGAGCAATAAACAGGCCATAATCACTTGCAGTTAATTAACATATTATCGCAAATGCAGCTGCAGCTTAGAAGTTGCCATTTGCCATTGTAGGACGTAGGACGTAGGACCATATAGAAGTACATATATATGTATACGGATGAATGGTATTTTGAATGCACTTTGGTAATGCACTTCAAAGTGCTTGCCCATCAATGGGCGGCCAGGCTCTCATTTACATGCATATGCTGGCAATAATTACATGTGTGCCGGACCACCACCCCCCTCCCCCCTCTACTGCCACCCCCACTGGAGCAACGTCTGTGACCTCCATCCCAGCAGGGCCTGCACCTTTTTTGTTACACATCTCCAAGCAATCTCTTTCAGGGAGCCAAAAGCAAGGCCTCATGCCCCAAATGGCATCCAAGTGATTGTAATTCATTAGTAGACACAACAACAACAACAACAACAGCAACAACAAGCAAATGCATTTCCAATCTGTGTTTATATTCTATATGTGTGTGTGTGCATCTGTGTGTGTGTGAAGTGCATTTGTGTGAGTGGTGGATTATGCAGTTTCCGCTTGAATGCAACTGCAGTTCCATTTCCACAGCGGCCTGTCTGCAATTCCAATTGCAGCTGCTGATGCCGCCATTTTATCTAATTGCGTCGCCCCCTCTCCACCCCAATCCCTACCACCTCCTACGCTCCACCTACTCCCCTCCCCCCTCCCTTCTTTTTGCATTACGAAAACGCGAAAATCCCCCCCTCCACCTCGATCCATATCATTAAAATTGCGAGAGGACTTCCAGGCACTAAAAACACCCAAAAAACGAGATAAAAAATAAGGAAACCCTCAAATATTGACTGTAACTATTATTTCCTTATTTATTCCTCCTCCTCCTTATTTAATAATTCCTTCTTTTTATCCCCACAACTGTACGCATACCCCCGCACCCCCCTGAGGACATCACCACTGCCGGAGGAGTCACTCTTTTTAGCGGATACCCACCCCCCTATGAGATCTGACCAAATAAGGTAATAAAGGTATGACTTACGTGTAGCTTTGCTTCCAGGAAAAAACTTCACACACTCATAGTTGCATTACATAAGATCATTACGTAAGATGCATCTTTGGATTACATAAGTACATATGTAGCGATATGTAGCACAGGTAGATAGACAAAACGGAACTGTACTTTTGGGGACGCTGCGGGATGGGATGCTGCGCCAAGCCGCCTACGCCCCTTACGCCGCTTAGTTCTTGCCGCGATTTAACAAAAGTGGTAAGAAGTTTCATAATCCATTCCACTTAAAAACTCTAATTAGATTAATTATCTTTCCAATTGCATCTTCCAAGATGGAGCGCGTTATGTATCTAAATATCTGTTGCTCTTGCACTTCGTTTTGGGACCACAAAAAACCGACGCGAAACACTCGAAAACACACGCGTTCTCCCGGCACTTTACACTCGCATTTAATCGCATTAAAATAAATACACGGATACTGTTCTACGATACGGATTTAACACTATAATTAATTAATTAAAACTTATTAGAATAATAACCACAAAACGATCTTCTCCAACCAAACGACAAACTAACTCTGATTTGCAGCATCGACTTATAAGAACGAAGGAAGGAGAATGCAGAAAGGACGAAAAAGTACCGGTGCAGAGAGAGGATCCTCGGTGGGGAGCGAGCCTGTGAGAGCAGGAGCTAAGTGTACAGTTGTGGGCAAAGCTGGACAGTGGATTAAAAGGGGACCCAAAACTAGGGTGGAAAGAATAGTTTTGGAAAAGCTTATACTAATTTGCATATTAAAACAAAATTGTAATTTCAAACTTTAAAATTTCTTAAATAAAAATACATCGCTAAACATTTACAAGTTATTCTTAAGTGTTTAAAGCGTTAAGTGTTAAAACTTAAGTATTTAAGTCTTTAATTAATCTTTAATATTTAATTTAAGTAATGAATATAAAACACAATAATAACTTCAAGAAAAGTTTAACCTTTTTTTAATACCATTCTGATCTCTATCTTGTATCTATCTATCTATCTATCTATCTATCTATCTTTTTATCTATCTTTCTATCTTTCTATCTTTCTATCTTTTTATCTTTCTATCTTTCTATCTTTCTATCTTTCTATCTTTCTATGTTTTTATCTTTCTATCTTTCTATCTTTCTATGTTTTTATCTTTCTATCTTTCTATCTATATATCTTTCTATCTATCTATCTTTCTATCCATCTATCTGGATTTTATATCTTTTATAGTAAGTTTCCGTTAACAAGGGTATCTAAACAATGCATTTAATCGTTTTAATATATTCCTTAATTCCTCCAAAAGCCAATTTCCAGTTGGCCAAAAAACACAAACACTTTGCAGGCCCGAAGTGGAAAAGTTTTCGGGCAGGGCCCTTGATTACCAGAATATCCCTTACAATTGTAATAATGAAATGCTTTTCACAGGACTATCAATGGGTCCTTGGTGGGGTGAGCCCATCCACTCCGCTTAAGGATTTTTATCCCGGGAGGAGGCCCTCATAAATTTCGTTGCATACCGAAATTTTGGAGTGTCTGCAGCCTTGACAACTGCAAGTGGCATTAGTTGGTTGGCAAGAACAGACTATATATATATATATATATATAGAAATGTGTAAATTATATACTTATGCGTATTTATTTTATTAGAGTTGAGTAAAAAACACAGGAAATAGCAATTACAACTGCAGGTTTGCATTCATTGCTTCTCCTAGTACAAGGGATTTGCATTTGTTTGCTAATTGAAATTAAGCAAATAAAACACGATACTGGATCGAGGAGTAGGAGGAGGAGGAGAAGGAGAAGGACAGACACAGGCAGAAGGTCCCCCCAGGACAGGCAGGCAGGACTTGACCCACGTAATCCTTTTGTAGCGCATTAAAACGGGAAAAAATAAAACTCAAGGGGTTAAGGGCAGCTTTTCATACCGATACGGTTTTTGGGTTAAATAATTTAAATCCATTTGTAGAACATTTGCTGCTGCCTTTTGGCAATTGTCACGCCCACGCAGCTCGTCCTTTTTCGTCCTTTTGCGATAATTAGTAAGAAAAAAAACAGAATAAGAAGTGCTTGTTTGAAGGGAAAAAACGTTGGGATAAATCCCAAGGAATTATTTGCCACTTGAAACGTTTAAAAATGTCAAACATGCTGGAGCCCCAAGATGCCAAAAGCCGATGATGAGGGTGACGAAAAAATGGGGGAATTGGGGGTTGGGGGATGGCAGGACCCCGGGTCAGACAAACTTAATGAGCAAATTGTCAAATGCCGCGGCAAAGCGCACTTAGACATGCCCCAAAAAAAATCACAAAAAAAATGGAAAATGTCTGGGGCCGTGAAAAGAAAAATAACTTTCGGGCTGAAAAGTAAAAGTTGCCGTCGCTTATTTTCTTCTTCGAGGGGATTTGAATAAACAGTTACGCTGATTTAATTTCCCCAAAAAAAAGTCAAGCAAGAGAAAGCGGAGGGGAAATCAAAATGGTGGAGAAGGAAAATTCTATCACAGTATGTTGTCTGTCACCCTCGATTTGATTTTTAAATTGCGTTCGTGATAAATTGACGAAATGAACAGCAATAACGGATCCAGCTACAAAAAATACACAAAATACAAAATCTCAAAGAAAATTGACAACTGTCAAGACTGTCTGCCGTCTGCTGGCAGGACCGCGCGTCCTGTCCTGATCCTGTCGCTCCTGGACGTCCCCCAATAGACATATAAAAATTAACTACAGACTACTTATCTTATTTGTTGGTGCCAAGAAAAAAAAGTAAAGAAAACGAGAGAAAAGGACGCAGCCCGGAAGCTGCTACTTTGGGTTTCTGTATGTCCCTTCGCAAGGATATAAGGTTATAAGGATATAGGAATACCGGTCGAAAAGGAAGCTAGCAATCAACGCGAATGATACGCCGAAATGGTAATGACCAAAACTGAAAAATTGATTGAGAAAATAAACAAGAGTGGGATGATTTTCAAGTTTCTAGACTATATGATACCTGGTACTATTGTTTATTACCTCTCCCTAGCTTTTTTATTTTGCATAAATATAAAATAATACTTTCTTTTGATTTATGTTGTAGGTTTTTGAAAAATGTCTAGTTATAGTTATAGTTAACTCACCTCTTCCACTCCTTCCCACAAATCTCAAGTCATTGAACTTTGCCACTTGATTCTTCATTACGGCCGTACAGTTTCGCAATTCACCGCAGAAATTCTCATCGTTTCCGGCCCGAATGGTGACTATTGTCCCGTCCATGACCTCGCCCAGGGCCAGGACCTTGAAGGCGATCGGAAGGGTCTTATTGGAACGCCAGTGGGTGGGCAATGTAGTGCAGACCTAAAAATAACGCAGTTCCAATAAGTTTATTTCTATAATAATAACTATAACGCTCTATTTAAGGAATACAAATATAGAATAAATTATAATAGAAGATGTTTCATAAGAAAATTCATTTAAAATGAAACCAAAAGACTCATTTGATGTCCCGATTTTTACAAAACTTAAACTCTTTGTTTTATAATTTCCTTTTTTTGTTTTAAATACTTAAATTTATATCCTTTTTAATCAATACTTACCACATGTGGCGATCCCGTCTTGACCAGCTCACCAGGATGTTCGGCAAGAAGGACATCGACGGTTCTTTCGATGAGATTTTCCGGCGTCAAGTAAGGACTCGTATCCACGGGTTTTGTTTTAACATTATTATTATTATTATTGTTATTAGTTGTATTATTATTGTTGTTGTTGTTTTTGTTGTTATTGGTGGTATTGTTGTTGTTATTGTTTGTGCTATTGTTGTTGTTGTTATTGGAGGAGGACTCGGCATTGCGTCGCTTCGTTGTGGTATTTGTTGTTTGCTGATGTTGCTGCTGCAATTGTTGCTGCTGTTGCTGCTGCTGCTGTTGCTGTTGCTGCTGATGTTGCTGTTGCTGCTGCTGCTGCTGCTGATGTTGCTGCTGTATTTGATTTGAGGTGGTCGAACTGACCTCAGCAGATATGTGCATTATTGCAGCTGCTATCCTTGCAACAAGGTATTCAGGGCTTCTCTCTGGTTTTCAGCTTTGACTCACGAAATAATTCAGTACGGCTGCTGATGCTGATGCTGCTGCTTTTTCTGCTTTTGGTTTTCGGTTTGATTTCAATTCCCCTGCTGCCTCAAAGAGTCGACGCTTTCAATCCGATCATTGTCAGCTCATTTGGTCAATCTGGAAAATTAATGCGGATTGCGATTGGGTTTTCTTTTGTTTTTTTTTTCACTTTTTCAACGGCACAAAAATGCCAGAATATCCCAATAGGTGTTCTGGTTCAAAAAAATAAGAAATATGATCAAAGTTATACTATAAATAAGTTCAAAAATACATTCAATATATAATATATAAAACTATTATAAGAATATAAAATACACTAAGCTCTGTCCGAAACCTATTTAGATTTCATATTCAAGACCCAGAACTTTAATAAATCTCCAATATTTTTGTATCTTTTGAGCTTTTCATAATTTAAACATTGCTTAAAATATATTCTATAGTTTTTTGTATTAAGAACATAAATAAATTAACGAAAACCCTCATGTTTTCTTTACAAATAAATCATAGGTTTGGTTTTTTTAAGCACGAAAGCCCATAAAAATATTTATTAATTGAATTTGTGGTATCATTTTTATAGGCAAATGTATCTGGGAACATGGCTAGCAATTATTTCACTGTTTTTCTTCCTTTTTGTGGAGTTTTTTTTGGGATATTACCGCTTTTGTTGTTGTGCTTCTTTGTTCTCACAATTGCCGCCCGCATAAGTATGCTGCACTTTTTACCCCACACCGTATTTTTTTATCCTGTTTTTTGTTTATTGCAGGGGAGCTCAATTATTATTGCACTTTAGTCGCGAGGCACAAAGGATGCCAGGCACGGCTCTTTGTTGGCCTTGGTATCGCAGTCCGAGTCGGAGTCCGGGTCCGAACATGGCCAAAACCAAACCAGAAACCAAACGAAACCAAACCAAACGAACCGAACCGCACACCTTTGCGCACAATTTGCATTTAAGCCGCTATCGGCGAGTGCAGCTCAATTAAATATTAAAAAATCATAACCAATAATGAGGGAGTGGAAAAACTGAGCCGTAAACTAAGATGTATGACGGCCATCTGTGTCCTATCGAACGGGAAAAAACTCCATTTAATGTTCATCAAATGGCTGGAAAAAGGGTAAAAAAAAAACGAGAAAAGTTATCGAAAACGCCAGATGTTGCCACCAAAAAATCAACAATACCCTCCTGCCCCAGCAGCTTTTGTTTAAACAATAAAAAAAAGCAAAGAAATTCATTAACAAGAGACAAAGGCCAACTATTTTATGGTTTCTATTAAAGGATCTATCAAAAAAGGATATAAATAATTATAAATAATTTATAATAATAAAATTTATAATAAATAAACAATATAAAGAATAATGATCTATAATACATTTAAAAATCCATAAATATATGTATAATTATAATGAATTATTATTTAATAAGACAAATAATCTTTTATTAGGATTCTCTTATAAACTTAAACTTATTATATAAATATTTTTTTTCCATTTAAGAAAATTAGAATGATTATATTTAATCTCCTTCTAACCATTATTATAAAAAATATATTCCAACAAGTATTTTTTAGATTCAAAATTAATAAAAGAAAGAGTATTTGAAACTCGAAATATTAAGTGATCCTTTGAAATCCTTCGTGTTTGGCATTGTAGTAGCAAGTGTTGCCTGGAAATATATACAAGTATATATTTTATTTTATTTCCACACACATGCAAGTTTTTTAACAACTTCCGCTGATTATAAAATATATATACACTTTGGTATTTGTGTGTGTTTTTATTTATGTAAATTTTTAAACGCAGATGGCAACGAAATAAGCCGGCCAAGCGACTATGTGGCGACACATGTGGCCACAGATACGAGGATTCGAGGATAAAAGGATGCGAGGAAGCAAGGATTCCAGGTCGAGTTAAGGCACAAGTTGGGCTATACATTTGGCTAACAAACAAGTCAATCAATGCAACTATAGCCACAAAATGAGACCCACTAATTTTTACCCACTAAGTCGGTTTAAGTTTGATACTTTAAACAAGATTTACCTTCTTAAAAAATGAATGAATAAAAGAATTACTAAATATTAAATACTTATAACAAAATAAAAAACCAAATTTAGAATACAAAGAAATCAAATCGCAAAATAATACTTTAATATTTATGCTGATCGTTTTTAAACTCATTATCAAAAGGATCTATAAATATGATCTCAAAAACTTATAAAGCATCCTAAAAACAAGCTATAATATTTGTTTAAAAATCTTAAGTTCAAAGTCTTTCTTATTTATGTCAAGATCACTATTTATTTTATAACTTTAATATAATTTTGTTTTATTTATTATTTTATAAACACCAACTTACTTGTGCTTGATCAGTTTTTATTGGTTGTTTGTGGTTCTTTTGCTTGAATTTCTTAAGTATATTTAATTTGGATTAAAAAAATATGTTAGGATCACCACACTTGAAAAAAAACGGTTGAAAATTTGGCCACTTTCTTTTGAATTAAATTTTTAGGGGCTTTCTAATTATGATAATTATGTTTACACATACTAGCACATATCCAGGCACACACACGCACGTACACACTGTAATGAACTGGCACAGATGCAGATGTAAAGATACAAAGATACAAAGATATAAAGATACAAAGATACGGGGGCTGAGACTGAGACTGGATTCTGGCGATCGAATCAAACGACACGGAGATATTAAACTATTTTTTTGCGGTAACCATGAACGCGACCACTACGAGCGGTTGGCAACGTCGACCACCAGCGTCGACAGCGACGCCAGCGCCGGCAGAGAGCAGAGGGCAGAGGGCACCACCTCCAGCCCCAACCTCCTACTCCCCCTTTCCAAACAAATAACGAAGCAGCATCCAAGCAGCCAAGCAACCAAGTAACGAAGTCGCACGAAGGCGACGCCTCATCATAATCAAAACGAAAGAAACGAAACAGGGTCCACCCTTCACCCTTCACTCTCTAACCTACGACCTGCGACCTACGACCTACGACCTCCACACCCCACACCCCATCCCCCTCCCACACCCCGGTGGCCAACCCCGTCCCCAAGAGGCACAACGTCTATGTCTGCTTCTTGGCCATTCAGCTTCTTGGGGTACATACAGTGGGTGCTCCATTGGGAAGATTTCTCTTATAAATTTGTGGCTCAATTGTAAGTAATCAATACAAAAATTTCACATTATGTTAATAGTCAAACATATCATTTCGATTAAACAATAATAATAAATATTAAATTAAATAAACAACGAATATTATAGAAATTAATCTGTAAGAACAAATAAGGAAAGTAAAAATACTCGTATATCTAAAATAGAGTTCTGGAAATGACAGTGGGCTTGAAGTGGTTCCTGCTCAATCCGATTTGAGTGATTCTCTTTAGCGAGGCCTGACTGTAAAGCCTTCTTAGGATTTTTTTCCGCTTTTGCCGATTTTGTTGGTGTCTTAGTGGCTGGGCTGTGGGGTGGCTGGGTGGAGCGGTGACTCCTTGGCTCTCCTCTTTCTGGCTTAACATTTACCGCGAGAACCAGTAGCAGCGGTTTCCAGTTGGCAGCGCAGTCAACGTCAGCGTCGCAGCTGGCGTCGCAGTCGACGTTTCTATATTTTTCTTTTTTTTTGTTTTTGGCATCGTGGGGAAAAGTAAACCGAAAACCGAAAACCAAAAACCGAAACCAGAAAACGTCAACTACACCACAAGCAGAAAGGCCGCAACGACGTCTTCAAGTTGGCACCGCCCCGCCCCCTTCTTTGGCGCCCTCCACACGCCCCCTCCACAGCCTTTGTATTTGAGTCAGAACCCCCACAAATTTTTTTGCTTTTTGGAAAAAATCCAAACCCACCACAGACCCAAGAGGAGGACTTGGAAAAATTGCACTCAATTTTTTGGCGCACCTTTTCCTGGAGTGAGTTTTCCAGTAGAGAGTGAGATGGCATTATCTGGGCCCGAAAGGGAGGTAAGAACTTCTTGAGCTTTTTTTTCTACTTTCTTTGCTTTCTTTTTTCATTTCTTTTCAACCCCCAAAAGAATTTTGTCTTGGAAGTGACTCAAACAAAAAAAAATTTTCAATAGCAAAGTAAAAAAAAAAGCCAAAGCGTTGGAGACGCGGCTTTGCGGCAAGCCTCTAGCTAACCAGGAATTGGTAAGCCAACGAAAGAGACAGGTATTGCGGGGTGCGAAAGAGAGAAAGAGTCAGAGTGGTAGAGTGCAAGCGAGAAAGATGAAATCTTGCGGCTGCCATTTGCGGCCAAAAAGACGTTGCAAAGAATGGGTGCAAAAAAAATAGACTCGTAAATATATTTTTTGCAACCACATGGGTGGTTTTGTCCCTCCCCCTTGATTTAGGAGGTTCTCCTAAATATTTTCTCATATTTTAAATATTAATTTTAATATTTTTGTTTCGAAGAAGTTTATTTTTTCAACCCTGCTGGATCTTGCGGTTTTTTGAAACAAAAATGCCTGGTTTTTAATCGGTGTGGGATAGGGGTGTGCGGTTTTGTGCGTGTGTGAGTGTGTGTGCTTGCCAGTGTATTGGTGTCAGCGGTTGCGCACCACCACAAACTAAGGGTGAGTGTGTCCTTGTGTATCCTTGTGTGTGTGTGTGTGTGTGTGGTCGGGCATTATGAAACCGCAGGAATTATTATACGCTGCGGTCGATTACTATATCAAAACTCCTCTAATCAGGCATCTGCAAAGGACAGGGTAACTCACACACACACACACACTGCAGCACACTTTCAACCACAATCATTACACACACTTATATACACATCCTTGTATATATATATATATATATATATATATACGTATATATTGAGATATATGTACTTATCCCGGTGGGTAGCCAACCAAAACTACGCGTTCCGCTTCACTCGATGCAGCCAATGAGCGATTTTCGATTCGGAAATCCAACTTTACGGATTTTCACGGCTTTCCACGGATCTCCACGGCGGAAAATGCACGACCAGCCGCCGGAAAAAATCCAAGCAGAAATTGTGACGAAAGGTCCTCCAGTGTCCTAGTGTCCTCCTCCTAGAATCAAAAGCAAAAAATAAAATGCTAAGCAAAATAAAATAAATACATTTGCAAAATTAATATTAGATTTTAATCCCTAAGCTTGATCTATTTTCTTAATAGTAATTTCTTATAGATTAATAGTTAATTTTATATATATTGAAGCAAATATTTTAGCACACAATGCCAAAAAATATAGAATTATGAAATACTTTTAATAAGAAATTTAATATAATTCATAGCTTTTTATACTAAATATATATTCCTTCTTTTAATATATATTTTATTCAAATATTTATAATTTATTATTAGTTCTCAAACTTATATTATCCCAAGAAATGCAGACCATTATCTTTCGATAAAAACCTTGACAAGAAACAAGCATTTTCTTGAATCTAGATATAATATAATAAATAATATATAAAATATATATAAATTTATTAAAATGTTTACTGAAAAGGCTCATTCTTAAAAAACCATTTAAAATTTCCTTTGCTTTGAAAGCCAATTTCTTCTCTTAGTTTTGCGATTTATTTCTCTCAAAGAAACTCTCAAAGAATAAAACTCTCATTCTTTATCCTTCCCAAAAAGTATTTTCCATATCTAGAGCAAAAAGCAATTTGCCTAATTTGAAGTCTTCTTTGACAACTAATTTTCAGCCAATTAGTAAATTTCCGTATGTGTGGCATTCCGGTTTGAATAAGTTTTGTGTGCTTATCATTAGCCAGACACTCATACATCGAAGTGGGGAGGGAGTGGGAGAAGGACACCCCATCCATTCACCCCCTCCAAGGATAGCCCCTCGCAGGACGAGGCCAATTAAAACGATAAACCAAAAATGCCCAGAGGCGTCACCAAAGAGGGTAAATAATAATGAGAATTGTGGATGAAAAGTATAAAAAAGAATCCTGCTTTTTTTGCCTCTCTCCAAGGCAACAAAAGGCGTTCAAGTTGCAAGACCGCTAAGCAAAAAAACACCCAGCCATGCTCCACCCTCCACCCTGAGGGACATTTATGAAGCAAGCTGGTCGCCAGGATCTCAAGGACCTCACGGCGCACAAGGAGCGCGCCAAGCCTTGCAGCCGCTGAAAGATTTTGTGCAAATAATTCGAAAGTGGAACGACAATTGCTGGAAAAACGGCGACAAGTGCCACTGAAGTGGTGCAAGGTGGGTGGTTGGGTGGTTTTTGTGGGTGGTGGATGGTTGGTGGTGTTAGAGTAACAGTTTTTACCAAGAAAATACCTTTTCCTTTGATGGAATTTACCTTACGCGTGTTTAAATATTACCGAAATATCGTAAAACAACAAAGATTTTGTTTAAAATTAATTTATTGACGATGAACTCTATTATCTGTTATAAATTTAATAGCATTACTTTCTTTATAGCTTTAAGGATTCTTTAAAAATGTTGAAGAAGTCCTAAACCAAAGAAGAGTATCCATTAGTCTCATAAATCTCTCTTAAAATTAAACCCTTTTTCCAGTCCCCTTATTTTTTTGTTTTAATTGTTGCGGATTTGCATTCTGACACATTTGTCAACCTCAACGTCGGTGGGAAAAAGGCGGAAGGGAGCAGGGGCCAAAGGACCTTCTCCTTGGTACCCCTGAAGGAGGAGACACGAGGATTGTTTATTATTTATTAGCCTACGTCCAAAAGGGGGGATGGCTGGGTGGAAAAAACAAAAGGGGGGTGACATGCATGTCCTTTGGGATAATAATAAACACCCGGGGACAGGGTGGGGGGTGTTTTGCTATTGTTGTTGTTGTTTTCCTTCAAAGGGGGGAGCCTCACTCAAGTCATTTGTCAACGAGAAAGAAAAAAAAACTACGAATACTTTTCAATTAAAAATAAAAGGATTTAAAACTGAGTGTTTAATTATTTGTTCCTCTATAAAATACAATATCCGTCGCTTATATAAATATTTATTTGATATACTTTTGTAATAACACCCACCATTTTTCTCAGTGCTCTCTGTATACTTTGGCTTTGAGTGACATGTGTCAAAACTGAAAAACTACGCGAATTTGTGTCAAATACCCTTGTCAGCGCGTTTCAAGTGCAATAACACTTGGCCAACAACAAGTCGTTTAACCCTAGTTTAACCCTTAACCCCCTTAACACCAAAGGTAGACTCCACCCATCCTTCTCCACCCCCTATTTGGAGCCATCATAAAGACAAAGATAAATAACGGACAGGTGCAAAAGTGTGAAGAAGCCGAAGGGCTTAGTGCGTGTGAAAAGTTGAGGATTTTGAAAAGGATGCGGAAGCTGCTGATATATTTTATACAGGATAACTGGATAACAGGATAAATGTGCCAAATAAGAGATGAGTTTTAATTGAAAATGATTTTCTTATATTTTAAAAGATATTTTTTACAAATATATTTGTAGAAGGAATTCTCCAAGTTAAGACTAAGAATTAAAATGTAATCAAAATATGATACATCTTATTTAAATTAAAATATTTTATTTATAGATTTATTTATTATTTTACACCTTTAAAACTCCCATCCCCTTCCTATCTTTCTATCTTCCTATCTAGAAATTTTGATGTCCTCTTTGCAAAAAAAAATCAAAATAAGATTTGAAATTGTTTTACATTTTCAATTTATTTCAACTTTGCTCCTGTTTTGATTTTTTACAATTTTTTCATTCCAGACAACTCTTGGCATATTCCCAGGACACACCAGTGTCCTTTTGGCAGGACTCGCGGATAGAAAGATATGTCTGGATTGTCTCAATCGCTCCACCCTCGAGTTAAACGTCGTCGATTACACACATGGGAGTTGTAAACCGCGTTTTATGATGTCCTTTTTTTTGTTCCCCGTCTATAGATCAGCAAAAAAAATGGAAATGAAAATGGGAAAAATTCGCAAATTGCAGTTTTTCCATTAATATATATGTATTTACTTTTTTTACGACTTTTTTTAGATAAAATATGGTGTATGAGGTTATTGTCTTTATTTTTTTGGTGGTTGATTCGGCTTGGTGGGCTTGGAAATATATAAATTGTAAATAAAAATAAGTTTCTAAGGTTACTAAAGAAATAGTTCTTAATTAAATGGCTGTTTTTATGCCTCAATTTTGAGGAAAAATATTATTTTGAGTTTATTTATATTTTGCACCACACTTTCTCCTAAATTTTGGGCGGAAAAGAATCAATTTTAGCATTTTTTGTTGGCCAAATTTGTCGGTCCATAAAAAAGTGAGTGGCAAAAAAGTTCCAAGCTGTTTTTGGTGCGTGCTGAGCATAGTTAAGGTCCTTCGCCAGGATCCATATTTGTTTTAATGGCCGCAGACATGGATATGGCACGAAATCAAACAAGAGGAGGGGCAGGTCCGTAGCAGGACAATAACCGTAAGGACATTGGGATAATAATAAGCGACTAAGCTAGACAGATAACCTTAATAATGACCAGAAGCGTCAAGAAATAACAAAGCCAGGAAGCTCCAAGGAGAAAGGGCCAGAACGTGCTCGATATTCAATAACCACACGGCTAAAAAAAGACCCAAAGGCATCAGTGATGGTCGAAATTGAAAGATGTTTTACTTAGAAAATAACCTTTAAAAAATAACCTAAAAAAAGAGAAATTAAAATCCAAAAAGATATACGAAAAAGAATTTTATCTAATTCTCCCCAAAACTCTTAAAAACTAATCTATTATTATTAAGCTTCAAAAAATATTTGAACTTTATTTAAAAATGTATAATAAAAAATATAGAAACATGTAAGAAATATATAAAATGAAGAAACTGCAACCTCTTACCTCCAATATGTAAAAAGTTTCCCTTTAAGCCTCAAGAACCGAATATTCTCCCCTCCAATAAAAGCCAAGTTAACAACTCTAGACAAAATGCTTGGCATTGGGGGCTCAATAAAAAAATTGAATTGAACATTTCCGGGTGGGTGTCCGTATCGGTGTCGGTCCCAGGATTGGTATTGGAATGTTGACAACGCTCATGGTCATGGCGACCATGTGTGGGCAACCGGACAACGGCCCATGACTGACCCATTCAATTAAGCATGAAAAAAATATACAATAAAAATGGTATAAAGTTGCCGGAGGGGGTCAGGGCGTGCAACGTGTCCTGGCTAGTCGATAAAAAAAAATAGAGAGAAAAAAGGACATCACTTAAGAAGGACTCGATGGACAGTGGCCGCAACAAAACACGCATCACTTGTCACACATACTTAGCAGATACGTGGGTTTTTTTGGGGGAGGGGCGGGGCGACAAAAAGGACACCCCTGACAAGTCCTGCCTCCGAAGTATATCCTCACTGCTATATCATGTCCTGGTGTTTTGTTATTGAGGTGTAATACAATTTTTTGACAGAATACCCCAGACAATGTTTCAATTTCAACAAGTGTTTTCCATTTGATTAAAATTATTTTAAGGTTGTCTCTCTATAGAAACCTTTTTAGCCATAGAATTTGCAAATATTTGGTACTTAAAAAATCGAATAAAATCTATATTTTTATAATTTACCAAACCATTTATTTGATTAACCCAAAAACGTTGCCCCCAACCGAAAATTACGATGTAAAAAAGTGTCCACAAATCATTTGTGTGAAAACCGGAACCGGATCCCTTAGACTGAGAAATCGAAGCCGAGTCGGAAAAGGTTAACGAGTCCAGGACACATATGGCGGGATTAGATGCGAGGACGAAAATAAGCAGGCGGACATCCATTGGACAAGGACGCATAAACTTGCAATTGAGCCAATTTGTAAAAGTGCGGCAAGCCCATTAAGAAGCAGACCAGGATGTGAACGGAAGCCAGGACACCTGCTCCAGCTTCAGCCACCCCTATGTCCTGCCGAGCCCAATCCCTTTTTTTGATATTCGAGTGACCCCCAGGAAAGAAGGGAAACTTTTGTTGGGCATCTACTTTGCATTACAAGCGCCCACATTAAAATTAAAATAAAGTTTTCTGAGGGATACATTCTCCCTTTTGGTTCTTCTTTTTTTCTGTTATCCTTTGTCCAACTACAAATAAATCTAAAACTCGCACAATTCTGATGAATATATACATCTATATACCATATATATATTTTTATGTACAGATAAAAAGACTTTCCATACGCACAGACACCAAAGGATACGGGCTGGCCACAGTTGGCAATTCGCAGTTTTATTTTTGCATTTACATCAACCCACATGCATTATGCATATATACATTTTGCATATATATCTACCAGAAAGGATTCATAGAGCAAAAGGAGTCTATTTTGACTGGTAGTGATCCAAAAAGTTACTTTTTGTATACACTTTCATATGAAAATTTAAAATTATACAGTTTTGGTCACACTAATAGATAGCAATGTGATCAGCCTTAACCTTAATCTTTAGAGAAAAATATATCTAGCACGTAGTGTACTACAGAAACTACCATGAAAACGTAACTTTACTTCGAAAATTTCTTCTTGTTCAATTTCATGTTCTTTGTCCTTTATTTTTTTGCATTTGGTATATCCTTTTTGGCCAGGATTCACTTTGGGGCTTTAAAACAAAGGACCAAAAAGGAAACCAAGAAACTGAGCAAAAATTCAAACAAAAATAATGTAAGCAAAAACTGAAAAACAAAACAGAAACACAAAGGATGAAAAGGATACAATAATATCCTTAAGCTAAAAATGCAACATGAATTTGTCTTTGCTCGACCGGACTTCTCAACTTTATTTTTATTTTCCTGATTTTATTTTCCCATTCCAGTTTCCAGTCCGGTTTTTCCCGAGCTGCTCTTTCTTTCAGTTGCCTTGGAAAAGATAAAACAAAAAAAGTTAAATATATACCTATATACAAAAAAAGAAGAATAAATGTACAGCCATATATGGGAAGTAAAAAAATATACAAAAAGGATACTCGAACTTTACAAATGCATGCACATTAGAGAGATTTACGTGGGTGTGTTGGTGGGAGTGTGTAATCTTATGCGTCGCATGTGAAAGCTTTTCCACACACACACAGAGGCAGGCGCATAGTCCTTTTGGTCCTTTTTGCCTTTGCCTTTTGCTTCGACACTTATTTTAATTTATTTCATTTTCATTTATGTACAACGCTTCAAATGTCTCTTTTCCAGGGCACCCCACCCCGTCTGTGTGTAATTAAATAAAAAGAACCTTAAAGCCTCCCACTCCCTAATCCACACATTATAGTCCACCGAAGAATAGTGGATCTTTTCTCTATCTGTGCATCAAAATATAGAAGCGAATAATTTTTCAGATTTTTTGTCATGTTTTCCAAGGAAACCCCTTCAAAAAATGTGGAAAATGTATGGGAGGGCCTATTTGGCCCACTGGGATGGCTATATCTCGGCCAATTCTCTTCCGATCCTTGAAAGGAATACCTTAAAAAATTTGTAGATGAATTTTTTAGAATCTGCATTAAAAGTTAAAAAAAAAAACTTAAATTTAAGTTGCCAAAACCAAGTACCCGCCAGACGAATTGAAACATAATTTGTTTTAAGAAATATAAATAAACAATCCGACGTTTATCTTATAAATATACAGAAAAACTACGGTTGTTCATATAAAGTCAATTGTTTCGATAAAGTGGAAGTTTCGCGGTCTCGGCATGATCATCATTGTCCGGCTGATGATCTGGCATAATTTTGTTCGGACATATCGAGAGCTTTTTTAACAATAGCAGCGACAATTTGAGATCCCTTTACCAAATCCTTGTAGCTATTAATGTACTGGCTGACATCGGCTGGGGCCATGGCCAGGCCTGGTATGAAACAGGCTCTAATTCTACAGCTTTAGGAAAAGTTTTATCGTAAATGATGTCCTGCTTGAATCCTATTTTTGCTACAGAGCAGCACTGCCAAAAATTTGCAATGCTTTTGCCTTGGTCTGCAGCCTTTACTGGCAATCCTGAAGATTCTGAGGCGCAATCTGCACCTGACCCAGATGATTCCATGCCAGAATATGATCCCGGTCCTATTCCCGAAGACGAACCCGACGCATATTCCGAACCCGACTCGGAGATATCCTGTTGGTCTGAATCTCGCATGTGCTCCTGCTGGCGGAGCAGGTGCCAGTAAGGGGTATCCCTAAGGTAGGGGATTTTGTTCATTCGGTAACGTTTCAAGGCCGCCAAATTCTTCTTGGAGCTGGCGTCGACTACGAAGTACCCGTCTCCGGTGGCACCATTTGCAACTGTTAGGTGCGGCATTCGGCAGGTCACTTCAGCGTCATCCAAGCCTTTGGGAGAGATATATGAAATATTATAGTCAAAATTTGGTTTCTTTCTTTGGTTTGGGAAAAACTCACCAACATAGTGCATGGTTTCCTTGAGGAGCCTCTCTGGGGCAGACATGGGCACCGGAGTAGGATAATCTGGATGAGGAACTACGACTATATCTTCGCCCAGCAGTTTTCGGGCTTTAGCAGAAATCAGTTTTTTGCCGCAGGCAGGGCGGCTTCTCTCGTCACGTTCTCTTCCATCTTCTACATTCTCAAAGACAGGTGGTGAAGGGTCTTTTCAAAAGAAAATAGTATAATAAATAAAATGCTTTATTTATTTACTTACGCTTTAGATAAGTAGGATCATTGCCTCGTCGATTTAGTTTTGTAGGCTCCCTGACTTGCTTGGCGTCCTGCAGTGGCTTCCACTCGATGCCAGACTCTGGTGGCCAGTAGGTGGCCCATGACCGGGGCAGGGCTCGGGTGCAGACAACGCCCTCTAGAAACGGTCCCCCCAAGTTAGGCTCCATTTGGACATACTCCTGGTGTTCGTAAGGATTGTAATAGGTCTGTGGCGAATAGGCTGTGCCGTGATGGAAGTGGTTATCTATACGGAATTTGTTCTTTCGGCCAGACTGGTTGTTCTTTGGGATTGCCACTGAAAAAACAGTCGTGGCCATAGGATAACAAACGGTTGTGGCGGACATCACGCATGGGAATTTGTGAAAGGCAACATAGTGCCAAAAACGCGGATTGTAATGCCCCGAATGAAAGTTACCCTTTTTATTGTTTTTCTTGTGACTGTGGTGCTGGTTCTGCTGTTTATGGTGCTGCTTCATCTTTGGCCTTGGACGTCGGTCGAACCCGTCGCGGAGGATTTGGTCGTGGAGAATCTGGACGCGCAGTTCCTGGTCGGCAGCCTCCTCGGGAGTGGGCTCCATCGGAGGTCCAAGAAACTCTAAGTCCCTCTCGCAATCGGAAAGCTGTCAGAAGGTTTATAAGGTTATTATGAAAGATTTTTCAGTTCTCGTTCTCATAATGCCTGTTCCTCCCACAAGTACCGGCTATTACTCAAAAATGGCTTGGAAATGCTCCCTCCACTCACCTGTAGATGATCACTGGACAATATTTGCTTAAGTTCCTGCTCCAAAGCCTCGGCAGTAGCAGCGATAAAATTCTGGATTTCCACAGGATCGGGCTTCTGAGATCGATGGTTCTTGTGATGATTAACAGCAATACGTTCCCTTGTTCCCCAACCAGAGACCTGATCTCTATTATGGCGATTGTGATTATTATTACGATTGCTTGGATGGCGATTCTGCCGATTTTGAAGATGGGGTGTCACCTGATAGGGACCAGGCTCTGTATTGGAAGTGTGTACCTCATTCATCCTGATGCTCTGTTAAAAAAATGGGATACTATTAGTAAATATTAAAGAACAAGCTGAAGGATAAGGTGAATGATCCTAGGATGCCTTGGATATCAACCAAAAGCTGACGGCCCTTGGCCTTGGACGCGCCCTACGATAGAGAACAAAACTCCGGCATTTTGAAACGATTACCGGAGAGACAAGAACACGACGCCTTTCTTTTTAATCAAACCCCATTAAAAACAAAATACCAATAACCGGTTGTGTAACCTTAACCGAATCCCTAACTGGTACTGAATCAATTTTAAACAAAATCGTGGACAATGACGTGGAATTTCTGAAGCCGGAACCGAAATTAAACCCGAAATCGGAGCCTAAACCGAAACCAAATTTTTTCCTCATCGAAATTTTGATTATAAGTATTCTTTCTGATAAATCTTCGGCTGCAGACTTCAACAGATTCGAAAGCTTTGATGAAAATACCGACGTTTTTTTTTGTTCCTTCACATCACATGATAGAAATTTAAGCAAAAAAAAAATATAAAAATATTTACTTTTTCCAACAATTTTTCACTAGAAAACCCGATGATATACCAATGCTTAAACACCAACGAAACGATTAATAATGAAAAATGGGTACCCCAACCAAACCATATTCCCAAAAATGACAAAACTCAAATTAACATTCAATCCAAAGCCTACTTGATATGATTCCATACATGATTTTACCAACACTATCTTAGTTTTTTATAAGCAAACTTTATTAGAAGTCTCCAGAGTCCCTAGAACGTAGTCTGCATGTCCGTAGAGCCATAAATGTCTCTTACTTTGAAAACCATCAACTTCTTTAAGACTTTCTTAGCTTACATATTAATATAAACTATCCCTACAATAGTCATGCCCTTATATACTTTGCCCTCTATCTATTTTAAACAAAAAAAAGGTTAAGAACACGTTACTTTACCCATCTTTTAAATCTTTTCCAGCACTATGCTTTAAGCTTTTATCGATAACTAAACTGTCAAAGATAAATGACAAAAGTTTATTTTAATTCTGGAAGTCCACAATACAATTCATTCTGTTTTAGTCAACATTACGTGTAGAACCAAATTCTCTGTTAAAATAATTTTTATTTATAAAATAGAAATGTCTGGAAGTCCAAGTGCTAAAAAATTATTTAAGTTCTTCGGCAAGACCGGAGACTTTGTAGAAAAGAAACAAAACGAAGAATTTAGCCGAGGATTTTTAAACAAAATCATGAATCCTTGGGGAAATCGTGAGTAATACAATAATAAATGTATTGAGAAAAGAATTTATTTACTTAGAATGGCCGGAAGTAAGATTGGCGCCATGTTCACCAGGAAATGAAATGTGGCGTTCAATGGGAAATCCATCCATAGATTTATTGGCATTGCCCAAGCGGTGGTCTTGGAGCTCCCAAAACTCCTTAAAACTTGGGGAGCTCGCCTTGAAGCTGTGATAATCCAAAAACTCTCAATTTTAATTAAAAGATTCGTAGCTAAAATTGTTTTTATGTTCAAAAATCTTCATCGGAAGTGGCGCCATCTTGGGTCTACTATTGGAAGCCTCTTTGCAAAATTTATAAAGTAAGATTACATCGGCAGAACTACCGGTAAAGTTTTACATTTATTAATTTATTTATTTTATAATTTATTAATATTTAGTTTCATTTTTTAATTTAAGATTATACTTCACCACCTTTGGTCTCACTTAAATGTCACTATGAACGCCTGGGATTTTGCGGCCACAGTCTTAACGGTCACACTGTGAAGCTAAAACCAGAAAATGAGAATTATTTCAATAAAATAAAGTAAGTTTTTTCAACAAATATTAAAAAAAAACAATGTTGCAAAACTCGAAAAACAGTGCTGGAAAGCCCATAGTGTGACCATGCAGAAAATAACGTAAAATACATACACAAATAACATCGATATGCGATATTTTAGCAAAAAGAAATTATAAATATATATTTTCGACAGCTCTAGCCAAAATCGAAAAATGAGAATAAATTATTGAGTATTTCGCTGCCCGGAGAAGAACGCAACGAATCCAGTACATGCTGTTCCCATGCTGATCCACGCCGGCAACAGTTGAGGCCCGACCGTCAGATGCCCAGCGGTGGACTCTGCGTATCCCGTGCATCCGGATATCGTCAGTGGAATCCAATCCTCCTCCGCCTTCGCCTTCGCCACCGACCGCGTCTTCTACACCCCCACCTATCGCTCCTTGACGGCCACCACGCCCCCACACTTTGGCCTGCCTCCTCCGTCCTCTACGCAGCGAATATATCATCTATCTTCCACCATTCGCCCGCCGCTGCTGCTCGATATCAAACACGCCATCCCCCGTTCGCCACCTGCAGTTCCTTGCCCCCTATCCCGACGTCTGCACTGATACGCATCCCGTGTCCAAGCCAGTTATAGGTGCAGGCACACCAAAGGAACGCAGCAGGAGCGGAGGATTGTGAGAGTGGAGGAAGCTGCCGCCAAGATATGGCCACCGCATCGCTGGACGCTCTGCAGGCAACCTATGTCGACTTTAACGAGTTGCAGCTCGAAGAGGTGTGCATTTCAGAGAGCTAGGAGGCTTCATTTAGTTTGTTTTTAGGATTTTCTAGTATAAGGTTCCTTGAGTATTTGCTAAGCTACAGTAGGTACTCTGTGAAGTGTTTTTAGACAACAAAAATGATAGTAATCTCTTTGAAAAACGCATCCTAAAGGTAAATCACGGTCTCTGATGGCCTTTAGCCTTTGAAAATGCAACATAAAACCAAATTGTTAAAGATCAGAAAGCGTTTTCTAGATACTGAAGGCTAGTTGGACATTTAAAGCTGAAGACAAGAAAGTATTTTCAAACAAATGATAGTTTAGAAAGTCTGAAAAGCATCAGTTATCTTAAGAAATAGGCTATAAAAGCTTCCAAACCACCTTTTGAAATCTTCATTATCTGTTTAAAACCCATATTAATACTGTTTTCTTTCCCACACCTTATAGAAAGTCGGCCATGGGTCCTACGGAGTTGTCTGCAAGGCCATCTGGAGGGACAAACTGGTGGCCGTCAAAGAGTTCTTCGCCAGTGCCGAGCAGAAGGACATCGAGAAGGAGGTGAAGCAGTTGTCGCGCGTCAAGCACGTGAACATCATTGCCCTGCATGGTATCTCCTCGTACCAGCAGTCCACTTATTTGATAATGGAATACGCCGAAGGCGGATCCCTGCACAACTTCCTGCACGGGAAGGTGAAGCCGGCATACTCGCTGGCACACGCAATGAGCTGGGCGAGCCAGTGCGCCGAGGTGGGTCATCGTATTTTAGGTTTTGCGGTATAATTTATTAAGGGTACACCTTCTCAGTGTGGGTTTAAGCTTACTAGACTCTTGGATTTCAATATAAGAACTAGAACCAAGCCTTGCTTTAACACTTTTTAAATGCTTAAACTTTAACCCTTTACGCTTTACCCTTCCAGGGGCTGGCCTATTTGCATGCCATGACACCAAAACCACTGATCCACCGTGATGTAAAGCCTCTCAATCTGCTGCTGACCAACAAGGGACGGAACCTGAAGATCTGTGACTTTGGCACCGTAGCCGACAAATCAACCATGATGACCAATAATCGTGGAAGTGCCGCTTGGATGGCACCAGAGGTTTTCTTTAAAATATACTAGCTTCTAAATGGATACTCATCTCCCTTATATTATAGGTCTTTGAAGGTTCAAAGTACACAGAGAAGTGCGACGTTTTTAGCTGGGCCATCGTACTCTGGGAGGTTCTGTCCCGGCAGCAGCCCTTCAAGGGCATCGACAATGCCTACACCATTCAGTGGAAAATCTACAAGGGTGTGCCTCGCTGATAATCAATTTTGATTGCTTTTTTATCTGCATATTATAATCGGTATTTGTTTTGCAGGCGAACGGCCTCCCTTGTTCACCAGCTGCCCCAAGCGTATCGAGAACCTGATGACTGCCTGCTGGAAAATTGCACCGGAGGACCGGCCATCGATGCAGTACATCGTGGGCGTCATGCACGAGATTGTTAAAGACTATACGGGGGCAGATAAGCCCCTGGAGTACACGTTTGTTAATCAACAGGTTTGTTTTGGGTTTTCTATGTTATATAGTTTTATTTTTAAAGAATCTGTGATGGCAGTTCTATTTGAATTTATATTTAAGGATTATAAGGCTTTTGTTTTGTATTTCTTTAGGGCAAAAGTTTGTGAAACTTTAAATGTTCATTATTACAACGTTAAAACGTTAAAAAGTATATAAGAATTTGAGAATTGTAAGGCAAATATTTACATCCAATGTTCCCAAAAGAGTGCAATTTGCAGCCATCTAAGAATTCCTTAAAAATATGCTATATAATATATCATTTTAATGATCTCATGTTACCCCAACCTTATGGAAACATCTTCACACTTGTCAGATTGTCACCAAAGAGAGCGACGGCACGGTGGCCGCCCAACCGGACAGCCTCAGTTCGCTGAAGGAGGACGACGATGAACTGAGTTTCTCCACCACACAGTTAACACCCACATCGGCGGCGAACGCCAATGTGAACGCGAAAGCAATAGCAGGCATCGGAACTGCAACAACGACGACTAGCTCAATGACCGAAAATACCTCATCAACAGCATCATCGGACGTCACGCCGACCAACTCGGGCCACCTTGACAATAATCCACCGCTATTCCACATGAGCAGCAATCGCTGGGACGCCATTCCCGAGGAGGAGAGCAACGAGAGCCGGAACGACAGCTTCAATCTCACCTCCTCGGCTGAGGCCACCCAGCGACTGGAGACGATCCGGAACAAGATGATCCGAATGGCCCATACACCGTTACCGGAACTCTCACTCGACGTGATGGAGGTAGGTCCTTTAAATATTGTTTATCTATATCTACTATATCCTTTTTGTATCCTCTGCAATCCTAGCCTGGACAGAATGGCTTCGATTTGAGTCGCAGCGAAAGCAGCAGCAGCAGTACGCATGGTGAGTTGGGGGTTTTTTGTATTCCTGCTTCTCTACAACCTGCTTATTTGAAACGAAGTATTTAAAAATGTCTTTTAGAATGGTTTTATCAATAAATAAGCTCAAGAAATCCATTTTTGACCTTAGAATTATCAACTGATTCTCGTCCTAAAAGACCTTTGCTTTGTTTTGGTTTCTGAAGATGATCTTGAAGTTTAATTTAGTACTTTACTGCGATATCAGAATATAGTATTTTAGAAAATAAAGATGACTTTCAATAAAGCAATTGATCAAAAGTGATTTTAAATTGTAAATCAAAGAGGTCCATTTACTGTGGAATGTGAACCATTAATTTTGACAATACCGAAATATATGTAGAAATCTAGCTTTTCGACAAATTTCGAACTTTGCCAAATTTTTCCATACCTCCTACAGGGTATCCCAAAGTAGACTCTACTCTCTTTGGTTTTATAAAATATATATAACATATAGAACACTCTTACTTGACGCATTGTGTCATCTTCTGTGGCACGACAGCTGTTGGCTGTTCGGCCTTTTTTCCCCGTTTTTGCCGTTTGCGCCGTTTTCACCGTTTTAGCCATTTGGCTCTTGGCCCGCTCGCCCCAGCAAGGGTGACGCATTTTCTTCTTGTGTGTAAACAATGCTCTAGCCATCTCTCTTGACCGCAATGTAGCCCGTCTCTGTCTAGCTGGGGGACTGCACTCAATGTTTTGTTAATTAGCCAACGCGGTGTTTTCTTCTGGTGTAAAAAAATATATACCATACATTCGCGATATACTCATATAATAGATAATGCATAATGCACTAGGAATCTTTTTGAACATTATTCAATTGTCAATGTCTCTGGTGGTGAGGCTGCATAAATTATAAATATTTAGTGCGCTCATTCGAATCAGCGGACATTTAGCTGCCATTTGGATCCTGGGATCCTTGGATCCGAGGGGTGTATATAGTTTGGGGACTTTTGTAGACCTTTCTTGGGGTCTTTAATTTCATTTTTTGTATCTTAAAAGGTTACTGCTAAAGACAAACTTCGAAAGAGTTCATTAAAACAATCCTTAACCATAAAAAACTTATTGAAATGTTTCATTTTATGAAATGAGGCTGAAAATTAAAATGAACAACAAGAGACTGCCCCTAATTAGTCATCGGAATTGTTTTTCTACATCATATTTCCCACTGATTACAGAAACTTTATTTCAGGGATGGGACAAATAAGAATTTAGGATATTAAAAAACTTTAAATTCACTTTAAATTAAATTAAAACAACATGCCTCAACCTCAAACCTTCAAAACGTTCAGTTTTAACTAAGTAAAGCCTCAGTTAATAATAAAAGTCATTAAGGAATTCCACGATTATACTTCATGAATCATTGTTTGAAGGATTTGTATATCTAATAAATAAAATATAGTCTATAAGACTAATATACCCCTTGAAAGCAGGGGTATCAACGCCAAATAGTTGCACAAAATTTCGCTGCACAATTAAATAATTTGTAATTTGTTAGCTAGCCTGGCAATTTCGGGACAGATTTATAGCCGAAGGCATGCTCCGTCGCTGCTGCCTTCTAGAGCATAAACAACAACAACACCTCTAAAAAGAATACATCCCCCAGAGGGGGGATGGATATCACTGGGGTCTCTAGGAGGGGAGGACGACGCACACATGACGATGCCCCGAGAAGCCTCTGACCAAAGAAACATGACTCACCCGGCAATAATCTCACTTTTATTTTGATTTCGTCTCTCAATCACACAAACAAAAACCGCACACACAGATGCTAATATATACATATATACAGATCAGAGATATATATCTTTATATAGATAGATATGTATAGGAAAAGCGATTTGTATATTTAGTGGGAGAAGTCGAGTGGCAAAATCTGATTTGAATTTTCGGCTTGTCGGAGACAACTTACATATCCCCCAGAAGACTAACTATATATACACTATAGACTATTTAGTGGGTATACAAGTATATTGTAAAGTTTGTAGTACTCTTAGTAAATGCGATTTGTATATATAATATCTTTGGGAAGGGATACCCACGAGAGATTTACCCCGTTTTTTTCCGATCTGCGAGATTTCCCAATTGCTAAAATGCCAAATGCATTAATCACCGATTTTTAGATCAATGTTCATCGTGCTGGCTCGCAATGAATTTCAATTTGAATTCCAATTTGAATGAATCTTCCCGCATTTGGGTTTTGTTCGTCATGGAGCTGGGTGGGTGGTTGTATAAAGTTCGTTGTATATCGCATTTAATTTATCCATATCTCTCTATGGGAATCTCTATGGAAGGTACCCCTGAAGGGTGACTAAAAGTCTGTGTTCTCCGGATGTTTTTCCGCTCATCATTTTCCGGGAATCAATTTAAAGGTGTTGCTAAAATAGGTGTCTCCTCTGAATTATGGCCATTAAATGATTGATTCATTTATTTATTTACTTTGATCGTGTTCTGGGAATATCTGTAAGATACTCTTTTGGATACTTTAGAGAAACCTCAAACCCTATAAAAATCCCTTTTATTCTCAACAAAGATTTTTGTCACATAAATATTGCCTTGGATATAGAAATATTATTTCATAGTATTTTTTGATTCCTTAGATTTTCCTGGAATTGTTTTATTTAGTAAGATTTTTATTGGTTATTTTTTGTATTGGCCAAAAGACAAAGAAACCACTTTACCCACAAGCCATGGCCAGATAGAATCATTTGGGCGTTTTCCACCCCGCCGACGCTGGGAATGATGCCACAGATTTTTTGGCCGCGTCATCAGGTGCTCCCCCGGCACGGCTGCCGCTGCTCCGCTACCACTGACCCTGCCACCTCGGCCGCTCTCCTCCAGCCTCCGCATGGCCGCCAGAAAAGCATTCGATCTTGCCACGTCTGCGAGGCATTTAGAAGGCAATCCCCGGCGAGAGTTTGTTTGCTTTTTGGCGGCGGATGCGATGTGGATGTGGATGTGACTGTGGGATATGGATTTGTAGCTATGGATGTGTGCCCCATGTGGCTGCGAATGTGTGCGTCTCGGTTGGGGAATCGCCTCGATGGGCATTTAGTTTTCAGTCTGCCTCCGAGAGCCGTGCGTTGTTGAGTTGCTCGCCGAGATGTTCCGGAATTCTGGGCGGACGGATGTTTGCACCGCGATTCTTCGACGGACACTTAATCCGATTTCCCACATCAAAAACAACAATAAACTAACAATTATTTTGTATTTATTTTTTGGGTTTTGAGTCGAGTTTTTTCCTCAACCAAACTATAAAAGTTATAAAGTGAATAATTAAGTTTAAGAAGAAAACACGTCATCCCACAAAAGAAAAACATTGGGAAAATTCGGAGAGTGATTTTCCTCCAAAAAGGCAAAAACAATGTGAAGGATTTTCTTCTCTCTCGCCGAAGCTTGTGAAAAGCATTTCTTTCTCTCTAAAAAATGATCTAGCCCTAGCCAGTGGTGTCTGGCATCTTAAAAAACAAAATCAAACTAAATTTTAGACATTATAGTTCGATCCGGCAATCGAACTAACTTCTAAAACAAAATGTGCGATACCCGGGCCCTGATTAACACTAAACAGACCAGCGATCTGCACAGTTGTTGGATCATATATAGTAGGTTTTATTATTTCATTAAATACCTTTAAATATTAAGAGTTTGGGTAATTATTTTAAGGAAGGACTTTAAATAAATCCAAAAGCAGTTTAAAAATGGATAAAATTAGATATTAGTAAACTATTGAGGAAAAAATTGATTCAAAGGATAATAAAGAATCTAAAGCAAGGATATGATACCCGATACTTATCCTTCCAACATTAAGACATATTTATTCCTAAGCAAATATGTATTATTAAATTATCATAAATACTTCTGAAAAGGATTTAAACATTTCATTATTGTTTCTCCCATTTATTATCCTTAATTTAAATATATTTATTCAACTTTTTAAGTTAGTTTCATTTCAACTCTTCCCTTTTTCCCTTTTCCTTTCCAAAAGCATTTATGTGAAAGTGAAAACTGTCTGATTTTTGAGAACGGGAATTGTTTGGATTAGTTAGCTAAATTCCAAATTTTATAGCAACTAATTTAGGCACACACTTCGATCTTAAAATAAGCATTTTCCCTGTAAATATTTGTTTGGGCTATTTTAAAAATAAAAAACCTTACACCGAAATGAGATTCTCTCCAATTTAATTCGAAAAATATTAACAAGATTTCCCTTTTGGTTTCCAGCTAAGAGCGATGGCCGCGAAAGACTCACGGTGACGGATACCAAGCCGGTCATTATGACCACCACGGATCTGACCAACAACAACAACAATAATAACAATGTCAGCCACCTGAATAATGGCCTCCTGAGTCACGCCGAGGAACTGCACCAGCAGGATCAACAGGATCAGATTATCAGCTCACTGGACGTGTCCGTGGACGCGGACGAGGACGAGAACGACGGAACCGCCCAGTCTCTGGCGGAGATCCTTGATCCAGATCTACAGCCTGAACCACCGATACCAAACAATCCCGAGTCGCAGTCCATCTACAGGGAGCATCGGCACATGGCCAAGGAGTACCTGAGCGTGGACACCAATCTGTACTATGCGCAGGACTTCAAAGAGAAGCTCATTGTCCAGATGGATCGGGCCGAGCGGGAGCAGAAGCAAGAGCTGCTGCGCAAGATAAACCACAAGGTGGGGAAGTCTATGAAGGATACAGGATTTACTTCTATTCTAAATTATCTTTTATTTTCTGTTCCAGGAGGACCTTCAAAGTCTCTTTAACAACTTGCAACAGCAGTGGCAGAAGCTGCCCGCCGCCCAGCAACTCCAGACTGGCCAGTATCCGCATTTGCATCCCCACCAACAAGGACATCTGCTTCCACCGACCCACCCTCACTCTCATCCACACCCCCATCCTCATCCGCACCCGCATCCCCATAACCAGCAGCAGCATCACCCTCATCCCCATCCCCATCCTCATCAGCAACCGCATCATCATCCTCATCAGGAAGAGAACATCGGAGTGGGTGGATCGGGAAGCGGCACAACCGACTCGGTGGAGAACGACGGTTGGGTGGTCATCCAGTCCCATTCGAACGCGTAGTTCTGGATAGTCCTTCTGGATCTTAGGCTGTAGTGATCTTTAAATTTTAAAATCTTTAAATCTGTAATCTGTAGTCCGTATATCTGTAATCTAAATTTATTAAAGTGTAAACTGTAATCCGTAATGCGTTATCCATAACTTTATATCCGTATTTTTAGCCACATACTGCACTCTCTACTGTTTTATTTTATTTTTTTCGCTTTTATCGCTTTTTTCATTTATTTAAGTGTAAAAGTTTTAGTCCAAGTGATTTCTGTTCTATCACAAATAAGTTAACTTTAAGACTAACTACGTTTTAGGCTTTTACAATTGTACTATATTTATATATATTTTAATTAGAAATCGTATATATTATCTGTCCGAGAAAGTTGATAAGGAGTAGACCAAAAAAATATAAAAATCATCGAAAGCAACGACAAAAAAATATATATGGTGTACTTTTTGATTTATAATATTCTCGTTTCTCAATTTTAAATCATTTTTTGATTGCTAAACACTAAATATGACAAACTGCCACTGATAATTTGCATTCAAGTTGATGAAGTTTGATGAATAAACTGCCACTGATATGAAAAAAAACCATTTTTAAATTGAAAATTTTCATAAATTGTATTGTTTTTCATAAATTGTATATTTAAGATAGATTATTTACAAAGCGGGGTTATGAAAATCGTAATATTCTTTATAGGAAACACAGAAACTTTTCTTTCCGTTTTTCACTGTAATTCGCAACCAGTTTTAACTCAGGAATAATAGATTCCAACAGGTTGTTCTATATTCCGCAGGCAGATCGATATCATTTATAAAACTATAAATAAAATTGTTTAAAATATATTTATAAGCTTGGCTTATCTAACAACGACTTAGCTATAATTCCCAACTGGTTCTAGTTTTCGAAATACTACCAATCGATTTCCATTTGTCATTAATTTATTTCAATTAAACATTCGATCTATCAATTCACATAGTTAATTTCCTTAAAAACGATGGCTTAATTTTAAAACAGTTTGTGGCCGTGCTTGGCACATTTCTTTCACTGTACAGTCAACACGTAATCTCTCTGGTAGGCTAGTCTAAAAGTATATATTTAAAAAATATTCTCTTTCCTACATTATACATTATGAAACACGATCATAAATCGAGGCATTTTGCTTAGCTTTAGCTGTTTTTGAGAATCGATAAATTCGATAGGTTGATAGGAGAAGAGAGATACATGGAAGCGGAAGGATAAACGGAAACGGAGACGAGGGCCAGGGGACCCCGCCTAAGAGTCAAACGTGGGAACATAGAAGGCGGCACAGGTCGATTCCCAGACATCGTTAGGCGTGTCCCAGGAGTCCTTGCGGTGCCACCAGCTCTTCGTATCGAGATCATAGGCCATGGTCTCGGAGCTGGCCCGATCGATCGATTCGGTGGAGTCCAGGCCGCCCACAAAGAATATGGTACGACGCATCACAGTAACGCCAGAGTAGAATTTGGGAGCCGGTATCTGGGTCTCCAGGCTCCAGGTATTCGATTCGATGTCATAGACATAGATGTGCTGGACGAGGACCCGGGACTCGGTCACACTTTCGCGCCAGCCGCCGCAGGCGTAGATTCGATTGTCGATCGCCACCAGGACGTGATCACAGCAGGGTGTGGGCATCGGAGCCAGCTCCTTCCAGCACTCGGTGTTGGTGTCGAAGCACCACATGCTGGCTAGAATATTGGCCAGGTAGATGCCACCGGATATGTAAAGCATGTCGCCGACCACAACGCCGGCATGCTGGCTGCGATTCTCCTGCAGACTGGGCATGTAGGTCCACACATTCCGGGTGATGTCGTAGCGTTCCACATTCGAGACGCGACGCATGGCCTCCTCGGAGAAGTCGTCGTGCTCCACGATCCCGCCCACGGCGTACAGATACTTCTTGCCCACCGCATTTAAGGAGAAACGGCAGCGATCTAGCTGGATGGGCGCAATGGAGACCCAGGCATCCCTCAACGGGCAGTAGCAGAAGCCGAAGGGATGGATGTACTCCTTGAGGCAGACGTCGTAGGCACCGCCCACTATGTAGAGTTCGTTGTTTAAGACGGCAGTTCCAAAGTTGCCTGGAAACGATAGAATAAAAACTGGAATTTTAGAGAGTAAGCAAGTCCTTAAGAGTTTTTTGCTAATCTATTTTTACTCAAGTTTTTAGTTACGTCTTAAAAATAATGTTAATCCATTGCGATAACTTAAAATTAAATAAAGATTGAATAAAGTGAGTGATTAATTGGTTAATAGAAAAGAAAATAGAATAAAAAATTAAGTTTAAATGAAAATTAGCAAAAAACCAGCAGTGTGCATTCAATCGCTTACATTGGTCGATGTGTGGTATGGAGGTCAGCTCGTACCACTTCATCTTGGAGGGGGAGAAGCACATTATCACATTGGTCAGACCCTTCCACTCGAAGCCTCCGATCTTGAGCAGGCTCAGCTCCATGCCGCGCATATTGGTGGGGCCCCGCTGCAGGGTCGACTCATCCTGCAAGGACACCTCGCCCTTGAGCAGCTTGGCCAGGTACTCCTGCTTGATGCGATTGTAATATTCGATTGGCAGTGGCAGACGCTTGCCTTGCTCCAGGGAGCAGTTCATGAAGCGCAGCTCGTCGATGGACTTGTAGCTGATGTGGGTCCAGTTGATGTTGCGCAGGAGATCCCGCATGTCGCTCTCGCTGGTGTCCTGGTCCAGGCAGTAGCTGCACACCAGACGCACCAGCTCCTGTTCGGTCACATCGATGGGATAGTTGCTGGAGAGGATGAAGCTCAGCTGGTCCTTCTTCAGGTCCTTGAAGTCCGGCGTCGAGGCAAAGTCTTCGAAGTTGGCGCACATGTAGCGATAGGCCCGGTGGGACAGAGCCATCTGTCCGTATATATCGGCCATTCCGGCGATGGCCAGGCAGTTGTCCATCTCGATCTTGGTCTCCAGGAAGATCGTGCAGCGCTCGATCACCTCGCGCACCTGGACGTGTGTGGCCGCCGCCAGGATCTCCTCGATGTTGTCCTCGTTCAGCTCCAGGCTGGATGTGTAAATGAAGTCAATAATGGCGCCCATGGCTCGGGCGCTGATCCCGTACAGATTGATCTCCTCCTGGCGCGACTCGATCATGGCACAGTCGGCGAACATGGCGCAGAAGTAGTCACTGCTCGCGGCCAGGACTACGCGATGGGCCTGGAAGGATATCATATATTAGATATTACAGAATTTTATGTCTATTTTTAATTATAATTTTATGATTCATTGGAATTTTAACAATTTTGATTGTTTATTTTTGTTAAAAATAAGTTTCTCCGTGACTCACAGATCATCGGATCTTATGAATTCGAGATATTTCTTGGAAATTACATATCGGGGATAAAAAATAGTAAACTTTGAGGTGATTTTTTGGTAAACAAACAAACCGGTTCACTATTTTTTAACCTTTTAAACTTAAGATTCTGGGCTAAAGATCGCTCGAAATAGGAGAAAGTATCGCTTAATTAACCCTATGGATGATAATTCATGATAATTATTTGACACACACGATTTATTTGGCAAAGCTTTGACGCTTTGGCGCTTCGTCTATTTGGCGCTTCGACGCCTCGATTTTATATATGTAAATGGGTGAAAAAAAATAGTTGACCACATTTGGCGTAGAAACAAAAGGTGTTTGTTTTTGTTATTTTGAAAGTGAAATTTGGCTTTGTGGCTTTGAAAAAATGTTCCAGGTTTTATCAAACAGCGTTCTCTTTTCTATAAAACTTATAAATCTATTACAATATCGCCTTAAAACTTATAGAAACTATAAATACATTAACCCTAAACCATAATAACTCTGTTGTCTTAAAAGATAATGAACCAAAAATCCTAGATCTATCCTAGATACTTGCTACCCTATTAAAACCCTTCCTGGTACCATGGTACTACCTTAAATCTATGATCCTCGACGATGAGGGTGACATCTGTGAGCTTGTCCTCGTTCCTTAGCTTGTTGAGTCCTCGCAAGAGATTCTCCTCATCGGAGGAGGCAGTCTGTGTCGCCGTAGCCGTGGCTGCCGGCGTCGGCGCGTCAGCGGACATGGCCTCCGCTTCAAGATCAGATGAGACGGCAGTCTGGGGTAGCTCTAATCGCAGCGATAGCCCCTCAAGGTTGGGGAAGCCTGCGGATCCGGAGAATCCGCTGATAAGGCAGACTGCTGGCGCACGTAGAGGGTGGTGGCGGTGGCGGCGGGTCACAGAGAGCGTCAGAGGAGTGCGATTGCGATTGCTAGAGGGGGGGTGGCACTTCTTGTATTGTTTACACTCGCGGCCAGCTGTCGGTTAACTGTTAATCGCAGAAATTTGATTGATTTCGGGGAGAACGCGTAACAGACTCGATGAGGCCAAAAACAAAGATACAAGAAAACGTTGCTACAATCTTTTCCTCACAGCGTTTCTCCTCCTCTGCTTTTTGTTATTTCGTTTTTGGCTGTTTGACGTTTCTTTTGCGCAAGCACCACTCACACTCGCGTACACGCGTACACGTACATGCACACAGGTGTGCTGGCGACCTAGGCACGATACGGCACGATACGATACGATACAACCAACACTGAATGATACAACTTGGAATAACGGCGGTACAAATTTAAAACGTTTTAATAATGAACCGAAAATAGTCGAAAAATATTTAAAATATAAATGTATATGTCTTGCTCTGTTGAGAATTTGAAACGTTGTGTGAGAATCAGACGAAGCACATAGCTATGTCTAAAACAGATATTGAATGGCCTGCTTGCTTTTATGATAAATCTATAAAACAATTGAGATGTTTTGGGTCTGCTTGAGCTTTTAAGTTTAAACTTTTCAAAAGTACCATCCCTGATATTTGAAAAGTATCGATAGGTTTTTTTTGAATACTCGCATGACTTTTAAAATAAACTATATGGAATGGTGGTATCAGGAGGAGGAACAAAATATAATTCGGAATAATCATTATCGATAGTAGCGATATTGCACCAGGGATTTTGGGCCGCAAATTTTGAAAAACAAACCGTGAGACCTCAGTGTGACCAGGCAGAAAGTGTCAAAAAATATACACTTAATTAAAAATGTGTTTTCGATGTTTCTAGCTATAATAGATTAAATTATTTTACCAAAAGTACCTCTACTGGAAACTCTATTCACTCGTAATACACAAAATAAAATAGTTGATAATTATATCGAAAAATGAATCGCATCTTCGATATACAATGCCTATCGATATGCTGATATGTTGATATATTATCAACAACCCTCGTTTTTGTATGTTTGGGCCCCAATTAGTCGGACGTGTGCGCTATATTAACGTGATAAAAATTGCAATTTAACGCAACTAATCGCAACTTAAACATAACGAATAACACACAAGTGTCGCGTAATTTTTTTTTCTGTGATTCGCGGAGAACGCAAGGAAGGAGCGAAAAGTGTGGAAAAGTGCGTCCCCCGAAGGAGGCGAAAAGAAACCGAAAAAAAGCGGTGGCAGGCATCACAAAAATAATAATAAATGATTGAATAATTTGGTTAGTTAACTTTTGTTTACCGCCGCAAGGCGAAGGCAACAACTACTGCCCAAGTAGCAGTAATTAAAAAACGGCGGCGGCAGCGGCGGCGGCAACACGAAATATATATTGTAGCTGCTGCAGTGTAAGAAACGTGAAAGAAATGGAAATGGAAATGAAATTGATGGCTTTTTTTTTCATTATTGCTGTGTGTGGCTATGATTGTTGTTTTATTTTTGCGTTTTTCGCACTGTTAGCATTTAAAAATTGTCGCGTTGTTGCCTTTTTTTTGTTGTTTGATTGTCTTATTTCTGCTTGTCTCTTTTGCTCTTTCTTCGCTGCAACCTTTAAGAGTGTGGAAGAAGAAGAAGTAATTACGAAAGGCGAAAGAAGCTGCAGAGTGTCATGTGTGAGTGCTGTGTTTGTCCGAGTGTGTGCGAGTGTGTGTGTGCGTGCGCGCCACATGAGGAAATTGCCAGCAGCGTCGGGAAAAGCAAAAAAAAAAGCGAAAGAAATAAAAACATAACAAAAAATATACCCAAAATAATAAGAATAATCTACATGAAGATTCAGAAATTTGTTTTTTGTTAGTGTGCCTGTTTTTATTGTTGTTTTTATTGTTGTTGTGCCTGCCACTGACTCATGTTCGGTTTGGTGATAAGAAGAAGACTAGTCCAAGAACAATAATAACAAGAAGGACGGAAGAAGGATTAGCCGAATATCCTGCCATAAACGAAGCTAGCTAGCCTTCTTATCAGTTTCGCTAAATTCCGTGTTTTCCTTACATATTTCTATACTTGTATATATTTTTTTATAGTTAAGCGATAACAAATTTAAGAAACGCAAGAAAGAAACCCGTAAAACAGAATACCTTGGCCGAAGAAAGAACAAGAAACAAGAAACTAGCAAAAAGAAGAAGCTAGAAGAGCAACAAAAACCATCAAATCTTTCGCCGCCTTTTGGTAAGTTCTTATTTTTGTTTTTTTTTTGTTTATTTATGAACAATTTGTAATTTTATTTTGGTTTAAACCTAAACAAGAAAACAATCGAAAAGAGGAAGAATATAGAGTATAGAATATGAAGTAGAAGTACTTTATCTCACTCTCTTATACTGTGTCTTGTGCCTCTCTTTCGCCTCCTGTTTCTTTTTTGGCCTTCTCCTACTTCTTCTACCACTTTCTTCCATTTCCCGTTGTACTCGAGCAGCGAAAGTTGCCTTCCCGACTTTAAGTCTTTCTTTCCTTCTCTCCTTCATTATTTTTGTTATTGTTTCTCTTCTCTCTTGTTTTTTTGTTTTGTTCTCTTGCCACGCAATTTTTGTTATATTTTGAGGGGAAAATTCCGTTTGCAAGGGCAAATGCAAATTGGTTAAAACCGCCTCTGGCCATACTCCGAGTTTTTTCAGCAAAAAAGAGCCTCAAATTTGTTGGAAGATTAGAAACCCTTTTTTCAAGATCAAAATATTGACATTCTTCGGCTTTATTGTCCCTAAACATTATTAAAAATGTAAAAAGGACATTGGAAAGAAATTTATATAACCACAAACATCATAGTTTTTTCAACACATTCGAAATTCTGAAAGTTCTAACGACTTATTGAATGGAAAATTGAAAATTGCCGCAAATTATAAACAAATTTGTTGTCGTCGTGCATCCGAAATAAAGCCATAAGCCTGCAATTTGCATTCCAAATTCAATAATCGCCTGCAACTTCTCCGAACAAATGCAATTTTCGAACCGGAACCATGAGTGGCTCCTCAATTTTTAATTCTTTTGCGTATCAACTTGCACTTTTCGCCAAACTTTGTCTATTCTTTTTACCGTTGGCTTTTACCTTTGGCTTTTAGTTTCGTTGACATTGCCCTGAACTTGAAGACAACCAAAAACAAAACAAAAAACAAACAAACAGAAAACAAATAACAAATAATAAGGGGAGAAAAAATAAACCCCCCCCCCACGAAAAAACACACTAATCATTATTGATTTCATCTTCTTTGGCGGCTTTTGTCAATTTTTTCGTCGACTTTTTTCATGTTTTTTTTTCTGTTTTTGCAAATGATAAAAGTAGAGATAATTTTACGTAATGAGGCAAGAATTACATTGCCCAATTGGCAATTATTGCAACAATAATTAAGTTTATTTGTGTGTGGGTAATACACAGAGAGAAATATAAGCGAACTTCGAATTCTTGCAATGTTAGCATCTTTTTTTGATTAAAATTTCTTTGTTTAATTTTTTTTTATATCTATATTTTTTAGTCTGTATTATCTTTGTTTTATTATGTTGGCTATCTATATTTTTTTTACTCTGTATTACCAATAATAACGGGCGTTTCGAACTCCAACTATTGTGGCCGAATCACGAATTGTAAGAAAATCAACTTTATTCGCCGGACTCGAGAGTTACGGTTACTGTTATTACCACTGCCTGGGTTTTTGTTGTTGTTTTTGGCTTTTTTGCTGCCTTGGCCAGCACGCAAGAAGCAAAAGTGAGACAAGAAAACAAAAACAAAGAGTGGAGCAGGAGGGGAAGGTGCGAGTACAAAATAATAAAAACAAAACACAGAAAAGAGCAACAAAATGAAATTACATAAAACCTTGGAGAAGTCAAAAGTAGCGCGGTAAAAAATACACAAAAAAACACCTCATAGAGAGGAGTTGCACTTGAAAAAGTTAATTAAAAGTAAATATTTAAATTGCTAATTAAAAGTTGGGTTAGACCTTGTCTAAGGACTTCTGAAAGTATCTGTCGATTGTTTTCATTTTTAATATAAAATATAATGTACAATGGATTTTTTTTGAGTGCATCACCTTGATGCTAGGCCAGGGAAGAGAGGCCTGGGAACCCTGGCTGTCCTCACCTTTTGATCATTTCTGCTCTAAGCCTGCTCGCAGCGGCCCAAGCACGAGCCGAGGCAAACGAACTCCAACTCAAACTCGAACCCAACTTGCCAACTAGCTTGATTAACCTTCTTTTTTCTTTATATATTTTTTTTTTATTTCTTATTACAATCTTTTTTTCCGTTGACTTTTTTTTAACGTGGCTTTTGTTTTGGTTTTTGGTCATGGTTTCAAGGCGGCCACGTTCGGGATGGGAAATTAAACGAACTGCAATTACTGCACCCAAAAAAGCAAAAAAAAAAATCAGCAAGAAAATGGCTAAAATGGGGAAGGGTGTCGCTGCTTAGATACCCTTTTTCGCCAAAATGCAGGATTGATCAGGTTTGAAGAACTTTTTCGTTAAGATTTCCATAGTAATTCCATTGAAAAACATATAAAAAAAAGTACCTTTTTGTAGCTTTTTTAAGAAATCTAATAATTGGGAGGTTTTTTAGGGTTAATATAGGATATATAGCCTAAAAAGGGGAAAAGAAATCGCTTTTTAGATACTCTAGGTTGGAGAATATAAGGGTTCTAGATAAATCATGTTTATATAAAAGATTCCCCTAGAAAATACCCTATAACTTCCCAAAAAACGTATAAAAAAGGAACCTTTTTGTATCTTTTTCAAGAACTTTCCCAAACCTAGAAGATTTCTTAGGGTTTTCATAGAATAAACTTTATAAAACCCTCATAATACCCTCTTTAAGGGTATTTCAAAAAAAAGTGAATGGACTTTTGGGGGAAAAAAAAAGATATATAGATAGGATCTGGATCTGTAGCAAGAGAACAAAGTTCAAGGGAAGAGCTCGGTCTAACCCGATCTGGTTATAGATAAATAGGTTTACGATCCACAAAAAAAAAAAAAAACGAAAAATATTAAAAGATTCGCGATAAATTATTAGAATTTTTACTTGATTTTTTATTGTAACGCTTCGTGGAGCAATACACCTTGTTTTTTTATCTATATTTATTTTTTTACTTCGTTTTTTGCAGCTTATATTACTCAGTCGGTCGGTTGGTTGGTTAATTAAACTCTCGGACATTTGTCAACAGCTTGTCATTGTGTTGTTTTTGTTGTTGTTACTTTGTCCGGCTTTGTTGCAAGTCGCGTGAAACTTACAGCATTATACAATTACAATTTAAATACTAGAATTAACATGCTTGTTGTTGCATGAAAACAAAGCTCTATCGAGGGGATGATATAACTTGGAAAAGCATTATCTCATACGAAGGGTTCTCGGATAGTAATCCCCATCGCTGTATTTCTATCACAGCTGTACCTACGTTCTACGATCGGCTTTATATATGCAATATAGCTTTAGCAACTGGCCGATAAAATGCTTTACAACACAAGTCCAAGTATGTTGAATATTTTTGCGTAACGCTTGGCCCATTTCCGGTTCTTTTCGCCCCCAGAAAACTACAAACATTTCTTTCTCTGTAGCAGTTGTTGTCGCATTTCGTTAGAAACTCTCTTCTGTTATCTCTGAAACGTAGAAAAAACAAGATATTACGAAGCAGACCCAACGGCCTTGACATTTTTTAACCCAAAAATGTAGAACAAAGAATCGGAATGCAAAGCATTATTGCATCGATCTCGTTATTGGTCACACTGTCAACCCCGTCGGGAATGGAATATCGAGAATGGAAATATTTAATATTTAATATTGACCTGGGAAGTGCAAACAATTCGAAATCGTTGTCGTTGTCGTTGTCGTTGTCGTTGTCGTTGTCGTTGTCGTTGTTGGCGCAATTGTCTTCGCTTATCGCCGTCGAAAGGTAAACAGAAATAAGAAACAACCCAATTGCAAAAACACAAAGTACACCGGGAGAAACCTCCCCCTAAAACACTGCTTTATTTCTCTCTGTGTAACGCAAATGAATTAAGTAAGCCGGGAATTAAGGTGAGCCTCGACCACAGACAGTCTGATTGGAATTCATGGATTGGGTTCGCTTTGTTTTCGTGTTGCACGTTGGGTAAACGGACACCTTTCGTGTGTCCTCAGATTTTCAAGTGCACCCAGACAGGGGAGGAAGGGCGAAGAGGGTAGGGGAGTGGTAAACCCATGCCCGGTGATTGGGCTTTGTCCATGTGATTACATTTCACGCCCCCGAACCCCGAACCCGAACACGATCCCAAAACTCGAATCCAAACTAAAAGCCCAAAGGCCGGAAGAGTCAAAAAGGGAAATGCAGCAGGAAGCAGTCTGTCAGGAGTTGCCACGAGTACAGTGAAAGAAATTTGTCTCTTCTCGAGAGGAACTACTTCAAAATTATAGAGATAGAATGATGAGAGTACCTGGTATCATATAGTACATTTTTTTGGTGATAATCCTTGGGGTTAAAGGCTATAAATGATAAGGAAAAGACAACCTTTCGAGTAATTTAAAACTAAGGAAAAGTACCAGGTATCATATATACTTGTAAGCTTAATAGGAAATAAATGATGAAGATCTGGAATTACCTACAAATTTGTAACCTTTTTGAGTAAGTTAAAGGATATATATCTTTTTATCTGTAAAGGGTTTATCTAGGAAATTGTAACAAAATAAGCTGTTCTATTCATAATTCCAAGGATTTAGGACTTTTCTTTAAAGAAAATTACCGATAAGTACCGGTTATTATAAATCTTTATTCCTTTTAAAGGATTTATCTTACAAATTTGATCAAAAGTAGCTGCTCTATCCCCAATTCTCAAGATTCAGAACCTTTAAAAGACAAAAAATCACGAGTACCGGGTATCTTGTAGTACTTTTTCAAGTTATCTATCAAATAGCCTCGCTTTTACTCAACTATTTCGTACAGTGTGCTCCGGGCTAAAGATTCAACTCAGGTTCAGACTCATCAACGTCGCCATTATCAACTCGAGCGTTGTGATTATCCTGATGATTGTGGCACGGCTCCCTGTTTTGTGTTTTTTTTTTCATCATATTTTTTCCATATTCCAGCTGCTGCTGTCGTTTTTATCTCTCTGGGCTATGGCCTACGTTTTGGGTGGTTTGGGTGGGACTCAAGTGCTGAGTGGGTGGTGGATGGGTGGGTGGTTTCGACACGTGCGACAAGTGGGTGGTTATGTACTATCTGTGCTGCCTGGAAGCCGTTTCCTCTTATCATAAAACAAAGGCCTGCCAGAGCAAAGGGAAAAACAACAGCAGCAGCGGAAAATGTCTGGCATGGAAAGGGAAATGAAAATTGGATTTAAATGCTGTAAATTTTTGCATTTATTAAAGAAGAAATATGAATTTTTATATAGAAATTGATCTGGTTAGGTTTATTTGGTTCTAAGAGACGTGGGAGTCCATTATACTCCCCCAATCCCAGAGTATTAGAAGAAAAAAGAACAACGAAAAAAAAATACCAAATACAAAATACTACTAGACATGCATGCTCACGTCCCAGACCGGAGGAGAATGGAGACAAAGTGAACAAACACCACAGAGTACTGTGGAGAGTGGAGAGTATGGGGAGTGGGGAAAAACAGACCTGAGAAGGGGGCTTCTAGTTAGCATTGAGCGATAGCAAATGCGTTGGAGGACAGCACTTAACCACGAAAAAAAACTGTATTATTAGTGGTGGCAGAAAACAACAAAAAAGTATCTCAGGTATGCTACAATGTTCTCAAAAAAAAAAAAAAAACAGAACAAAAAACAATGTTAAGCTTGCTCTTGAACTGCGTTCTACTGAAAGCGAGATATTAAATATTCATTAATTAAGCTCGCCAAACACTCGCAGCACTCGCAACACCCACGCTGCCACTCTGCTACTCTGATACAGGTGTAATAAAGAAAAATAAATAAAGGTATTTAACAGTTTCAAAAGTGTAGCGCAACTCAAACATTCCATGATAACAACAAAGTGTAAATTTCAATTATGGAGTGGCTTTGTGTTTTCCACTCGAAAAAATAACTCAAAAATATATTAAAAATCTAGGAAACAGAGCAATCGCAGTGTACTAGCTATTTCTCTCTCCTGTCTCTTGTCTCTGTTAACTGTTAACCGTTACCTTGCCGCGGTGACAGTAGCTGGAACCCACAACAACAACAACCGCAATAGAGTTACAACAACATAAGCACAGCTGCAGGGCATTAAAATATCGATCGAGGATTGTCAAGAGCAGAAACCCAAGGAAAATCCCCCTCAAAGGGGGTTGGAATTTTGTCAAAGGGGCGGCGGTGGAGCAGGCGGCGATGTAATGCATTCACTGCCAAAGCTCATGACAAGAAACACAAAAAAAAAAAAAACAAAAAGGAAAAAGAAAATTCCTCAGAGTAAATACGAGGAAAAAAAAGGGAAAGGAAAGGAATCGGTAGGATAACAACGAAGTGTGACCATGAATATTTATGCGTTGGAAAGTGCATCATATTCAGGGATTACTAAACTTTCAACTATGACAACATTGCCCCTCTATTTTGCAGCGCGTGTCCGTTTTTTATTGAGTTATAATCTTCAAAAAAAAAAAAGAAAAAGAGAGCTTTACTTTTCCGGGAAAACCTTTGTCCCCTTGCGCTCGACTCAATTCCAATTCCATTTCGATTGAGTCATTTGTATTCGCATTCGCATTCGAATAGAATTTCTCACTTCTTTTCATTCAAATATCCCAATTCCATTCCAGTTAAGTAGATTGCATTCATTCTTTGAGGATTGTAGCTCGCAGATAACTTGATTTCCTTTTACTGATGCGATGCTGATGCTGATGCTGATGCCACCTTCCTGCTGCATGCACCTTGGTTCTTGCCCCTGAACTTGCATTGCGTTGCCTGTTTTCTACCTTGCCTGGCATGGCCTGGCCTGGCATGGCATTCCCCTTTCGCTTTTCCGCTTCACCTTTTGCCTGATTTGTATTGGCCTGGACGGGATGGCCTGGCTGGGATGGCTGTCCCCCTTGCTTTTCGATTCGTTCCTTGAAGTGCACAGGAAATTGTGTTTAAATGAATCAATAGATAAAAGCTCTTGCCAATTGCATTCGCATCTATTGCAATAAAGCAAGGGAAATCCCGCGAGGCAGTGAGAGAAATTAGAGAAGGTTAGCTACATATTAAAATTAAAATTGATTTAAAAAAAATATATAACTTATAAAAGATCACAAGCTTTCTTATTCTTTTATATATAAAAAATACATTTTTTTCACAAAAATCAAAACCTTTTAAGCACCGCTAACTTTTTCCCAGTGTAAAACTGAACTTGGCTTGAAAGAAGCGGCCAAGAGAGCGACTCAAAGAGAGAGGATGGGGACAGAGAGACAGACTCTCTTGACTTGGCGCTTTATGTGTGCAATTTCCGTTTCTTCGGCAGGGCTCCCCCCTTCATCGCCCTCCTCCTTTCGACTTCAGCTGCGTCCCTTTCTCTCACTCTTTCTTTCAATGTAACGACTTCTGCAGAGGATGGAGGATGCGACAGATAAAAAAAAAAGAAAATAATAAAAACAGTAACAAAAAAAAAGATGAAGAAAAACAACAACAATGACGAGTCAAGGAGCCTTGAAGTTGGAGCTGCTGCTGCTGCTGCTTCTTCTTCGTCGTTTGGATGCAGTGTGTGCGTGTGTAGTGGTGTGTGTCTGTGTGAGAGCTTGCGTCCTCGTCATCGGTTACTGACTGTACAGTAAACAAAAGCAGAGTAACCTCTCAAAGATACAAAAGTATCTCAAAGATACTCCAAGAAATGTATTTCAAAGATACTTTTTGGGAAAGTATCTTTTTTTTTTTAATTGCTTCCAAAATTTCTCTCTGTGCAGCTATGACTTGATTTTTAAAGCTAAAAACCGAAGCCGGTTTGCGATGCGCTTTGCGGCCTGTTTTGTGGCCTGGTCCTTGAACTGTCTCCCTCTCTCTCGCTCTCTCGGGGGGCTCCTCCTTGTGTAATAAAAAAAAATATTAACAAACCTGCTTAAAAATATAAAAATCTATAAAATCCAAACGATATTAACCCTTGTTTTCAGCCTTAAAAGGCTATTTCTTGCTCAAAAGTTTTCAAATTGCTTTGAAAAACTGCGAATCGAAAGAGAGAGCTACACAGGGAGAAAGGGATAGTGCAAGAGCGACTTGTGGCAAGTTGCAAGTTGTAAGAAAATCTAAAACTGTACCAAGTTTTTGAAAATTAGAAAGGTTTCCTTTAAGTTTTTTCGAAATTCTTATACAGTTCTTGATCCTGAGGCTTGCAACAAGCCACCCTCTTTGTGTGGCATATGCAACCCTCTTCCTGTTTCCTTCCCCCCAACTGGAAACCCCAACCAGAGTCCTGCCACCGATTTGCGCCCTCTGCGAATTGCATTTTGAATACTCATTATGGAAGGTTTCAGCTCGGGGGACCCAGTCGCCCATCCGCCCACCTCCCCCTCGGGGCAAAACCAACCCTCGACAGGAAAAAAATTTGAACTTTTTGTGCCACCCTTTGTTGTTTTTCATTCATAAATGGATTTTAAAGTGGATGCAATCTGTGCCTATGGACTCCGGGGGTGGCAGTTACCAGGGGTTCCAGGGGTGTGCCGGTAAGTAGGGGAGGTTTGGGGGGGGGGGGGTGTAACCGTTGCTATTATTAACACGAGTATGCACTTGGAGCCTTCATTATGAAATTAAATATATACACACGCCTACTAAGGACACCGCCCACCCAGGACACCACCCCCTCCTAAGGACATACCTTTACATATGTACGAGTTAATGTCGGTGTTTCATTGTTCTACTGTACAGTAAGCACTTGAGACAACCTCCAACCAAGGAAAATCGAGGAAAACCCAAGAAAAATGCCTGAAACTTAAGGGAAAATTATGAGTTTCAAAATCAAATATAATAATGGGATAAAATGGAATAAAAACCAAAACCAATCAGACTGATTAGCTTAGAAGCAACCCCGGTGGAGGCAAACCCTGGTAAAGGATAACCCTAGCTAAGGACAACCCTGGCAAAGGCCAACCTTGCTAGAGGACAACCCTGTTAAAGGCCAATCCTAGAATGGGTTCGAATAATCCTTAGAGATTCCAACAAGGAAACATCCATCAAGTTGTCAAATCGACCAGAAGATGAATGGAGAAAGCCAGTTAAGGGATTACTTTCTCAATTTCTTAATTTCTGGATTGGAAACTGATACGTTAAGTACAGGGAAGGACAAGGGATAATGTCGGGGGATTTTGTCAGAGATCTGTGACAATAATATTCATTATAACGATTCTGGGATTGTAATAATCTTTTAGGAAAGCCATAGTAAGGGTTCTAAAAGGATTATTAGTTTGTATCCTTTCTAGTTTTTCCTTTCCGAGAGATTTTTTTCTGTTTTGAAAAAAACACTTTAATTTTGAGGTTAAAACCTCCGTTCTTTCTTGATTGGTAGGAGATCTGCAAGTCATGGTTTAAGCCATTAGGTGGAAATCTTGAATCTCCCACCACCTCCCCCCCTGTTAGCTTTCAGGGCCAAAAACTTCTCACTAAAAATTTATACAAAAAAATGGAAAACAAAGCAAAGAAAAATGAAAAACTGGAAACGGAAAACAGAAAACTAAAAACAGAAAACAAAAAAATGAAAACCAAAAACCAAAAAACTGAAAACTTGCAAGTGCAGCCTCTAATTGAGTTTCCAACCAAAAAAAAAAAACGGAAAAAAATGACTTTGCAATTTACCACAAAAAATAATAATAACTGGCAGTAATTTAGTTTTTCATAATTCAAAAAATTGAAAATATCATTACTCCCCAACGAGCGAGTAAAAGAGATAGAAAGAGTTATCGGGAAAGAGATAGCCTTACAGTACAGTGGGGGAGAGAGATAATGAATGCATCATTTTATTGCAACATGCAAATAGTCACGTAACAAGACCAAAAAAACAATTCCAATCCCATTTTCAATTATAAAAAAACACACACAGAGCTCCAATCAAAAAGAGAAGTGACAAACAAAAAAATCAAACAAAAAAAGGTAAAAAAGGTGAAAAAATGGGAAAAAAACAATAATAAGCATAAAAAACAAAGTAGGGAATTAATTCTCCAATAAATGGAATAAAATGGAATAAAAGAAGTCGGTGCAAAGATCTTGCGTTTGCGATAATTCGACATTTACAGTTCACTTCCAATTGAACTCGAAGAATCCATGTCAATGAGCAGCAACAACAATAACTACAACAATGAGCAACAGAACAACAAACACAAAACAACAATAAAAACAATTCAAAATGTTTTCTCCACTCACGTTTTTTCTCCACTTGGTTTTCTCCACTTGTACTCTGTAAAAATTGGGACTTTTTAACACTAAAGAATGTTAAAGCTTTTTAAAAATACCTACATATTTATTATTTATTAATATATGTTTATTAAATATTTCTATAATAACTATAAACAAAGGAATTTATAGTAACTCTTGATTTTATGCGAATAATTCCCTAGAATTTCCCTTCAAATTAAGGAAATTTCGGCCTTTTTGATGGCCATATCTTTGGCAGTTTTCATCCGATTTTTGAGCAAAGTATAGATTTGGAATCTTTATTCAATTCCCTATAAATCTGCATTAAAATCCTGGCACACAATATTTTTTCGATTTTTTTCAAATTTTTCTGATGGACCACCTGAAAAATATGAAAATCGAGAAAATCACTTTTCGCCCCTTTCGATGGCCATATCTTTGACAGTTTTCATCCGATCCGTGAGCAAAGTATAGATTTGGAATCTTTATTCAATTCCCTATAAATCTGCATCAAAATCCTGGCACACAATATTTTTTCGATTTTTTTCAAATTTTTCTGATGGACCCCCTGAAAAATGTGAAAATCCAGAAAAATCACTTTTCGCCCCTTTCGATGGCCATATCTTTGACAGTTTTCATCCGATCCGTGAGCAAAGTATAGATTTAGAATCTTTGATGATAGAAATTTTAATTAATTATTTTATTTTAAAATTATAAGAAGAAGAAAAAAAGTTGATGGAAAAATTTTCTCCTTAAACGAGCTTCCTTATATAGTCCCCGGGCCAGAACTGGTTGCGAATTATACAAATTTTATTTCAAATCATGTCTCTTCAAGTCTTGAACTTCACTTCCAAGGGGTTTTTTTTGGCTTTCCGTGACTCCTTCTATGAAATATCCTGCATCCTGGCCAGGAATACCAAAGGATAAGATTTTATATTCCACTAAAAACATGGATAAGAGGTAGAATTACTAGAAGAACAATGGATTCTATGGGTCTTTTATTCTTTTTCAATTAGAAAAAGTTATCCAAGGAAATTTTAAACATTTTTATGGTTTAATATTATAAATAATATATATATAAAGCCTTGATTACGTTTAAAAACAAAAAAAAAACACAAAAAAAGCAATAAAAAAAAATTTTTTTTTGAAGAAGAAGAAAAAAATAAAATTTTTCTATGAAGCGAGCCTCCTTATATAGTCGCTGGCAGAACTGGTTGCGAATTATAAAAATGACGTCACAGATGCTATCTCCTCAAAGTTGGAAATTCTTTTCCAAAGGACTTCCTATAGCTTTGTGAGGGTCCTTCTATGCATTATCCTGCATCCTGTCCAAGGATACCAAAGGATTTCTTTATTTCTTTTCCGAAGAAGAAATTTTTAGTTTTTCACAAAAATCATAACTGATGAAAGAAAGTCCTTTGAAGCTTGGTTTCTCCAGCTCTATATCCTTGATTTGTATATTTTGAGTCTTCTTCTATGCATGATTCCATTCAAAATCTTTGTTCAATTCCCTATAAATCTGCATCAAAATCCAAGCACAAAATATTTTTTCGATTTTTTTCAAATTTTTCTGATGAACCCCCTGAAAAATGTGAAAATCGAGAAAAATGACTTTTCGCCCCTTTCGATGGCCATATCTTTGGCGGTTTTCATCCGATTTTTGAGCAAAGTATAGATTTGGAATCTTTATTCAATTCCCTATAAATCTGCATCAAAATCCTGGCACAAAATATTTTTTCGATTTTTTTCAAATTTTTCTGATGGACCCCCTGAAAAATGTGAAAATCAAGAAAAATCACTTTTCGCCCTTTTCGATGGCCATATCTTTGGCAGTTTTCATCCGATCCGTGAGCAAAGTATAGATTTGGAATCTTTATTCAATTCCCTATAAATCTGCATCAAAATCCTGGCACAAAATATTTTTTCGATTTTTTTCAAATTTTTCTGATGAACCCCCTGAAAAATGTGAAAATCGAGAAAAATGACTTTTCGCCCCTTTCGATGGCCATATCTTTGGCGGTTTTCATCCGATTTTTGAGCAAAGTATAGATTTGGAATCTTTATTCAATTCCCTATAAATCTGCATCAAAATCCTGGCACAAAATATTTTTTCGATTTTTTTCAAATTTTTCTGATGAACCCCCTGAAAAATGTGAAAATCGAGAAAAATGACTTTTCGCCCCTTTCGATGGCCATATCTTTGGCGGTTTTCATCCGATTTTTGAGCAAAGTATAGATTTGGAATCTTTATTCAATTCCCTATAAATCTGCATCAAAATCCTGGCACAAAATATTTTTTCGATTTTTTTCAAATTTTTCTGATGGACCCCCTGAAAAATGTGAAAATCGAGAAAAATCACTTTTCGCCCCTTTCGATGGCCATATCTTTGACAGTTTTCATCCGATCCGTGAGCAAAGTATAGATTTGGAACCTTTATTCAATTCCCTATAAATCTGCGTCAAAATCCTGGCACAAAATATTTTTTCGATTTTTTTCAAATTTTTCTGATGGAACCCCTGAAAATTTTCTGGGGAGACCCCTTGGAAAAATGAAAAATCGCTCGGAATGCTAGTATTGCCCAAAGCGGAGGCTATAGCTTGGTCAATTCGTATCCGATTCTCAAGCGGGATACCTTAAAAGAATTATATATCGATTTCCTATCAATCGTTATCAAAATCTGATTCTAAATCTGATTCAAAATAATATTTTTTAATATTAAAGTTTCCAGAAACTAATAAAAGCTCAACCTTAATAGATTATTCCTGTGAAACGGAAACCCAATTTAGTTTCCATTGAAACTTTAGAGAATGATTGAGTTTCTGCGAAAGAAAAACTCATTAAATAAATACCAGATAAACTATGGCATTTAGTGTGCCCGAAGTCGCTCTTGATGCTTTTCTCTTGATGCTGCTCTGGCCTGGCGAGCTCTCTAATAAATTGGTCAAAGGCCTCAATAATTGCAAATTAAATGCATGCCAAAAAGAGGGTGGCAGCCATGGGCAGGGGCAAGGAAGCAGGCGAATTGTGGGGCAGGTCGTAGTCGTTGCAAGACCAATATTTTCCGCATTTTTTTCTTCTATAAAGAGAGAGAGAAACTGTGGTGCTGCTGCTGGCGGAGGTCGAACCCGCCCCTCGGCTTGTTTAGTTTTTATATCAGTTTTGTATATTTTGTTTACTTTAAAACTGTTGCTGGCTTTTGTTTATTCTTTCTCGGCCATGTTTGTGTGAGGTTTATACTTGGGTATATATTTTTATTTATATATATTTTCTACATAGCCTGAAACATTTATAAAAGAATGGAAATTGGTTAATCTTTTACTTGGTTTTGGTTTTGATTTTGATTCCGATTCTTTAGTAGATTCACTTCAATGACACAATCCCGTGACAAATCACAACGTTTACGTCATTGAAGACTCATGAGATCCGCGACAATGTTTACACGAATTTATTCGCTTAAATTACATTTGTCAAGCGGCCAGAAAGCCAGAAAAAGAAAGATCTACACGACCGATCATTAATCATACTCGAAGAATTCAGATAATGATGCAAACTAATGCAAAATATAGATATAGGTATATATATTCTCTGATTAATTCAAAATTGTTTTAGACTTGAATTGTAAGAAAATCTTACCGCTTTAAGCCAGAAATTCTTACTCTTTTAACCACATTTTGCTGAAATTCTATTCAAGTTCATTCTGCTGGCGGTTTTTTGTGTTTTTTTCGGGTTTTTTTTTGGGTTTTGCTCTCAAAACATTCCCCAAAATATGCTGCTGCTGCCGCTGCTGCTCAAAAATTGTTTGGCACATTCTGTAATGAACATTCCTCTGCCAAGCAGCTTCCTGGCACACTGAAAGAAAATACTACTACTCCCGCTATGAAACCCTAGACTTTGTCTAATTAATTATTAATTCATCTCGCATTTCCTTGACATAATTTTTCTATTTTTTTCTCCGTCTGTGGCACTTGTTTGCGAGGCCTCGTTTTTTAGGCTTGTTAAATAGTTTCTCTCTCTGCTTTTTTTGTTTTTTGTTTTTTGTTTTTTAAGCAATTGACAAGCAAAAGTGTTCTTGAACTTTTCCCATTTGCAAGGATTGCCTTTTGTTTAGATATCTTTTCTCCAGCTCTTGATGTTCTCATTCTGGCTGGCTTTTTGGCTTTTTGGCGGTAAACCATTTAATGATGATATAATACATAATACCAAGCCAACTAAACATACACACCTTCTCTATATCGCTCTATGTATATATATATATCTATATAGAGACGGGAGAATCGGAAGAAGAAGCTTAGCACGCAAGCATTTTGTTCGAAAATCTTCCCTAACCCCTACAAGAGAAAAGAAGAGAAGGAAAAGGTCGTTGAATGAGGTCAAGGTAGCGCGGAATGTCTCGTTCTTTCTGTCTCTTTCTATATAACCATCTCTCTCTGTAGAGTTTCTTCTATCATTATTTAGTATTTTTTTTAATAAAAAAAGAGACTTTTTTTCACAATGCTAGAAAAAATATTCTTTTCAGACACTTGATTTGATTTTTGATTTGAAATTGAAAGACTTCTAGCCACGCCCTAGAGGCGGAAGAAGGGGGGGGGACTTCTTGAAGAACCGAAAAAAAGACATAAAACACACAACACAAATAAACAAACAAACAAACGATCGACCGACGACGGCGACGACGCTCCAAGAACATTAAATAAACATTTCGAAAATAAACTTGGCAACAAAATAGACTTGATTTTCGGGAACAAGAAATACCCTAGAAATATCCTAAAAATACCCTTTAGAAGAAAGTCCAGCTTAAAATAATCTTTTTAGAAGAAATATTCAAAGAAATACCTTTTTTTTTTAAAGAGTAATTAAAGGAATATTATTTGAATATAAATATATATAAAAGCTGTCTGCAGAAAGAAAATACACAGAGAGAGATAATATATTATATATCTGTTTCCGAAAACATACCTGTATATACCTTGAATTCTTCTTGTTGGCCATCTTCTAGAGTAAACGGAATGGAAATTGAAATTTTGTGAGTGACGCCAAAAGCCAAAAGCCAGGCCAAGAGGCCCGGACCGGGTACATTGCCTTTGGTTTCTTGCTTTTTATTTATTTATTTTATTTTTTTTTTATATTTTTTTGTGTGTTGTATTCCGATTTCGAATCAACGGCGACGGCGACACTTGGCAACAAGAGAGCGGGAGAAAGATTGCCCCAAAGGGGCTGTAACCCTTTGATAAAGAGTCCCCCCAGATCAATCATTGCCCCACAACACACATTTCAATCGTTCAATCGTTCAACCCACATGTTTCGAGTATTTATCAAGGTGTAGTATATAAAACATAGTACATAGTTAGGGGCCGTGATCGGTAATCGTCAATCGGTAATCGGCAATCAGGCATCGCCTCTTTGATGTCCCACCACGACGATGATGATGATGATGTCTGTCTGTCTGCCACAATATTTTTCATATTCCCTGCCACGACTTTCTCATGTTTCCGCAGCATGTTGTGTGTCCGATTCCGATTCCGATTTGGATTCCGATTTGGATCAGATTTGTGTCGAGGTGTGAACAAGTCTGGGAGATAACCTTTGATATGGTTTGCTTGTTTCGATTGCTCGCCGGTTTTGGCTTTGATTTTGGGTTAGGTCGGTGCCTCAGATGAGTTGCAAATTGCCTAAAATAGTACAAAACACACTTTCCCAATGTTAAACTCGGTATTTCGATAAACTATTTTTGGTTAAATCAAAGTTTATGTCTTGGATTTGATTGATTTTCTTTGAAAAAGGAGATATAACCTTTATTTTTAGTCTTTTTTGTACTAAAAACTAAATATGATAGTTGGTTCTCACATTCGAATCTTTTATTTGAAATACGACATCGATATTGTCGTTTTTTATCGATAGTTTGTAGGGTAAAACACAAAAATACAAAGATGAAAATATAATAAACACAAATGTAGGTCTTTGATTTGATTAATTTTCATTAAAAAGGGAAAATATGATACTTAATACTAAAGACAATAGTTGGAACTCATATTACAGTCTTGTTTTTGAAAGCTAGAATCGATATTATCGTTTTTGATCGATAGTTTGCTTAAACCAAAATGTATGTCTCTGATTTGATTAATTTCCACTCAAACTTCTCATTATTTTCGGCTTTTTTGTACTAAAAACTAAACATAATAGTTTAGCTATCAAACTACAGTCTTTTATTTGAAAGAAGAAATCGATATTATCGTTTTTTCATCGATAGTTTGACAGAAACACAGTTTTTAGATTCTTTCAGCCTGATTCTAGTCTATATGCATTTGTTTATAGACTATATAGAAAGATTGAATCGATATTATCGTTTTTAATCGATAGTTTGAATAGCTAGTGTTTCACACACAGTTTCTAGAGTTGTTTTCTTCATTTTCCAAACGTTTTGTATCATTCAGTTCATTGGCAATCTGATCGCCTGATTCTAGACCATATATATAGAGAGATATATAGACTATATGAATGATTTATCGCTGATATCGCCGTTTTGTTTGCATTGTACTTTTGTCTTACTCTCGTGTCAGCTTTGTGTGCAAACACACATGTGTGTATCACTCACTTTTTTTTTGTGTTGTTTCGTGTTTTGTGTTTTTTATCGACAAAGAAATAAAAATGGAGTCAATATATGGTATATATATATTTATGGCTTTGTATTTATCTATAATTTCGCTTGATATATATATTTTTTGTTTCTCGTTTAATGGAGAAATGAAAAAGAAATGTTGAAATGTAATTGCACGTAATTGGATGCCTCCGCGTGTGTCTTTCTGGGTTTCTGTTTTCGGTTTATCGATTCGATTTCAGGCTGGAATCATATCACATCGACTCCTTCTCTCTATCTCTCTACTCTACTGATATGAATCCGAATCGTTGTGACAGGTGAACACTGTAAATAAAACATTAGATAATGGAATCACAAAACTTCGTTCAAAAAAAGACGAATAATTTCCAGTAGTTTCCGCACAAAATTGATTCTCCGAGGAATCAAAGCTCGTGGCAAAAGTTGAACTTGAACTCTCGCTCTAGTATATAATTGAGTTTTATTATAAATTCCCTTGATGGTCAGAAATGTGTTTACACATTTGCAGCTTTGTGGCTTTTCAGTTTTTCAGTTTTTAGTTAGTTATCAGAAATTGTTGTTTCTAATCTAATCATAAAAAAAAATTTGCTTTCGTTGAATTCGTAGAATTTTAATTTCTGTTTGTTTTGATTTTCAATGAATGAAAAAAGCAGAAAAGCTTCAAATAAGGTAAAATATAGTTTTAGGTTTCAGTTTGGTGGAAAGTAAGCTAAAGGATAGTTTGGTTTTGGTAGAAAAAAGTGTAAAAAATATCTAAAAAATATAATAAAAGGTAATAATAATAAAGAATAGTTTATGGAACATTTTTTTATTCCAAGAATCTTATATTTTTTAGTTTTAAGAAAGTTTATCAGCTAGATTCGTATCGATTATTACTTTTCCGCTTATCGATAAGAGCTCCGAGACAAAAAGGTGGAAGAAAAAAATGATATCATGGCAAACAAAGCTTTATGGACTTGGTTGAATAATTCAGTTGTTTGTTTCCTTTTGCTTTTGCTTCCCTACGTTTTCTGATAACAATTAAATTGATTGTTTTGCACTACCAGAAGAGAAGGGTTATAGAATCGTTATCGAAATCGAAATCGGAATCCGAATCCGAATCGAAAAATGCCACAAAAAAGCGCTGAAACAAAGAAACCTTGAACCCCGCAACAAGAATCGAAAAGCATATCAAAATATATTTAAAAAAAAAAGTAATAATCAAGATTTAAAACCAAGAAGAGGAAGAGTCGGAAATCAAGTCAGAACATGCGTGTAATGAGCAAAGCAACGGTAAAAGTATTAAAACGATGTTCGCCATCGAGAAGAAGAAGCTAAATTACAATCAATCAAAGTTTTTTTTTCGGTTTTTTGTGTGTTTTTTTTTATTATTTCGGAGGGGGCGGTTACCTATCATAAAAAAAATAAACAAGCTGATGGGAAATTAAAGAAAAACATTTGTAATAAAATTTATACAACATGCCAGAGAGAGAATATTAATTAATTAATTGATGTGCTTGATTAATTAGCATAATTAATTCTAAGTAAAAAAAAAAATACATTTTCTGACAGTATTTTTCTTCTTAATTTTAACTCTAATTTTAAGTTTGTTTTTGGCATAAATTTACGATTGTTATAACCTTCAATTAGTCGGCTATCGGTTCAACTGCTGATAAGTTGATATAGGTCGTTATATGATGTTTTTTTTTTCTATATAAAAAAATTGAGGGACTTGCCAAGGCTTCGCCTCCACAAAAAAAACACAAAAAACGGTAGCTAAACAGAGAGGTTTCACTCGGGTTTTATAATCAGTTTCAGTTTGTTATTTTTTACGATTTCCCATCAAAATTTAACACATTTCCAGCCATTCAACTTAATCTCTGGCCGAATCTGTTTATCTCTCTATATGTATATATTCCTATATATATCGCCTTGAGTTGGGTTTTTTGTCGTTGCCGCCTCAACTACCCCTTCTCTTACTTACTCTACTTGCAAAATAATCAACGAAAAAAATATAAAAAATACAAAAATAAATAAAACATAACAACTTTGACAATGCAATTACAATCGAGACCAATTATAGTATCTGGCGGGTAATTATATATATTTTAGCTCCAATTTAAAAAAAATATAAATAAAACAGATTTATAAAAATCCTGGTTAGGGTCTTCGATCTTTGACCTTATCGCTTGGCTAATTAAACGGAACTCCACGGGTTCCCCCAAAAGTTCATAAAACACCCGGTTGGGGGTGTTCTTCTGGGGTAGCCTTTAAACAAAACATTCTAAACTAATTAGAGAGTTTCGCAAATTTCGCAAATTTCACAAATTGCGGGAATTAATTAGTTTTCCATTATTCATAGTTTCATAATTTTTGTCTATTTGAAATGGCAAACGGTAGCTGCAGTTTCCCAGAAACTACACAGAAACTACCCAGAAACTTTCCCATTTCCCAGAGCTCTAAAATATTTATTTAGTTTTTAGTTTTCCGAAACTTTTCCATTTTCCATTCCGAATTTCCATTCCAAATAAGCGAGAAAACGTTTATTGATTTTCCTGAACGAACCTTTTCATCAAAATAACAACTTTCCTGACTATTTCAAATGTCAAACTGAAAACTGTAAACTGAAAACTTTTCTGCCATTGACATTGACAGAAATGAAATAATAATAATAATAAAAAAGTAAAAAAAAATTAAGAAAAAGGGGTGGAGAAGGTGGCTGCTGTTAACCCTCTATTGCCCTTTCTCTATTTTCGGAAAATATTCAACTTTTCGCCGCTCTTCGTCTTGAGGTAATAAACGGCATTATATCATCATCGTAGTTGGGGATTATTATGATCGGGCCCCGACTTGTGGCATATATGTTCATGTACAGTTAGTTAAGTGCTTTTTACAACCGCTGCCGCAGCCGCAGCCTGGAAAAGCGAAGCAGAAAACAAAACAAAAACCTTTTTCGGCTTTAATTACGAGGCATAAAATGAGAAGAGAAAAAAAAATAAAACGTAGTAATACAGTAAAAACCCGAAAACAGACATTTTGGACATTGACCGTCAAATTGCCTGCCGCCTGCCCCATGCCGCATTGCCGGAGGAGGCAAGTCTGAAAAGTGTAACACGCCTCGTCGCATTTTTTTGGTTGACCGCCACAGAGGCACAGGCAGCCTCTCCACTATTTTTTGTCGAGTTGTTTTTTATGGGGTTAAGAGTGGGCTAATGCCAAGAGCATTTTGGGCAAACTTAATTTATTAGGTCACATTTTTTTCTCTCTCTGCTTTTCTCCGTTTAAGTGGAGTTGCTATTTTTGACGGGGATTTCTCATGAAGTGAATTATTGCCGAAAGGTGAGATAGATTCCAAAAAAAATAATAAACAGAAAAAGGGGGCGGGGGGTCTTATTAGTACTTTAGGATTAAAAGTTCCTCCTTGAAAAATCACTTTTTTAACAATATTTTAATCTCTCTTTTTTAGGTAGAACCCTAAAAAAAAATCCAAACCCATGATCAGCGGGGAGCAGGACTTTACCTCCAAGCCAGTACTATGGTAATATCGGTTGGTACGATGGGCCTCGTGCCCCTGCCACATCGAAAAATCGCAATGCATCTAAGATTGTAAATAAAAAAAATCACAATTCCCCCTCAAACAAAAAAAAAAAACAAGAAATATTGGAAAACTCTTGATAGAAAAAAGAGTAAGAGAAGCCTAACGAGAGGGGGAAGGCTACAGGTGAAAGAAGGAGATAAGGAGGAGGCGCATCCCCCCCACCCACCGCCATACAAATGAGGGTGCAACAGCCACCAACAGGTTGACCACCTAACAACAACAAAAAAGAAAATAATAAAAAACAAAACCGCACGACAAATAGAAATAAAAAGAAAACAACAACAAAAACAGAGACCACCAAACCACAACAACAAACACACTCACACAGCCACCGAAAGAGACAGCCAGAGAGCGAGAGGGCAGCATCAGTATAAATAAAAAACAAAACAAAAACTAAAAGTATAATAAAAAACAAAGCTAAACAACAAAATGTTACAAAACTCGAACGCCGCTGCCGCAGCGCAGGCAGCAGCACAGGCCGCCACTGCGGTGGCAACACCGGCCGCAGCAGCAGCAGCAGCCGCAGCGGCGGCAGCAGCCTCGGCCGCCTCAGCGGCAGCTGCCGTGGCGGCCTCCACCGTCCAGCCAAAGCTGATCGTCATCCGGCGGCGGCCCAACCAGGGATTCGGCTTCACGCTGCGCCACTTCATCGCCTATCCGCCGGAAGATGACGGCAGTGGAGCCGCGGCGACGTCGGGCAACTGGGGACAGGTAAGCAAAAAGGGGGGAGGGGATGCTATTGGAGCTCTGGATGTCCAAACACTGAAAGAAAGCGGGGGAACCCTTATAACTCCCTTAAGTAGGCAATGATTTAAGAACTCTCTTCAGTCTCTTACCTTTCTACTGTTAGTTCTTCCTAAAATGGTTACCCTTTTTCTCCTAGTGCATAAATTTATTCACCCAGTTAATTTAATTTCTTTTCCTATTGAAATTAAATGCCATTTGTTTGCAGTGGAAATGGTAAACTAATTTACGGGCAGAGGAAGTGAAAGAATGGGAGTAGCGCCTGAGTGGGGCCAAAGAGTGAAGAGTGGAGAAGAAACAACAAGAAAAAAAGAGAGAGCTGGGCATGCGCGCCGGTCGGTCAAGCGGCGTGCAATTAGTCATCCAACACTCTCTCCTTTCCTCTTTCTCGCTCTGTCAAGCCAGGCTCGGCATCGCTGTCGCAGCGAAGTTCGTTACGTGAGCGCAGCGCACGCGCGGCTTATTCAAATATCAGCTTTTGCTTTCCTTTTTTTAGAGTTTTTAAAATTTAAATATATATTATGATATATATTCTACTTCTGATTTAAAAATGAAAATTCTGATCCAAAAAAAAAACCACTCAACTTTCCTAGTTCACACGTCGTATGCTTAATAACTTCCTAAGAACACACTGCGTATGCGTGTTATATTTCTCGCTGTTGTTGTTGTCAGGGTATTTGTTTTGTCTTTAGGCCTTCCTTTCTCTTTTATTACATTTTCTCTCGTTATTGTTGCTGTATTTATTTTTGCACTAATTTGCGTTTTGCTCACTTCCCAATTTTGTTTTTCATTTTTTCGTTCCCGTTTTATTTGTGTTGTTGCTATTACAACCTCAGCTTGACTTGCAACTCTCTCTCGCGCTCCCACTCCTACTCTCACTCACTCTCTTTTGGGGACTTGCTCCAAGCCCCACTCTCTTTTGGTTGTTGTTTTACGATCTAACTACAGTGGGGGTTGAGATTATAGGAGCTTTAACTTCTAAGAGTTCCAAAAAATGTGCATTTCTGATTTAAGTAATGGTTTCAGGGAAATATATAATGTTATGAGAAATGTCCCTAAAAATCTACCCTTTATTGTCTATCTGACTCAAACTAATATATTTTTTATTTTTTTTTTTGTTTTCCAATTGGATTCGTTTCGTTTTTGGTGTGTAGGAAGCCTCCAGTTTGGCCGGCAGCGGTGGCAGCGGCGTCGGCATCGGCGTCGGCGTCACTGGTTTGGAGCCAACTTCGCCGACGTCGCTGCTGCCGTACCAAGTGAAAGCGTTGGAGACCATTTTCATCAAAGAGGTGCAGGCGAACGGACCGGCCCACTTCGCCAACCTGCAAACGGGTGACCGCGTGCTGATGGTCAACAACCAGTCGATCGCTGGCATCGCCTACAGCACCATCGTCTCGATGATCAAGCAGACGCCGGCGGTCCTCACGCTGCACGTGGTGCCCAAGGAGTGCGATGTCCTGCAGATGGTAAGGATTTGGAAAAAATTTGGGGCTTCTTTCTTAAGTACTAACTGGTTTCTTGTGTTTTTTTCTGGGCGTTTTCCAGCACTACACGAGCATTGCCCACACGCCGGAGTCGAACCGCCTGACCGCGTCGACGCATTCGCCCTCGCTGATGGCCAACGGCTCCCACAAAAGCACATTACCAGTTGCGGCATCGCACCATCATCTGCACCAGCCCCAGCAGCAGCAACAGTTGATCTCATATCCCGCTGTTGCCGCAGTGGCAACAACATCGCCGGCTGGATCGCCGCACTCCAATCCGAACTATCCCAACTCCCACTATGCCACATCCCTGTACGGAGGCAGTCGCTCTGGGAGTATCACAAGCACAGCCAGCGGCAGTGGCGGTGGAGTGGCCAGCCTGAGTCATCAGTACCAGCAGCAACTCCAGCTCCAGCAGCAGCAACAACACCAGCAACATCACCAGCAGCAGCAACACCAACAGCAACATCGTCATCCGGCGCTAAGCGGCGGTAGCAGCAGCATAGATTTTGGGGACATGGCTCATGGTCTGCGACAGCAGCAACAACAGCAACAACATTTCTACCAGCAACAACATCAGCAACAACACCAGCAACACCAACAACAGCAACAACATCATCACCATCAGCTGCTTGCCACTGGTGGCGGCAGCTTTATGCGGTAAGTCAACAAACTAAATTTGCTCACCTGGTCTGAAAAGCCATTGACGTCACACGATAGAGATTACAACAGGTTTTTGGCCAATAAAAAATGGTCGAAAATCGAAAAAAAAAAAAATGGAAATGGCAAGAAAAGCTTTAAAAAGAAAATAAGTTTTTGATAAAAAACATCACCTTCCTGCCCTAAATAATGCAAATATTATCTATCAAGAGGAGAGTACTAAAAAAAAATAAATAAGTAATAATGCCAATAGTTAATGGGGGGGAAGTCCGTTGTTTAATCTTATCTCACAGAACCGCGAACATTTGATACAATTTTAGCAATTATACTTAGTAGTACTTCAACGAACGCACATCCAATTTACGCCTAAATAGTAGTACTTGTCGAGAGCAGTTGCAGTCTTCCCCAAAAATGTTTCGTCTGGTATTTTTTGAATAGAACTAGAAATCGGTTAAAGTTAAAATCCAGCATTTTGAATTAGAAAGTTGGCGGGGCCACACGGGGCAAGAGCTCGTAGCCATCGAAAGCCTTGGCAATCGGAATGGCCAAGGCGAAGAGTCCGTAACTCTTGATGAAGGTCCAGCAGAAGCGATCATTGTAGAGAGCGATCAGAAAGGCCTTGATCACCCGGAAGAGACGAATAGGTTTCTTTAATTCGACCATTTCGCTGCCGAATATTTTCCGATATTATCTTGAATCTCGAAAGAGTATAATGACTTACCAGCTGGTTTGGAATCGAGCTATAACTTTTTCAAAAAACCGAAAAAATAACTTAAATAAATGTGGAATACAATTTTATTCCTTTTGCCGAATTCGAATTTTTGTGCGCTCTCGTCGGAGTTTGTTTTTAAACTATAATGTACTGATTATTCGACTAAACACCAGATGTTACAAGGTGTACTAGGATCTACAATTTTTGTTTCGTTTTTTTTGTCTTGTTCCACAGCCTACTTGGGATTGTTTTTCTTGGGTTTATTTCGGAATAAAAGCTATAATTAGGGCAGATTAAAGAGTTCATTTAAGAGGTTGGCCACTCTAAAGTGTTTATTTAGCAACCTGGTCACACTGTAAGGTCTCTTCGCCTTCGAGTGGCGACCAGTTTCCCCGCTAAATTTAATGACATATATGCATATTGCACATTATTGCACTTTCATTGCCACAAGACAACAACAACAATAACAACACTGACAACTAACAGGCAACAAATCAAATCGAATAAAACAACAACAACAACAACAACAAGAAAAATAAATAAGTGAAAACTCAATATTCGAAATTGAAAACGAGAAATGCCTTGTGATGAGCTGAAGGAGGAGGCAGTTTTTCCGTCGTTTTTTCCCCATTTTTTAAGAGGGGAAAATTGCAAATAAAGTAGACAAGCAAGCCAATAATAAAAAAAAGATAAACATAAAGAGAGATGGAAAATTAAGCTGATGAACTAAATGACATTAACCAACCGCATAATGAACATCAACGAACGGCAAACAATGCGCATAATTAAAAACAATTGTAAGCGAAATTTGTGCGAAAGGTTTTCCATGTCCCCGGGACTGCTCTTTATGACAGTTTGTCATTTTTCATCGAATTAGCAGGGACATTATCCAGAATTTTCATTTAACAATATATAGAGAGAGTGGTTAGTTTGGATTTTAGTGAAGGATATGGAGAAAAGCCTTCCTGAAGCCCTACATATACAAGAATAACTTTAGTTTAAAAAGAAAATCTATTAGATATTGCGATAATAGCAGGTCCTTGTTAATATTATGTCTTTTTTAGGGGGTTTCTTAAAGATATCAATTGTTAATGCTTCGGAATAATACCCGGTACTTCTTAGGTAATACCCTTCTTTTCATTATAATTTAATTCTAGAAAAAAGCTTATAAAAAAATGATTCCTGGTACTTTGAGAATCCTTTCTTCTTAAATCTATGTTGTACTTGTTTTCCTTCTCTTTTCTAAAAGCAGCTATTGTTTTCATACCCGGTACTTTAGAAATTCTCTTCTTTTTAGTATAATTTGGAATTTAGAAAGAAACTCCTTATCATAATGATACCTGGTACTTTGAGAAATCTCTCTTTTAAGATATATGGTATTGAGTACTTTTTTAGTACTTATCGAGATTCTTGAATACCAGGTCCCGTTTTGATACCCGGTACTTTTGAAATTCTAGTCTTTTTATGATAATTCGATATCAAAATGATACCTGGTACTTTGAAAAGGTTCTTATTTCAAATCCATTTAGTACTTGCTTTAATACTTCTCAAGATATTTTAATACCAGACATAGTTTAGATACTCGGTACTCTTCATAGGCTTTGAAAAATACTTCCATCACTTGTTTTTGATGTTTGTTAGTTGTTTTTGTCATTGACATTAATTTTTATGAGTCTGATGATGATGACGATGCCATCACCCAGTTTTGGGATTGGCCCTCACCCTCGATACCCCACCCGCTCCAATTCTTGGACGGGATGGTGTCTGCTCTATAAAATATAGAACAGAATCAGCAGACACCAAGAAAATATTGGTCGCCATTGTGGCTGCGTTTCATCGGCCTTTTTGGTGATTTTTTGGTGATTTCATTCCATTTTGTGTTCTCATTTTTGTACTCAGCATTTCATTCATCTCTCGTGGATATATCTCTCGAATATATATTTCACATATATCCATATATATAGACAGTATTTCCATGCATATTTGTCATTGTTTGGTGTCTGTCTGTTCTGAATGAAAATTATTTTCCATACATATATCGATACCTTGTGCTCTCTGAATGAATGCAAAAGTTATTTATTATTTCGTATTCTATAAAAAGTTCGGTGTGACGTCAGCCGACTGATATCGATATATGTATATATCCCTGTCAAGATATAGGTTAATATTTTACAATAATTTACGCGACTGTAGGTTTTACTTTTCCCTAAAACTAAACTCGGATTCTATCAAATTTTTTTGTTTAAACTTTCTTTTTTGTTGTCGGAAAGTTGGCAAGTCGAAAAGTTGGTCACGTTTCCATTTGATTTGCATGTGCAATTTTCAAATTACGTGAGAAATGATGATGGTTTAGTGGGCGGAGTGGGTTGGCCTATCCATTAACTAAAGACATTAAGAGCAAGCACTTGATTCGGTTAACAGGTATTTCTCAATCATTGTCACCGTACAATACCGTACAATAATTCATAATTAAATTAGGCCAGATGTGGCAAATATTTGTAATTGAAACCTCTGGCTATTGAATTATTGAGAATATGGTTTTAATATGCAAAACGCAATATCAACACCGCAACACACTCAACCGGTGGGTGGGTGGTTGCCAACCAACCAACCAACCACACACCCTATTCTGCGGCATTGCGTATACGCACTGTGGCTGCATACAAGTACAAGTACAAGTATGAAGAAATAAATCAATTTTTGTTGTGTCTTGATGTCTTTGATGTATGGTATGGATGGAGGCACAACCCATTGACTAATCGAAAGGAAAACCGACACTAAAAACAAACTGAATAACCGCATAACCTTATAGACAGCGACACATCGCGTAAACGGACACCACCTTGTTGCTGGCATAATAAACAATAAGAAAACTATTTTGTTAAACTGCATAAAAGCGAGGCGAGGATTTGTTCCATTGTTAAATGATTACAATAAATTTAATTGAATTCTCTGTGTGACAAAGAATGGAGCAATTCTGGCAGACAGCTCGACGTCTTCCCCCTCTTTCTTCCAGAGAAAGAAAGAGATTCAGATTCTCAGATTGAGATTTAGATTGAAATTGAGACAACTTCAGATTGAGTTTTGAGATGATCCCTTCCCTGCCTTCAATACACTCCACAAAAATATATTTAACATTCAAAAATTATAATTTAAAATCTAAATAATTTAAGTTATAATTTTAATCTGGTTTTGGTTAAGGAACCTTTTTATGTATTACATTTCCTGGTCATGTCCTTTGGCCATTTTGTTTGCATGCAAATTTGAGTCACTTGATTGATTGATTGACTCATTGATTGATTGATTGATGAGTGTGTATGGCGAAATATGTCATCGGAAATGCAAAACTCAATTTTTGGTGCGTGGCAATGAGTGCACAGTGGTTGGTTTTGCTTTTTTAGCGTTTTTTTTATTATTAAATTATTATATTGGTTATGTTTTGGGTTTATACAAACCTGTATTTTTGTTTGTAGGCCAAAAGATTCTATTTTTTTAAAGCTTTTAAGCTCTAATTTAACAAACACTCTAAATATTAATAAAATTCTATAGTATTTATAAGAAATATGGGAGTCTTCTCACAATGTCTTGAAGATTTCATATATTTTTTAGACTAACAATCAGATAAATTCCTCTAAATTTCATTATTATTTATTCATATTTTAGGTACCATCTTTATCTTTTTAGATCTATTTTCAATCATATTTAAGATTATTATTATCCATAATTTTTTATAAGAAAATGTTAGATCTCGTCCCACTGTGTACGTTGTACAAATTTAACTACTCGACGCTGCTTTGACAATTACGTATACGCCCTGTGGTTTTGGGTTGGGCGGGTCCGGCGCTGGACTGGTCCCCCGCCCTCTGGGCCCTCCAACCGGCAAATAAGCAAACAAGGCAAGGTTAGCCGCAAGGAGGGAGGCCGAAAAGGGGAGGGGCGCATATTTGGTCAGTCGGTGACTGATAGTGATATAGTGATATAGCTCTTCTCTCGAACGCTCCATATCCATCTCTCTTTTCAAAGTTTTCGCCTTTGCCTATCTCTCTTTTTTTATTTTTTTCATCCATCCTTTTCGAACCCACCGTGGGCTGTTCGCCGCCCTTCGCCCACTTTTACTTTATTTCATTCTTTTTTTTTTGTTATCTATTTATTGCTTATAAAATACAGTGGTCACCTGTTATAGTGAATTACTAAAATGAAACGAAACAAGATTTATAAAAATTATAATATATATATATTTTTTTTTGTTAGAAAACTTAATTTTTTTTGAGTTTTTTTCAAGAGTTTCTGAGGGTATTCATACCCAGTACTTGCAGTTTATAGAACTATGAACTAGAGGGTTTACTTTACAAGCTTTTAGTTAATTTTTTTAAATATTTATTATCTAAAAAAGAGTTCTTTAAAATAAAATTGATACTATATATGATTTTTTTTACATGGAAATCATTTTATTGTTTACGAATATTCACTGTATTGCAAATAGTTATGATAAGCAATAAAAAAATGAAAAGGAATCTCGTGGCTGGGCAGACGGTGGGTTGGACCGCGCCCCCTGCTCCCTCCCCCTGCCCCCTGCTCCCTACCCCCCTGCAGTGACCACTGCCCACTCAATAATGGGTGTCATTCAATTGCTGAGCCTCTGCTTTTGCTGCTGCCCCTGCCTCGGCCGCTGCCGTTGCTTACACCTTCCCTTCCGCTCCCAGTTTTCTCTCTTTTAATACAAAATTTCATACATGCATACAAAGCCCATTTTTTTCCATTTTTTCCCTGTTTTTTTTTTATTATTATTATTTTGATTTTAGTTTAGTCGCATGGACTTTGCGTAGTACTTTAGTTTAGTTGACGATGGCGAGCGGTTCGTGCAGATTTCAGATTTTGTGAAGCGCGGCAAACGGTTGCAGCGTTTTATAGTTTTTTATTTTTTTAATCATAATTCACTTAAATCTCATTTTTTTGCGTAACTAATTTTGAAAACAAACAGAGAAATACTATAAAAAATAGTTGAATTTCTATTGTGAGTGCGCTGGTGTCTTTTGTTTTTGGATCACTTGTTAGCAATACACTGCCAAAAAATAAGCGAAGATGTATACCCTGCCATTTCATAAGAATAAAAAACCCATCCTCATACACATGAAAATGATACGTTTCGAGATCGAGGCGAATGGTGATCCCAACAGGTTAATTTTTTAATGTTATTTTAAAACCAAAAACTGAACTGTGTTGTTTTTTCACTGCATGTGCCTTTAAAGAAATTACTTTCCAAGACCTTTCCCAACAAAATTAAAGCTTAGATCGAAACTAAAGTCAGGTTTTTTGTTTTCCAAAGATCAAAGTAAAGTAATATAAAAAATATTACAATGAACGTGACTTGTGTGAAGAGGTTTTAGCCTCTAAAAGTCTCGGAATCAATGGGTTTCATTTTATTCATAAAAAATGCTACAACCAGGCCAAAAATATGACATTTTCTATAATAAAATGTACTATAAAATCATAATCTCGGAATAATCTTTTAGGAAACATTCAAAATGTAAACCGAAACAATTCTTTTTTGTCTAAAAAGAACAAAGAATCGGATACTAATAAAGTGCAGCGATTGCTAATTCGACAAAAAGCGGCGCAATCGATATTTTCGATAACAAACAAAAATGCACAAGTGGGTGTAAGCTGACAGGTCCCTGTATCCCTCTCTCCCTCTTCTGTCACTTATCAAATGTGTCAACAGTTTTTTATTTATGACTTGTTAATTGCAAAGAGTCGCAAGAGTTGGCAAAACGCAAATCAGACAACGAATGAATGCAAAAAAAAAAAAAAGAAAAATAAATAAATAAATAAATAAAATTACCACAATGGGATGGCTCGCAACGAGCAGACAATAAAAGCGCGAAATTCCTCACACCAGACAGGGACAGGAAGAGGGCCCTCCATAGAGCGAGAGGGTCCGGAGAGCTTACAGATATCTGCCTGTGAATAAACATATATATATACAGATATATACATGTATATCTAGAAAAGTATATACGTATTTTTGTACGAGCGGGTATTTGCACCCTTTATAGATACGGCTAATTCGCTTGCCGCCTTTTATCGATATGGCGGGGAGGCAGGGAGGCGTATAGGCGGGTAGGGGGCGGATATGGGCGGATATGTGTCTATATAGGGGTGAATCAAATCGAATTGAATTGTATGCGAGTCACTTGTGCCAATGCTTCTGCCGGCTCACATGCACTGAGAGAAAGTTTATCGAACTAACTTGAAAAGTCTGCTTGCTTCGGAGTCTTTAAATGCAAAATAGTGTGACCAAAATTGTATTTAAAACAAGGTATTCTTGTCTTTTTAGGTATTTTTGTATAAATTCCATCTTTTCTCTTAGTGTAGAACTTATATGTCAAATAAATATTATATTCAAAGCTTATGCATAGATAATAAAATGCCACCGAATACCGAACCCATCCCCACCGCCTACACTTCGAATCGCACATTGATTTGATGGAGACACGCGCTCTTGATCCGGAGAATTTTACCGTTTTTACTACCTGCTCCTCCTGGAGGCAGACACTGCCCAAAAATTTGTGTTCCTTTGGTCACATAATACTTGTCAAAAGGGAGTAAAACTTTTGAGCTGAAATTTTCCCATTTCATAAAATCTAAGAAAGTTAGACATAAACAAAGTCTTTTTAAGGGTTTTTAGAAATCCTGAAAGCTGAGACTTAAGAAATTATAGATTTTTAGAGCTACAAAAATCGGAGAGGAACTATAATAGTCATAATAATATATAATATTCAATAGTAGGTACAAATTAGCCTTTTTAAGGCATACAATACTCGTAGTACTCGTTTATTTCATATATTTTTAGCTTAAAATATTTGTCTGGTAATACCCAAATCGACTCCACGGTGCCCCGAAAGCTAGGCAATGGAAAAATCATACGGATGTGTACCTTATGTGAGGATGAAATTCTTTTATTCTGCGACTTTTGAAATATGATCCGGTGGCGATAGAGAGAAAGAAAGGATATGCAGGCAGCGGAGCTTTGTTGAGGAACAAAAGGGGTTAGTGGCGGAAAAAAGGAGAGGGGGATTCCATCTATCTATTCATTACCTTTTGACCTTGACAGTCTGCCGGGTTTTTGCGAAGTGCGACTGCGAGTGCGAGTGCGGGAAAGGCTTTTAAAAGCGAATTAAATTAAATATCCTGGCGCTTCCTCTCAAGGCTGCAAAACTCGGTGTGTGTCAACTATTTTTAGCTTTGAACTTTCATTTAACAATCTGAGAAACTGGCTAAGATTCAAAGGGGGGCCAGCGGACGGGAGCGGGGCGGTGTCATAGTTAAACTAATTTGCCATTTCTAGTGCCACCGCAACTTCATAGGCAAATGCCTCTTTGTGCCGCACATGGCAATTCAATTATTCGAGCTTCTCTCTACTGCCACTTAAACTGCGACAAAATCTAATTTGCCTACGCTAGGCCTTCCCCAGGAGTTCCCACTGTATTGCGACAGCCAGGACAGCAAGGATATACTAGGAAGGAGGGTGGAGGGTGGTAGCTGGAAAAAAATCCATGTAATACCCTCTTGTATTTTTGCATATTTTCCAAGCTTCATTTTCTCCTGTCAATTAGCGCATGTCATTGGGAAAATTGTCGAGAGCTTATTGACCATTTCCATTATTTATTCATTTTTTTCCTTCTTTTTTTTGCTTTTTTGCTGTCCTGTTGGTCAAATCTCTGGAAAATTCCGTCGAATGCAAAGAGTTATTGGCAATCAATTTCTGCTTTTCATTTTCTATAAAGTTCAAGGCTACAAAAGGTTTTCAAGGATAATCAGGAGTGCCTCGTGGATGTTTATTTTTTTCTGATACTTTTTGGTTTTCCATTTCCAAGAATGCAATTCTGATTAATTATAAAAGTTTGTTAGGAATTTATGAGTGAAAATGCACTTAAATAAAAGCGCCCTCCTCCTCGATTCTCAAAAGGGGTACTTAAGAAACCTAATAAATCGAATAACCAAACAAAATTAGAATCTCTTCTAAAAATTAATTAACAATCTAAAGTTAAAATGCGTTTGAATAAAAAAGCGCCCTCCTCCTCGCTTCTCAAAAGGTGTACTTAATCAGCCTAATAAACCAAAAACATACCAATCTCTTATAAAAAATGAATTAATAATCTAAAGTATGAATATAAATAAATTAAAAAAAGAGCGCCCTCCTCCTCGCTTCTCAAAAGTTCCACTTAACCAACCAAGAACCAAGAATTAAAGATTGCTAATCAAAAGTACTAATCTCTTAACTATTATTTAATAATCTTACTCAAAATAGATTTATTTTAAAGGTGAATTATTCATATTTCATTAGGAAACATATGACTTTATGTTTCAAGTCATGTTTTAAGTTGTACTTTTTTTTTAAGTTTCTTGGTTTTTGCTGTAAAATCTGATTAGTAATACGAGGTATTCCATCATTTATGTTTGAAGCCACTAAAATGGAAACATTAGGACCGTGCTTTGTGATTTTTGTTTTGTTTATTTTGTGGTCATTGGAGATGGAGCCAGAGTTGGAGCCAGAGCTGGAGCCAGAGCTGGAGCCAGAGCTGGAGCCGGAGCCGAGACCCAGGTCGGTGCACAAGCTGGGAAGCTACAATATTTTCCGGGGAATCGAGTGTGAAATGTAAACCCTTGCCTTGCCCTACGGCCATGTCAAGTGCATTGTTTTGTGGCCGATTTGAAAGCCGTCCAGTGGCCAGTCATGGTTGGCTGATAATGAAACAGAAACTCATGTTTTTCACACACAAAACTTTGACAGTTATAAATGTATTAAATGTTGCAACAAAGGGGGAGGAAACAAGATCGGCTTTTGGCTCAGAAAATATCAACTAATTGTGGCCCAAAGCAGAAACTCAAGCCAGACTTTTGGCGAGATTTTGTCATTAATCCTGAGAGCACCTGCTTGAAGGTCTAAGATTTCATAAAGCCGAATCCAGGGGGCGAGCTAGCCCTTTTTTTCTTCTATTTTTTTTGCTAGAGAGTTTATAGTTGAAGTGTTTACATTGACGTTACATTAGAAAAGATCAAACACCTTTGGAGACTTCGCGGAAATTGGGTTGTCGTGGAGAAAACATTTGTACCTCAAACACCTGTTCGTTTGGCGGAGAAGCGAATCCAAAGGCTTCTTGCAGGAAACCCTCTGGCCATCAGCCAGTTGCAATCGAAATGTCCAAACGGCAACCCAATTAACTCCGATCGGAAATCTATATTAATTGGATTAAAAAATAGTGAATAGTTAGTGATCGATGATAAAGGGTCGTGATGGTGTTTCAGTGTTTGTGTTTGAATCCGGAATTTCAAATTGAGGCAGAGGCTTGAAGAAAAGCTTTGTTTTTTTTTTTTTTTTTTTTTTTGAGTTTTTTGTCTTTTGTTTTTATCAAAATCATGACCAGAATATCCGATCATCTGAATATTGCGCATCCGCCGCGTATGACGACAGCAAAAATAATACAAAAAATAAATTAAATTAAGTGACTGCCTGGCGAGAGCACGTGCCAAAAAAATATTAAATGAAAACCAATATTGTCGATTGCCAATTTGAATTCTTCAAGCCTTTTTTTTGTTTTGCAAAAAAATTAACAGCCTAAAAAAATGATAGTTCCGCAAACTATTTGTGGTGTTTATGAAAAACGCAAATAGAAAGGTTTTATAGTTTTTTGAATGCTGGGGTTTCTTTTCAACTGGAATTTTTATAGTTTTTTGTAAAGGTCTTTTATATATTGTTAACGCATTTATGTTATTTTTTAGTGGCTTTGCAATTGCTTAAGGCCTTGCAACGTTGTGTTTTTGGTCAAAGTGGGAGTTATAATGTCTCTGAGTTAAATAAAAGGTGAATTCAATAAGTGTGTGTCTCAAAAAGTGATTTAAAATGGGAAATTTTGCCAGATACAGGCTCTTTCTATAATTCTTTTACATATTTGTGTTCCTTGACAATAATTTTCTGCATTATTTTCATCTCCTAAACACTATGTTTAATGTTTATATTTCCTTTTATTTGAAACCACAACCTACAATGTATCTATTATTTTTTTCCAGTGTTAATCAGCCGGCAAATCTAACAGTATTATCGGCCGGACCGGCCACGAGCACGCCCCTGCCCACCGCCCGTCAGCCGAAGCCGTCCAGTCAAGCTTTATACGCCGCCGGACCAAGTTCAGCGGCCGGAGGATCTGGATCTGGATCTGGACAGGGAGGAGCATCGGGATCGGCTTCAGGAGGAGGAAGAAGCGACGACACCAATGACCTGATGATTCGACTGCGGGAGTCCATCAAGCAGAAGGAGGAGTTCCTCAAGTCCCCGGTGCCGGCATCCCTGTCGTCCTCCGCCTCCTCGCCCTCGACCAATGGCAATCAGTTGCAGTCCTCGCCAGCGCAGCAGCAACACCATCCGGCCTCCTCCCAGCAGCACCAGCAGCAGCATTTTTTTCCCCCAGGCGGTCCTGTACAGGTGGTGCAGCCACCGCCTCGAAGGAGCCACCAATTGTTGCACAAACAGCAGCAACAGCAACAACAACAGCAACAACAGAAGCAGCAGCAGCAGCACCTAAGCTACGACATGTACTATTCAGGAGGTAAAGTGCAGCAGGTGCAGAGATCCTCAACAGCGCCAGGAAGCGTCAGCCACCAGCTCTACCAGCAGCAGCATCAGCAGCAACATCAGCAGCAGCAGCAGCATCAGCAACATCAGATGCAACAGCAGCAGCACCGCCAGGTGATGATCAACAACAATGCCAAGTACGCCAAGGAGCTGGACTACTTTGAGACGCTGCAGGAGACGGGAGTGACGAACAAAGTGTGAGTTTTAACGAGGAATACCCTAAAACAGAATGTTTTTATAAAATTCCGTTGATTTCCTATTAGTTTTGAACGCAAATTGGTGTCGCACATGTCCAAGGGCTTTGATCCCTTCAAGCCATTGTCCATCAACACCAGCGCCATGGAGGCCGCAGGTGGTGCCAGTGGCGCTTCTGGAAGTATAACCAACAACACCACCACCACATCCTCCTCCTCGTCGACAACGACGGTGAAAAAACAGAGCGTGCTGTACGACTCATTGCAACAGCATCCGCTGGCCAAGTACCAGCAGTTGACCTCCCACCACCACCAGCACCAGCACCATCATCAGCAACAGCAGCAGCAACAGCAGATCCATCAGATCTCGGCGGTGGATGGACAGACGGGCAGTCGGATGGAACTGCACAAGGCGACGCTGGCGAACGCCACCATTGATCCGATTCCATCAGCAGGAGGGAGCAGTAAGTGCACTTCCACGATATAAATATTTATCTTTAGAAGAAACTCCGAAGCTATCAACTTCCCTCCGTCGAAATGTTTATATTTCTATTACTAGCTCTAGCTTCTCGGTTTCCAAGCCAGGCCTGCAAAGTTTCCCACTTCTAATGGCTTCTAATTTTATTCCAGAATACGCTTCATTGCCGGACACCTCAGTCGGAGGCAGTTCTGTGGCCACTTTGGCGAATATAGCCGAAAGTACAGGTGAGTTTGTTTCCAGTTCTGATTTCGGATGAATATTAAAAGAGCAGTGAAGTGACTGTCCCGCTTTTAAGAATCGTTGAAGACATTCCGGGTGAGAATCGGATAAGAATTGGCCAAGATATAGGCTTTGTTTTGGGAAATATTTGCATTCCGAGCGATTTTTTCACTTTTCCAAGGGGTCTCCCCAGAAAAAATGAGAAAAAATCGAAAAAAAATTTTGTGATGAGATTTTGATGTAGATTGATAGATATTCCACATTCCGCATGAAAATCGGATGAGAATTGGCCAAGATATAGCTTTCCATTTGAAAAACAAAATAGCGTCCTCCTCCTCGATTCTCAAAAGTTGTACTTAATCAGGCAATATTTTGATCAATTTTAATATTAAAAAAATAACGCCCTCCTCCTCGATTCTCAAAAGTTGTACTTAATCAAGCAATATTTTGATCAATTTTAATATTAAAAATAACGCCCTCCTCCTCGATTCTCAAAAGTTGTACTTAATCAGGCAATATTTTGATCAATTTTAATATTAAAAATAACGCCCTCCTCCTCGATTCTCAAAAGTTGTACTTAATCAAGCAATATTAAAAATAGCGCCTTCCTCCTTGATTTGAAATTTTGATTTTTTCACCTTTCCAAGGGGTCTTCCCAAAAAAATTTACAAAAAATCTAAAAACAAACATTTTTAATGGGGTTTTGCTGCAGAATGATAGAGAATTGATTTAAGAATCGTTTAAGACATTTCGGTTTAGGATGAGAGGGTCTCCATAGAAAAATATGACAAAAAAAATCTGAAAATGGGAAAACTAAATTGTAATATCGAACCTTTTCAGCTGCTGGCTCTGTGGAGACACCCACGGGCAGTGTGGTGAGGCGCTACAAGCCCATCTCATCCAGTTCCTTCGACGAGGGCAAGCCCATGCGACGCATCTCGTACCTTCGGGCCACCAACAACGAGGCGGACTTCAACGCGGAGGCGGCAGCAGCCGCAGCAGCTGCAAGTGCCGGAGGAGAAGCCTCCGGGACAGTAATACCAACTATAAGTGCACCCATTAGCATGCCCATTCCGGTGGCAGCGGTGGTGGAGCCGCAGAAAACGAAATCCCTGGTGGAGGAGCATCCGGATCCCACGTACGATGTGATTGGCGGGACTGGCGGTGGCCATGAGTTCATAGAGACGCCCAATGGCCTGGAGGATGTGCGTTTGTCGGCCCATGGCAGTCGACGAGCCTCCATGAGCAGCGACATGAGAAGCAGGTTGGTTCTGGGCTATAAATTTCGATTTTTCGGAATAAAAATTTAATGTTTTTGGAACATATTTAGCATACACATTGATGCAGAACTAAATGGCAAGTATGTGCCCAACGAATTGGAGGCTTTTGAGACGGAGATTGAGATTAAATCCTCCTGCATAAACGGAAAGGTACGAATGAGATATCTTTTATCGAATTAATCTACAAAATCCATACTTTTCAGCGCATGTCCGAGTACCGATCGTGGCGTCAGGTGAAGCTGGAGATCAAAGGCGATCTGTTGCGCATCTACTCAGGCCGTCATGGAAAATCGGAGCATAATGTGGGTTCATCCCTCATCCTCCCACTGCAAGGACATATTATTCATCACATTTTATATCCACAGGTGATAGAACTGGATATTAGAAACTTTAAGTTCTTTGACGAATCGCTGGACAAGAAAAAGTACTTGATTCGCATGCAGTCGAAGCCCTCGCCCACTGGCGCTCACCTGGCCACCCTGGGCAATGAGCTGAACCTGGACGACGGACACGGGGACAAGCTGCTAACCTCCTCGGGCAGCAGCAGTGTCAACGAGCCCACCGGCGGCTCTGCCCTCTCCGCCTCTACGTCCTCATCCACCAACAGCAGCAGTGGTCCCTACACGGAGATCCTGTTTAAGACCAAGAGCAGCAACGAAATGAAGCGTCTGTTCGGACTGCTCCAGTGGAAGGATAGCTTGAACTACGATGATGTAAGTTAATCTGAAAGGATTTGATTTTATCCAAAACGTTTACTTACTTTTTGCTGTCCCCAAACAGGATCACCAAAACAAGCAGTTGGCGGAACCGCAAAAAACCGCAGCCAGTGCCAGTTACTTGGACGATTCACCAGCCGGAGGAGTGGCCGCCGGAGCGGACAGTTCCCCGCTAAGTTCCCATTCGGGTGGCTTGGCCGAGGCCGCTGGCGGACATCATCATGTCTCGGCTCTGCCGGCCGCTGCTGCCATTGTGGCTGCCACCAGTGACTCTATATCGCCGGTGATGAAGGCCAGGAAGTCCTCTTCCCACAAGCACATACCCGATAAGGATCTGGGCTCTCCCAAGTCCAAGAACTGGAAGGATCTGTTGTTCCGCCGTGGCGGCGGTAGCGGTGGCGGCCAAGTGGCCCACCACGACCTGGCTTCGCCCTCCTCCTGTCCGGCCAAACAGTTCGGATCCATCGGCGTGCCCCTGCGCAGCTGTCCCATGTCCAAGCAGTACCCCTGCGTCCCCCACCTCGTGGAGGTGTGCACAAACATTGTGGAAACCAAGGGTCTCAGCGTGGTCGGAATTTATCGCATTCCCGGCAACAAGGCGGCCATATCAGAGCTCTCCGAGCTGGTCAACACCAAGGACTTCCAGTTCGAGAGCTGTGCCACGGACGTGCGATGGGAGGACGTGAACGTTGTCAGCAGTTTGCTCAAGCTGTTCATCCGCAGCCTGCCGGACGCCCTGATGCCGGCCAGCTACTATATCAACTTTATCGAGGCAGACAAGAAGGCGGGTCTGGAGCGGATTGTCCTGCTCAAGGAGATTGTGGAGTCCCTGCCCCGGCATCCCTACGATACGATGAAGCATCTGATCCGCCATCTGTGCCGGGTGAGCGACAATTGTGAAGTCAATCGCATGGAGCCCAAGAACCTGGCGATTATCTTTGGACCCTCGATAATCCGGACACCGAACGATACCCTGGAGACGGCTGTGAAGGATATGAAGCACCAGTGCCGGATTGTAGAGCTTCTGGTCACACAGGTGGGTGTAGGATGGTGAATTTCCATAATCCATAAACCCTTTAACCAACAAAATCCTCTTTCTTCTCCAGTATGAATACTTTTTCGAGAACGGAAGTCTGCCTGATCTGGCGGACGTGAGCGGAGGCAGTGCAGCCGTGAGCGCTGCCCAGCCGCAGCAGCAGACCCAGGAGGACCAGACCAGCATGCTGCTGCACAATCTGTCCAAGATTGAAAGGATCACCGAGCGGGAGACGACGCGAACCTCGCGTTTCATTCCGCAACTGAGAAGGAAGACGCATGGCAAGCGGGGAGTCGTCAATTCGGACACGTACTCCGGCGAGAGTGTTGTGGTAAGCGGAAGCTCCTCCTCCAGTACCATCTCCACCATCCACAACCACCAAAACCACAACCACAACCAAAAGCACCACAATAGCAACAGTAGTAGCACCACCAATACCATCACCACCACCACCACCACCACAACCACCACCACAAAAACCATACAGCAACGTCGGGCACAGCGCAAGGCTGTGCAGAGCATTTGCGATCAGGCTCTAATCCTCTTCCTGCCCACGCCCTCCTCCTCCGCCTCCGCCTCGGCCTTGGCCAACGCCACCTTCTCCTACGCCTCCCCGTCCCCTCTGTCCGTTTCTCTTCCCTTTCAGTCGCTGGATTATGCCAAGGCGAGCAGCACCACCAGCACCACAAGCACTTCCAGCAGTTCGACTCTTCACAGCGGCAAGGCCCCATCCTCCGGCTCGACAACATCGTCCAGTTCCACGGCCAAGTTTAGCTCCTCCTCGTCCTCGGCCTCGTCAGCCACCGCCGTGGCCATATCCTCGTCCTCGACATCGACCTCCTCGAAGCTGCTGAGCGCCACCACCAAGAAGCGGACCACGGGAGGCGGTTTCCTCGGCTCCAGATCCGCGAGAAAGGCCAGTCTCGACGAGAAGGACTCCGGCAGCGTGGACTCTGCGGGGAGTATGGGTCTAAGTTTGGGCCTGAACCTGAACCACGCCAAGGAGCAGCAACGCAGCAGCGTGGATATATCGATTCTACTAACGGACGACGATTCCAGCAGCAGGTTAAGTGATACGGGTATTAAATAGACTCTAACGCCTTTCCAAGTATTTGAAATTAATGGATTTTGAATTCCGATTGCAGGATCCATGTCGCTGACCACCATTACGGACACTTTGGACAGCAAGCTGCGTAACCTGCGCAGCGGCTCGGAGTCGAATGACGAGAACGGATCCCCGGAGTTCCCCAAGAACCGGCGCCACACCCTGGGCCAGCCCCTGCACATGCACTCCGAGAACATTCCGTACGCGGACGAGTCGCCGGAACGGCTCTTCCACCAGTTCTGCAATCCCCTCGACAGCGCCCCGCTGTCCCTGCATCTGAGTCGCTCCTGCACGGCCACCAATACCATAGGCTCCGGCTCGGGCGGAGCTGACGATGAGAAGCCATCGAAGCAAACGGTGGCCCCTCTGCCGCCCAGCCTGCTGAAGGCGGCGCACAAGCTCCAGCACTCGGCCACGGTGCCCATACACCAGGGCAGCTCCACTGCGCCGGCCAGCGGAGCGGCCACACCCACTGGCAGTGGTTCGGGAAACGGCGGAGCCGGGATTGGCAGCAGCGGGAATGGCGGGAGCTCGAAAAGCATTCATCCACGATTCAGTAGCTACATGAACTACAATGCCACCATCGCCGGCGGAGTGGGAGTGCCGGGGGAGCGGGCCACCGGCGGCGGGTCGGCCGCCTCCGAGGACGACTCCGAAGGCTCCACCACCAGCGATCCCAAGGAGAAGCTGCTGCTGGGCGAGCGCCCGTCGCCGTCGTTTTTTCTCGAGCGCTACAACAAGAAGAGACGCGACCACCGGCTCTTCCGCTCCGCCAGCTTCAATTGCCGCAACTACTCCACCAGGCACTTGACCAGCAGCCAGCCGGCGACGGGCGGATCGGTAACGGTGGGCGTGGCCTGCTGCCAGGCGGTAAGTAATAGCACCGCCTCCGTCAGCACTGGCGCTGCCACCGGCACTGGCGCTGGCCTGACCAAGGACGAGAAGACTGACATGAATCTGACCAAGAAGCGCCAGATCCAGAACAAGCAGAATCGTTCCATCAAGCGCCGCCACACAGTGGGCGGGCCACACGACTACACCACCAGCTGCTCCAACCACATCCGCGGCGGCCACGACCTGGCGGCTATCAACTACAACCATCACAATCGCCATCACCAGCAGCAGCTGCTCAAGCTGGGCAGCTCCCAGGAGCAGGGGGCTGCGGCGGCGGAGACGACAACCACAACGACTACGACCACAACAGTGCTGCGCCGCCTGGGAGGAGGAGCTAGTGCCGGAGGAGGAGCAGCTCCCTCCGCAGGAGAAGTCAATGTGGCTTTGCCCGTCACAGGATCCACAAGCAGCAGTAATACCAGCACTAACAACAACAATTCCCCACAAAGCGATGGCAGCAACGGGAATGGAGGAGGAGTCGCCGGAATCGGAGGAGGAGTCATAGCTGGCGGTGGAGGCGGCGGTGGAGCTAATGCCGCCCCAGTCCTGGGAGGCAACCAGACCAGCAGCAGCAACAGCAACAGCAGCAGCAGCAACTCCACCCCCATTAGCAGCACCTCCAGCAGCACCAGCACCACACCAGCTGGCGGGGATCAGGTCCTGGAAGTGGGCATTCGCATCAAGAACATAAATCGTGGACGTTTCTAAACAAAAAGCACAGACTATTAGACAAATTAGAAGCCTAGTTCGGAAAGGATACTAGGACAAGGAGACTTCAAACCCCATCAAGACGAATTTTGCATGTCCTCTACAAGAAACACATACACTGACAGAAAAGAGAGAAACTAAACTTGAAACCACACTCAGAGAAAAACGAATGTCAAGTAGCTAAAGCTAAAGCGGTTTAAATTTAACGAAATCCCAAACAAAAAGGCTTACAGTTTAACAAAGAGTTTACCACAGGGTATAAAAAACTTATATTTAAAAACAAGTTACGTAATCGGCTAAAAAACAGTTGAAAAAGTATTAAAAAAAGGTTTAGAAACAGGGTCTTAAAGAAAGATCTTTAAATTACAATTGGTTCTTTGATTCAGGCAGTCAGTCAGGATAATCCTTTGGAGAAAGTCCCCGAAAACTTTGATGGATTTTTCAAAAACTTTCTCCAGTTTTTAAAGGCTTTCTCCGAAAGAAAATCAAACCTAAAGAATCCTTAGATTATCGTATTTCAATATCAATGTGCAGTTGCAAAAATATGTGTCCAAAAAAGCTATAAAAAAGGCTTAAAAAAAATGTATGTTGAACGAAAAACATGATCAATCAAGTTTAACCAAAGCAGAGAAGTTAAATTTTTAGTATTACCAACATTATTATATCAAGATTATCAAGATATATAATTATATATACCTACCTATATAAATGTATACAGAACATATTCATGTGCAAATTCCAGGGGGAGTTCCCGCCCAAACGGTAGGACTCCTCACTAAAAAAGGATAAACAGGATCTTTAAGCAACAAAGCAACGCAGAAGAAACAATCTTAAATGAAATCTATCAGGAGCTGAAACAGAAATAATAATTAAATAATACAAAAAATAATTTATTCGCACACAAACACACAGGAAACACACACACAGACATCAAGGAAAAGGGAACCAAGAGAGATAGCACTAGTACGGCGAGGATAGAGACGGCGAGAGTTATTTAGAAAGAGACAGCGAGGACGGATAGAGGGAGAGAGCAACTATTTTGTAAAACGTATACAACAAAACACAGTGCAGAAAAGAATCGCATAAATAATCCCTATTATATATATATTATATATTTGTAAAATAATCAACGCAACAAATTGTTAACCATATATATATATATATATAAAGATATATATATATATATATTTATATATATAGACACCATATATGTACACCTATGTATAGGAAACAAACATACAGGCGCCTGTCCGGCCGAGTCCAAGTCCTTGCGGGAGAGCCATTCAGTTATTCGTTTTTCTCAGTGTATAACTCTGTTCTGTATGCCTGTATGTGTGCGTGTACCTGTTGTAAACAAAAGAAAGTGAGAGATGGCGAAAGAAAGGGATAGGAAGAGGTATTTAGAGAGAGATAGGAAGAGAGAGAACGATGTAGAACCCATTTTTTGGTGCCTTAAATTCTTTGCTTTAAATTTCTCTTTTGGAAAATTGTTTTTATATTTTATTCTCCTCTTTTAAAACCCCCAAAAATTACTTTATTTTGTGGAGAAGGCGGTGCTGTTAGAAAATGAATGTTAAAAATAATACAAAAAAAAAAAAACAAGGAAGGTGCAGCCGACATATAGAGAATATATTTAAGTAAAAAAGTTTAATGAAACCCGGACAGGTGGCCAGCAAAGCAGAAAACCGAGAAAAAAATGAAACTATATGTTTGAAATTATGTATACACTTGAAGAAAAAAAGAAAGAGAAGCAGAAACGCAACTAAATATGTTTACCAAAATGTAATAAGCATAAAAATGCGCAAAACGATGGCATAAATTAACATTTACATATATACCATATATATTTTTGTGTAGTTTGTATATGATTTTTGTATGATTTAAGATTTGTGGAAGATTTCTGGAAGAATCCGAAGAATCGGAAGATTCCGAAGAACGCATAAAAGAACGCAAGAATGGAAATGATAAAGAGAAATAATTAATTAAGCAATTAATTATCCGTTAGAATATATATGTATGTAGATTTACACACACAAGTGCATACACACACACACACTTACACCTACACCTACATCCGTACTGTATAGTATTTTTCCCATATATTTTTGTTCTACTGTATATACGATTTAATTTTTTTAGTTTCTCTTCGCACATTTTTTTTTTATTTTAAAAACCCTTCCCACCCACAGACACCAACACACCTGCAAACACACACACATATATATATAGAAATGAAAAGATATATATACACCGAGAGAAAAGAAAAAGAAACATTTATATATTTTGTATGCATTTTGTTTTGTTAAACCGAATGATAGAGAGAAGGCGAATAAACGATAAATGATAAATGGCAGGAGAAAACGTATATAGAAATAACCAGAAAGCGCGTAACGTTGCTATATAAATATTATTATTAAACTAAAAACAATTTTTTGTTAGACTTTAGGTAGTTATTTTTTAAAAATTGTATTTTCTATTAAATATATATTTTATTTTTTTTTTGCGGATTTCTATAAAAATTCTATAAGCCACGGCACAATAATAAAAATGAAAAGAAAACCAACAACAAACAACAACAAAAACAACAACCAATATTAAGAATAAATTGTACAAGGATAAACCAGAAAAAGAATAACCAATTTGTTTAATTAATTATAGTGTATTTTATTGTAGTGTATTTATTGTTATATCTAAATCCCTTGGAATGTTATGTACAATGTGTTCCCTTTAGAAGGATATTACGATCTATAGCTTGGCCTGGGGACCTGTTCCCGATATCTTGTAGACGAACTCGTGGGCCACGTCGTAGTGCGGGTTGCAGCTTTGGCGGACGCGCTTCAGCCAGGCCCGTATCTTGGGGTACTTGATCCTGACATCGTAGTCAGCCATGCCTGGAATGGGAGGGGAAACTCTATTAAATATTCCCTTCTATGATTGGTAAGAAAGATATTCCAATTTCCCAAGATCCTTTTCATAGAGGATTCCCAAAAAGGACATCGGGTTTCAATAACCTACGTGTCTGTTCGATTTCGCAGGCTGCAAAGATATCGGCCACCGTCAGGGTGTTGCCGGTGAGAAAGTCCTTGCCCTCCAGCCACACCTCCTCGACCACGTCCAGGTTGCGCTCCATGTGCATCCGCATCACCTCGATCTTGGCCTCCGTCGGCGTCTTGCCGGTGAGGAGCGGCTCCAGCCACACCGTCCGGAAGTACATGGCGCAGGTCAGCCGGAGGGACATGTGCTGCCACTCGAGGAACTCGTCGATGCGGCTCTGGTCCACAAAGTACTTGGGATACAGGTGCTCCGGGATCTTGCCCTTGGCACTCAGGTACCGCAGGATGGCCACGCTCTCCGCCAGCTTGTAGCCATTGTCGTGGATGCAGGGGACGCGCTGGAAGCGGTTAATGTCCCGTTTGAAGTCGTCGGTCAAGTGCTCGCCTGGTGGGGGGCAAAGGTCGTGGACAGATTAGATACGAGTCGAGGGTTAAGGGGGCTTGACAAAGTGCCCTATGGACTCCCCCTGCTTACCATTCCTGAGCGCCACCACACAATCCTCAAACGGCATATTGCTCAGCCGGAAGATAATCAGCAAAGCCCTCGAGGGCTGCGACATCAGGTCGTAGTAGTAGCGAATGGGGGCGGACATCTTCAGGTTGGTTGCCTGCCTAACGGGAGCTGCAAAACACCGCAATTAATCAATTTTAATCCAATAGATAAACAAACAGAGGACGCCGGTCCAAAGATCAAACACGGATCGATGTTGCAACCCCAAACTTTGTTATTTTTTCCTCCCGAACTGCGACAGCGACTCACCGCGGACAAAGTTTTCTGGCAAACAAGTTCGAGGGACAGAAAGGCAAAGCTAGAAAAGCTAAAGCTCCAACTGGGATCCAAATTAGCTGTGCGATTGGGGAGAGCCATATACGATAGATAGATAATCAGCAATGGAGAAAGCTTTTGCTGGGTGCGTGCCAAAGCAATGTGCGTGGAGCTTTCTCAAACTTGCCGAAAAAGGGAAGATCTTTGTTGTTCTCCTCATACTTAATTTATGTCTTCAATAATATTTACCATCTTTTCATTCCGAAAAGATTTACATTACTAGCTACTAAAAATTCCTTTAATTATTTAATTTGGTTAAAAGAAATTAACATTTCCCATATAGTTTAGATCAGAACCACCCAAGCACCTGGAATATGCAACTGGAAACCCTTTACTGGAGCCCAGAGAGAACCTTCTGCTCTCCCACAAACTTCTCTCTCACCTTCAAGCAAGCTAAGCGTCTCTTGCGGCAGCATCCGCTCTCATTCACACCTCTTACCGTTAGCTGATCTCCAGTTCTTTTGCATCTTCCAAGCATTCCAAGCTAGCGCATTAGTTTTTTGGCTGCCTTGCTTTTCGGGTGTTTATATATAATTGTGCTTAATAATCAGTGTTTTAGTAGTAAATGTTTTAAAACTTTGACTCTATCCTTTTGTTTAATATGTAATGAGGAATTACAAGCATTTCCACAGTTAAATTCGGCCGGGATTAAGCGTTTGTTGTCGTGTGTGATTCCGCGTCGGTTTTAAAGTAAAAAACACCTGTGTTTGCGTTGTAAAAGCGTTTAAATCACTTATAAAGTTAATCCCGGCATCTTGGGTTATCTATTCCGTGTCTGTGTCTAATTCAACAAAGGATTTTAATGTAATTTGCGAAATGTAATTGAATTCGCTAAAGGTGCTCCACGCGGCAAAGAACAGTTATCTGGTGGATGCGTTCACATTTTCCCGATGCGTGCATGGAATGACGCTTGGAAGTACGTTTGAAAGAGACGCATGTATGTGGAGAGGAGGAATGTAAGGAAGTACAGTTGAAGGTAAGTTTTTCTGTTTTTTCTTTTATGCATTGTACTTGTATTAACCCTGGGCAGTGTCGCTGATTACCGTTCAGGGTTAAATATTACGTATACGTATTTATTTTATATATTTTGCTTATTTTTCCATTAATATTTTTGATTAAAATCCATTAATTAATGGCGCTTGGCACTAAAATTAACTTTAAAAAAAAACAGTCACCCTTTTTAGGGATTCTCTAAACTTACTCCTAGCTCTTGTCACCTCCTCAAAGGCCATTTTCATTTGCTCCTCCCCATTGGTGAGTCCCAATAAGCTCGCCAAGATCGAGGTTGCCATTCCGCTGAGATTCCAACTCCTCCCAAACCGAGTTCCGACCGACGAATGAATGAAATGCAATTGCAGGTTTTAAATTTATAAAAAAATCTTTTAACAAAAAATCGGTAAAAAAATATAGAATTGCGAATGCCCTGTAATCTCATTGCGAAAATGCAAAGCAAATAAATGGAAATATAGAAGCGTAAAAAAGAGAGCAAGGCGAAAGATAAGGCGGGTTTCCCCTTCTACACTGGAAGAAAACGCATTCCATACGAAAATCCAGATAATTATAAACAAACTTTGATGTTTTTTTGGAGGAATAATAAAAAACCGGTTGAAACTGCTTAGGAAATCGATAAGAGTTACGTTTCATTCATCCCCTTGGCAATCTATAATATATATATTGTATATATATATATATATATATATAATCTAACCGATTTTGGGGCATTGGTAACAACAAGTGTGGGATAGAGAGCCTTGCAGGAAGGTCTCTCTTATCGCCCGATAACCCAAGATTGTTTACCTTTCAACGGTAGTTAGTTATTTTTATACGATTCTGAATGGATCATCTGATTTATCGTACGATTTCGATTTCTATACCGCTTTCTATATAATATAAACCCGAAACCCTAAAAAATACCCTTTAAAAAAAGCGTAGTATTATTAATTTATTATTATTAGTAGTATTATTTATTTATTGATTTCATCTTTGCTGTTTTTGTACTTGTATACATTTTTATGCTATATATTATATATGTATAGTTTATATATTCATTATAATCATATATTCGTGTGGGGTGTATATATATATGTATATATAGATTTCTGATCTTGTAACTGCGATGAAGCGGACAGAGAGAAAGGTACATTTACAAAAAGTCACGATTAGTCACGATTAGTCACGATAAATCCACAACATTTAGGCTCAGTGTAGAGAGAGATCACACAGAAGGAAATCGAGATATCAAGATATCGAGATATATATATATATCCACATAATACCATATATAATTGAAGGGTACTTGACTTGACTTTATTGTTTGGCCTTGATTGTTACACACAAAAGGATATTAATCGCTGGTACAGAGTTTTTTTTTCATTTAAATCGGAACTTGTTTCCCTTTCTATATATCTATATATATATATATTTCTTTGATTCTTGTCGAGTGCTTTTAATAAATTTTCAAAAAGCCAAAGCCTGTTGGCACTTTTCTCGTGTGTTTTTTTCTCTATATATTTCGATATACTCGTATATTTTGATAATTTGCTTTGATATTTGATGTGATAATTTCCTTTGTAAAATATATATATATATTCTTGTATATTCCATATATTATTCTTTGTTTTTTTTTAGAGAAAAAATTGTGAATTTTCTGTTTTCGTTTTGGTTTGTAAAAGGATTTCCGTATAAGGATTTCAATCTTTTGTCTAGAGTCTAGAGTCTTTTGCATTTGCGGCCCCTGTTTTTCAGTTTCGATTAGTTTTTATTTGTTTGTTGGGGATATGCGTGAAGAGATTTTCAGATTTCAGGAAGAACCTACATATAGTACATTATAGTACACATTAAAATATATATATTTTACGACGATATAACGATATAACGAAGACATCGATCGAGAAACGGAAACGATTCCTACACATATTTATTGTTTATTTGTTAATCCAGTTTTGTGTTTTTGTTATCTTTGGCAAACGATCTACAATCTAAGATGCTTTTCTTGCAATTAATTCCTTTTATGGATTTATTTATTCTCGATAATCATCTGCAGCTGAAGGACCAGGCTGCGAGCCAGTTGAAGGACAGCCTGGGCATTGTGACGCTCAGCCATTTCTGCAAAACATTTCAGGGATTAAAATCCAAATCAAGGATCAAAGAAATCCTTAACTCTTACCATTGAAAAACTTGATGACATCGGTAAAGTCCATGCTGTTAGAGAGGATGATGTCGCGGTAGGTCTCGAGCAGGGCGAGAGCCAGAAATAGGACAAAGTGGCCGGAGGCGATATGCTTGGCCGCCCAGATCACCTCCCAGGTGGCGAAGACGTCGTCGTAGACCAGCTCCCGCTTGAAGTCGAGCAGGAACCAGCGGTAGCAGAAGTAGAAGTGGGTGTAGTCCCCATTCGAGTCCATCAGGTCGTACATTTCCGAGTCGAGGATTTGTATCAGGGATCTTGATAAGAATTGATAAGAAAAGAGTTAACTAGAGATCCTTCTAGATTGGTATAGATTGGTATCCTACCTCATGTTGGCAAAGTGCATGTCCATTGCCCCGCCACTGGGAAAGTTCTCGATCATCCGCTCCATGAGCTTGCAGAAGCAGCTGTAGCTGAGGGACTCGTCGTCGAAGATGACCAGGAGCGGAGCCACCAGGTCGCACATCCCCTGCATGTAGCCGACGTCCAGGTGCTCCCACACGTACGTCGAGATCACGTTCCGCAGCTTGTCCAGGTTCTCGTTCGCGAAGTACCAGTAGTTCCTGTCGCACCTCTGCACGTCCTTCTCGATCCGGTGCAGGTTCAGCCCGAACTGCTCCAGGAGTTCGCTCTGTTGACCAGAATTATCGGTTTTATTCCACTTTAGAGAAAGCTTTAGAAGATTACTTACACTGTAGACTCCTCCGTTGGAGCTGGCTGGGGAGGCACAGGCCGACTTGGGCTCCTGCAGAGCATCCAGATTGGATCCAGCTCCAGCTCCTGTTCCTGCCGGCTCGCTGGGCGACTCCTCGAGCGGCGACATCTGGTCGCCCGACTTGGGATTGCGCTCCCAGTTGGCAATGTCCACCGATGCCTTGGTGATGATGACGGCGGCCGCCTGTTGAGGCTTCACTGGGTCCTCGTCCTCTGGAAGCTGCAGGTCGTCGGCGCTCAGGTACTCCGGGCTGAGGACGCTGCGAGTGGTGTTGGTGGTCTCCTGGGCGCCACCCAAGCCCACGGTCTCGTAGGAGGAAGCGGTGGAAGTGGAGCAACTGGGTCCGGGGTTGGGAGTGTCTTCTGGGTCCATCTTGACCAGCTTCTCTTGCTTCTCCGCCTGCTCTGGCTGCTCCTGCTCTAGGTCCAAGTCCTCGTCCAGCTCATTGAAGCTCTCCCCTTCATCCACGTGTCCCGAATCCGTGCTGGTCTTCATCGACCGGGGAATCGGCTTGACACTCAGGTGCATGCCACTCAGGCTGGTTACCAGCCCCCCACCGGCTGCCCCTGCCCCGGCGCCCTCCTGCTGCTGCTGCTCATCAAACTCCAGATCGCCCGGATCGGATATATCCGATATATCCTCAAACACCTCGTTCTCCAGCTCCCCGCCGGCCAGGTCCAGGTCCACCGCCCTCACAGTCCTCTCGTTGCCGCTATTCGAGCCGGAACTCAGCTTGGCCACCGCCCGGGCCGTCTTCTCCTTCTCCCGCTGCTGCACAATGGCGTCCACCGCCAGCCACTCGCTCATCGTGGTCTCGTAGTAGTGCTTGCAGGTCTCGTCCTGCTTCTTCCGCTCTTCCGGGGTGGAGCCGAAGGCGTAGTGTCCCAGGAGGTAGGGCCACACCTCCTGCCGCATCTCCGGCTGGACTCCGCCAAAGTAGACCAAACGATAGAACTCGGTGGCGTTCTCCAGGACTCCATCCACGTTAAGGAGCTCCCAGCGCTCCTTGGTCAGGCCCTCCTCATCCGCTTTCACTGTGAAAAACCAAGGATTTCCATCAGATCGGATCCTTAACGCGATGGCTACTCACTTTCTGGGGTAATCCTGCCGTGAACCAGTCCCGAGAGATGCGTCCGCACCGTGGAGAGGTGGCGGCAGTAGGCCAGCCACCCATAGAACGCCCTGGAGATGATCTGGCGCCGCATCGTGGAGCAGACCATCTCGATGCTGGTGCTCTGCTGGAGCATCTGCTGCTGCTGCTGCTGCTGCTGGTGGAGGAGGTGCGGCGACTCCAGGGGGAACTGGTCGATGGAGAGGCTCTTGTTGGAGCAGTCGCTGCTGCCGGTGGTGGAGCAGCTGCTCAGCTGAGCCCGTCTCGGGGTGCTCCGCACAAAGTCCAGGATCGAGTGGGTGGCGGCTGGAAAAAAACCCTTAAAAGATGTCCTTTTTCTCTATAAAAATTTATAACCCACCGAACTCCTCGTGGCGGCTCTTGCTGACGATCCGAAAGACGTAGTCGATGGGAGTCTCGTCCACCGACTCCATAACGGAGGGCAGGATGCGGCGACGCATGCTCCGGGGCCAGAGGAACATCTTCCCGATGCCCCGCTGCGACCAGAGAGGAGGATCCAGCTGGCCATGTGGGAGGAGGCCCGTCTCCAGGCAGCTGAGGAACTGCTGCATGTGTCCCCCCTCCGGGAAGTGAATGGGTGGACGCTGGACCCCGTCCTGGCCCACCAGGATGACGGTGCCGCCGCTGTCCTCGCCCCGGCTCTGGTGGCAATGCACGTAGACGATCTCGTCCACGTTGATGTTAAGGGCGTAGGCCCAGAAGGCATCCTTGTCGATGTCCTCCTCCTCCTCGGCCTCATTATATCCGTTCATCAGCTGGTTGGGCGTCCACTTGATGGTCAGGGTCTGGATGTGCTGATGGAGGCTGAGGTAGCCCGGCATCGGCTCCGCCACATTCTTGGGCAGGACGTGGACGTTGTTCTTGCCATAGAGGAGGGTGGCCTTGGCGTTCTGGTGCAGCGACTCCACGTAGTCCTTGGCCACGCTGGCCGAGGCGATCGACTTGAAGGAGCCGCTGCTGGCCTCGTCCGAGGAGGTGTTCAGGCTCCGCTTGAAGTTGATGATCGCCGGCCGGGAGCAGGTCGACGAGGAGCGGCGACAGGAGCTGATGCGATGACGTTGTACCTAGAGGGAAGATGAAGGATGTCATCTTACTTCTTCTTCATCTTGGCTTCTTTTATTTCCTTACCAATTCGTCGGCGTGGGGATCGGTCCAGTAGTGATCCGCTGTCTTAGCCCGCGTGAACTCCAGGGCGCAGGGACCTACCAGCAGGGAGGCCAGTATGGAGCCGTAGTCCGGATCGGCCACCAGGGAGTCGCGGTCGTAGAAGCTGCTCGCATTGCTCACCAAATACTCGATGATCTTGGTGAGGCGCTTCTCGTAGAGAGCCAAACGGATCCAGAGATATCTAAGGAAGGATAATCCAGGTTTCGGTCTTTCTTGACAGGAAATCTCGCTCCAAAACTTACTTCAAACTGGCCAGGGACATGCTGGAATTGCTGGCACTGACACTGACGCTAACGGATGTAGAGGATCCTGTGGCTGCCGCCTGGTTGCTCCCCGACATGGAGTGGCTGCTGCTCTTCTTCAGCATCGGGGGACGCTGGAAGCTGTCGGAGCTGCTGGAGGAGCGCTTGCTGGGATCGCTCGCCTCGATCTCCTGCACCAGCTTGCTGATGTGCTCCGCTTCCGGGCAGCTCTTGGCGATCTTGTGCAGCAGCGCCGTCGTCGAGGAGGTCTTGAAGAGGCCTAGAGCCCTCCGGCGGAGTCCCTGACTCAGGCAGGCCTCGACTGCCCCACACAGCGAGGTTACCGAGCTGCTCTCCTCGTGGACGTACTTCTTGGTCACCGCCTCCTCCATCAGCTGCTTCACCTCCTTCTTCACGCTGGCAATTAGCCGCTCCTTGTAGTCCATGGCGTCTGTTAGGAGGGGAAGAGAGGGGAGAAAGCTTTTACTTTTTTACGAATCTTTGATGCGGAACCCCCCATTCGGAAAGTATAAATTTCTAATCAGTCAATAAATAGTCCATCATAGCCAGGAATCTCGTGGAAAGTAAACCCCCGTTGGGCTATGGAAAGAAATCACACAGCGATGGCCACGCCCAGTCAATATGGGTGACCGCCCCCATCCTAGAAAGGACACCCCAGGAGAGTGCAGGACTCTGAAACTCAATATGTTCAACATGTGTTGACAGCCACCACCCCCTCTTGGTCATCTCTGTCCCGGAAACATGCGTCCACAGGGTGTCCTTGTGTCCTTATTCCCGCCCCCTCCTTCTGCTCGTTGACCACGCCCACTTTGCTGATGAAATGCTAATGGCATTTGCACTCTCAAAATTCCTGATGGCTTCCGGCCACGTATAATTCCATTTTAATTAATTGTTTTCCATTTAGAGCGAGGATAGTGGGTCCTGGTTCGGGGTCCTGGTTCGGGGTCCTGGTTCGGGGTCCTGGTCCTGGTCCGTGTCCTACCGCAGATGCTCGTCCATTTCCAGATACAATTAAGGATTGAATGGTGGATAGTTACGTATTGGATTTGATGTATTTTTTCGTGTCCGTATGCAGATCGGATAACAAATCTGATGGACGGGCCATAAACCACTCGCCGTTTGCCATTTTCAATTCTCAATCCCATAAATAAACATAAAAGCATGATTGCTAGTGGATGGTGGCGGGTTAAAAGGATAAAGGATAGTGACAGGATGTGGAAATTGATTGGAAATTGGTGGAAAACAAGGACGATAGGGAGTATAAGGAGGCATAAAAAGGATTCTAAGAGCTCCCTTTTTGATGCCCGTTTAATCTTTATCCAAAGATTAATTCATTTTCAAAGTCTACTCGCAAATGTCTTTAAAAAACCTAACAAGGAATCGTAAAAAGGACTCCCTTTTGATGCCCGATTAAGCGTTAATGATTCCATGATGGAATATATTGGTTTTCGAGGGTTTCCCTTGGTCCTTGGTCCTTGGTCCGAGACTGCACTTCCCACTGGCAGTTTGATGGCCCGAAAGCCGCCAGCTGGGCCAGGATGAGTTCATTATGCTCCTGGCCAGGGGTAGAGGGTGCGAGGGTGCGAGGAACAAGGATGTGGCGACAACAAAGTGCCTGGCGTCTGAACCGCCGACCGAGTTGTCGCCATCCAGTGTCCTTGGAAGTCCTGCCAGCTAGCAGCTCGCTTGAAAAAAGGTTGCCCCGTTTTAATTGCTGCTCTTTTGTTGCACTTTCTCCTCTTTGCTCCTTTCTCCTCTTTCTTTTTTTCCTGCTTGTAATTAGCATTTAAATGCTCTCTATTGAGGCCATGGCAACAAGTTTTAATAACTTAATTTCCAGTAGCACAAGGCGGCAATGGCGGGGCTTCGGCAGCCGGAAAATGCAAATACGAGTATATCCTAGATGGATGGTTGGGAGCTTAATAATCAAAAGCCAGCAGGACTCGAGGGAGGACATGGAGAAAGTTTCTCGCTCTCAGTTACCGTTTCCCATTTGCTATTTACTTTTCCTACTTTCTCCTGATTTCTGTTTTTATTTGTTTGCTTGGCCTCTGCCTCTGCTGGCAATGTCAAAGGAAAGTAAACAGAATCAAATCTCCAGATAATTTATGTTTTGCAAAAAAAAATCTAGGACACTTTGCAAGGATAAATGTTTTTTTTATGAAAAAAATATAAAAATCAAGGATATAAATGTAGAAGAACCAGGTTTCAAAGGACTATCTGGCATCGGTTTTTGGTTTTGTGAAAACTAAGATCGCTTCTTCGCGAAAAAAAGTAAGAAATCCTTTGGTATCCTTGAACAGGATGCAGGATAATGCATAGAAGATGACTCCAAATATACAAATCAAGGATATAGAGCTGGAGAAACCAAACTTTCTTTCATCAGTTATGATTTTTGTGAAAAACTAAAAATTTCTTCTTCAGGAAAGAAATAAAGAAATCCTTTGGTATCCTTGGACAGGATGCAGGATAATGCATAGAAGGACCCCCACAAAGCTATAGGAAGTCCTTTGGAAAAGAATTTCCAACTTTGAGGAGATAGCATCTGTGACGTCATTTTTATAATTCGCAACCAGTTCTGCCAGCGACTATATAAGGAGGCTCGCTTCATGGAAAAATTTTATTTTTTTCTTCTTCTTCAAAAAATTTTTTTTGTTTTTATTGTTTTTTTTTTGTTTTTAAACGTAATCAAGGCTTTATACATATATTATTTATAATATTTAAATAAATTAAACCATAAAAATGTTTAAAATTTCCTTGGATAACTTTTTCTAATTGAAAAAGAATAAAAGACCCATAGAATCCATTGTTCTTCTAGTAATTCTACCCCATATCCATGTTTTTAGTGGAAAATAAAATCTTATCCTTTGGTATTCCTGGCCAGGATGCAGGATATTTCATAGAAGGAGTCACGGAAAGCCAAAAAAACCCCTTGGAAGTGAAGTTCAAGACTTGAAGAGACATGATTTGAAATAAAATTTGTATAATTCGCAACCAGTTCTGGCCCGGGAAGTTCTGGCCTATATAAGGAAGCTTGTTTGAGGAGAAAATTTTTCCATCAACTTTTTTTCTTCTTCTTTTTATAATTTTAAAATAAAATAATCAATTAAAATTTCTATAATCTCCTTCTATTTCTAATATTTCCGATTGAATACAAGCATCCATTGTTTTTTCAGTGATTTTTCGCATCTTGCCACGTGTTCTTGCCACTCTGTGTTTGTCCTGCGGTGGCAGGACTTTAATGACATTGGCACTGACCACGAAATAAAGTTGGAAACCCTTCGGGATTGGACGGCAGTGGCCACATCATCAATGACCAAGCAGCAGGACCAGGACCAGGCAGCAGGATAACACAGAGAAGCGAATCACAGAGAGAAAGTGGGCGTCCCAGGGACCTGCGGGACATCGTTTCACCTCTAGAGCGACCTTGATGAGAGCTTTATGAGAGTCTCGGTCTCGGTCTCGGTCTGGGTCGCAGTCCTGGTTCTATCTGTGGACTTGGTCCTGGTTAGCGATTATCCCACAGGGATTCGGATGCTGTAGGTCAACGCAGGACGCAGGACACACAAACACAACTCATATATTCACCGCAAATGCCAGTCCGGGCCATTCCGCACCGGAAAGGATGAAGAAAGGTTGCAGAAAAGAAGCCATAAAACCGAATCCTCAAAGCTTCCCCGGCATCAGGTAAGTTTTTACACCAGCTCCTGGCTTTGGATAAAGCAATAATTGTATTTATTGCAATTTTCAAGACTTTTTTAAGGAAGTTTTCAAGTATTTTAAGGCTTTTTTTAATGCGAAATACAAACTTTAAGCCTTCTAATTGCTTTTGAAACTTTTGTGGAATAAAAACCACAAATAATTGTCACAAATTGTCAACCTTCGAGCTAGTTTCATTCAAAACAAAGTGTCGTGTTAGTATAGTCCTTGAGGACTATATATTTCAACTTTTAACTAGAAATGAGTTGAAAAAAAAGCTAAATAAATGCACATTCGTAGTTGCTTTGACTTTGTGCGAGTTTTGTTTATTATTTCTGTAGATTTTCAATGCAGAAAGCTGGAAACTGGAACTGAAAGTTGAGTTGCTTCCAGGAAATAATCTCCGCAAACTGCAAATCAAATTGAAATCAAAAACCAATTAAAGGAAACAAAACATAAACTATTCGAGTTCCAAGAAAAACAAATGCAAAATAAGAATAGTAGAAGTTTTGATATCAAAAACCAAAGCAATTACTTTGTATTTATTCCTAATTAAAGATATTTATTTATCAGAAAGAATTTCAGGCATTTAAATTCCATTTTCATATCAAAAACCTATTCGAATTATGTTTTAATCCGCGTTTATAATTAGATTTGTTGTAAGGGAAAGTATAGAAACTCATTACTGCGAAATAATGGCATTAAAAGGAAACTAATTTCGCATTAAACCGTTGCAGGACCCCCTGAAAGCCCCAAAAGCAAATCCAATATCAATTAAAAAACTTTTCGGCTGCAATCAATTCTCCAAAAGTCGCTCTTAAAAGTCAAACAAAAAACAGAGAAAAAAACAGAAAATAAACAGAGTGTATCGGAATTTACCTTCGAAAAAGGAAGCGAAGCTCTACAAGGAACTTTATCAATTATCCTCCCGAACAATCAATGGAGAAATTTAGCTTCAGCGAAAATCAATTTCAGTTTCTGCCAAGTTCAGGGATTTTTCGAGGGGGAATCCTTACTCTCTCGAAGGAGGGGAAGTGGGGAAGGAGCAAAGAGTCCTCTTCCTGTAATCGTAAATTCATTTGGTCCCCCACAGAAATGGCAATTGATGGCTTAAACAGGCTCAATAACCATTTTGGCCGAAACCTTAATTAAGGGGAGCGGAAAATTGAAGGGAAAATTGAAGGAAAATTTAGGGAAAATGTGGGAAAGCTTTTCCTGCTCCTGCTCCTTCTCCCTCCCCTCTTCTAGCCACAAAAGCATTTTAAATAAAATTCCATTTTCTATTTTCATCGGGCTCCGAAATCGTTTTGCCTTTTTTGTGGCTCGCTGGACCGGATTGTTGCCCAGGTTTTGCCCTTCAAACAAAAAACCGAGAGAGAGAACAAAATAATAAAAATAAAAATAAAATCCTCTTGGCCATATTTATAACCCAAAAGGTGGGGCTTCCGATTTAGATCTCCGCAGCTCCTCAGTCTCTGCTTTAATTTCGATTTTGATAGCCTCCTAAATATGGCTTTTAAAAATCTTACTGATTTTTCGCTTTGGATTCCAACCATCTGGCCATATTTCTTGCGACTCATTTATGTAATGATATAAATGCCTGCCAGTTTATTATCAAAACGACAACTATTCTGATAGAATTAAGATAAATACTTGATTGCAAAAAGGCCAGGCAAAAGTTTTGCAAAAAAAAAGCGAAGCAAACAGCTGGCAAGTCACTGGAAAAAGGAAATACTAGCTAGAAAATGTAGTTCTTCTGGAAAAGATCATCTTTTAAGGATAATTATAGTTTCTAGCTGGGTTCTGCCTAAATTTTCCTTAAAAAACTTTTGAAAATTGGCAAGAAAATCCTCTATTATATTCCTAACCCTATCCGGTTTCTCTTAGTGTCTCTTGCCCCATTATGTTGCTTTCTATCGGATCTATATCTGTTGCTTTCTGTGTTTTTTTTTTTCTATTTTTTTTTTTTTGTGTTTTTGTTGTGGTGCGTGACAAAGTTTGGGACTCCGAGTTTGGGTTCGGGTTCGGGTTCGGGCTAGGGCTATCTCTCCCAGAGAAAAAGGTACCCAGACCCGCATAAACAGATAACTAAATAGATATATACATATATATATATATATATATGTATCTGTACAATTTTATATATATCCGTATATGGGGGCAGATGTGGGTGGGGCCGAACTGCGACATTAATTACAGTCTAATGTATTGTATTGTGTTTGGGGTTGTGTTTTCTGTTTGTGTTTGAAATGTGTTGTTGTGGCTGTGTGTGGGGTTTTGGCCCTAACACGCAAACTGCATTATCATGTTTTGGTTTTCCCCTCTTCTGTGTGTCTGTCTGTCTGTCTGTCTGGTGGAGACCGCAGCCAGACCGAGGAAAAAGTTCACCAGGATTCCAAAGCGGGAATAAAAGTAACCAGAAGCGGGTAAGAGAAGAGGCTAGTCGAAGCTGGAAACTTGGCTAACAGGGCAAGTTTAATTGAAAATCTAAATGGGTCTAATAGAACCTTTTTTAGGAGTTAATTCTAGTTCGATTCTCTTCAAAATCTATTAAAATATTCGAAAACAAAAACACCAAACTCTGACCCCCCCGGCGTATACTTGATATTACGTATACGCCACGTAAGACCTGAAAATTTATACTTATTCCCCAAAAATCGCATTTTTCTTAACGGTTAACAGTATATATTTTATTAATTTTTTAACAGATCTTAACACGAAATACCATTCATGAATCAGGGCTTCCCTCTTCTTTCTTCCCTTTTTTCGATCAATATTTTATATCTTTTTAGATTCAAAATTGCATTTTGTTTCCAAATCGGTTGGGAATTGGCTCAATTATTTGAATAAAATTGTTCCAATAGAGGAAATTTTCGATTTTCAAAATCCGGATTCATATTTCTGCATTTTCTCATCCTTTTTCTTGAATTTTTAAGTATATTTTTGCTTTTTTGTATCCGATTTCGCACCAGGATACCATTAAGGAATCGGGAATTTATTTGCTTTCCATCATAATCAAAGATTTCCATTTAATCGAAATGTAAACTTCTTAAAATCGTTTCAAACATCGCCTATAGGCATTTATATCCTTGATAGAAATCCGATTATTAGATAGTCCTCGAAGATACAAATTAGGGAAGGTATCACTCCTCCCGATTGGAGGTGAATAAAACAAAATATAGCTGATTCGGTAGAGAGTATCAAGTTAGAGAATAGAGCCACTGTTAAGGATTATTAAAGAATTTTATCAAAAAAAAATAATTAAAGAGAAAACAAAATAAAAATAAAATATAAATAAACGGATTAAATTTTCCGAGCGTCGCCAAGTTAAAATGGACAAGATTCCACCGTTAAAGTTTATAAAACAATTTTATAAATAAAAAAATAAATAATTAATTAAGATAAATAAATAATTAAGAAAACAAAGAAGAGTCCCGATTGAATCCCATAACTTAGTATCAAAACAGTAAGGTTGTAGGGTCCAAGGTTTGGTTCAAATATTAAATATTAAAAGAAAAATAAAAAAAAAAAATAAATAAATATCTCGAGAATTATATCCAGACACAGAGACAGATGAGTGGCAGAGACTGAGGCGAAGGCAGAGGATCCAAGCCTTTCTTTTTGAAGATTTCAAATAAAAATGAATAAAATATTAAAATGAATAAACTTTGAAAATGGATAAGCATTAGGAGCACTGAATATTCGACTTCAAATTCCAAATTGAAGCATTATATACGCCGTAAGTAGGTTCCAAGGGTTTTTGAGATTAAATTTTAAACTTTAAAATAAAAATAAATAAATAAAAATAAGCAAAGAAGATCCCCATAACACTCCTGGAGTTGGGTCCATGAGAAGGCGAAGGGTATATAATAAATAAAAGATTAAAATAAAATAAGAAAAAAAGGTTTATTTAAAATATTAAATATTAGCAAAAAAACAAAAATTTTAAATCAAAAAAAAATGTAGAATTAAAAATCAGAAGGAGCTTTCAAGTAAGTTCGGTTGCAGGGTCCACGGTTGGTTAATTTTAAAAAGAAATTAAAATAAAATGAAAATAAAAATCGGAACAGAGAATTAATCGGAACAGAGAATTCCATCTGCGTGAACATGCCACAGATTTTCAGGTTAAATTTTAAATAATTAAATATAAAAATGAATAAATATTAAAATGAATAAAATATTAAAATGAATAAACATTAGGAGCACTGAATATTCGACTTCAAATTCCAAATTAGAAAATTATATGCGTCGTAAGTAGATTCCACGGGTTTTCCGATTAAATTTTAAAATATCGAAGGCACAAAATAAAATAAAATAATAATAAATAACCGGAACGTATAAAAAAACTTCTTAACTGCTTGGAATGCAGCAAGTAACTGATTTTAGATGAAAATTGAACCTCCTTTTATACCGAATTTTGTCCATTTACCAACATTCAGGGCCTACTTGATGATTCTGAAACTGTTAAGTTTAACAACACGGAACTTTATTGAACCTTGCAACACTGGCTTGAGTGTTAATCAAAGAAACTGATAAGCCTATTTTTAAATGTTTTTTTCAACCCTAGTTTTGGTTTTACAAAATACAAAATTACAAAATATTAGAACTTAAAGCCAGAATCGGAAGAGAATCAGAAGAGAATTGGAAGTTAAATTATCGGCAATCTTATAGCTAAAGTTTTTCTTTTGTAGGTTTACCTTCCGAGGATATATGCTTTTATGCATATGCTTTTAATTGTAAAATACGAAAAGGTGATACTGACATTTTTAACCATTCCATAGAGTATATTTTATTCATTTTCCAACCGATTTCAAAACAAAATACCATTCATGAATCAGAGCTTTATACTGCTTCGATCTGCATCAAAGAATCCGAGAAGCAAAACAAAAAAAATTAAGCTGATTTTTCAAAATTTTGAAAGGGGTAACATCGTCATTTTTTCAAAAAATCGAGAAAAATTTTTTTGTTTTCTTTTCGTGATATTTAAACAAGAATCGAAGTAAAATTAAACCCTGATTCATAAATGGTATTCCGTTCCAGGATCGGATTCTTATTTGAAAAGATATTCCCGAAAAACTAAGCACAAAATTGGGATTTTTCAATTTAAAAAAATGGGAAATATCTATTTTCAAAAAACGCATTTTTTTTATACCTTCGATACAGTATATTTTATTCATTTTCTAACTGATTTTGAAACGAAACACCGTTTCTGAATCAGTGCTTCAGCCTTTTTCGATCTGCACTAAAAGATTCTAGAAATCGAGCAAAAAATTTTTATCCCATTTTTTGAAAATTTTGAAAGGGGTACCTCTTATGATTTTTTTAAAAAATCGACTAAATTTTTTTTGTTCTATTTTTTTTACCTTTTGATGCAAGTTAAAGGAGATTGAAGCCCTGATTCGAAAATGGCATTTCGTTTCCAAATCGGTTGAGAATTAGCTGAGATATTGGAATAAAACTGTTCAAAAAATGGAAATATTCGATTTTTAAATTACTTGACATTACGTATACGCCACGTAAGCCCTAAAAGGTCTTTTCGTCTTTTTAAACAGTATTTCTTGAGTATTTTTACTGAAAAACCTCATTTTTTCTTTAAATCTTCGACCCTTTCAAAAAGTGTCATGCCTTGAAAGGCTTTTGGGAAGCAAATTAGATTCGAAATGAAATTGAATTGATGCGGAAAAATGAATTTCCATGCGGCTGCCCCGAAAGACCAACAAAAACGGTGGAAAAAACGTAGATTCTTTCACGAGCGAATTAACCAGGAACGTATGCATTTAATCAAAGCGTGAAAGGTCGATCTGTGAAAGGTCAGGGAGGTAGTTGGGCGATTCAATTGAATTCATCATGAGAGTGAACCTCCCTCCTTAATTCCATAGTGACGCCCACGGCATTGGGAGTAGCAGTCGTAGCAGTCGCAGGAGCAGCGCAGGAGCAGCGCAGGATGCCCTCTGACATTTGGTCAAAGAGTGCATTTGATGCATTCGAAATGGGATACTGTTAGCCAGGCTTAATTATCCATTCAGTGGGCGAGTCCAGCAACTCCAGCCAGTCCAGCGAGTCCTTTCTCGCAATTGGTATTATTTAATATATAAACGGAGACTCAGACTCTCCAATCTGCAACCCGGATTTGTGGCTCACCGTTTCTGTTTATTATTCCGTCTCTGATTCCGTTCCAGTTCGCATTTCGCGTTTCGCGAATTTCGTTGTCCGGGGGAAAAGCTGCTTAAATAACCGGCGAGCGGAGTCCTGGTTTTGCATTCGGCTCTTCCTCTATTGCCAGGACAACCGGGACCGGGAGTGCAAGTCACAGAATGAGGGAATTAACGCAAAGTTCAGAGGTCAAGGGGAAGCTGTCCTGGCTTGGCTGCCCGAGGCGGTGGCGGAGAAAACGCGCAAATGGAAAAACGGGTCGCATATAATTTTAATTACAAAAACCAACAAATTGCATTTGCCCACGGCATTGGGGGAGCAGGATGAGAAGTATTCTGTGGAAAATACCCAAACAAGTAGAACCGTATGTCCTGCAACAGGACCCAGAAACGAGTGCAATTTAAATCAGGACAACAGAATGACATCAGCTGGCTTTGACTTTGACTCAAAGGGAATTTTCGATTTCAACTGCAAATACAATATTTATTTTTCAATCTACCGATTCCTTTCGATTCTATTAAATCTTGGCTGGGATGTCCTTTTACCTTCCATGTCCATCCAACTATCAATTTGGAGAAAATTCACAAGAAAATAAAAAGAATTGCCAACAATGCGATTTCTTTCTCGAAACGTTTTGATTGACGTTTCGGAATGTTTCTCTTTGATATTCTTTGCTCCCAGATCCTTTCTCCATGGTCCGAAAAGCATTCCATCGCAAAGGAACACGAAAAGGGACACGCAAACAAGGATGTAGGATAAAAAGGGAGTCAAGGAGCAATGGATTAAAAGGCGGGACTCAAAAGGACGTGCCAAATGCTGACATGTCGGGTTGAACGGGAAATTAACGATGACCAGACACTGGATTTTTAATTTTGAAGGAGCCCGGTCAGTGGGGCAGCTGACTGGCCTTAATATTAATGGCTCTGACAGGACACACATGACAGGATAACGACTCTGCTGCTGACAGTAAGCCCAGCAAGCACTTTGATGGCAGACCAAATACCTCTTGAAAATCTGAGAAAAAATCCAAGTCATTCTTAGTTCTTAGATTTTTCTTTCTTTTTTTTCTATTTTAAATTGAATATTTTATGAAATTCATAATTTTGAGCAGTTTTTTAAGAGCCTAAAAGTCCCTGGAAGTACTTTATGGAGAGTACTTTTGCACACACGTGTCCTGCCACGCACACACGTTCCACAAGCTCACAGGCAGGACAGGCAGGACAGGCGGGACAGGCAGGACAGGCAGGACTCTTCATTTGACCTCTGTAACTCTGTAACTGTCAACGGGGCGTTAAGTGCTCAGGCTGGGACTAGGACTCTGACTAGGACTCTGTTTCTGGCTTTAAGGTGGCCCAGAGCGAGTGGCTTTGGAATTACTTTCAAGGGAAATGGAATTACCAAAAAAAAAGAAAACATTAAAAGACAAAGTTTTCCTGCATTTTAAGGATTTCTAAATATTTCTAAATAAATGATACTAAAGAAATATCTTCTAGAAACCCTGCCGACCCTACAAAATGTAATAAAAACTAAATCCAACTCGAAAACTCAAACAAAACATAAAGCAATCCTCTAGATAATCAAGGTCTGTGCCGCCTGGTGGCATTGAGAGCGAACGCTTTTAGCCCTGTTGAGTCCTGGCTCAGAGTGCTCGACTCTTGACTCTTGGCTTTTAGCTTTTAGCTTTTAGCTTTTAGCTAATGCCATAATTGAGCAATTGATGACGGCCACATCATCGTCATCATCATCATCGTTGTCATTGTTATCATCATCACTAGTTGATATGTCGACACGTCATCGCCATCGTGGCTCGTGGGTGGCACGTGTGGGTGTGCCTTGTGTTGGGCTTTGTGCATCAGCTGTGTGGCAGCCACAAAGCCGCCAAAGTCATCCATTCAGACAGCCAATTTCCGCCCATTACGGAGAGAAGAGGAAAGGAGAGGAGAAGCAGCCTGACCAAGGCCGGGCAATAGCAAAAGCAATAGCTAGCTAGGAAAAACATAAACAAACGCCCCCGCCTTGGCGGAAGGACTACGGGACTACAGGACTACAGGCACTCCCGTCGTATTTTCGCTGCCACACGCAGGCCACATCAATGCTATGGAATGTCAGGCGATGCGATGCGATGCGATGCGATGCCGCGGAATGCCATGCCAGGCAATGCGATGCGATGGCCATTGTCTACATTTTCATTCATAAAAGTTTTACGTCCGCCCGATGGCGGTCATCAAACTGCCGCCGTTGATGTCCAGGCCGTATCCGGGGCCATCAGTCAGTGTCAGGCCCGCAGTCGTGGCTCCCCAGGCATCACGATAATACAGAATGCAGCCTGATTTCTGGCAAAGGTTACCTGGGAATGCGTTTAAGGTAAGAAAATCAAACAAATCTATATTTATCAGCGATTTAAGAAGCTTCTAAGTTGGAAAATTAAGATCCCGTAACAGCGAATTCTCATTAAATATTAAGAAATTCTTGGCAATATGTTTTGCTATTTGATTGAAAAATCTAGGACAGGCACTACAAGACGAGTTCCTAAATGATTTCCGAGATTTTCCATCATTCTAAACCCAAACCAGGGTCACTTCAATCAGGTCTTGGCGAGAAATCAATTAGGAATTCAAGGCAATAAATTATGATTATAAAATAGCCTTCACGATGAGAATGAAGCATATCAAGCGTTCTCTCAACTGTCAGTCCAGATTATCCTGCAAGCAAACAGCCAATAAATTGTGCATCGAAAAAAAAAAGATAAAGTTGTACTAGAGACTAGAAGAGGAAAATGGAGTAACTCTACTATAAGACACCCGGTACTTTCGTACTTTTTGGTCTTTCTATAAACAATGTACAAGAATTTCTCCTACTAGAACCTCTTAAAGCATAACATTCTACTGGAATTTACACTCCTTGACTGTTTTTTTCGTAGTTAAAAGCAGTTTCTGAAGTTTCGTTGCATTGATTGTCAAGGATTATCAAAGATTACCAGGATAATGCAGAATAGACAATAGACAGTAGAGTGTAGAGAGAATATCCTGCCACCTGCCAAAACAGACTCTCATATACCATAAATATGTATTACGCATTATAAACGATGATTGCATAGAGCTTTCAGCGCTGCTATTAATCGCTTTAGCCCCGGCCATCTGCCAGAGTCACGAAATTCCAGCTGAAGCTATGAAAAATATGGAAAAAATATGAAAAAACGACGCCTGAATGCAGCCATTATCTGGCTTTGGTTCTGGCTCTGGCTCTGGCTCTGGCTCTGGCTCGTACACGTGTGCACCGCTCCAGAGCCAAGTTTTTTGGGGTGGACCCCCGTTTCGGTTGCCATAGCCACCTGATCCAGAACCCGATCTCTGGCAGACACGTGTGTCACGAATAATTACGAAAATGTCACATCTTGGTTGTCAACGAATATTACGTATACGCAGCGTATGCCGAGTGTCGTTTGGATTCTATTTCTGCGGCCAAAATTTGCTGAAAAATCTTAAAAAAAAAACCGAAATAACAGCAAACCCTCCATGAATGCATTTTTTGCCATTTTTTTTGGTAAAGTTGTAAAGTATAAAGTTAGGAATTTTAATGGCTGCCAATTTGGGTTTCATTTTTATTACTCATACGCAGGGTTGACCTGCTTTATGCTTAATAATAATATTCATAATTTGTTTCTAGGGAGAATAATCATAAAAAGAGCGTCATTTTGTTTGGTTTTCTATTAAAGAATAGAAAAATATTACTCATACGATCTGGTGGCTGCTTTTTTTCAACTTTATTCGAGTTTTTAGAGAGAAATTTGTATAAAAACGTTGTTTTACGTTTATTAGGATAGTATTGGTATGATTTTGAGGTTAATTAGGATAATATTGAGATGATTTTGTAGAATATATCTGTACATATAATTGTATCTGAAAAATATTAAGTATACGCCGTGTGCTCAACAAAAATGTTTCTTTATCAAATAAACCCAAAAATTATTAATTTATTTTACAAATTTCATATATTTCATATATTTTTAATCAAAAATGTGTTTTAAGGAGCACATTTGGAGCCAAATAAGGTCCACCCTTGTGTGCATTTCAATAGAGACGTTGTGGTAGATGTTTTATTGTTGTTTTTTTTTTTTTTAAAGCGGTGGGAGGAGGGTAGCATGCGGGAAAGGTAAAAGAAAGTGGGATTACTTTTATTACCTGCACTGGTTTGCACCATTTTAATGTCGTCTCCGTCTCCGTCTCCGTCTCCCTCTCCGTCTCTGTTGCGTGTGTGTTTTTTGCGAGTTCTTTTTTGTTATTTTGCGCGCGTGGGTGTGTGTTTTGGGCTTGCGGAGATTGCTCAAAGCTTTTCACCGTAATTCCGTACCTCGTCCTGTTCGCACGCACACACAAGCACACACACTCGCACACACACAAACTTAGACACAGACAGATACGGGCGCGTAAAATATATTTCGAAAATTTGTATTTGTTTTGCGTATGCCGAGTGTTTGCGCTGACGCTGGCAGCAGCGCCGGCAGAGAGCAAAGTGTCGCCTGTGGCAGCAGCCTCTTTTTGTGTTTTTTTCTTTCCTCTTCCTGCTACTCTACTACTAACTTGGCTTGGCTTGGCTTGGATATTGTCCTGCAATTTTTGGGCAACTAGTTGCGGTCCTTTATAAATAATTTCGATGCCGCCGGGATGGTGGTGGCGGAGGAGCAGGCAGCGTCAGGCTTTCCTTCCATCATTGACTCACTGACACACACTCAGACACACACACACTGACACACTCAAATAAAAACACATGAAAAAAATGAATAAGATGAGTTTCGAGTGCTTTTGGCCAAATTGTTTTCGAGGAAAAACGCGTCTGCACGCGACCAACTCCGCAAACCAACAACTCATAAAGACAGGTCTTGTTCTTTCTTGGACCCCGTTCGAGTTCGCTATCCAGTTCCAACACAACATGTTGTGTCTGGCCGGAAAGTGAGAGAAAAGACCGAAATGGAAGCCAAAATGGAGGCAGCCATTGACACAGAGACACACCAACACACCGACACAGTAACGGGCGCCAGGCGAGACATACACTGACACTGTAACACATACAGCCCCGACAACCAGGAAGCCATAACAGACGGCGATAACAGTAACAGCAGTAACAGGAGCAGCCGCAACAGTGATGCCGGTTTGGGAGTGATAAAAAGTGAGTACCAGAATATTGTTATACCAATCAAAAGCATTTGATTTTAAAGAAATTACAAGTCTTGAGCGAAAAAATACATAATAGATGTATTTACTAGAGTTCAAGCCATTCTTAACCTGCTCATCTCTATTACCAACAACCGCAAAGGTGAAAACGAAAACCCCAACAACAAAGTAACAGCAACAGCAGCTGTAATAACAGAAGTAATAACAGTAGTAGTAGCAGCAGGAGGCAACAGCATTACTTCCAAATAACAAAAAAGCAACAGCATCTGCGGGAAAATAGAGATGAAGCGTTGATGGGTTCTCTTGCCTTTCCACCTTCCCATCCAGCTATTGCCAAACCGAGTACCGTTACGTTGGGTTACATTTTCTTGTTTCGTGTTTCTTTGGCTAGATGATTCCATCTCGTTCGCTCTCACTTTCGAGTAAAACAGTTCAGGATGATGGCTTAGATGTCCTTTTTTCTTGACAAATACATAAAATTTAGATAAAATATATGTTTTATGTATATATAATACATGTATATTGTAAATTGAACAGGTTTCTTTTAGTATAAATCAATGCTAAATGACAGTTTTCTTTAAAGAAGAAGTTTTCCATTCAGCCCTAAAAAGTAGGCAATGGAAAATTTTAAAAATCTAGCTGTGGGGAGTTTAAGGAAAATAAGTGTAAACTTTGGCCAAAACGCTTAATAATTAGTTTAAAGTAATCAAAACAGTTCTTGTAGTTTTTTCTATTAAAAAAATTGTGCTAAATAATATTTATATTCATATTTTTCATCTTTTAAAGACTTTAATGTTGCATTTGTCCCCTAATTCTTTTCTTTGAAGTAATTTTTGTGTCGTGTAACTATTTTTTCCACCCTTATTGTCTCACATGTACTGTGTTTCTTGTCCCTGTATTGGGGTGGCAGTTTGCTGACGTCGAAGCGCAAAATCCAGCCACAAGCAACAGGGCAGCGTGCCAGGATGCCAGGATGCTGAGGCGCCCTGCTGTGCGGCAGCCTCCCCCTTGGGGCACGGGGCACATTCCTGCCCCTCGTCAGAGGCAACAGCGGCAACAGAGAAACCAACTCAACCACTCGCCTTGCACACAAGTCTGCCCCAAATTTTGGCTGAAAACATTTCGGTGTAATTCGTCGGTGGCTGCCCTTGGAGTTTGCGCTTTGGACGTGTCCCGCTCCACCCTCTGCTGGTGCCCCAAATCCGTTCCGCTCCACACCCACCACCCTCCCTCCGAGTTGCCGCGAATTATTAGGGCGCTTAACATAACCTGCTCACTCTGGTTTCTTGTGTACCCAAATATTTTCCAATTACGGGCTCAGGTGTAGACGAAATGCCTGCGCTGGTCCAGGACGAAATTTCCCTGCTTGCTACCAAGAAATTCACCCGAAAAGCAGGTCCTGTAAAAGATTTCCAAGTGCCAGATTAATTCGCTTTTAAAAGGATTTAACTTTAATTTTGGGTATTACGAGGGGAGGCCTAAAATGGGACTGGGATGGCTATATCTCAACCAATTCTCATCCGATCCTTGAAAGGAATACCTTAAAACATTGGTAGATAGATTCCCTATCGATCTTCATCAAAATATAGACGAAAAGAAAACACTGTATAATCTTTTCTTGTAAACATTTTACATAATTCTTGTTTATTTGGTTTTCGAGTTGATGTCTTCAGTAAATTATACATTGATCGCTCTGGTTTCTTCACGTGTATTCCTCGAATCGGTTGGGTCTTTTGGTGTCGCTCGGACCATAGGATATCCGTAATATTCATCCGTAATAATATATGCTATATGTGGTTACAATCGTGGTTTAACGTAATATTATATTGGTATATTTTAGCTTAGCTTGATTACGATACAATATTATGTATTTATGCCTCAATGTACTCCAATATTTTTTCCAGTGAAATCGTTTGGTTTTTCTTTCGTTTTCTTTCCATTTGTATTTTTTTATTTTTTATTTTTGAATATGTGTATCAAAAGTGTGGCCAAAATTTTGGGTTGGACTTGACTAATTCATATTCGTTTGCCTCTCGACCCCCTGCCCTGTGTAAAATATATCTTCTATATCTCTCTCTAACGGTCTGTTGCCTGCCAAAAACTCAACTTTTCTCTATATGTATATATTATATATAAACGGTTTTCGATTTGGTTTCCGTTTTGGTTTCCGTTTCCGTTTCCGTTTTTGTTTTTTGTTATTTTTTAGCGCTTACAAAAATATCAATATTCAAAGAAGCAACAAGAAATCACATTAAGTTTTTTTTGTGTGTTTTTCTGGTTTTCTGTTTTTATTTTCTGTTTTCTATACACAAAAAGCGTGCTACTCGCAATAACTTAGATATATATTTATCTGCTCTATAGTTCTCACCTCTAAATATCGTATAAAGTATATAGTATATAAGTATATAGTATATATAGTATATAGTATATAGCATGTTGTATGTAAACCCTGTGGAGGGAGTTTTGGTGCGCCTGCACTTACCAAAGAAACAAACAACACGGAAAAAAACAAACGCGACTTGGCCTGAGACTTGACAGAAAATACAGTGGCGGTTATAACAATGCATACAGTTAACACATTCTCTTCTCTATATACGTATAAATATATATGTTTCGGGTATATAATAATATATATATATAAATATTCTTCTTGTTCAATAGATATTAATATTTTTATTTAATTGCGGATCTACACTCACTGCTTTTAGCCAGAAATCATAATAATCTGCGTGGGTGTGTCTTTGGGGTGTATATTGTATAGTATATATTCTATATATATATCTGATTAATTGCCAAATCGATAACATAACATTAACAACAGTTTTGGCTGCATTCGCAACCACACAGCATTGCTATCCGTATAAATATATAAATATAAACATATATATCCAGATGATATCCAATACAATATCCAATATATATATATGTGATCTCTTCCGATCATTCTCTTTGCGATTCTATCGAATATACAAAACGTATAAATATGCAACTGCCTCTATATGGGGTTCGTGTTTCTTCTCACAGTGTATTGTATATATCATATAATCGGTACAAGTATAAATAGTTTATCTGTTACGTTGTTCGTTTTCCTTTTGTTTTCTCAGGTCACTACAATTTCCTTAAATTTTGCCTAATATTTCGTTTTTGTTTTTTCCTAAGCGATTCCCAGCCGTTTCCAAAAAAAAAAAACACATAAAAAACTCCAGTGAGAGTCTCTTCTAAAATTGCATTCTCTAGTGTGCAGTTTCTCTAAGCGATTCTAACTCCGTTTCTAAGGATCTAAAGGATCTCCAGGTGCTGGCTAATTGGTAGATACATCTCATGCTCAATACTGATCGGGCTCCACTCTGTCTCGTATCCTCTCTACTTGTTCTCAATGATGGTCTGCAGCTGGAGCACCAGACTCCTAGACAGCTGCAGGATCGATTGGGCATTGTGACGTTCAGCCATTTCTGCAAAACATTTCAGGGATTAAAATCCAAATCAAGGATCAAAGAAATCCTTAACTCTTACCATTGAAAAACTTGATGACATCGGTAAAGTCCATGCTGTTAGAGAGGATGATGTCGCGGTAGGTCTCGAGCAGGGCGAGAGCCAGAAATAGGACAAAGTGGCCGGAGGCGATATGCTTGGCCGCCCAGATCACCTCCCAGGTGGCGAAGACGTCGTCGTAGACCAGCTCCCGCTTGAAGTCGAGCAGGAACCAGCGGTAGCAGAAGTAGAAGTGGGTGTAGTCCCCATTCGAGTCCATCAGGTCGTACATTTCCGAGTCGAGGATTTGTATCAGGGATCTTGATAAGAATTGATAAGAAAAGAGTTAACTAGAGATCCTTCTAGATTGGTATAGATCCTACCTCATGTTGGCAAAGTGCATGTCCATTGCCCCGCCACTGGGAAAGTTCTCGATCATCCGCTCCATGAGCTTGCAGAAGCAGCTGTAGCTGAGGGACTCGTCGTCGAAGATGACCAGGAGCGGAGCCACCAGGTCGCACATCCCCTGCATGTAGCCGACGTCCAGGTGCTCCCACACGTACGTCGAGATCACGTTCCGCAGCTTGTCCAGGTTCTCGTTCGCGAAGTACCAGTAGTTCCTGTCGCACCTCTGCACGTCCTTCTCGATCCGGTGCAGGTTCAGCCCAAACTGCTCCAGGAGCTCCACGCTGTAGACGCCGCCATTGGAGCTGGCCGGGGAGACGCAGGCGGACTTGGGCTCCTGCAGGGCGTCCAGCGAGGCCACCACTGTGATGTCCTCGTTGAGGGGCGACATGAGACTGGTCTTGCGGGAAGTGAACTCCTCGGTGAGATCGTCGTCCAGGGCGTCCAGCGAGGCGGCCTCCGTGATGATGACAGCAGTGGCCGGCTGGCTGGACTCCTCTTCCGGCTCAAGGTCCCCCTGGGCGTCCAACCGCACGTCGTCGGCGCTATGGAACTTGCTCAGCTGGCCCAGAGGCTCCTCCTCCTCGGTGAGCTTGCCCTCGACCATGTCGGCGAACTCGTTTCCTACCGTCTCGTAGCTGCTGGTGGATGGGGAGGACTTGATGCTCAGCATGAGGATGTTGCCGCTGCCATCCAGGCTCAGGCCCAGCTCGTTCTCGGTCTCGGAGTCCGCGAAGCAGTTCTCCTGGAGGCGCAGTGGCTCCATGGTGTCGATGTTTTGGAACTCCAGAACCAATTGCTCGCTAAGCTGGGGGATCACACGACCCTCATCCACCTCTGGTTTCTCCAAATCGTCATCAATCTTCACCTGCAACTCCTCCTTCTTCTTGGGATCTGAGTCCTCTTCGTCTTCTTCCGCCTCCTTGCCCAGTTCCGGCTCATCGAAAAGGTCTCCTGGATCGGAAATATCTGAGAAATCATTGTCGTCGAAAACTTCGTTTTCTCCCTCGTCCAAGATCAGGTTCATATCGTCCTCCCCATCGCCTAGGTGGTCGCCATTTCCCCGGTCCCCTTCCAAGCCGAACTGGCAGCAGCCGTTGGTGAGTTTCTGGTGGGGATTCAGGGAGTTGGAGCTCTTCGCCGCCTGCCTGGCCTGCTCGGCGCTCAGCTTGGCTACGGCCAGGGCCGTCTTCTCCTTCTCCCGCTGACGCACAATGGCCTCCACCGCCAGCCACTCGCTCATCGTAGTCTCGTAGTAGTGCTTGCAGGTCTCGTCCTGCTTCTTGCGCTCTTCCGGGGTTGAGCCGAAGGCGTAGTGTCCCAGGAGGTAGGGCCACACGTCCTTCCTCAGGTCCGGCTCTACGCCTCCAAAGTAAACCAAGCGATAGAATTCCAGCTCGGTGGTGATCACCCCGTCCTCGTGCATGGCAAGCCACTTCTCACGGGTCAGACCCTCCTCATCGGCAGCCACTTGGGAAAAAGGAAGAGATATTAAGCATTCTAGCAGCCAAAGAGAATATCCTTACAATCTGGCATTATCCTGCCATTCACCAGCCCCGAGAGATGGGTCCGCACGGTGGACAGATGGCGACAGTAGGCCAACCACCCGTAGAACGCCCTGGAGATGATCTGCCGCCTCATCGTGGAGCAGACCAGTTCGATGCTGGTGCTCTGGCTGGCCTGCATCAGCGGCGTCTCGCAGCTGCTCTGGTCGATGGAGAGGCTCTTGCTGGAGCAGTCGCTGCTGCCGGTGGTCGAGCAGCTTCCCAGGTGCTTGCGCCGCGGACTGGACCGACCCAGTTCCAGGATAGGATGGGTGGCCACTGAAAGGAATCAAAGAAGGAGAAAAGGAATTTATTTTTATATCCTGTTCTTCTATAATTTCAGTGCCAGAAATAAACTCACGGAACTCCTCGTGCTGGCTCTTGCTGACCACACGGAAGACATAATCGATGGGTGTCTCGTCCTGACTCGAGGATCCTGCCTCCATAACCGATGGCAAAATGTGACGTCGGACGCTCTTGGGCCAGGGGAACAGCTTCCCGATGCCCCGCTGCGACCACAGCGGAGGATCCAGCTGGCCGTGGGGCAGCAGACCGGTTTCCAGGCAGCTGAGAAAAGCCTGCAGATGCCCGCCTTCCGGAAAGTGTATGGGCGGCCTCTGGACCCCGTCCTGACCCACGAGGATGATGGTGCCGCCGGTGTCGCCGCCGCGATTCTGATGGCAATGGACGTAGACGATCTCGTCGACGTTGATGTTGAGGGCGTAACTCCAGTAGAAGCTCTTGTCGCTGGTGTCGCCGTCGGAGTAGCCGTTCATCAGCTGGTTGGGAGTCCACTTGATGGTCAGGGACTGGACACTCTGGTGCAGACTCAGATAGCCCGGCATGGGCTCTGAGACATCCTTGGGCAGGACCAGGACATTGTTCTTCCCGTAGAGGAGGGTGGTGCGCGAATTCTGATGCAGGGACTCCACATAGTCTTTGGCCACGCTCGCCGGCGAGCTGGCCTTGAAGCTGCCACTGCTGGTGTCCTCGGAGCTGGTGTGCAGGCTCCTCTTGAAGTTGATGATGGGCCGATGGCAGGTGGGCGGTGTCCTGTTTCCGGAACTGATCCTGTGACGTTGAACCTGAAGGGAAAATCGGATTGTGGTGATACCATTGGAGGAGGAGGCGTAGGAGAAGCAGGGAGGAAACCTACCAGCTCATCCGCACAGGGATCGGACCAGTAGTGGTCGGCAGTCTTGGCCCGAGTAAACTCCAGGGCACACGGCCCTACCAGCAAGGAGCTCAGTATGGAGCCGTAGTCCGGGTCAGCGACCAGCGCCTCCCGGTCGTAGTAGCTGCTGGCATTACCCACCAAGTGCTCGATAATCTTGGCCAGACGCTTCTCGTAGAGGGCCAGTCGAATCCACAAGTACTTGCCCAGCGGGGCAGCCATGGATCCGGCGGCATTGACCCCACCCGGACCATTGGAAACCATATTGATGGTGGTGACGGAGCTGCTGCTGCCGCTGCCCTTGCTGAGGAGCTTGGGTTTGATGATGCTGTCGCTGCTGGAGGAGGAGCGCTTGCCACTGACGGCATTGCTCTCCTGGGCCAGCTCCAACTCAAGCAGCCGCCGGCTCACGTAATCCGCCTCCGGGCAGATTTTGGCTATCTTCTGGATTAGGGCCGTCGTCGAGGAGGTCTTGAACAGGCCCAGGGCCCGCCGGCGGAGGCCGTGACTCAGACAGGCCTCGACTGCCCCACACAGCGAGGTCACCGAGCTGCTCTCCTCGTGGACGTACTTCTTGGTCACCGCTTCCTCCATCAGCTGCTTCACCTCCTTCTTGACACTGGCTATTAGCCGCTCCTTCAGCTCGCTCTCGGCTGTAAAGGCACGAAAAGGATATCAAATTAAGGCACTGTATCTATTTCCCACTCCTTGGTTCCCATTTTCCGATTCCCATTTCCCATTTCCCTGAGTGCGATGACTATTGATAATCCCCAGGACTCCGCACCCTAACGACACTATCCTTTTTGCTTTTCTATTTCCATTTCCAATTCCAATACCAGTTTCACTCCCAAAAGGAGCACTGATAAATATGCTTTGATTGATTGCACATGCCAAAGTGCCCCACATCCTTACGTACGTCCTCATCCTTGTACATATCCCTGTACATCTATATCCTATATAGTCTGGGATTGCGTTTGCTGTTGCCTTTTTTTGGGGCGTCCAGACCGACGTCAATCATTTTGTCATCGCTGTCAATTTTTGTTCTGTTTGCTTCTGTGCACAAAATCGTCCCTATGCTCCACTAAACCCATATACCCATATACCGATACATATATTTCTACATAAATTGATGTGTATACGGTGCACAGTGCGTATCCTTAATATACCATAAGTATATTATCCATTGACTTGTCAGCTCGGATATATCATTCAACTATCCCTCTATCCTTATTCTGGGATAAAGTTTTCATTTTAATTTCGTGATTTCGCAATATCGCAATATCGCAATGCATATATTTATGGCTGGCACTGTACTCGCATGTAAATGCCTTGCCATTGTTCTATATACAAATATGCTAATAGGATAATACGACCAAGGAGGGGGGGGGGGGGGGGGGGCGGGCGCCAAGAAGAGAGCAGAAAACGGAAAGAATAAAGGCGAGGAAAGTGGGCGAAGGCGCAAGGAAGGAGCAGGGAAAGGCGCGCTTCTAATTAGAATGGAAATAAAGGATTTACGCCGCTACGTGACAAGCCCCGCCAATGTCCTGAACGCCGGGACTACGACTTGGGGTCCTGGGAAGCCGCCCAAGAAACCCCTCGATGGGAAAAGTTTTTTAACCAACAAATTGTAAGGAAAACAAAGCAAAAATGCAAAACTTTTCCAGCGACTTTAAGAAAAATGTGAAAGGAATTCTTGGCAATATTTTTAAAACTCATGTAGATTTCTTTATGAATATTTTCAAATTCTAAGAAAGTTCACAAAGACAGAGAAATGGGTTCAATTTAGGCACAAAAAATACCAAACAATTATCTTTCCAAGTTGATGGATAAAATATTTACCTCGAAAACCCCTTAAAAAGCCATTTTCTCTGAAAATAGCTCTTGAAAATGCAAATTGTTTGTAATTACAGACAAATAACTTAATAATCCAAGTAGAAAAACAATGAATTGCGGTAATTAAATGAATTTCCAGTGGCAGTGACAAGTGCGCTTCTTCACTAAGTTGTTTATTTTCAATTTTCAAATGCAATTTGCAATTGCCGTGACTTCTATAAACAACAGAGAAGGGGGTGGTTGGGTGGCTGGGCGGCTAGGGTGGCACAAAGGACATGTATGGCCGATTGCATGTGTGCCCGATTGTGTGCGTGTTTATAGTAACCTTGAACGTCAACCAGCGATGCTAAAAAACTTCCTTGAATTATAACCTACAGCAACAACGATGGGGGCGCGAAAGAGCCAGCACAAGGCTGGGGTCGTGTGGGGTGTTATAATTACAGAGTGCGACAGAGATGGAGCGAACGCGACACCTGCGACGCTGCCAGGCCACACACTTGACCCTGAACAACATAAAACAGCTGATGAAAGGACGCACACACACGCAGGCCGATACAGGCAGGCGAAAGCGAAAATGAAACGAAAGCACGGGAAATCCGAGGAGCAGGACAGAAAGGAAAAGGCGATGAACCGGCGAAGGCGCCAATTTTGTGAGGTGAGGCGAGATGGCGAATGAGACGCAACTCGATAGGCTCCCCACTCTTGCTCGCCACTCTTCTCATGTTAACAGAACGGGATGGCGAATGGAGCCTAGCCTGTGCGTGTGAGCCAGCCAAGGGTGTAGACGGAGCTTTGTTAAAGGGGACTTTGATAATGATAAATAGTTTATGAAGTTTTGTCTAATTTATTTATTTCCCCTTCTAAACTTTATATATTTTTTATGAACTTCATAGTACCCCATTCCCAGGACCCTTAACTATATTACCCCCTTGGCTTCTACGCCCTTGAATGCAACAGGAACTTGCTGCGTGCTCCTTTAATTTGCTGCCAGTTTCAGGCAGCACCAGAAGAAGCAACACCACCAAGAAACCCCCTATCATCCCCACCCACCACACACATCATTAAATCCCATGCCAGGGCGGCCATATTGTAAATGGAACCGGGGCTCAAACATATGTTTGTTATCCAACAAAAGACGCAGCGCACGCCACACATACTTATGTAAATATGTGCACGGAAAAAAATAAGGCAATCAAAAGGGTATTTAAACAAAAGCAGCCAGAAAGGGGTTGCTTAGAGGGAAGAAGAAACCATTTAAAAGATTAATTTGGAAAATGCAAAGAAAAAAGTTGGCCACAGTGCGTATGAGTAATATTACAAAAAATTACGCATACGCAATGTTGTACAAGAAAGTTGTTCCTTAAACTTTTATATTCTATATATAATATTATGAGGAACTCGAAGATGGGAAGGAAACAAAAGCAAAACAAAAACGAATCCTTGCAAAGCCATTAAATCGGAATAATAACCCTTCTAAGTATGCTACACTTTTTTCCCATTTCGCCGCAAAACTTTGTCCTGCCTTATCCTACTTGGTTCATGATTAATTAATAAATGATTGATGATTCTTTAGATACACAGATACATATCTACACTTTCTTACAGTGTTTGCAAGGCAGAAATGTTATAGAATCGTAAGGATATAGCCCGGACAATGCTCGCCCTTCTCTGATTACTTTAATTGCCAGCAATTTGATGCATTTCAAATGAGAGGGCCGAGACCGAGGACCGAGACCAAGACCGAGACTGAGAAGGGGGCGTGCTGAGGCCAGCCGGACGTAATCGCATCAGGAATATTGTATGTCTAATGCAATTACCGGTTCCGTCCGTCATTAGGAGTCGATATATACGGTCAATTAGCTGCGCTGGCTAGAAAGTAAAGTCCGAACGTAAGCCAAGGGATAACAAAAGTGCCGTAACAAGCAGCCAATAAGCAAAAAGAAGACAAAAGATTAGCGCCAAATTGACCTATTGGCCTTGAACTTTCGCATTTTGCATGGTCAGCAAAATTCCATTTAATTGGAAGGATGCACGGACGGATGGCGATGCAATCGATGCCAATTACGGCGATTATACGTTCATTTCCGCATTTTACTTTCATCACTAATTAATTTGATTTCCTAACAGAAACCGACTGAAAAATTGTCCAGTGACAGTAAGAAGTAAACTAAAAGAGTTCCGACAAAAACTAAACTTATGCTATTAAAGATTCTCGAAGTAATCAATTATTTGACGAGGGAAACTTTCTTGAATTGTTACCATAAAACTTTACTTCATTACCGAAAAGTTTCGGTTCACAAAAGTTGGATTTTCTGCATATACAGTTACATAGAGATACATATATGTATCGGACTGTATCCTCTCCATATTCCGAGACCGAGCCCGAGCCCCAGTAAGTATGCTATGATTCTTCCCCTTAGCTCTCGAGTTCATTGAAGCAATTACAAAAAAAATGTTCGCTTGCCTGAACTTTCAATATACAGTAAATGACACCTAAGTGTTTCTTATAGAAAATCAAACAATATAATTATAATATAATAATAGATTTCAAAAACTTGAACAAATTTTGCACTAAGTTTCAATATTTTTCTTGGTTCGTTTTATGGAGAGTCCACCGTAGACGAGGATTACTTTTTTGTGTTGCTTTTCTTACAAAAACAACGGCAAATCATTTCACTTTCGCACCTTCTACGCATCAACGCAAAAAAAAATAGGAAAAAAACAACATACCGCACACAGTTACAAAGTAGCCACATTGGCATTCTTCCGTGTGTGTGTGCGATATGTGCTCGTATTTTAGTGTGTATGTGTGTGTTTGTTGCCGAAATATGTTAAGAGTTATTTGGCAAAAGTGGCCACAGAGGGGAGCTGGAGAGAAGGTAAAAGTTGTTCTCACTCACCGCTGTTGGCGTCGCCTGTGGCGTTGGCAGCGCTGCCGGCGCCGCCGCCACTGAAACTGTGTAGCATGTTCATGTTTGTATTGGTAGATGATGGCCGCTCGCTCTAGTTCTCGCTCGCTCTTGTTATTCTTTTCCTTCTTTGTTTTCTGTTCTTTTGTGGTATAATTCTTGAGGCAAATAATGCTTCGCTCTCTGTCGCTCTTTCCTTCTTTGGTTTTTGTATTTTTTGGCCAGCTGCTTTCTTCAATTTCTCGGGTTCTTTGTGTTAACAAAAGCTTGGTATCAAAAATTCCTCTAGATTCGTTGTCTTATTTTTTAGTTGTTGCATTCGAAAACTACTACTACTACATTGTTACTACTACGCACGCACACACACACCCAGCCAGCCAGCCAGCCAGCCAGCCAGGACTCACACACACACACACACTTATATAAGAAGAACAACAACAACAAGTTGTACGTGTGTGTGTTTAATGATGATGCTGCTGCTGTTGTTGTTTCTGTTGCTCTTGGTTGCTAGTAGTAGAAGTACTGTTATTCACATTTTTGCAGCTTTTTGTTGCATACTTTTTCGGGCAGCTTTCTCTTTGCGTGTGTGTGTGCGTTGCTCGTCGCCTTATTTATTGCAATTGTTTCATTTATTTATTTATTTACTAGTTTTCGAAGTTTTATAATTATTTTATTTATTATTTTTCCTGCTGCGCAGTCGACCGCTCTGCTTGCCAGTGTGACCGCGAATGGCGTACCGTCCTCAAAAATACCTCATAATATATATGTAAATATGTATAAATATATATGTATATATTTATCTCCAAAATCCAGTATATTTTTGCAATAGTTTCTCCTTTTCTTGCGTCAACCGGAACGCAGAAAGAGCAAAGCGAAACAATCCACTTTGCGGTGGCTTAAATAGAATTTTCTCTTTTTTGTGGGACCGTAGTAAGGCTCCAATACCGTTAGTCAGGAATAAGAGGGACCAAACTTCTTAAAATGGAGAAAATAATATATAGCGGTTAAATTTGATCCAAATCTTTGGCTTTAGACAAAGTTCTTTTAAATACATATATTTTTCAAGCCCTTCTTACCTAAAAATAAATTGTAAAATACGGAAAGTTGATATTTGTTTAAAAGCTCGCTTTTTTACCATTTGATAGCGTATATTTTATTTGATTTCCAACCGTTTTCAAAACGAAATACCATTCATGAATCAGGGCTTCAGTCTGCTTCGATTTGCATCAAAGAATCCGGGAAACTAGATAAAAAGAATTAAGCCTATTTTTAAAAAATTTTTAATGGGTACGCTCATGATTTTTTGCCAAAATCGGATTAGTGTAATTTTCTCATTTTCTGGCAACTATTTTTTGGATATCTTGGCTATTTCTCAACCGATTTAGAAAAGAAGTACCATTTTGCGATAGGAACTTCATTCCGCGTCGATTTGCATTCAAAGATATAGATAATGGAACAAAAAAATTTCGACCCATTTTTCGCAATTTTGGAAAGGGGTACCATCATGATTTTTTGCGAAAATGGCAGACTGTAATTTTCTGATTTTTAGGCAACTATTTTTTGGATATCTTGGCTATTTCTCAACCGATTTAGAAAAGAAGTACCATTTTGCGATAGGAACTTCATTCTGCGTCGATTTGCATTCAAAGATATAGAAAATGGAACAAAAAAATTTCGACCCATTTTTGGCAATTTTTGAAAGGGGTACCATCATGATTTTTTGCGAAAATGGCAGAGTGTAATTTTCTGATTTTTAGGCAACTATTTTTTGGATATCTTGGCTATTTCTCAACCGATTTAGAAAAGGAGTACCATTTTGCGATAGGAACTTCATTCTGCGTCGATTTGCATTCAAAGATATAGAAAATGGAACAAAAAAATTTCGACCCATTTTTGGCAATTTTTGAAAGGGGTACCATCATGATTTTTTGCGAAAATGGCAGAGTGTAATTTTCTGATTTTTAGGCAACTATTTTTTGGATATCTTGGCTATTTCTCAACCGATTTAGAAAAGAAGTACCATTTTGCGATAGGAACTTCATTCCGCGTCGATTTGCATTCAAAGATATAGAAAATGGAACAAAAAAATTTCGACCCATTTTTCGCAATTTTGGAAAGGGGTACCATCATGATTTTTTGCGAAAATGGCAGACTGTAAATTTCTGATTTTTTTGCCAACTATTTTTTGAATATGTCTCAACCGATTTGGGAAAAGAGTACCATTTTGCGATAGGAATTTAATTCCGCGTTTAAATTTGCATTCAAATATATGGAAAATAGAACAACACATTTTTTCACATTTTTCGAAAATTTTCACTCGTTATGACTTTTTCAAAAAATCGGAAAAATATTTTTTGTTCTATTTTTTAGATCTTTGGATACAGTTAAAAGGAGATTAAAGTCCTGATTTGAAAATGGCATTTCATTTCAAAATCGGTTGAAAATTGGCTCAGATATTCGAGTAAAAGTGTTCCAAAAATGGAAATTTTTAAAAAACTCACTTTCTCATCGTTGCTTAAGTTTTTAAGGATATTTTGGCCATTGTGTATCCGATTTCACACCAAGATACCATTTAGGAATTGGGACTTCATTTTCTGTCCATCATAATTAAAGATTTCCATTTAATCGAAATGTAAACTTCATAAAATCGTTTAAAACATCGCTTTACGCTGATACCTTATTGAGTTTTTAACAATTTTGTATTTACTTTCGCGTACTTACAGTATCAGGTTTAAAACTAGAGTCGGAAATGTATATATTTCATGCAGGGGTTTTACATTTTAGTGGAAGTATCTTACCAAACTAAGAAAACTACATTAGGATAGGAATATGTACAAATATCACACGTCTAGACATAGGGATTCCAGTTGCTGCCGTCCTCCGGTAGCAGATTGTTGGTGATCAGCAGGATAACATCGATGATCCACCAAACGCCCACTCCGCCCATGGTCAGCAGCTTGCCCACGGCAGTGCCGGTTTGGCCGAGACAGAAGCGATCCATGCCGAGGAAGCCCAGAAGCATGCTGTAGATCAGGGTCGTCACAAAGTAGTGGTCTGTGTAGCGGACACAGGGCACTCCCTCGCGAAAGAAGGTGCGATTACCGAAGCAATCGATATCCGCAAAGACAGTGCACTGGACCTTGGTGTGCTCCACGTCGTGGTAGGTGGAGCCGCCGAACTTCAGGCAGCCGTAGGTCTTCTCCCTTTGCGCAGTGGCGTTCTCCCGGTGGTCGATGGGCTCCTTGCACTCCAGAAAGTCGCGTGGCAAGAAGGAGCACATCACATTCGGCCCCAGAGGATAGAAAACCGAGCTCGAGGCTGATCCGCCGGACGGCGATCCAGATACGGAGGTCAGTTGCGCCTGCACGGGCACCACCGATTGCACGGCGGTACCGGATACCACGGTCTGGGGCTGCTCCTTGTCGCTGCGAGCCTGGATGGCGAGGGTAGCGGGATTTGTGGCCACAAAGGACACAAAAATCGCGTATAAAACCAGTCTGTTTTTCATTTTATTTGTGAATCAGCTGTTGGAGAGAGTTGCCAGTCGAAGTGGCCAGTGATGCCACCTAGGTTGAATTTGAAACTTGAATAGAAATTAAACTGGATTTAAATTGAAAGTGTTTATTATGAATATCATGTCCCATATCATTTTACTTAGTATTATTTGAATAGACATTCTTATAAATCGGTCATTCATATCCAATCTAGCTTGCCTGGCTTTTGCGCTCAATGATTGGCAGCACTGGCAGTCACAGAAAATGGCCACACTGGACCAGGTGGCTTTGTGAAAATGTGAGATCCCAGCCAACGCAAGCACAACAAGAGGTGATCCCAGGGCGAAGTAGCATCTACGACAACTGCAAGTGCGTTTGCATCGGCAACGGCAACGGCACCCCAATCCTAGCATCCCGTTAGTCCCGTATAGGTAGTGACCAACCAACAGCTGAAAAATGGCCCAATCTCATCGGGAGAGGGACAGGGATCGGGACCGGAACCGCGACTCTGGACCGCTGCCCAATCGCTGGCTATACTGTCCCCGTAAAAGTGACAACATCATTGCAGAGCGCTTCCTGGCCTTCAAGACGCCGCTAAGCGCCAATTTCCAAGACAAAATGCCCATCGAGTGCACCTTTCGACCGGAGATGCTCTTCGACTATTGCAAGACCACTAAGGTAAGTCTGATAGCTTCTAGCTCGTTCTTACTTTACACTTGCTCTATCGCTATTTCCTCGTTCAGTTGAAGCTGGGTCTATGGGTGGACTTGACCAACACAAAGCGCTTCTACGACCGATCCATTGTGGAGGAGCGCGGCGCGCAGTACATAAAGCTTCAGTGCCGAGGACACGGCGAGACCCCGTCGCCGGAGCAGACCCGCAGCTTCATAGAGATCGTAGACAACTTCATCAACGAGCGGCCCTTCGACATAATTGCCGTCCACTGCACCCACGGCTTTAATCGCACTGGCTTTCTGATTGTCTCGTACATGGTTGAGCGCTTGGATTGCTCCGTGGAAGCAGCCCTGGCCGTATTTGCCGGTGCGCGATCTCCGGGCATTTACAAACAGGACTACATCAATGAGCTGTACAAGCGCTACGACGACGAGGAGGATGCACCGCAAGCCCCAGAGCAACCCAACTGGTGTCTGGACTACGACGACAGCAATGGCGACGGCTCTGCCTCGGAGGTCGACAGTCGGAAGCGTCACTTCGACGATCATAGCTCTTCCACGTCCGCCGGGCAGCATCATGGCGAGGCGGGACAGGATGGCGACGATGCCGAACATCAAGAGGGCGAGGAGGGAGATGGCGACGCCTCCACCTCGGACGGGCCACGAAAGAAGCGTCGCCGCGAAATGGTAGTGAAGAATGCCACATTTATGGCCGGTGTTCCAGGCGTACGACAAGTCAGTGACCAACCAAGACTGGGCGAATTACAGCGAAAAGTCCAAGATTGGTGTCACTGGAACAAGAACGGGTTTCCAGGGGCACAGCCTGTTTCAATGGACAAACACAACATCAAACGTCTTAGTGAGATTCCCTACCGTGTGTCGTGGAAAGCGGACGGCACGCGTTACATGATGCTCATCGATGGCCGTGACGAGGTATACTTCTTCGATCGCAACCACTCGTGCTTTCAGGTGGAAAGCGTCGCCTTTGTGGACGGCAAGAACCTTAACAATCACCTGGAGGGCACACTTTTGGATGGGGTGAGTAAAGGAAGAATTATCCTCAGCATTCGTGTAATTCTGTTGCTTTTTTCTTCGACTAGGAAATGGTCCTGGACAAGGTTGGTGAAACAGTGACGCCGCGCTATCTGGTCTACGATATTGTTCGACTTTCTCATCGTGATGTCAGGGACGAGCCGTTCTTCCCCAATCGACTGGATTACATTAAGAAGGAAGTGATAGGTGAGTTAATAGTCTCTACTCCTTTTCCTCTTCGGATTTATTTATATTCCATGAATTCCGTAAGGTCCCCGCATCCTTGGAATGACGCATGGAATTATTAACCAGCGACTGCAGGCTTTCAGCGTGCGCGGCAAGGATTTCTGGGACATTTGGATGTCCGCCCGCCTTCTCGGCGAGAAGTTTGCCCGCAAATTGACCCATGAGCCGGACGGCCTGATCTTCCAGCCCTCGCAGCAGCCCTACCTAGCCGGCGTCTGTTCGGATGTCTTCAAGTGGAAGCCGCACGAACTCAACTCCGTAGATTTCCGGCTCAAAGTCATCGTGGAGCGTGGCGAAGGGTAAGTGTTTCGGAAAAGTGAATGAACGAAAGGGTAAACAAAGGGTTTCCCTTGTTTACAGGCTTGTCACCAAGAAGGTGGGCTTCCTGTATGTGGGCGGTCACGATGCTTCATTTGGGCGATTGCAGAAGCTAACGAAAGAGGTGCGTGAACTGGACAACCGAATCGTAGAATGCACCATGAATCAGTATGGCAACTGGGAGTTTATGCGCGAGCGAACCGACAAAAAGCATCCAAACAGCTTCAACACAGCACGCTGTAAGCTCTCTCGATTGATCTTCTAACAATTTTTAACCATATATTCCCTTTGCAGCCGTTGTCGAAAGTATAACACACCCCATTACCAAGGACTACCTTCTAAACTATATTGCGAACTGCGGCTTTCGCGACGACCATGCCATGATGCCGCCACCGCCCAACTCTCACGGTCATCACGGGGGTCACCACGGTCAGGGCCAGAGTCAGAGTCAGAGTCATAGTCATGGTCATGGCCATGGCCATGGTCATGGTCATGGCCATGGCCAAGGCCAAGGCCATCCTCCTCACCCGTCACATGGCCATGGCGGGCCTCCACAATCCTCGGGCCAGCACAGGCCGCACTAAGAACCAGGAAAACACTTCACCTCTCACATCTCTCTATCCATCTCATTGAGACTCGACACTAGGAAAATAATAAATACCCAATAAATATAAATAATTCAAATGGAAACACAATTCCACTTGACGCCGTGTTGGATAACAAACCCAGCTGTGTTTCCATGGTGTTTATCGAGAGGATCACATCGACAATTTCGAGAGAAACCAAGGTACATGCATGCATATAATTTCCCATCTGAATATCGTAACATTCATACTCTTAGCTTTATTTTTGAGGAGATAGTTGGGGAGACTAATCTCCTTCGATATATACATAAATCCCCTAAACATATAATATAATATTGTAGAGTTTAGTTTATTAGTTTGCTGAGAACTTTTCGGAGTTCAAGCTGAACCTCCTCTGTTTATTGGAGAACACAAATAACAAACACAGTGTCTAGGGGGAGTATGTACATCCACGCCTGGTAGGCGCTTGTCAGTTTATCAGGCTACCATTGTCGCGCAAAGCCTCCTCCTCCAGCTGGCCTAGATGCAGGAGGGCCACCAGAGCGGCGCCCTGCTCCGCCTGCTTCTTGTTCTTTTCCCAGAAGGTGCTGCTGAAGCGCTGGCCGTCGTAGCTGCAAATGGACCGGAATAACTTGTCGCACTGCTGCGTTTCATAGCCTGGTGGGGATTTGCCTGCCTTGCCAGCATGGACGTAAAGCTGCGTCTTGGGCAGGTGGTTGTCTGGAAGTAAAACCGGGTTGTTCTTGAACGAATGAGTTAGAGAAATAGTTGAAATCCTTACCGCTGGGATATGTAGAGCGCAAAAAAGGCATATTCCTGCAAATCACGCCAGCATAATCGTCCTCGATGGCATTGGAAGCCTGCTCGAGCTTCAATCGCTTGGCCTGCGCCTCCGGCGGCTCCACCTCCGCCCGACCTGAGTTGCCCAAGGTCTGCAGCTCCCTTTGCTTGCGCCGGCAGTAGTCGCCCAGGTGCCAGATCTCACAGATCTGCTGGAGTGTCTGGCACTGGAGGAAACGCTTGCCACGCGGCGTCTCCTGCAGCTCGCGCAGAATGCTCTGGACGCAGTACTTGGCGTTGTGCGGCGCATTATCGTAATCCACACACAGGCGTAGGTATCTCTCGATTAGCTCGTCCATGGGAAGCAGACCCTCTGGGCGGAAGATACTAACGTTCAGCTGCGCGGCGCGGGCCACCATGACGCTGTCGGCGCCACAGTCCTCCTGGAACTTGCGCAGATCCTCGTACCGGTGCATATCGCGTGATCCGCCATTGGCTATAATTGGAATGGACACTGCCTGGGCCACGGCTCGCAGGACGTCTGGGTGTGGTTTGTGCTGGGGTCGTTCGTCTCTGGTTCGTGCGTGGATTCCAATGGCCGCGATTCCCGTTTCAGCTAATTTCTGCACCAGGCGTATGGTGTCGTCCACATCCGGCAGTATGCGTATCTTGCAGGTCACTGGTATGTCCAGGTTGGAGCACAGCATGCGCAGGATGTCCGCCGCCTTGTCTGGCTCGGAGAGCAGAGCCGCGCCCATGCCGCCCTTGATGGAGAACTCCTTGGGGCAGCCCATGTTAATGTCTAGCCCTGAGATGTCCCGCTGCAACAACTTGCCCACGGCCAGGGCTCGTTCCGCATCGCTGGTGCCCATCTGGAGGACCAGACTCGAAGTCTCCTGAGCGCAGGTGCGGAAAACAATCGTCCCATCCGACGGGTCCACAAAGTCCACGGTGCCCAAAGCGGCTGCAATGATTTTGATTATAAAATGTACTTTCTGTTTTGTTTATGTTATACGTACGATTGTGCCTTCGGATGCTCTTGATCAGCTTGAGGTCGACCAACTCCTCTGTGTAAACAATATCCGCCCCCATCTCCAGCGCCAGGAGTCGCATCGGCAAGGTGCCCACGCGCACCATGGGCGCTAGGATGAGCTTGTTGCGGTAGTCCAGTCGCGGGCGTGTCTTCATGCTCCGGAAAGTGCTGGGCAATGGGAACCACTGGTGTTTGGACCTCGTCAACAAACGCAGCATGGAGTTACGAAGTCTTTGGATTCAGCTGTTGCACGCCTTTAGTTTCGAGAGGAAGAACTACGGTACGACGGCATGATGGTTTTGTCGTGCATGATGGTTCTAAAATGTAACTTATTTTTTAAATGAAAGTGTACATTCCATAATCGAGTTAGTTTTTGAAAGCCATTCTATACTTCTTTTCTAAAGAACTTCATTTATTTTGTATCTTTTTAACTGTTTTTACTGTATTTAAATTCTTGAATCGGTATGATGTCTTGGTCGTAACGTGTAAGAAGTATAGTGTTGGTTAACGAACTAATAGTGCAGCCCTGGTAGTGTGTTTTCATTGTGGTGTATTGAGCATGACTGGCAGCCCTCGCATTGTTGTTTTCATTCTACCAACGAGCCAAAGCTTTTGTTAATTTCCTTCGTGTTCCACCAAACCATACAAATTTCCCAGTAAACAAGAACCAACGGTGACCCATAGCTTATAGAGGTGCTTTAAAAGACGAACAAACAGCGGCCACGGAGGAATTGAAAGAACATCAGGGAAAACAGCAGCAAGAGGACTTGGCAATTGGAAGGGCTCTAATTGGATTAGCGTCGTATAATCCGGGAGAAAACTAGCAGTCGCAATAGCTGCCACGGAAAGACCATTAAGGTCTGGTCCAGCAACGTGACCTCACCCAGCCACTCACTGGCCAATGCAATTCCAAGGACGAGGGATATAGTTCAAGGATCACCATTACCTTTGAAATACAACAAGTCCTTGCGAGCAGAAGAGCGGCGAGAGCAGCAACAGGAACCAGAGGAGAAGCAGCCAGTGCAGAGAGTCAAGGAGAAGGCAGAGCAGGAACTGGAACCAATCTCGCACAGCAGCGGCGACTCTGGCTTGGTTATGCGCCGCGCCTACCCTGGTACGCGCCGTCAGCAGAAGCGGGTGGTCGTCTTGGTGGCTGGGGCCACTCTCCAGGAGCGGCTCTACTGGGACTCTGGTCGGTGGACACGCTGAGACTCACCTACGGCCCGCTGCTGGCCCCCAAGGCCATGTCCTTGCTGGCCTACAACGATCACATCGATGATCCCTCAGACGACGCCGAGCAGCCAGACGCTCTCGTCGACTTCACGGCTATGCTAAGGCAGCATCGGAACGGCGGCCGGCAGCGCGAGTACGGTGATTGGTTCGGTTGTGGCAGCAAGATGCAGCCGGAGCCACCCGATCAGGGCTACTACCTGGAGCAGTATGTGCTGGGCGTCTTGGACTTTAGCTCCCAGTATGGCATCGACTACAGTATCTCGTACACTGCGGCGAATGTGATTGGTAGACCAACCAAGTATCCCGCTTATGGGGACTATCCGGAGACCTTTACCATGGTAAGTGCATAAATCCATTGTTATTATGTTAAATATATATTTATTTCGTATTCAGCGCACCTACGGTGACTGGTGGTCTAAGGCTCCATCAGCTACACGGGAGATTCAGGCCCAGAATATGCCCAAAGTGGCCACCCATGACTATATAGGTAAGTTCTCGTAGTCCCCCAAGAAAACTCGCTAATATGCTTCTTTGCAGTTGTCTACTTTGAGGAATTCGTAGTGCCAACAGAGGTGGCCATTTTCGAGACCTTTAACCCTGGCGCCGTGGTACGCATTTGGGCCTATGGCATGACCAAGCACTGGACCTGCCTGTGGGAGGCCACAGAAACAGAGATGGAGCGACCACCCATGGATTCAAGACGTTTTGCACCTCCCATCAAGAAGACCACTATAATAACAAAGTAAGTTTACCTACCTAAAAGCTGTCTTATATTTAGAATTTCCCTTTCAGAACGCTCCGCATTGACTTCAATCACAATCACCTGAACTACTACACTGAAATCGATGCCATAATGCTGTGCGGTAGAACCGTTTCTCGAATACATAACTTGCTGGGCAAGCAGCGCCTGCAACAAAGACAAGTGGCAAGTGCGCCTCCCACACCGACCCCTGCACCGCTCTCTTCGTCTTCGGAGGAAAGTGGCGATGGGCCCATTAGCTGCAAGTTGCGTAATTTGAAATTTCAACCGAATTGTGGCCAGGATGGTGTCACCAAGCTGCACGAGTTCATTAACAACGACCTAAGCCAGTTCCTGCTCAAAAACCGAGTGGAGGAAACTGAAGAGGCGCCTCTGCCGCGTCTCTGTCTTACAGATCTGCCCTTTGAGATTCTGTTGCGCATACTCAGCTACCTGGATTTGAAGTCCCTGTTCCGCGTGGGTCAGGTGTCGCGCATTTTTTACGATATATCCACGCATCCGCTGCTTTACGGGGAGCTGAGCCTGAAGCCCTATTGGCATTTGGCTAGCTCGGAGTTGCTTTGCACCCTGGCACGCAGGGCAACGATGCTGCGAAAACTGGACCTGTCCTGGTGTGGTGGCCTGGGCAACGTCTCGCCCACCGAGTTCAAGAAGTAAGTTATATCTACATAAGTCTAAAAAGCTTATAGATGAATGTATTTTGATTTTGTGTGCCTTTACAGATTCCTGACCCAACGCGGCGACAATCTCACCCACCTGCGGCTGAACTCCTGCAAGTTTCTTAATGCCAGTTGTATTGAGACCGTGGGCATAGTCTGTGATAACCTGATTGGTAATTTTTAAAGTAAATCCTTACGAATGAGTCTATGAAACCACCTTCCACTTTGCAGAATTGAGTCTGCGCAATTGCGCCACCGATCCACCACTGCTGAACTTCTCCTGTCTGGCCAATCTGAAGAATTTGGAGCGTCTTGATCTCTTCCAAACGGCCTTCGAGACGGAACTTCTTCTGAGCATGCTCGAGGGCAACCGCAAGCTGAAGCACTTGAATCTGGGTGAGTTTTCAATCTCTCTAGAGAAGAAATATGTTAAATTCTTGTATATTCCAGCCTTTTGTGGTGTCTCCGTCAACATGGATAACGTGGCTGCCCATCTGGCCACGTACAACACGCAGTTGATCTCGTTGGATCTGTGGAAGGCCCATTTCCTCTCCGCACGGGGTCTGCAATCCCTGGCCAAGTTGTATCAACTAGAAGAGCTCGATCTGGGCTGGTGGTAGGTGGCTCATATAGTTTTAAAAAAATTATTCCATTTAAAGAGCTTACTTCTTGCACTGATTAGCCTGCGAGAGGCTTCGCTGGGCGATGGGCTTTTCCAATTGCTGACCAACTGTCCCAAACTGAGGAAACTCTTCCTGTCGGCGGTGCGTGGTACCACCGAACGTGATCTCATGCATATAGCGGCGCTTGGCAAGAACCTGGAGCAACTGGACCTCATGGGCATACTAAACATTACACATGAGCGAGTGTACGAGTAAGTATTCAACTTTATTTCAAGTTTTTAATATTTTGAAAATAACCTATTTTTTGTACATTTCAGCATTCTAATACATTGTCCTAAACTGCAATTACTGGACCTGAGCTTCTGCGATAATATCATGGACCGTGATGTGTGTAAACCAATAGAACCTGTCTGGTTAATTCCCAGCTAAACGGGACCTTTTCTTATATTTCAGTTTGACGTCCTGGCGGATTGGTCTCGACTTTTTAAAGTCGACATTAAGAGCAGTCGCATCCACGAGGCCAGATAGTGGAGTTGGAGAACAGAACACCTAGTAGCTATTAACCCTCGATCTATCCAGGAAATGTATATTGTAAGCCCAATTCGTGGTTCCTCTCTGTTTATAGTAAAATGTTATCTATATGTACATCTTGTTTAAAAAAAATATGCAATGGCAAACCTTTGATATGAAAATCCTAAAAGTACGGTCAATATATTTTCGTCGTGTTTTGTGGCTTGGCTCTCGTGATTCTGGGATACCTATTAAATATTTTCTTGCTTAAAATAACAAACAGTGAAAGCTTTTATAAAATATTCAATTTTGTATTGTCTTTAAACTGTATATGTCGTTTTAAAATACCAGCGGCATATCGTGACAGTCCATAACAATATATTGTTTATATGCCATACCTAACAGAAGAAACTGCCATATCTAACAGAGTAACAATATATCGTTTATATGCCGTACCTAACAGAAAAAACTGCCATATCTAACAGAGTCGCACTACCACCTCTAGCGCTCGGTGATTCGGGATCGTTTATCTTTATCTTGACTGTGCAAAATTAAATTAGTAATTAGTGGAAATAAACAGTAAACAAACGGCTGGGCATTATCGCGTGCCTTTGTATCAGCCACTCGGATGAGCAAACGGTGACAAAGCAGTGGCCAGTGGACCCCAGTCCCGCCACCCGCCAGCTGAAAAATCTGCCAAAAAACAACACAGCAGAAAACAGGGAAGAGGAAGATTAACGAGGTCGAAGGAGCTGAAAGAGGAGGTGGCTGGAGTAGGCGCAGGAGCAAAAGGAGGCGCAGGACCAAGAGGTATGTATGTATATGTACCCTCGGGTAATCCATCCACGCCCACCCGCTACACAAGAAAACAAAAGTGTTAAGAAAATATTAAGAAGTTTTCGTGGATGGATTCAATCATGTGTGTCAGTGCCATTTGACCTATCCTTTGAAACCAATAAATAGCTCAAATGCACCAATAAAATAGATATAGTGGCGAGTGGCACGTACACATCTTTCGCGTGGCGTGTAATTGCCGTGAATTATTTATTCCGGATGGACTTGAGGCGTGCCCGTCCATCTATGGCGCATCTTTATGGCTCCCGCACTTGCTAATCGAATGAGTTTGTTCCCAACCCAGGGCACTAGCGCCACCACCATCGCCATGCGCTTTAACAAGTCCGAACTGAACTCTCTGGCCAGCAATCCAGCGACGAGGTTTGACAAGGAGGGCCTGCTTATCGTCATCGACCGTCAAGAGGGGTTCCTGTGGCGCAGCGAAGGTAAGCTCAAATCCAATTTACCAACACCTTACCCGTTACCTCACCCGACAAAGCACACCCACCCAAACACCTACATAGTTTTTGAAGGAGACTTTGAAAGCAAACAAGCTGATTTCAATCACAAGCTTCATTAACTCTTCAGGATATTTACATGTTATTAAATAACAGCGTCAAATGTCAGACCCATTAGATCTCTTGCACCCTGTTCCGGCACCTGACATGTACATTGTACATGTTGCTTCCCAGCATTCAGTCATAAACACCCTCACAATCACCGCTCACAGATCCTTGGCTTATGCACTCCATTCTACCCACAGTCAGAGTTGAACGGTGGTGTAAACTGCGTGGCAATTTACTGTTCTACCTCAAGGATAAGGACTCCAAATCGCCAGTGGCCGGCGTCCTGGTGCTGGAAAACTGTCGCGTCCGCATCCACAACAAGGAGGCTGATCCCGAGGGCTACGTCTTTGACATAGGTGAGCGTTTGCCTACTTTCTCTTGCTATATTTCATTACTAATCCTTTGACCATTCGTGCAGACTTCAAGGATAGCCCGTCGGAGCAGTTTATCAGCTACTCGGCGGCGGAACGGCTGGCCTGGGCGCAGTGCATCGATCGGGCCTCCAGCGAGAATCTGAACTTGCTAATTGGCCATTTGAAAGAACAAATACGAAAGTTCCAAGTGCCAGGGGGCAGTGCGAACACCATGGGCAACCACATCGATCTGGGCATGCCCATGATGTTGCCAATTGAGCCGGTGCCAGTGCAGCAACAAATGCCGAGCCACGAGCCGGCGGAGGAGGCCCCCTTTGAAGGTGATCTTATACAGTTCTAACCGGGATAGTTGGCGAAATTAATTGTTTATTTAGATAACCTTCGACCTCTACACAAAATCACCTCACCCACTCACACACCCTCTAACCTCTTGCTCTGCTTCAAGAATATCATCCGGTTCTAGCTGCCAATCAATTAACGAATTTATTGTTATTCTTTCTGGTTTAAAAATTACTGAATCACTGAATGCATAATCTCATTAAAGCTTCATAATCTATAATTCACTTAAAATTATATTATATGTTGTAAACCGATACGAAAATCGGACTAACCGGAGCTATTCTTGGAATAAAGTATGTTATGCTTATAAAATCGTTTGTTTCTGTTTCTGTTTCTGTTGCTGTTGCTGTTTTTATTCCCCCATTAATTCCCCATCATTTGTAACTTGATCTTCACCCGTTCGCTTAATTCTAGATCTTGATCTGTCGGAGCTGCCCATCTGCGAGACAGCCCTCTCCTGCGACAGCCTACCTTCGGACGCCCTCGGTCGCCTGCCCAGTCCCCAGGTGATTTGTTTTCTTCTGCAACCCGGCAGTGGCGAGGATGTGGGTCTCTGGCGGGAGCATGCCCGCACCGAGCTTCAGGATCGGACGCGGGCACCCCAATTCCTTTGCACCATGCGCTTCCAGCGCAGCGGAGGCTTCTCCTCCAGCACCCGGCTACGGTTCAGTGTGATGGATGTTCGAGAGCGGATGACACAGACGGCTCTGCCTTTAGGCCATGCCGAGGTGTCCCTGGGAGTCATCCAGGAGACATCGAGGCTACGCCTGCCTTTGGCTTCGCCACGGGGCGAATGTGGCTTTATTACGCTGACCACTTGGTCGCCGGACGCCGCTGTGGAGCCTGGCCAGGCAAGCAATGGACCGCCGCGCTCGAGCACCCAGCTCTTTGATGCAGCCGGAGGAGGTGGAGGAGCTGGAGCGGGGAGCCTAACAACTGTGGGAACAGGAGTCCCAGCCAGACGAGGTGAGTTCGCCATTAAGCCAGAAGTTTACTTTATTTAATCTCTTCTCTTTCAATTCTCAGCCCATCGTCGCACCCAGTCGCTGCCCCCTAAGCTGGGAGTGCGGTTGTTCGTTCCCCAGCAGTGTGGCCTTCAGCGGGTGTGCGTGAATCCCCGCCTGCACACCTACCGCCTGCACTCCTCCATGGGCGCGGACATCAGCGTGCAGGAGACGCTTCTGGAGTCGCGGCTGTGCTGCCTCCTGCCCCAGCAACTACTCTCCATATGGATTCAGCGTGAGAAGGAGCTGCTGCAGGAGATCTCTGGCATGGGGGAGCTGAGTGGCGAGTGGCGCTGGCGGCAGATGAACTTGTTGGAGGAGCATCTCCGCCTGCTGAAGGACTACTCGCAGGCCAAGCAGAATATCCAGCAGCTGGCCCGGGACGGTGTCAGTTTCAAGCGATCGACTGCGAAGACGGAGGAAGCTCTGGAGTTCCTGCCTGTGAATCTGCATGTGCAGAGAATGTGGGCCCAGAACGATACCATGCAGCGACGCGGTCTACTCGACGTGGTCACCGTGGGTGCCTTTACACGCTACGATACCAAGGCCCGCAAATGCGGCGGCCTCATCAAGTAAGTCCTTTCTATGTTCCCCATAAAAACACAAATATCTTCATTTCTTTAAATTTTTTTTATAATATCCGTATCTATAATATTTGACAATATTTTCAATTTTATATTCTAATTCCAGACTCCTCCAGGAAAGCAAATCATGGAAGCAAGAACAGAGCAACGCCTTCAAGGTGCAGGCGGCCAATGACGCTGTCCAGGCAACCAAGCAGCTGCGCAAAGAGATCGTGGAATTGATGTCCCAGCTCCTTCAGTTGGCCAGCCGGCGAAGTGCCAAGGACATGATGCCGTTGTGCAACCAAATGGTCACCCGCACCCGTTCCCTGCTCAACATCTGGGAACCAAGCATTGTGGAGGAGGCAGTGGCCTTTATTGAACTCCATCGAATCATCGAGGAGCCGGAGAATGTGATGATGGAGCCGATGTCACCGTTCCGGAAGATAACGCAGCAATTGACGGCACTGGAACTTAAGTCCCCGGAGCTGGAGGATTTTGCCACGCCGGTGGTAGCTCCGCCGGATCTCTGGCCTCGGGCACAGCCGCCGCTAATGCGCTCCAATAGCTGGCATCCGAGCAACAACTCTCCCTCCAGTTCTTTGGACATCCGGGCCATTGATTCGCTGCAGCATGTGGTCAAGTGCTACAACGATCATCTTCGCAGCCTGGAACAGAGCGACAACCCGGGGGATCTCGAAGCGGAGGTCACATATCAATCGCTGCCTTTGGCCTGGCAGCCCACTGCCACCACCTCCGCGACTTCGGCTCAGGCGCCGCTGCAGCTAATCGATCTAGACGAGATCAATCGGGAGAGATACGACCGACTGCAGCAGCCGGCCGCTGGTTTCCTGGACACCAAGTTGATGAGCTCCTCGCCGTCGGCCAATTACTACGGACCCACCGAGGAGCCCGAGCCGTTGGATCTCACCCAGCTGAACATCGAAGCCAGTGTGATGTGCCTGGTCAGCAAGCTGAAATTTTTTTGTGGCCGCTGCGACAGTCCAGCTATCCGGCTGCGTCATCCCAAGGTCCCGGCCAAGCGCGAGGGATTCGCCGTTATGCCTCAGCAGGCGCCGGATGTGATTGGAGCGGCGGCGGCCGAGCCAGTGCCTAAATTTAAGTTGGATTTGCAATTGCCAGCCGGCGGAGGAGAAGGAGCAGCTGGTTCTGCAGCGGAAAAGCCGGTGAAGAAGGGAAATAAGTTCACAGACGGTCTGGACCTCTCGCTGACCACCGACTGGGCGGCGGAGCTGAGGCCCAGCATGCGGAAGTTGCGCCATGCCATGGATCGCCTTTTAAAGACCGCCCGGCTGATGCACTCTGTACAGCGGCTTCAGCAGGATGTGAGATGTAACCAGCGGCAGGCGAGCATCATGTACCGCAGGGATGTCTGCTTTTCCCAGGCGGTAAGTTTCTTTTTCTTCGATTAGAAGTCTTCCAAAAACCCAGTCTAATGCCCTAATACTTTATTCTTCCAGTTAACGGCGTTGGTCAGCTCCCTGATGCTTCGGCTGTGGGGCAGTGAACTGGACATGGGATACCTGGTAATGCTGCGAGACCTGGGCCCTCTGGCCTACTTCGAGGGACTGTTGACGCTGTATGGGGAGGAGGCCGACATGTGGAGCGACATGTGCATAGCGATCGAGGATCTTTCGGCAGTCAGCTTCCAGTTGGTGCGTGCCCAGGGCGAAGCGGCGCTGGCGCCCACGCCCCGGGTCACCGGTTCGCGCCAGGCCCTGGAGGTGCAGCTCCCGGTGCCTGAGCACTCTCTGCCTGGAAACGGCACTTCCATCTCCTTCAAGATCACACCCGTCTTCTTCAACATTGGCATCAACGAGAAGGCCAGCTTTGCGGAGACTCTGGGCCAGACGAAGGAACAGCACCGGTCCAACTGGGACAACTACCTACGGCTGAGTCAGTACTTTGGACGATACCGCAAGCTAGGCTTGGGTTCCGTGGATGCCGGCGAGTCACTGCAGTCGCTACTGAAGTTTATGGAGCAGCAGCTGCGGGCGAATGTCTCCAAGAATGTAAAGATTCTGCACCTCGCCGAGGATGCCTGCCGGCTGATGGATGGCTTAAGGTTTACTTCCTGCAAAAGTGCCAAAGATCGCACCGGAATGGCCGTGACCCTGGAGCAGTGCCGTGTGCTAGTGCGAGAGTTCCAGCTGCCGGCGAAGCATGTGCCCCATGTGCTTAGCATCATGAGGAGGTAAGTCTTTCTATTCTACTTTCCTACTTTTCCTACTAAGTAATAACATCATTTTATCTCCTTAGTCAGGGCACTCGAATGGACAATGTTCTCAAAAATATTGGTAAGCGAAAGTACGCCTTTAATCGCACTCAGGCCTCCTTTCTCCCGGAAATGTACAGGCCACCAGTAGGCAATTATGGCAAGGCGCAAACTTAAGGACTCTTCCAGGCCAACAAATTGAAACTGTGCCAAAAACCAAATAACAAAAAACGTAACCAATTCTTGCAAATAGCAAGCAAAAAACAAAATGGTTTAGAAAACAATACTAATTAAATTAGCACATTGATGAATACTTCTCTGGGCAATTGTTAACGCATCACAGGATTCCAATTCCGTAATCACTATTCTACATTTAATCCAAGTAGTTTTGTAGCTTTGCAAACAAGAGGCAACTGTGTACTTTAACACGACACTCATGTACTTCCAGTGAATTATAATTAAAACAAAACAACATTAGCTAAATAGTTAATAGTCCTGAATGCGTCCCAGTCCCAGACGGCGTTTTCGAATCTCGGTCTTCAGCCAGGAGGGAACGTCGCGAATGGGATGAGCATTGGGGTAACGCAGTGGCGGTTCGGGACCATCGAAAGGATGCGTTTTCGCCAGCTTCAGCTCCAGGTACTCTTTGTTGAGCACTTTTTGGTCGCGGTGCTTGTCCATGTATAAATTAAAGGGCTGCTTGAGTGGAAAAAACTTCTGATCGGACAGATAGGCCTTGGGGAAGTCGTACTCATAGAGAGGCTCCTTGAGGTCTGCAAAAACGTAAGTATCAATTACTGTAAAATTTACTATAGCATCGAAGTAAACCTACTCAAAACATTGTGGTAGAACTGCGTAAGGGACTCATCCCAGTTTGTTTGGTAGAACGCCAGACCCGCCGGCGTCAATTGCTCTTGGTGCTGGCGATAGAAATCCAAGGTGCTGAAGCTGCGCTTCTCCAGATTGGCGAAGTCCTGCTCTGCTAGCTGGTAGGAGCCGAGATCTAATCGAGACTCCTGCTTGTAGAGCACAAAGACCATGCGCTGGTAGCCCACACCGCGTGGCGGAAACGGTGGCAAGTACTCGGCCAACACCTGGCCCTCCTGCACCCGGCCATCCGGTATGTTGGCACTAAAACAAAATGCCATTAGTTAAAGGTAATCCCTCGAAGGTAAGTACTCACATAAACCAATGCAGACACTCAGTAGCCTGTTTGGTATAATGTGCATCCGGATTGGTGGCCACCAGAGTCCAGTAAGTATCTCCAGTTACAATTTTTCCAGTGATGGGGTCTATCTTGCCATCAAAGCTCACCTCAGGAGCCTTGACGGCCTCCGCCGGCTTGATTACATTGCCATTATAGACAGGGGAAACTAGTCCTTCGCCTATTTGGTAGTTGATATTGAGCGGAACACGGGGCACAAAGTAGGCACTGCCATATAGGTGCTCAAAGACCCCGTAGTGATCCGCCAGCAGGCGGAGGTCGTGTTGCCCCGTAGTCTTTACATATATCTCCTGCACCTTGTCCAGGTCAATTAGGACTGTTGGGGTTGAAAGAGTAGAAAGTAACTAAAAGTAAAACAGAGGCCTAAACCCAAAACCTCTTACGTTTATTGTTCCTAGCCAGCTGCTCCAGTTGTTTGCTAGCTCTCTGAGCCTTGAGATGTTCCAGACGCTTCTTGAGCTGAGCAGACCGCGACTCTTTTAGCTGCGGGAAACCAATATTGATCCTAGCCGCTACCTCGGCATCTGTGACAGTCTCCTCTGAAAAGGAAATCAACCACAAACCAAGTTGGTTACATCAATCTGATACTGTGAAAAATCTAGCCACCTCGTAATCGCTGCTCTAGGGTTCGCGCCACTCCTGGTGGCTTGCCTCGCAGCACATGTCCTTGCCGGGTGACAGTTAGAAGGACACCCGGGCTAGAAGTGCTTTTCATTAATAAGTTGCTAAACGACATCGCTTTTCTCGTGTTTTGTAATTCCCAGGCGGCGATTCTACTTAGAGGTGAACCAATGGCACCAATGTTTTCTTTAAAAGTTATCGATAGTTAGATGAACATTTTAGTTTTCTGGTATATATAGAAAGCTAGTTTGGTCAAAGCTTTCTTTTCAAGTCCTATCACACTTAATCCAAATTTAAACTTTTAAAAACAACTGTTTTTAAACTAGAATAGCTGGAAAATACCCAACTTTTTAATATATTTTTAGTCCATATCTTGGCCATTTGTCAAGCAATTGGAGAGCCGAATACCATTTATGAATCAGGACAAAAATCATATTCATTCTGCATCATAAATTTTGTATAATGGAAAAAAAAAACTTTTAACGTTTTTTTGAAATTTTCATGATGTAACCCCTTTTAAAATTTTCGAAAAATGGGTCCGATTTTAGTTTCTCAGATTTTAATTGAGAATGAAAGTACTCGAAGAGATAAGATCAGGAAGGTATGACACTTATAAATATGACAATTATTAGCTAATTGCGACCCGTTTAACCCAAAAAAAACCTTTCTTTTCAATTTTATTCCATTTTTATTTATATACATTTTCATTTACAATATTATTAATCAAAGTTAACAAAGGTAAGTTTCTAGAAAAATATGACTATAGCCATAAAATACATTAATCCTTCCAGCGGTAGATGTGCTCGGGCTCCATTCTCCTGGTAGACGCATTGGTTATCCTGCAACGTGTGATTCTCGCTGCACTGGCATTCGCCCCACTGGCAGGTCATAGCGCTTGGAGCCATAGGATTGCTCTGATTAATGGGCTGCATTCGACAGTCGCCATTGTTGCGGCAATAAGCTCCAAATGGAATAATCACATCACAGATCAGGGCCTCGGCCGTCTCCTGTTCCAACTCCTCATCCTGGTCGTGTGGAATGTGGCTTATCCTTCTGGGATAGTGAGTCGGTCGACAGGAGCACCGGTGATCCAGGCACTGACCGCCGGCACCCAGTTTCAGCTGACATGGAGGACTATGGTGGCACTCCTCGCCGTAATCAATTCCGGAAATGCACTTGGTCAAGTTCCGGTTGTGGACGTAGTTCTCCAGGCAGCCGCATTTCTTCAGATTGGGCAGACAAATTGAGGCGCCGCAACTACCGCAATCCTTGTCCACCTCGCAAGAGGACTCTGGGGATAGAAAAAACAAGGTAAGAGCATTTTCGATCAAGAAACAATTTAGTTATTTACGTAGCGCGGCCAGGCAACGACCCTTATGCTCCTCAAAGTTCGTCCGGCACAAGCATTTGCTCTCCGGCGGCTGGCAGCTACTAAACCTATCCGCTAGCTGACATTGGCGGGAGAACTCGCACTTCCCCGCTAGAGGCACGACCTCCGGAAGGCAACGTCTTCGATCTTCGCTGGGGACATATCCCTGGGAACAGATGCACTGATCTCTTCGGGAGTCGCACTCGGCATGGCGCTGTGAACACGGACATGGACCTCCGACGATGTTAGTCAATTTCTGCTCCATAGGAGTGCAGGGCACTTGGTGGCCGGTGCCACGTGCCAGGCAGTAGCAGCTGTTATCCAGGCATCTGCCACGATCAAACTGGACACACTGTTGGTCTGAGGTACAGGCCAGCTCCAGGAGATCCTCCGAGTTTCCAAACCTCGCCTGCAGCACCAAGGAACAGAAAACCACGAGGTAACCCTGCATTTTTATTTACTGCTTCACAATAACTGTAAACTGAGGTACTGCATGAACCGTTAGTTTTGATTTGAAAGCTCTAGAGATCATAGAATGAAAGACCAGCAGTCGATATACACTCGTATATTTCAAATGATTTCTTTATTTTCGCTAGATTTAACTGAAACAATTGTTGCATAAAATTTACGAGTGCATCTGCGGCGTTGGCACAACTGTATCTCTTGCATATTGCAACCAAGTTCATATCCGCCGTCGATCCTTTAAAGGAAGTATAAAAAAAATATAACCCTACGATGGAGACTGGACAGACAGCAAGCATTTTCTAAAATATTTAAGCTTTCTGCTTTTTAGGTTTAAGGACTATTCATATCATTTCAACTAATCCTATCCATCTCTTTCCCCAGGACTGACTGTGGATGTCAACAGGACATCGCCGCGTGCTGCTTAAAGGTTGAGGAACTGTTCTAGCCGTTCATTTTCAGGTAATTATTGATCCGCATAATGGAAAAAGACCGAAATATTTGCTATCAAAATTTTATACTTTTGAGAGTCAATATCTCGGGAATTTCTTAACCGATTTGGAAAACAAATACCATTTCTGAATCAGCGCAAAAATCATCTTTACTCAGCATATGAATTTAGTATAATCAAACAACAAAATTTTTCAAAATTTTTCCAAATTTTCATGATTTTATCTCAGCCATTTCGCAACCGATTTGGAAACGCAATAGCACTTTCAAATCAGGACTTCATTACCTTTAACTTTTTCGTTAAAATTTCGGAAAGGCGAACAAAAAAAATTGTTTCGATTTTTCGCAATTTTTTGTTTTTTTTTGCAAAAATCTACCGAAACTTCATTTAAATCTTGCGCTTTTATTTCAATACTAAATATCGATAGTTATGTCGAAAAAGATTTTCCAACACTTTTTTCTCTTTTTTACGTTTTGCAGCACTAATTTCAAAATGCACCCTATGTAAGGGTTAATTGATTAGCCCTTAATTTCAAATGTTATAACTTTAACCAATATTTTGCCATATATCGGAGGATATTTAGGTCCTGATTCTGGAATGGTACTTAGTTTTCTGATCAGTTGGGAAATAACCGAGATATTCTTAAAAAACGTCAAATATATCGATTTTTTTGGCATAAATTTATGGATATTGAAGCCTAGAATCGTTGAAGAAGAATCGTTCTCATGGATCTACCTACTTTTCGTCGGCAAAGGCTAATTTCTACTTATATCTAACATGAAAGTAACTTCATTTAAGTCTTGCGCTTTTATTTGAATACTTAAATATCGATAGTTTAGTTGAAAAAGATTTTCCAACACTTTCGTTCTTTTTTCTACGTTTCGCAGCACTCGTTTTAAAATGGACCCTATGTTAGGGTTAAGAAATTAACCTTTAATTTCAAATGTTATAACTTTGTTTATAATTATAATGTTTTTCATCCCTTTAATAGCGAATATCTCGGCCATTTCTTAGCCGATTTGGAAACGGTATACCATTTCGCAATCAGGACTTCAAGCTTCTACTTTAAGTTGTTAAAGATCGGGGAAACCGAACAACAAAAATTCGACCCGATTTTTGCTAAAAATCATGATGGTACCCCTTTCAAAAATTGCGAAAAATGGGTCGGAATTTTTTTGTTCTACTTTCCATATATTTTAATGCAAATCGACGCGGAATGAAGTTTATGTCGCAAAATGGTACTCCTTTTCTAAATCGGTTGAGAAATAGCCAATATATCCAAAAAATAGTTGCCTAAAAATCAGAAAATTACAGTCTGCCATTTTCGCAAAAAATCATGATGGGACCCCTTTCAAAAATTGCGAAAAATGGGTCGAAATTTTTTTGTTCCATTTTCTATATCTTTGAATGCAAATCGACGCGGAATGAAGTTCCTATCGCAAAATGGTACTTCTTTTCTAAATCGGTTGAGAAATAGCCAAGATATCCAAAAAATAGTTGCGAGAAAATGAGAAAATTACACTAATCCGATGTTCGCTAAAATCATGATGGTACCCCTTTCAAAATTTACGAAAAATGGGTCGAAATTTGTTTTTTCGATACCGGATATTTTGACGTCGATCGATGGAGACTTAACCCCTGATATCAAATTAGTACTCCGTTCCCCAATGGACTGCATTGGCCAAGATATTTCAACCCGTACCTGAAAATATTCCCTCCCAAATAATAAACAGAAAATACCTTTTAAAACATTTTTATTTTACTTTTCACAGGTGATCAACTATTCTAGATTATTACTACTACAACTAATCGGCGCAGGCGGCAGACGCATGGGTGGAACCGGTACGAGGCTTCTATCTCAATGTAGGGACCCGTATACCTGTGGATTAGAAGAAATGTTAATTAACGATATGTATTTGTAGATCTGGAGCACAAGAGCCTCACCTGTAGAACCGGATCAGCTTGTTGGGCACCAGAGCAGCACCCGAATTACCTTTAGCAGCAGTTGAGTAAATGTAGCAGCTCCTGGAGCCATGGAGCAGCTTACGGAGCACCAGAACAGCACCAGCAACAGCAGCAAAAAAAAGAGGTAATTTTTTATTTAATCCTGGGCCTCCGTGGGCTGGCTAGGCCGGGCCTGGCCAACCTAGGCAGGTCCTGGGCCTCTCTAGGCTGGTCTAGGCCGGACCTGGCCAACCTAGGCAGGTCCTGGACCTTTCTAGGCTGGTCTAGGCCGGGCCTGGCCAACCTAGGCAGGTCCTGGGCCTTTCCAGGCTGGTCTATGCCGGGCCTGGCCAACTTAGGCAGGTCCTGGGCCTTTCCAGGCTGGTCTAGGCCGAGCCTGGCCAACCTAGGCAGGTCCTGGGCCTCCCTATGCTGGTCTAGGCCGGGCTGGCCAACCTAGGCAGGTCCTGGGCCTCTCTAGGCTGGTCTAGGCCGAGCCTGGCCAACCTGGGCAGGTCCTGGGCCTCTCTAGGCTGGTCTAGGCCGAGCCTGGCCAACCTAGGCAGGTCCTGGGCCTCCCTATGCTGGTCTCGGACGGGCCTGGCCAACCTAGGCAGGTCCTGGGCCTCTCTAGGCTGGTCTAGGCCGAGCCTGGCCAACCTAGGCAGGTCCTGCGCCTCCCTATGCTGGTCTAGGACGGGCCTGGCCAACCTAGGCAGGTCCTGGGCCTCTCTAGGCTGGTCTAGGCCGAGCCTGGCCAACCTGGGCAGGTCCTGGGCCTCTCTAGGCTGGTCTAGGCCGAGCCTGGCCAACCTAGGCAGGTCCTGGGCCTCCCTATGCTGGTCTCGGACGGGCCTGGCCAACCTAGGCAGGTCCTGGGCCTCTCTAGGCTGGTCTAGGCCGAGCCTGGCCAACCTAGGCAGGTCCTGCGCCTCCCTATGCTGGTCTAGGACGGGCCTGGCCAACCTAGGCAGGTCCTGGGCCTCTCTAGGCTGGTCTAGGCCGAGCCTGGCCAACCTAGGCAGGTCCTGGGCCTCCCTATGCTGGTCTAGGCCGGGCCTGGCCATCCTACGCAGGTCCTGGGCCTCTCTAGGCTGGTCTAGTCCGAGCCTGGCCAACCTAGGCAGGTCCTGGGCCTCCCTATGCTGGTCTAGGACGGGCCTGGCCAACCTAGGCAGGTCCTGGGCCTCTCTAGGCTGGTCTAGGCCGAGCCTGGCCAACCTAGGCAGGTCCTGGGCCTCCCTATGCTGATCTAGGCCGGGCTGGCCAACCTAGGCAGGTCCTGGGCCTCTCTAGGCTGGCCTCCCTATGCTGGTCTAGGCCGGGCCTGGCCATCCTAGGCAGGTCCTGGGCCTCCCTATGCTGGTCTAGGACGGGCCTGGCCAACCTAGGTAGGTCCTGGGCCTCTCTAGGCTGGTCTAGGCCGAGCCTGGCCAACCTAGGCAGGTCCTGGTTCTCCCTATGCTGGTCTAGGCCGGGCTGGCCAACCTAGGCAGGTCCTGGGCCTCTCTAGGCTGGTCTAGGCCGAGCCTGGCCAACCTGGGCAGGTCCTGGGCCTTCCCAGGCTGGTCTAGGCCGGGCCTGGCCAACCTAGGCAGGTCCTGGGCCTCTCTAGGCTGGTCTAGGACGGGCCTGGCCAACCTAGGCAGGTCCTGGGCCTCCCTATGCTGGTCTAGGCCGGGCCTGGCCAACCTAGGCAAGTCCTGGGCCTCTCTAGGCTGGTCTAGGCCGAGCCTGGCCAACCTAGGCAGGTCCTGGGCCTCCCTATGCTGGTCTGGGCCGGGCCTGGCCAACCTAGGCAGGTCCTGGGCCTCTCTAGGCTGGTCTAGGACGGGCCTGGCTAACCTAGGCAGGTCCTGGGCCTCTCTAGGCTGGTCAAGGGCGAGCCTGGCCAACCTAGGCAGGTCCTGGGCCTCTCTAGGCTGGTCTAGGACGGGCCTGGCCAACCTAGGCAGCTCCTGGGCCTCCCTATGCTAGTCTAGGCCGGGCCTGGCCAACCTAGGCAGGTCCTGGGCCTCTCTAGGCTGGTCTAGGCCGAGCCTGGCCAACCTAGGCAGGTCCTGGGCCTCTATAGGCTGGTCAAGGGCGAGCCTGGCCAACCTAGGCAGGTCCTGGGCCTCCCTATGCTGGTCTAGGCCGGGCTGGCCAACCTAGGCAGGTCCTGGGCCTCTCTGGGCTGGTCTAGGCCGAGCCTGGCCAACCTAGGCAGGTCCTGGGCCTCTCTAGGCTGGTCTAGGACGGGCCTGGCCAACCTAGGCAGGTCCTGGGCCTCTCTAGGCTGGTCTAGGCCGAGCCTGGCCAACCTAGGCAGGTCCTGGGCCTCTCTAGGCTGGTCTAGGCCGGGCTGGCCAACCTGGGCAGGTCCTGGGCCTCTCTAGGCCGAGCCTGGCCAACCTAGGCAGGTCCTGGGCCTCTCTAGGCTGGTCTAGGCCGAGCCTGGCCAACCTAGGCAGGTCCTGGGCCTCCCTATGCTGGTCTAGGCCGGGCTGGCCAACCTAGGCAGGTCCTGGGCCTCTCTAGGCTGGTCTAGGACGGGCCTGGCCAACCTAGGCAGGTCCTGGGCCTCTCTCGGCTGGTCTAGGCCGAGCCTGGCCAACCTAGGCAGGTCCTGGGCCACTCTAAGCTAGTCTAGGCTAGGCCTGGCCAACAAAGACAGGTCCTGGGCCTTCCCAGGCTGGTCTAGGTCGAGCCTGGCCAACCTAGGCAGGTCCTGGGCCTCCCTAAGCTGGTCTAGGCCGGGCCTGGCCAACCTAGGCAGGTCCTGGGCCTCCCTATGCTGGTCTAGGCCGAGCCTGGCCAACCTAGGTAGGTCCTGGGCCTCCCTAAGCTAGTCTAGGCCGTGCCTGGCCAACCTAGGCAGGTCCTGGGCCTCTCTAGGCTGGTCTAGGCCGAGCCTGGCCAACCTAGGCAGGTCCTGGGCCTCTCTAGGCTGGTCAAGGGCGAGCCTGGCCAACCTAGGCAGGTCCAGGGCCTCCCTATGCTGGTCTAGGCCGAGCCTGGCCAACCTAGGCAGGTCCTGGGCCTCTCTAGGCTGGTCTAGGCCGGGCCTGGCCAACCTAGGCAGGTCCTGGGCCTCCCTATGCTGGTCTAGGCCGGGCCTGGCCAACCTAGGCAGGTCCTGGGCCTCTCTAGGCTGGTCTAGGCCGAGCCTGGCCAACCTAGGCAGGTCCTGGGCCTCCCTATGCTGGTCTAGGCCGAGCCTGGCCAACCTAGGCAGGTCCTGGGCCTCTCTAGGCTGGTCTAGGCCGGGCCTGGCCAACCTAGGCAGGTCCTGGGCCTCCCTATGCTGGTCTAGGCCGGGCCTGGCCAACCTAGGCAGGTCCTGGGCCTCTCTAGGCTGGTCAAGGGCGAGCCTGGCCAACCTAGGCAGGTCCTGGGCCTCCATATGCTGGTCTAGGCCGGGCTGGCCAACCTAGGCAGGTCCTGGGCCTCTCTAGGCTGGTCTAGGCCGAGCCTGGCCAACCTAGGCAGGTCCTGGGCCTCTCTAGGCTGGTCTAGGCCGGGCTGGCCAACCTAGGCAGGTCCTGGGCCTCTCTAGGCTGGTCTAGGCCGAGCCTGGCCAACCTAGGCAGGTCCTGGGCCTCTCTAGGCTGGTCTAGGCCGAGCCTGGCCAACCTGGGCAGGTTCTGGGTTTTCCCAGGCTGGTCTTGGCCGGGCCTGGCCAACCTAGGCAGGTCCTGGGCCTCCCTATGCTGGTCTAGGCCGGGCCTGGCCAACCTAGGCAGGTCCTGGGCCTCTCTAGGCTGGTCTAGGCCGAGCCTGGCCAACCTAGGAAGGTCCTGGGCCTCCCTATGCTGGTCTAGGCCGGGCCTGGCCAACCTAGGCAGGTCCTGGGCCTCCCTATGCTGGTCTAGGCCGGGCCTGGCCAACCTAGGCAGGTCCTGGGCCTCTCTAGGCTGGTCTAGGCCGAGCCTGGCCAACCTAGGCAGGTCCTGGGCCTCCCTATGCTGGTCTAGGCCGAGCCTGGCCAACCTAGGCAGGTCCTGGGCCTCTCTAGGCTGGTCTAGGCCGGGCCTGGCCAACGTAGGCAGGTCCTGGGCCTCCCTATGCTGGTCTAGGCCGGGCCTGGCCAACCTAGGCAGGTCCTGGGCCTCTCTAGGCTGGTCTAGGCCGAGCCTGGCCAACCTAGGCAGGTCCTGGGCCTCTCTAGGCTGGTCAAGGGCGAGCCTGGCCAACCTAGGCAGGTCCTGGGCCTCCCTATGCTGGTCTAGGCCGGGCTGGCCAACCTAGGCAGGTCCTGGGCCTCTCTAGGCTGGTCTAGGCCGAGCCTGGCCAACCTAGGCAGGTCCTGGGCCTCTCTAGGCTGGTCTAGGCCGGGCTGGCCAACCTGGGCAGGTCCTGGGCCTCTCTAGGCCGAGCCTGGCCAACCTAGGCAGGTCCTGGGCCTCTCTAGGCTGGTCAAGGGCGAGCCTGGCCAACCTAGGCAGGTCCTGGGCCTCCCTATGCTGGTCTAGGCCGGGCTGGCCAACCTAGGCAGGTCCTGGGCCTCTCTAGGCTGGTCTAGGCCGAGCCTGGCCAACCTAGGCAGGTCCTGGGCCTCCCTATGCTGGTCTAGGCCGGGCCTGGCCAACCTAGGCAGGTCCTGGGCCTCTCTAGGCTGGTCTAGGCCGAGCCTGGCCAACCTAGGAAGGTCCTGGGCCTCCCTATGCTGGTCTGGGCCGGGCCTGGCCAACCTAGGCAGGTCCTGGGCCTCTCTAGGCTGGTCTAGGACGGGCCTGGCCAACCTAGGCAGGTCCTGGGCCTCTCTAGGCTGGTCTAGGCCGAGCCTGGCCAACCTAGGCAGGTCCTGGGCCTCCCTATGCTGGTCTAGGCCGGGCCTGGCCAACCTAGGCAGGCCCTGGGCCTCCCTATGCTGGTCTAGGCCGGGCCTGGCCAACCTAGGCAGGTCCTGGGCCTCCCTATGCTGGTCTAGGCCGGGCCTGGCCAACCTAGGCAGGTCCTGGGCCTCTCTAGGCTGGTCTAGGCCGAGCCTGGCCAACCTAGGAAGGTCCTGGGCCTCCCTATGCTGGTCTGGGCTGGGCCTGGCCAACCTAGGCAGGTCCTGGGCCTCTCTAGGCTGGTCTAGGCCGAGCCTGGCCAACCTAGGAAGGTCCTGGGCCTCCCTATGCTGGTCTAGGCCGGGCCTGGCCAACCTAGGCAGGTCCTGGGCCTCCCTATGCTGGTCTAGGCCGGGCCTGGCCAACCTAGGCAGGTCCTGGGCCTCTCTAGGCTGGTCTAGGCCGAGCCTGGCCAACCTAGGCAGGTCCTGGGCCTCTCTAGGCTGGTCTAGGCCGAGCCTGGCCAACCTAGGCAGGTCCTGGGCCTCTCTAGGCTGGTCTAGGCCGGGCCTGGCCAACGTAGGCAGGTCCTGGGCCTCCCTATGCTGGTCTAGGCCGGGCCTGGCCAACCTAGGCAGGTCCTGGGCCTCTCTAGGCTGGTCTAGGCCGAGCCTGGCCAACCTAGGCAGGTCCTGGGCCTCTCTAGGCTGGTCTAGGCCGGGCTGGCCAACCTGGGCAGGTCCTGGGCCTCTCTAGGCCGAGCCTGGCCAACCTAGGCAGGTCCTGGGCCTCTCTAGGCTGGTCTAGGCCGAGCCTGGCCAACCTGGGCAGGTTCTGGGCTTTCCCAGGCTGGTCTAGGCCGGGCCTGGCCAACCTAGGCAGGTCCTGGGCCTCCCTATGCTGGTCTAGGCCGGGCCTGGCCAACCTAGGCAGGTCCTGGGTCTCTCTAGGCTGGTCTAGGCCGAGCCTGGCCAACCTAGGAAGGTCCTGGGCCTCCCTATGCTGGTCTGGGCCGGGCCTGGCCAACCTAGGCAGGTCCTGGGCCTCTCTAGGCTGGTCTAGGACGGGCCTGGCCAACCTAGGCAGGTCCTGGGCCTCTCTAGGCTGGTCTAGGCCGAGCCTGGCCAACCTAGGCAGGTCCTGGGCCTCCCTATGCTGGTCTAGGCCGGGCCTGGCCAACCTAGGCAGGCCCTGGGCCTCCCTATGCTGGTCTAGGCCGAGCCTGGCCAACCTAGGCAGGTCCTGGGCCTCTCTAGGCTGGTCTAGGCCGGGCCTGGCCAACCTAGGCAGGTCCTGGGCCTCCCTAAGCTGGTCTAGGCCGGCCTGGCCAACCCAGGCAGGTTCTGGGCCGCCCTAAGCTGGTCTAGGCCGGGCCTGGCCAATCTAGGCAGGTCCTGGGCCTCCCCAGGCTGGACCAGGCAGGTCCTGGCCCGCCTAGGTTACCTGTCAAAAGTATAATTGTTATCAATAGTAAAAATTACCTAATTTTTGCTGCTGTTCCAGATGCTGCTCTGGTGCTCCCTAAGCTGCTCCGGTGCTCCCTAAGCTGCTCCGGTGCTCCCTAAGCTGCTCCGGGGCTCCATGAGGTGCTACATGTACTCAACGGCTGCTAAAGGTGATTCGGGTGCTGCTCTGGTGCCCAACAAGCTGATCTGGTTCTACAGGTGAGGCTCTTGTGCTCCAGATCTACAAATACATATCGTTAATTAACATTTCTTCTAATCCACAGGTATACGGGTCCCTACATTGAGATAGAAGCCTCGTACCGGTTCCACCCATGCGTCTGCCGCCTGCGCCGATTAGTTGTAGTAGTAATAATCTAGAATAGTTGATCACCTGTGAAAAGTAAAATAAAAATGTTTTAAAAGGTATTTTCTGTTTATTATTTGGGAGGGAATATTTTCAGGTACGGGTTGAAATATCTTGGCCAATGCAGTCCATTGGGGAACGGAGTACTAAAAAGTCAGGAATAGTCGGAAAAATTGTGGGAAGTTGTGGAAAAATCGGAAAAACTCCGGGAAATTTATGAAAATCCGGGGAATTTAGGATATCTGGATTTTCCGGAATTTTCCACAATTTTCCCGATTTTCCCTGATTTTTCCTGAATTTTCTTGAATTTTCCTGAATTTTTCTGAAATTTCCAGAAATTTTCAGCGTTTTCAGATTTTTAAAAACCCAAAAATCGACCTCCGCCACTTCTGAAGTACTAGGCGAACAGAAATCAGCAGAAGGTGGATGGAAAAATTAAAATGTAGCATACTTTTAGGGCTTTTGAAATAAAAGTCCACTACTAAATGTTGCATACTTTTTGGATGCCGAATTTTTCAAATTTGGCGGGCATCCGTTAATTTTCAAATTTGAATTTAAAAAAAATACCAAAAAAATTTTAACGGAAAAATACCAAAAAATTTAACGGAAAAATACCAAAAAATATTTAAATCTGGTATTTTTTCGTTACATTTTTTGGTATTTTTCCGTTACAATTTTTTTGGTATTTTTTTTAAATTTAAATTTATTTCCCGCCAAAATTAAAAAATTTCGCATCCACCTTCTGCTGATTTCTGTTCGCCTGGTACTTCAGAAGTGGCGGAGGTCGATTTTTGGGTTTTTTAAATTCTGGAAAATCTGAAAAAATCAGAAAAAATTGGAAAAATTCTGGAAAAATCAGAAAAAATCAGAAAAAACCGGGAAATGTCAGGAAAAGTCGGAAAAATTGCGGGAAGTTCTGGAAAAATCGGAAAAACTCTCGGAAATTTATGAAAATCCGGGGATTTTAAGATATCTGGATTTTCCGGAATTTTCCACAATTTTCCCGATTCTCCCTGATTTTTCCTGAATTTTCTTGAATTTTCATGAGATTTTCTGAATTTTCCAGAATTTTTCAGCGTTTTCAGATTTAAAAGGCCGAGAGGCCGAGATATTGACTTATGAGTATTCGAGTTTTGGCCACAAATTTTACAATATGATATTTGCCAAAATGATACTTGCCACATCTTGCTATTTCACTTAATAGAAAGGTACAAACTGATGTTTCACTTAATATACAAAATTTACTTTAAGATCATCCCAACTGGATTTCAAATACATTTTTATTGACAAACATAAAATGGGTAGTGTTTTGTATAAATGTGGAAAACATAAGTCTCGTGCCAAGGATTCTCCCTTCCACTTCTAGAGACCGATTCTGGCTGGTGTTCTCCGTGGCGTAGCATTGCCCGGAGTGGCTATTTCTTGTTTGGCGGCCAACAGCTCCTCTCGATGGGCCGCCTCCTGTTTTCGCTCCTCCATTTCGTGCTGCGCTTGCAGCATCTGTTCTTCCATTTCCTTGAGGTGTTCCGCCGCCAGTTTTTTCTTGTCCCTGCTGCTGCGTCCAGACTCCTTAACGGAGAAGAACATGGGACCCAGCTCGGCCAGCCAATATCCATCCACAGCTGTGGCGCACTGCATGTACTCCTTGGCGGTCATGATCAGCTCATGGTAGACGACATAGTCGGGCGTGGTGCCCAGTCCGTAGAGGGCGGAGGTGGGATGAAGGTGACAAGGCATTCCCGATCGTAAATTGACGTACTCTCCGATGCCCTTCAATCTGGCTGCTTGGTAGAAGTAGGCCGAGCAGATGCACTTCCTCACCACGTCCCAGTCGGTGCCGCAGCTCTTCACGTTCATCTTCTGCTGGATCATGATGTCCTTCAGCTGCTGTCGCACCTCACGCACCTTCCTCATGGCCTTGATGTGAATGAAATGCTCGTTGCACCAGGTGGAGCTATAACTGTTGGTGGAAGATGGGATTTATGAACAATTTCTGAAGGAAATGGGGATTTTAAAGACTTACTTGTTCTGGCGCCACTGCTGGTAGACATTAAGGTAGGTAAGGTGATCGGATTCAGGCACCTGGAACTTTTCCCGCACTCCATCCGCCTCGTCTTCACGCCCTTTGGGTCGGTAGAAAATGGACGGCACCGAAAGCATGGAAACTGAGGAGAGAAATAAACATTATTAGATGGTTTCAAAATCCTAATTGTAGTCCTAGTTCTTGTATATTTATGTTTTTCAATTAAATCTTTATTAATATGCATTCAAATCTACGATATACATTTTTGAAAATATCGATAGTACCCCGTTGAAAATTATCGAGCATTCGATTAAATTTAAGGATGCCAGATTTTGCAGCGAAATTTAAATTTTTTAAAAGCTTAATAGTAAAATGTTCATCATTTTTGGATTAACTGAGTTTAACAAGTTAAAAGCATTGAATATCCTTCTTTTTTTTTTAACAAAGTTATTCTCTTACCGATAATTAATACTTCCGCACTGCATTCCATTTTACAGGCCACGATGAGCATCTGGCACTGGGGCGGATCCAGCGGGAACTCGGCCATCTGGCGACCTAAGGTGGTCAGGGCACCCGTGTGATCCAGGGCGCCCAGGATCCATAGCTGGTACAGCGAGTTTAGGATGTTGTCCTGGGGCGGGGGATCCATGAAGTGGAACTGCAGCAGATCCACCACGCCCAAGGACTTGAGGAGCAGCACTGTGTTGGCCAGATTGGTGCGCTGGATCTCAGGCACGGTGAGGGCCAGAAGCTCGTCCTTATACTGGCGCTGGGTGTAGAGACGATACGCCTGGCCGGGACCCGTTCTTCCGGCTCGACCGCTGCGCTGGTTGGCATTCGCCTGTGATATGGGATAGATCTGCAGGGCGTCCATGCCGATCCTTGGATTGTAGACCTTCAACTTGCAGTATCCGGAGTCGATTACATAGATGATGCCATCGACGGTCAGAGAGGTCTCCGCAATATTGGTGGCCACCACGCACTTTCGCACTCCATCGCCCGATTTCTGAAAGATCTTGGCCTGCAAATCGGACGGGAGCTGGGAGTAAATCGGCAGGATGCTCAGCTCGGGCGCCTTCTCAATCTCCGCCAGCCTCTCCTCCAGCACTTCGCACGTCACCTCGATATCCTCCTGACCCGGCATGAAGATGAGCATGTCGCCCTCGTTGGGCGTTAGGTGAACCTGCAGCGCCTGCTTCACCGCCGACTCTACGTAATCCTCGCAGGTATTCTTGCTGAACATCACGTCCACGGGAAAGGTCCTGCCCGGTATGGTGAAGGTGGGCACGTTCCCGAAGAAGGTGGCGAACTTGGTGGAGTCCATGGTGGCGGAGGTCACGATAAGCTTCAGGTCATGGCGTCGGGCTACAATCTGAATGAAAAATGAAAGAAATGTTAGAGAATAGTCGTACTTAATAAGTATTATTATGTTATACGGAATTTCTTTCAATAAAATGAATCTTTCTATTTAAAGTACACATTTGAGTTGGATTTTGTTTGGGGAAAATGGGGGCTGACCTAAGGGAGGCCACACATGGATGTTGATGGGGTGACGCAGCGGGGGTCAAGTGGCGGTTATGTGACCCACATCCCGTCCAGCTTTTTCCTGCAGTCGTTGACCGCAGTTTGCAGTGGGTCAAGGCATTTGCCAGCTGGGTGTCGTGTCCTATTTAAAAATACAAGCAAACGACAAAAGGATACCCTAGTGTTGCGAGAACGTTACATCCTTTGAATGACAATCAAGAGGGAATTGTGGCCCGAAGACATTATAGTCTAAGCCTAAAAGACGCTTTAATATTTGATATTATTTTCAACAAGTCCTGGAGATAATATACCATATATGAGATGAATGCCACCCACTATGGATGACTATATTCACCACACCAGAAGCTACTCTCTTGGCAGGAAACGCTCTCAAAAACCCGAAGCTTAAACAATTTTGGCGAACTTCTCTTTTGGGGAGAGAAATTTAAGCCCAAGTGGTGAATAGTACATGGGGGTTGGGCTGGAGAGGTGAATAATCTTAGGGGTTGGGGGATGACGTGCTGGAAAACACGTAGGCATTTCTAAGGGCTTCTAAGGGCGAAAATCCAGGCTTCTCGAAGCCAAGTGGCTTGTCTCAAGGGGTTAAAAAGAAACCCAGAACAGATCCCTGTCACATGGCAGAGAGCCTACAAGTACCGGTTATTAGTATTACTCCCAGAAAGTAATGCTTTTGAACGGGCTCTAGTAACATCTGAGATTCCAATGAGTGTTGGGCAAACTGCGCATTACGAATCCAAATTCCATTCACAAAACCCACTCATTATGCTGGCCAATAAATTAACCGACTTTATTTCGCAGTTCACAGTTTATCTCGGCTGCATTGAAATACGTAAATGCAATATTTACGATGCCTTCGAATGGATAGACAAGTGTAACGGTGAAGCTAAATATAAAGCTGGAACTGACGTCAGGTGACGGCAATTACGATAGAGCCCATATCAAAATATGAGACCGATTGAACCAAAACGGAGAAAAGCCATAGATAAGGGAAATATGTATGTACCTTTGAGTGGATATATGACGGGGATATAAATCATTGGCATATAATCAATTTGCCAATACCGATAGAGAGATCTCTTGATAAATGGCAAGTGAATGCAAAGGCAATCTTTCAAAGTCCTTAAAGTATGCAACGATGCTCTTACTCAATGAGTCCGACTTCGAAAGACCTATAAATCTTCGTTTTTTTTCTCATGTAAGTCATTTAAGAACGACAGTTTATCACAGACAATAAATTATCTCAACAACATCATAAAAACTGCACTTTTTTTGTGTTCTATCACAAAAGTCACAATATATTAGCTATATAATTTTTTTAACACTATCTCAAGGTCGCCAGATAAACCAGTTTAATCAGTTTAAACTATAAAACGCGGCTGATTTTTTCACCCAGTTAAACCGAAACCAAGAATGAACGAATCTATATATGGTACTTGTGTATAGAAAAACGCTTTCCAGATTTGGGACAACTGATAAGCCAAATATACATATATACAAGTACGAGTATGTAGGTATAGCCCAGATTCTTATTCACCGAGGGAACTTCTATTTGGTTTCGGTTTACGTAGAAAGATGAGGGATAACGTATCGTGTGCCAGCCATGGAGGGGTTTCTGATATTTTATTTCATCACATCACATTTTAAATGACTAAGAAAGATCTCGACCTTGATTCTAAATCCGTAGAATACTTTTGACGAACACTCACCAGAACTAATTGATGTCGTAAAATAATATCAGCTGAAAGCGCCACCTACGTCTATACATAGCTTGCGACGATAAGAACTCGACACTCGAATGGAGCTCTTATTTTATGGAAATAATCGAATCGAATCGAATCGAATCGAATCGAATGCACATTGCACATCGGTAAACAAAATTCGCCATATCTATACGATCCCATGATCTTATTATAGAAACAGGAAGCTTCCAAGAAATATGCGAAATATAATACGAGCCGACAACGCCCTTAAATACTCTCAAAGGCCTCTTAATCATCATTAATTGGGGAATATTGTAAACGTTAACGTGAATATATATTACTTGTATATTTAAATATATTTTATTTGTGTTATTGAGCAGGAAATTGCATGCACATTTGCCAATCGAAAATGCCACAAATTTCAATTTGATTCCATTTATTTATATTTTATTTGTGTCCTCCCGGGCATAAAGCCAAAAATTCTCAAATGTGACAACAATTCATTCATATAGAGCCTCGATGCGATCAGGGAGGTCTTGTTTGCGATATGTTTACAGTTAGTAATCAAAACTGAATGTATCTTGGGGTAAATACCATTTTGTGGCGAAAACAATGTAACAGGGTCGTAAAGGAGGGAAATCAAATACAGGGAATTTCCTTTAACTTTAGAAATCACAGAAATATACATATTTTATAGGTAGTAACTCAGTTAGCTTGGTTTTGGGTTAAATTAATATTTAATATTCGTTATAAAATCGATCAATTTCGATACATTTCCCACTAGTTATTGCCTCAAATGGCCTCCACAAAAGTCAGACATTAGCCGCCAAAATCAAAATTAAAATCGGAAACCTTGTCTAGAGTCTGGCTGGCGAATGCGTTTTCCTGGCGCCGACAAACCATCACCATCGGAATCGTGTCTATATATCTGCTCTATGCGTGGCATTATACCGACATAAATTACAACTGTGCGAATGTTTGTACGAGTATGCTGGCAAAATTAAAAATTCCGCAAATGCAATTTACAGAGCGTTTGCATTGAGGCGAAAATGAGGCTTTTTTTCCCGAGGTTGCTGGATGCGAATTTGAAAGATGGGTGGGAATGGGTGGTAATGGATGGGATTGGGTGGGGGACTGTGATTGGGACTGTGAGTTATGCGAGTCTAATGAACCTTTATTCCAACGATCTCCTTTGAATGCATACGGAATATATTATATATTGACATGTTGGGTAGACAAAAGGCGGGAGTTCATCAATTTATTGAACTCATCGAAAGGGATAAATCATTTTTAGGGCATTTCCCGTTGGCAGTTTTCTTTAAATCGGATATAGGATATAGAAAGTATTACAAATCTTTAGATATCGATTTGATAGAAAGATTACAGATCAAGGAACCAAAAATATATCGAAAATGGGAGGATACGGAAAGGGGTTTTGGGGTTGTAGATATTAAGGGAAGGCAGGGGGCTGCTCTGGCGACTGATTGCGAATTTCCAACAGACCGAGAGCACCAAGTTTTGCACTGTGGTGAGTTTCGCTGGCTCTCCTGTGGTTGTTGTTGCTGGTTTGCGTTTGGAGGTGTGGCGGCATCAACAAATCGCAAAAACAGAAGAAAAAAAACAAAAATAATATCAGAAATGAAACCTCAAAAGTCGCACATGTGTGTGTGACGTCGAGACACAAACAATTTATGGCATATTGGCAAAACTACGAGCACAACAAATAAACCGAGCGAAGCGCAAGATGTAAACAAAAAGCTGAAAAAATTTGCACAAAAACAAAAGCGCATAAAAAACAAATAAAAACAGTAAAAAAGAGGCAGGCGAGACACTTCGGTGAATAAATCAGCAAAACCTCACACAGTCACGAACTGCTTTCTAAGCTAAAACACAAATTTTAATATGAAATTATTAAAATTTTAACCTAATAAATAAAATAAATAAACAAACTTTTGCGCTAAGGCAAAGGTGAATACACTGTAACCAAAAAGAGAGAAAATAACAGAGAACCAGCTTAACAGAGAGAGACACAGAGGCAGAGATACAGATACAAAGATACAAAGATACAAGAGAGAGAGAGAGAGAGTTGAGAGAGGAACTTAAAGATACAACCGGCAAACAAAAATAAATTCTAGCTTATTGTTTTTGTTTATTATTCACTTCCTTTTCCTTTTCCTTAAATGTAGCCGAGAGAAACAGCTGTTCAAGTCCTTCCGCCATCTGATAGGCTTTTCGTATTTAAATTATAAATCCTGATGATCATTTTCTACCAGGAAATCTCTCCTTCCCGGCTGTCAAAATATTAAATTTAATGAATATGAATCTCAATCCGAATCTGAATCTGAATTTGAATCTGAATCCGACTTCGAGTTCGAACAGAAACAACAAATATCATCTACATCTACATTTCGAACTCGCAGCGCCGTCTGTTTATTGTCTTTTATTTTTATATATATTTACTTTGTTTTTGTTGTCTTTTTCATTTTTATTAAAATTCTTTTTTTCTGCTCGAGTCTCGTTTGCATGGCCATAAAAATCAGTCTAAAAATAGCCCCACAGCCGAAAGAATGCTACTCTGTCGACGCTGGCAGCGCTGCCCATGGGTGGGCGGATGGGCAGAAGGGGGCGTGTTTAAAAATGCCAAGTGATGACAGGTGCCCAAAATGATAGACTTTCGTTTTGCCCTCAGATAAGCATTGGATTTCAAAATATTTATAGACAAACGCCTACATCATTCAAAGTACAGTAGTAACTCGACTATGATGAACAAATTATAATAATTTTAATGAAGATTTTAATACATTTTATAAAATAAAAACAATTAAAAAAAAAGTTATTAAACAAAATTAAATTTTTCTAATTCAAAGTTTCTTAAGTGCTGGTTATGAGAATCGAGGAGGAGGGCTCAAATTTTATTTGGTATTTTTTATATTTATTTTTTAGTATTTTTTGTGTAACTCGTTAATGAGAATCCCCAAATGAATTTCATTAAGTGCTGGTTATGAGAATCGAGGAGGAGGGCGCAAATTTTATTTGGTATTTTTTGATAATTATTTTTTAGTATATCTTTTGAAACTCAAGGAAGAGGTTCCCCAATTGAAGTTTCTGTTTGTGCTGGTTATGAGAATCGAGGAGGAGGGCGTAAATTTGATTGGGTATTTTTATAACTATTCCTAGGTATATCTTTTGAAACATAAGGAGGAGGTTCGCCAAATGCTAAATCTTAGAATCTGATGCCCTTATGTCGCCTTACAAGAGACCACTGTACTTTTTATTGTTTGCCTGTTAATCGACTTCAGAGGAATGCCATTGATATGCTTTTTGGTTGGGTTTCAAGCTCGGACCTAGGCCATTGTAAATCCAGTTGTTTGAGCAACTGACAAAGGACTCAACAGGAAGCCTGCCCTGCCATTCAACCCCTTTTTCATATTCCTTCCCCTATTTAGGGTTTAGGGTTACTTTTTCTACGCGAATACCAAAAGAGCTTCAACTTTGAGAAGGTATTTGAAGGAATTAATGATTTCCAACAAGAACTCTGCTAAGCTCACTGCCATTCATCGAATGAATGAACAAAATGCTATCAAATTTGCATAAAAATATGGCAAATAGTAAAATGAGTGAAGGTTAGCCCTCACACAGACACAGGTCATGCCATTATAATTATAATTATAATTGCCGATGTCTGGGTTCAGACAGAAGCTTCCAAAGTCTGGATATTACCAGATATCGAAGGCATTTGCCGGCAAAACGCGCAAAACGAAGCCTTTAAGTCCCCCCAAACAAAAAAACAGAGGAACAAAAAAAAAAAAGATATATAAAGCCGAAACACAAAACCAAAACCGAGACGGAGCGAATCGAAAAAAAAACGAGTTTGGTTGCCACAGATACTCGGCATGCAAATGCTATCTATCTATCTATATACATATGTGTAGATACATAATGTATCTAGATGGATCACAGATACAAAATGTATCTAGATGGATGCGTGTGCCTGGATTTGGCCAAGTAGATGGATAGATTGGCGCACGTCTCCATTTGTCATAGGACCTAAGCCCCGCACTTACCAAAGATGACAGTTTTTCTAGTATTTTGTATGTTTATTTCTTGCTGTTCCCCTGGCTGTTCATAAATATTCATTTTGATTATTTATGCAACCCGATTTGAACGGAAGCCCCGTGCATTTCGCATTTCGCAGTAGCGTTCGTAGCCGCTTCGGGCCACAACAAAAGGTAAACAAATACAGGTGGTTCGGCTGGTTCAGGTGGTTTTAGCCAACAGCCAACAGCCAACATGCTTCTCGCTCTCTTTTGACCACTAACTGAAGAAAAAGTGGCCAAAAGAGAAAGAGAGAGACTGTGTTAATACCCGGTACTCGGTATCGAGTTTGAGTACCGGGTATCAGTATGCAAAACAAATCACTATCACTATCCCTCCCCCATGGCGCTTAGATTTCGTTTCAAGTTAGAAAACAAACACTTTCGCATAAAAAAGTGTCGAATCAGCACTGATAGGTAAGCCACAATCTTATCAAAATGTACTCGCAATACTCACAACTACAAAATACTCAAAATAACTTCAAAGAAACTCAAAACTAGCACACAAATTCCCAAAATAAATTAAACCGCCAAACAGATAGACGGATATATGTATCACTCATTCTAAAGAACAATAGAAAAGCACAAAAACCGCCTTAATACACCTTTTCCTGTGCTAAATTTTCATTACACTCGTAAAGAAGGAAAAAAAAAAGGGAAAAACCCAAAGCTTGTAATTCCAAAACCCAATGAAATTATTTAATCTTATCGAAAGGTACTCGAAATAAGTAAAAGTACTTATTCCCATTGTATGAATTAACACAAATTTTATAAAATTTAAACGGAAATTTTAGTGCAAAAGTCTCAAAGTTTAAAAAAAGTTCCAAAGTCTGAAAGCAGATATTGCGCATACGACACGTGGGTCACATCAAAATATTTCTTCTTTAACTTTCAAAACTGAAGCTATATTTTATACAAAATTAAGAAAATAATAGAGAATGTTTATTATTTCCTTGAAAATGTTTTCAGCATATTAAAGCATATTAAATTATTCAAAAGTGTGCGCTATTTTCGTTGGGAACTGAATGAATTATTCATGTTTTTCCACTATTTAATGCAAGCCTCTTCCTTTTCAAATGAAAGGCACTGACCTACACAAACCTATTTAGTTTGATTATGCAACAAAAATAAGAATGTGCAACACACACTCGAAAAAAACAACGTAAATTGCAATGCAATTAGTTGAAATGCCCGAAAGGGGGTGTGCTGCGAGGTAGAGGTAGTGGGTGAAAGGGGGCGGTACTGGACCGGCTTCGCTAATTAGAGAATCCCTCTATCTCGCTTTCTATCTTTCTAGCCAAGTACTATCTCTGTCCCACTCCTCGTTTTCCGCCACTGCTAAGCAGCCAAGGTTAAAGCTAAAAATAGATATGGAGAAAAATCAACAACAACAACAACAACAACTACTATATAAATACTAATCGAGCAAAACAACAAATGCAAAACAAAGTAAAAATACAAAATAATATAAAAGCAACAAAAGCAAGTTGCAAATTCTATTTATAGCCGAAAGCAGCGAGACGACGACTGTAAGAAGAGTAGATGAAAAACTTGAAACGAAAACAAGACACTAAAAGCAAATACTAAAAGCTTTAAGTCGAACTTGAAATGTTCTGCTTTGTAATTTTGGTAGAAAAATACCAGACACACGCCAACTTCTAAGTTTCTGCCAAAGAAATGGCCACACTTTAGGGTTTTATAAATCATTAACACACTTGAAACTTTTCAATTATATTTTTTAGATTTATATCGAATATTTATAATAAGAAACTTCTCTAAAATATATTTCCATTTCATGTTTTCACTTTTTAACAACAAAAGAGGGTAGAGGTTAGAGAAAATTTGCGATATTGGCCACACTTTTGAAGCCACAATAAAATGCTTTTTATTATGTGGTAACCCCAAGCACACCCAAAATTAAATAGACTTTATATGAGAGTATCTTGTATCTAGATCGAATACCCGAAACATTAAACGTACAAAGCGAAATGTTTCGGATAGAGGAATATATTTAGAGTATATCTAATGGTTTACGACCTTTTTTCCAGTTATAAAAATCTCATTCAAAAATCACATCACTTCTCACACAATCTTGACACTTTTTTAATTCATTTATAAACACTTAATCATCAAGTTTTAGCTACGAATGACCGACCAGCCCTTGCCCCAGAAGCAAGATCAAAAAAGAGCTGACCCCCAAAGAATTTCCCAAGCATTGGGGGGCTTTCGTTTCAGCTGGTAGTTCTGGGTGCTTGGCCCACTTTAAAAGCAAAGTTTTGGCAGCGGCAATGGGCGAAATTAGTTTACCCGACGAGTGCCACGAATGTGTGTGCTATATGCTGCGAGGTGGGTATTATGTGGTAACCCCCAACCCCCAAAATCGACTATTCTCCGACATGCTACGTGACAACAAACACACGCACTTTATAGTTTACAGTTCGGAAAAGAGAGAGTACGGGTACGGGTACGGGTACGGGTACGAGTTCGAGTTCGGGTTTGGGTTTTGGTTTAAGTTTTGGGTCTCAGAAACGCATAGTTGAGAAAAGCCCTGTGACGTCACAGCGAAAAGTTCGAGTATTATTTTTATTTTTAATTTTTGCAACAGCAAGTTGCAAGCTCATCAGGTATGAGGAAAAAAGCACTCAAGTCATTCAAGATATCGATTCACAACTTGTAGAGACACTATCTGAGGTACACAGGGAGAAATGTTGGAATATCAAGGCTTTGGGTGATAGTTTCTTACTCAAGCCTTTTCTTGCCGTGTAGTAGTTGCACTAATTGACCGCCCCAGAGTGGGTGGGGGTCCAAGGGTCTTTGGCCAACTAATAATGCGATTACCCGGCTCTGAACGTTGTTTGAAATTGCAAACACTGCAAAGCTGTTGGAAAGGGCTGAGTTTTCTGATGTTGACTTGTTGACTTTGCAGGGTTTTTTTTACTCACTGGCACTGCAGAAACTGACTTTATGCCACAAATCGTATTCCCGCTGTTTGAGTTTATGATCATTTATGGAAGATAATCAAGCGCTACAATCTCATTGAGAATCTGAGTGCATTCGATTTTCGTATTTATAGATTATTATTGAAATTTTGATTAGTATATGTCAAAGGCGATTAAAATCGACAAACCAGCAAACTATTATTAAATATTTGCAAAAACAACAGAAAATAAGTATTCTAACACTTCTATAAATACAACTATCAGACATGCTCCCAATCTTATTTTTAGTAGCTCCGAAAAATCGCAAATCTTCGAAAGAATCATTTTTATGGGTAATGCAAATAAAATATTTGAATTGTACAAAGGTTTTAATGGAATAAATAAGTTTTATAGTTCAAAACTAATCGAAAAACGAATCAAAAACCTTTCAAATTTATCGAACACACACTGTTTGCTGTCACATGACTGGGACTGGTTCTTGTGCCTTTGGGAAGCGGGATTGGCAAGAAAAACAATTGTTGGAAAAATACGAAAACAAACAATTAAACCATAAACTCCTCCTAACACCAATCAATCATTTTTTACCTTTCCATGACGTTCAGGTAAGTAATACGGTAATGGGGTGCGTGATAAGTGGGAGAGTGGCTAGGTTGGTGGAGGATTAGGCCATTGGCAGTGAAGGAGAAAGGATCAGTGCCAAAGGATCGAAGTGGAGAGCTTGAGCGTCGCCGAATAGATAATTACATGTGGGGGACAGCGACAGTATGCGAGTGGCTTGGAGAAAAAAGCATAACGGAATGCCAGCCAGCCCCAACTCACCACGGATGGGAGGTGGGAGCTGGAAGATGGGCGCTGGGAGATGGGCGATGGGAGAGTGGCAATGGCAAGGCAGTGCGGGAGAGCGAGCCGAAACCGGCTTTGGGTTTATAAATAACATAACGTTCGGCTTGCGAGAGCGTCAAACGAGAGATAGCGATTCAAGAGAAACGTGTTAACATTTACTGTTTCCTCCAAAAGTAATTAACAGGTAAAATAAAACTCCATTTACCTGTGTTTTATACTAGAGGATATATACAAGAGATGTGAAACTTCAACAAAAAATTTGAGGTTATTTTTAAGGTTGCCAGACTTGACGCTTTTTGCACAAGCCAGTTACATTTTTTGTAGCACAGTTTTCAGGGCAAACCAGTTTTTGCATCAAATTGCATGAAAATTAATACGGAAAGGTATTTAATTTAAAAGTTAATAGTAAATTTATGGTAGTACTATGTAATTCCTCTAAAATATATATGAGATAAATTATTTTTATAAAAATATTTAAAGAAATTTCTGAGTGTTAATTAACCCGAAAGGAAGGAATATAATATAGAAATTTCTATAATATTCATGAATGTGAATTATCATTTCGACGCCGTATGCCGTACAGGCATACATTTGTGAGGCACTGTAGCTAACAGAGCGCTGCCCGGAGAGCGTTAGCGTGTCTTCGATTCTCGTTCGCAGCCGGCGGAGATATATATTCCAATTGGCTTTCGAGTCTCAGGCAGAGCAGAAGCACCACAAGGCGAGCGGATAATCGAAAGAAGCCCAAGCACAAAACGTACTAAACCGTAAAAAGCACGAAAAACACGAAACGCAACGCAGAAAACCAGCCGTGCTTCGTGAAATATAACAAGCAACCACAAACCAAAGCCAAAAACTGAAATACAGCGACAAGACAGAAAACCGAAACCCAAAACCGAAACCCAAATCGAAACCGAAACTCAAACGGAGCGTAGAAAACAGAGCGATTTGGATCAGGAAAATCGGTTTTAAAAAACGAATAGAAAAGACAAAAACATTATATAGGAAAATACGAGAAAAAAAACAGAAGAAAAACAGAATATAGAAATAAAAGTAGGAGAGTAAAGACGCGACAACCTCAGTCAGAAGTATCAGTCTTTCGTGGGCCGGAAAACGCGCGGAAAACTTAGTGATAAGCTCCGATTGCAGTTCACAAATCATAAATATATAATTTTTTTGTTCGAGTGAAAGTTGTTTCCTGGGGCCCGGGCATGAACCGCTCGAATAGCTTTGTCAGCTCCCTGAAGTGGTGGCCCCTGCAGGGCCACAACAACCAACCAACATCTACAGCGGCGCCACCTAACGGCGGCGGTGTTTACTCCCAGTCGGCGCCCAGCTCGCCCACCTCCAACTGGCCGCCGCCGCTGCAGCAGCACCAGAACCCGCTGGCCCTGCGCCACCGACATCTCCCCCAGCACAAGGCCTCCGCTGGCGGTGGCATCGTGGGCGCCACCTTCGGCAGCAGCGTCGCCGTCCAGAAGCTGCGCGAATCCAAGTGGTTCAAGCCCGAGGAGCAGCGCATCTTCTGCGCCGTCGTCGAGTGCGGGTTCATAGTTGAGATTCGGAGCAGTGCCGCAGCCGAGGCGGCGGCAGCAGCCACAGCAGCGGCCGCAGCAGCAGCTGCCTCCACCGATTTTGCAGAGGAGGACGAGGACGAGGAGGAGGTGGACCCCCTCGACTCGCTCGACTGCCCCTCGTCAAAGCTGGCGTTGACGCTGGCGCCGGCGCTGGTCATTCCGCGCAACGGAAGCAGCTTCCTGGAGACACAGGACGAAAACGAGACGCCGGTGGCCTCCTGGTACGGCATCGTCCTCTGCAAAGTGGCCAAAGGTGAGTACACAGCCTAACAGTGAACCCCTCCTACAGAGACTCTAGGTCTTGCATGCAATGATGCAATAAAAACTCTTATCTGTGCACTTTATAAATCGAGCACAGAGATTAGGGATATATATAATAGGAAAAAAAACGTGAATATTTTCTGCAAAATGTATCAAAAAACGGTCCTACTAATCACATATCATATGACACAAGAAATTCATACGTAATCCTTTTTTATACTCGTACACCTAGTTGTAATTTTTTTTTATCACACTTGCAATTTGCCTTCTTTATCATTTGCATTAATATAATATATGTATCGCTGGGATTAAATATTTCTTTGTGATTTTGTTGACTCGCTCGGATTTTCGCTATCGTTTTTTATTACTAAACAGTTGACTAATGCGCCCATGGATTATTGCCAACAATTGTTTGCAATTGCAAATTGGTGGTTTTTCGAAAGAATTATAGACCCAGCTTAGAAAGTAGAGCTGACAAAAGCCCCGAGTCTAGAGTCTAGAGTCTAGAGTCTAGGGTCTGATTAGGACACAATAGTGTGACCAAGGTAGAGAAAAAAATATATTTTTCATTCAAAATTCATTCTGAAAACCCACCTCAACCGTAATGCTGCGTTTTTGATGATTAATCAAAATTGTAGACGTCAAAACCGTAAAGCTAATCTCTCTGGGTTTTCGCTTTTCTTACCAATTTTTTTTTTGGCTTTTGTTTTTTTTTTTTGCAAATATTGGGCTTGGATGAAATTCTAAAATGTCATTCAATAAACAAACAACACACACATGCGCACTGCCACTGGGTGTGTATGTGGCTTCTATCTAATCGGGAATCCAGCAACAACTACAACTACAACAACAAAACGAAAATGTGGCTAAAACAAAAAGTTATCAAAGTGCGGCGCCAACAGCGCAGTTGACGTCGCCGCTTACAGGTGACATTCACAATGATGCGCCGACAGCTGCCAGAACATTCCAAAATATTTCATTTTTTGTTTTTTTAATTTTATACATGCGTAAATGCAAACACAACAAACAAAAAAAAGGCCCCCAATACAAGAAACGAAAAGTAAAGAAAGCAAACACGGAGGCTGTGTTCTGTCTTTTCAAACATCCAAAAAAAACGACATCATGTGCTCAGAGTCACGCATCCAGATAGTACAGTGAAGACTCGTATTAATTGAAAGGGCAAACAAACCATCACATACCCCAGTGGTGAAATATCGCTGATAACATTAAGAAAGGTGTGGGATGAAAACCTGATGCATGAGGTGGCACTGTGTGTGGTGAGTTTCGTTTTGGGGAGCCGAATGGGATGCCCATTTGGGGGGGCGCAGGTGGGCGGTACACCACACAAGAGCGTCTGTTGCATCTCGTGAGCCGGCCAATAACCCACCACACGTGAAGCACTCGTGAAACGATGGGGGCGCCCCCACAGCGTATACAAAAATGCAATTTCAATTTGCATTTATATTGATGTATATATTTTGCTATACAGTGCAGTTTCTTTAAAGCTTTGAAGCTCTTGAATTTTGAATATTGTTTGGGAAGGTTTCATTTTTAAAAAACCCCATTTTCCGCCCTATTTAATTGTCGAGAATAATCTTGAAGTATTTCTGGAAGCTTTCTAGTGGAACTTCTAGTCTTTAACACTGTTGGAAAAGCTGTGTTTAAAAGGGGTTTAGAAGTTTTTAGATAAATTTTTAAGAATTTCTTTTAGAAAATTGAAAATGGACTTTCCTGAGTGCCAGGCTTAGCAGTTTTGAATAATTTATCATGATTCAAAGTACTAGCGTGCTATTATTTCGAATAGAAGCCATTCTGATACATGGAATTTGGTTCCGATGGGGTTACGGGTTTCAGTGGGTGGGGAAAAGGGCTGGTCTCGAATCAATAATGGAAAAAAAGTCACTGCATTCTATGGGTAATCGCCTGGGTTTCCGTTTCTGTTTTAATTTCATGCCACTTAGGTCCCAGAGACAACACTCTGATTACCCCCTTGTAGCCCATAAAAAAGTGTTAAAAAATGCGCATGCGTGCTTATCAAACGATATTTACAAAATGCTCCCATGACACGTAGCAATCATTTGTTTCTGATACCAATTCTTGATTGATTGTTGGGCCTCAAGAAGGAGGACTTTAAGAGCCAAGCAAATATTTGCATATTAAAGCTCGAAAACCACAAAAAACACACATGACACAGCATATTTTTTGGCTGTTCAATGAACTACAAAAAAAAGTAGCAAATATTCTTTGGATATTTTAGATATATAATTATTGTACACTTAATAATCCAAGTTTAGGTGCATTCGCAGGCAAATTACAGTGTCTGCCATTAATGGAATGCCATTAGGGTACAAATTGCGGGGAATTGACAGCCAAAAACCAACAAAACGTGCAATCAAAACAATAATAATATTTCCCGTCAAGTCATTCCAACCACCCACTGACCGAATGCTCTAAAAAAACAACTTATTAAATGCCTGCAAATTGGTTGGACATGGAACAAAATAAAAAAACGAAAATAAATAATAAATAACAAAAAGGTATTCAGTTGAAAATACCATTAGAGGGTACGAAGAAGAAGAAGCCGCAGCTGAGTGTAAAATCCTAAGCAGTGCTAATTATTTTTTATGGTCTTTAATTCACAAATGGCTGAACAGATTGCGCAAGCATCGTAACCATCATGGCAACCATCACACATATGACAGGAGAGGAGCACCATGTGGCCACCACTTCATCCTGGTCGTTATGGTTGTTATAATTATGTCACATGAAGTGCAGACAAAGTGCATTTTTATGGTTGACACCACTTCTGGTTTGGATATAATTTCTTTAGATTCTTGCATTTCCAAGGCTTAAACTTAGTTTCCAAGGGAGTTTCTAATCCTAAAAGCCATTTCTAGCATCTCTTTTGAGATAAATTCGAGATTTTTTCAACATTTCCCTTAAAAAGTAAACTAAATAAAAAGAATTAAGATCTTTAAGTGCACAGACAGGTATGCGAGAGTTGAATAAATGAATAAAGCAATTGATTTTATGGTCAGTGCCTTTTCTGCTTTTTGATCAAGAAATTGAAATCAAAATCAATTAAAAATTGCATTGGGGATTGATGGGAGAACAATAAGGCATTGCATTTATTAAAAGTGATTCGATTTCATCCGATTTCAGACAATAAACCCAAACCCGATACCATTGAGATATTTTCTGTGAAAATACGTGAGAATGGGACCTACAAGATGATCAAAATGTCGTTGGCCGATATCTGGAGCCATGGCTGGGAGCTGAGGATCAACAATTTTGCCGACAAGGAGAAGGTGCCGCACAACGAAAAGGACATACGTAATCAGGTAAATATATAAATATATTTTAAATAATGAGAAATATATTTTTAAGGTCTGGGTCTGGGCGAGTAATTGAAAACCAAAGGTTATGTAAGTTTTCGATAACAAAAAAAAAAGAACTTATGGTAAAGGCTTTTAAATGGGATAATTAAATAATGGTTTCTAAATAAATTTTAAAGTTTTAAACGATATATTATCATATATTTTTTGATACTTTAAAGACCTTGCAACATTTGTCTATAGTTTTTAAAAAATATATTATTAATTTTTATTATCCCTTTTAGGTTTCGGTGGCCAGGAAGGCCAAACAGAGCCTGTGGAACAACAACAAGCACTTTGTCTACTGGTGCCGCTATGGAAGTCGTCAGCAGGATCTGCGGAAACGACAGGTAACGACCAGCGCGAATCATGTGCTCCTGCACCTGATCAATTGATAAGCGGATAAGGCCACGCCCCTGCCCCCAGCCAGGGGAGAAAAAAAAGCCCAACACCCACACAAACACACAAAACACACACACATACACCTACACAAACACACATTCATACACTGAAACAAGAACCTCTTTACCCCAAAAAAAAAAAAACAAGAATCCTTCTCCTACTTCTCCTCTTCCCGCCGCCGTCGCCGCCCACATGCATTGATTGTTGTAGTTGCAGCAGCCACACAGAGAAAAAAACAAAAAAAAAACCCACAATTATATAATACACTGACCGAAAAAGCTCACTTTAAACCAACAAAGAGTAGGACTGTCCAAACGAAAGAGGGATATATCTCATACATATTTGTATATATATATATATATGGTAAACCGCCGATTCATGCTTGCTTAAATCATTTGAAAGTCTAGCTTGCCACGCCCACTATCTGCATTCCTCCTCTATCAATCCCCGCATTTTTCAGCAGCACAAGAATAATGTAATATACCTATATAGTTTTTCGAGAGACTCAACTATTTCAACTGCGAACTACTGTCCATTATTGATGTAATTGTAATCAAACTATAACCTGTATTTCTCTCTCTGTACATCCATTTATTCCGGCCGAAAGCCCATTCGCATCTTACAAATACCAAATCTATCTTGCAGATGTCGGAGTGCGTTAAATGGGGCAGCGTTGGCATGAACGCGGGCATGTTGCTGGTGCTTAATAATCGGCAAAAAAGCCACTCCCACTCAAAGTAAATAGTATTCAAATCAATTCTAATCGAAACCTAATCGAAAGCTAATCAAACGATCACAAAGATTCAAGAAACTTGAACCAAAAACCAAATGAAAACCTAATCCAAGATTAATCCTCCACTTCGATCCCTCTTTCTGAAGGCGTTCTAACAATTTTTATACAAAAAAACAACAAAAAGTATTAAAAAAAACGTTAATCTAATAAAAATTAAGCGAGCGGCAGTATTAAATAAATAAAAAGTAAAAAAAAAAAAACAAAGGCAAGAAAAACATTCAGAAATTATAGAACAACAAACACCTACACTATTGCCCGTAATTGTAAAGCTGTTGCAACTGGATCTACAATTTACATCTAAAATGTGAAACTAAAAACTAAAAACTAAAAACAAAAAACAAAAAATCAAATTAAATACTTTTGTATTTACACAGAAAGAGAGAGAGAGAGAGACACAAACACTGTGAAATTCGAAAAGACTTATTAAATATTTGTTTGTTTTATTTTTTTTCCTCGTCCTAATATTTTTTTTTTTATTCTGTTTTCCATGTGATTTAAAGAAACATATATATATATTTATATTATACAATATACAATACAATATATGATATGTATTTATGGCCCAACATAAACCATATTCGTAGCAATGCAAGGCAACACCTTTGTTTTCTTTGTTTTTTAAGCTTTTAAGCATAATTCATTAATTAGGATTCCGATAATCCCAAGCCACAAAGAAAATTATTGAGAACTCTACTTAGCATTGTAAGAACCACAATCAAACATTCGAAATGTTTCGTTATGTATTTAACTCTATATTGTAATGGAATATTATGCATTATAATAACAAAATGACAAGTGCAGACCCCGACGTACAACTCCCGCCCCGACCCACTCAAAAATAATCCAAAAAAAATTACAAAATCCAACCGGAAATTAATCGGAAAATCAGCACATTTTTGTACATAAAGCCAATCAGCCAACAGGACGACCACGGACTCTCACATACGTAAATTAAAACTAAACAAAAGGATAAACCCATCAGAAAAAATGAAGAAAAATCTACAAAAAAAAAATATATATATATATATAGATACATATTAAATGGAACAATAGTCTGTAAGCTTTATATATTATTAGTTACTTTGTTTAAGTTTTGTATTTTTTAAGCCATTTATAAAATATTTATGGTAGTCTTACATATACATTTCGACAATGTGAAGAAACTTGAATATGAAACGTTTGTAAAATGCTTTATATTGATATTATTATTAAATGTTTACCAATCGATACAAAATATATATCTTCTGTTCTTTTACTCTACGGGTTGGGTGTATAAAAGATATTAATTAATAGTTCCACGACCATTGCAATGACAGTAGGTACACAGTTTCAGATAGTTAACAATTGTTTATTTGTTTTAATCAAAAAGATAAATCAAAAGGCATTAGTTTGCGACATGAACAAAAGTGATTGATCTCGAATGGCCGAAAGGTTTCAATTTTGATTCATTTTTTTCCAATGGGTTTTTGAAATTTTGAATTTTGAAAAGAAAAAATGGAAAAATAAAACTGGCACTCACCTCCCTCAACAATCCGAAGAGGACATCCGTGGAGAGCGACCGCTCGTGGGCCTCGTCCATGATAATGGCGGCGTAACTGTCCAGATCGGGATCTCTAAGACTTTCGCGGAGGAGGATACCATCTGTCATGTACTTGATCACCGTGCGTTCCGAAGTACAGTCCTCGAATCGAATGGCATAGCCCACATCCTCACCTAGAAAGAGAAGAAGTTAGTCAAAGGGTCAACTGATTGATACGATAGCCTACCCAACTGGGTGTCCATCTCGTCGGAGACGCGCTTGGCCACCGACATGGCGGCCACTCGACGCGGCTGGGTGCAGCCGATCATGCCCCGCTTGCTGTAGCCGTCCTCGTGGAGGTACTGGGTGAGCTGGGTGGTCTTGCCGCTGCCAGTCTCGCCCACAATGATGATCACCGAGTTCTCGCGGATCACGTTGAGCAGCTCTTGGCGGGAGGCGAACACGGGCAGGAAACGCCGCTGCTCGGCGATGGTCTTCTTACGCGAGAACTCGCTTTTGCCGCCGGTTTCCTGGTCCCGCATATGATCGGCAAACTTCTGGTCCTTTCGGTAGTCGGCCGTGTCGTTGTCCTTGTTGAAGCGAGCATCGTCCTCGTCCTGCGGCCCCTTTACGCCCATGATGTTGCCCAGCTTGGTGCCGCTCAGCTCCCAGTGTTTCTTCTGCGCCTTCCGTCGCTCCTTTTGCTCCCGGTAGCTCTTCACCAAAGCGCTGCCCTTGCGCGCCAGCAGAGCCATATCTGAGGTGGGATCCTTGACAGGCACCACGGGCTCCGGCTGCTTTGTGAACACAATGCGACCGTCCAGGAAGGGCGGGATTATGTGATGCACCAGCAGGTGAACCCTTTCCAGGGCCTCGTCGTCGAAGTCGTCGTTCACATTGATGGAGGTCACCACGCCGGAGGTGAGCATTCTGTTCCGTTCCCAGAGCTCGTTGTCCCGATTGTTCTGTCGCTGCTGGGCACTAATCCGTTTGGTTCGCTTCTGCTCCAGCTGCTCCTCGCGCTTCCGGAAGTACTCCGAGTTGGTGCCGCCGAACGGATTGTTCTCGTCGTCGTATCCCTCGTCAATGTTGTACCACTCGCGATCCAGGCGGCGCTGCTCCTCCTCCCACAGATCCCGCGACTCTGGGTCCTCGCCCCAGGGTGTGGCGCCACTGCGTTTGCGGTCGTGCGCCCATTGGTTATATCGGTGAGCCGGTGTCGGCCGCGCCGTATCGTCCTGCCGGCCTTGATTCCGTCGGCTGCTCGAGCTCCTGGCGGACCAGTCGCCAGCGAAGCTGCCGTGCCGCTTAGGAGTGGGCATGTCCCAGTCGGACTTGCGGTGGCTGCTTTCGCCGTCGTCATCGTCCCAGGAACTGTTGGATATGCCGCTGGTGCTGCTGCCGCCCGGCGTTCCCGGCTCCCTGGGCGTGTTTACGCTCCGCTCGGACATAGAAGATAGGTTCCAATCCCGATCTCGGTCCCTACTCCGGTGCCGGTCACGATCTCGCTCTCTGTACCGATCTCTGTCTCTGTCCCTTTGGTGCCTTCGGTCGCGATCTCTGTCCCGCTCTCGGCGTTTGTCTCGATCCGATCTGTTTTCCGAGCTGGAGCCGGACGAAGAGGAGCTGTTGGCCGGCGGGCGACCGCGTGCCTTGTCCCGCTGTATGTGCTCCCGCAGGCGTTCGCGAGCTTTCTCCGACACTCCGCCCGTGTGCGAGGGCGTCTCGTCTTTGTGCTCACGCAGCTGGCGACTCAGTTTCTCGAAACTCTTGGTATCTGGTTTTTTGAAGGCAAACTCACTTGATGCTCCACCATTTCCGGGCGTGGAACTTGGTGTGGATCCACCGCCACCACCTCCACTGTCATCAAACTCATTGTCCTTGAAGGAAATCAAGCGGTCGGCCTGCTCTTTTTCGGCGCGTCGCTTGGCTGCCAACTTGTCCAAACCTAGCAGCGATCCCTGCGGAACCTTAAAGCCGCTTTTCGTTGACGCCCCGTCCTTGGGCTTCCGGATAACAAGGCCGCCTCTTGTCTCCTCGCCGCTGGTGCCCTCCAGTCTGTGCACGCCCAGCTCTTCTTCCTCGGACATGGTGAATCAGAGCGGTGCGTGGTTCTTTTCGAATTTTTTCGCACCTCGCTTTTGGTTTTCGTGTTGGCGTTGTTTCACAAACAGCTGATGGCCGGCACGGGGCTGCCACTTAGTTCTTTATCGATAAATATGCTTATCGAATATTTATTTTATATGATTTTAATTAATTTTAAATGCTTTTTGTTAACTATATCACGTTAATATAATTTTTAGCATTTTATAAATGTTTTTTTTTTATATAGTGCAGTTTACTTTAAAAAATTTTTAAAAACAAAAAATTTAATTTCTTTTACTAAGTTTCTGTTGTAGAAATAGTGAATTGGAAAAAAAATATATATTTAAAATAAACCACACAGATTATTACTATGAAATTATTATTAAAGTTATCCTTAAAAAGGGTTCGTTATAAAAGCTACACAATTTTATAAGCTTCTGGCAACTCTGCAATTTGGCGCTGAATAAAAAACTGTTCAATTTCATATGAAAATTACATTTCCCAAATAGATATTCTTTATTTTTATGCTAAATGGCATTCGTTATGTTTCTCTGGCTTTTCCGGCACTGTCTCCTCGATCCACTTCAAATAGGGCGGATTGCCCTTCTGGATTGGCAGGCAGATGCACTCGGACACGCTGTACGGATGATTCTCCCGGATAAACTTGCACAGCTCGTCGGTGCGACAGGTACGAGTCTTGATCATCAGCAGGTACTCGCTGTCCTCGATAACCTTACCTTGCCACATGTAGATGGACTCAATCTTGGGAATAATGTTGACGCAGGCGGCCAGTTTGAACTCGATGATGCAGCGAGACAGATTCTTGGCCGATAACTGGTCCGGGGTGGTCACGAACGCCACTGAGAAGCTGCCGGGCTCGTAAGATTTGGATGCTCCGCCTGCTTCTGCTTCCGATGATTCAGAGGTCTCGTCTTTGCTGCTCATCGTGGAAATGGAAGTTGAGATGCCGGCACGGGATCTGGTGTCGCCGAAAGACGAATAGCTTGTGACGGCGTTGAAGGCGGCGCTGTTGGCGACAATTGACAGGTTGCGCGAAAACAACCAGCTAGAGGGCAAGAACCTTGCACAGGCTCGATATTGCATTAACGTGCACTTTGCCCAATCCAAGCACAAGCACAGGTCACTGCAATCCAAGTCAGTCGAAAACAAAATGAAAGAAAACGACACCAGGCAGAGTTACCAGAGAGCAACAAAAGCTTACATGCGAATGGCTTCAACTAAGCTATTAAAATAGCTATTAGAAGAAGATTTTTGAAATAGGGAGCAAATTATGTATTAAATCTTCACTGTTCACTTCGAAATTCTTCTAAAGTATGTTAAAAATACGGAAATTGACCAGAAACTTGCTTTAATTTAAAATTAAAACACATTTAGCTAACGGTTGCTCCCACAAACTTTATCCAACAAGTTGGCAGCAATGACAATGACAACATTTTCCAACACAGGTCAGCTGGTTTCACGTTGCCTATTTTTCCCAGTTGGCCAGTGACTGTTTTGTCAATTTAAGTTTGAACTCCACCGAGAGGAGATACCTCAAATGGCTGGGAAGTACGACAAGCTACAGCAGCAATTCCTATGCTGCTATCCGGTGAACAAGATGGCCTGGTCGGTGAGTAAAACGGCCGGGAATCCCCCACCCACCAGTGTGGTGCCTCCTCAAATAGTTTATTTTTCGGTTATTTTCCGTTGCAGTCGGTGAAGCTGCCATTGAACTGGGCAGAGCAGCAGGAGCTGATAGAAGCCACATGTGGCCATCCGCTGAATAAAAGCCATCCGGTGCGAGCCAGTTATCTAGAAGCATTCCTCAAGCAACTGTTGCACCTCCTCAAGGATCAGGAGGAGCTGCACGACGACCTCTACGGTAACCTGTGCGACCGTATGGCAGAGAATCTAAACTCTGGCACGGCCTACGCGTACAAGCACTATCTTATCCAGCCGGGAGTGCAAATTACGCTTCGGGAATCAAACAGCTTTGTTAGCGAAGGAACCACTGGCCTGTGCACTTGGGAGGCAGCTTTGGCCCTGGCAGACTATATTTTGCAACACAAGGATGTGGTTAAGGGCAAGAATGTGGTTGAGCTCGGAGCTGGGGCTGGGCTGCTGGGCATCCTGCTGAAATTTCCCGCTCTGGAACTGCACACTGGTCAGGTGCTTCTCACCGACGGCAGCGAGCCTTGTGTCCAGCTAATGCGCGAGAATATAGCATTGAATTTCGGAGGCAAAGACAAGGCAGAGGAGGCAGAGACCGTGCCGCAAGCGGAGATACTGCGCTGGGACACGGTAACTGACTTTCCCTGGAACAAGTACGCGAAAACAGATCTGCTCCTGGCCGCTGATGTTATTTACGATGATTCCCAGTTCGATTCCCTGCTGGGAGCTCTTGATTACTTGTACAAACAGAGAAGCAATCAAATGGAAACGCTACTGGCCAGTACAGTGCGTAATGTGGATACTTTGCAAAAGTTTATGACGGAACTAAGTGAGTTTGTGTGAGGTTGTTCCTCATTGTTTTTGTTTATGTTGTGAAATTCTTGTAATAGTAATAATAATGTGGGTATTATTTATTATTTACAGGTGCCCATGGCTACAAGGTGACACCCTGTGCCAATGTCTCAGCCTGTGCCAGTCACTTTTGTCGCGATCACACCGCCGCCGTTCAAATTATCTCCATCAGACGCTAGTTTTTAGTCCTAAAATAAACCGACACCAAGCTAGCTACGAACAACAAAACAAACACTCACTATCTGGATTCCGGCTAAGATCTTAATTGTTATGCTATTTGATTTGAGCTTAGCTGACCAATCCCCAGGATTCTGCATTTTATACTTGTACGTTCCGGTGACGTTTTTCCAGATGGATATCCAAAAATAGACTTGAAGATCTTATCGACGAATTGCACAATATCGCCTTATCGACTTTAGATATCACGTTGCATCGATAAGGAACCTGATTAAATGATTAATATAAATTTGTTGTATATTATACGTTTAGATTAAAAAAAAATGCAATTAAATACTGAGTATTTATATTTACTTTGGCGGTAAAGCGGTCACTGGCTGATGGTGGGAATGGTGCCGTCGTTCAGCCACTGGACGTTGAGCTGCTCGATCTGGTGCTTCATGAAGATGATGCCGTACACCTCGTAGTGGATCTCCTGAAGTGGGGTGCGGTGGGTGCGCGGCACCTTCATGCCCACCACCAGGGCCACGAGGGCGGTGATGATCATGAAGACTAATCCCTGGGCCATTAGGGTGCTTGGTTCGGTGGCATAGAAGTAGGAGTTCTTTGTATCGGCCACAAAGTAGTAATAAACGATGGTGGTATTGAGGAGCTTCAGGATGTAGGAGGCGGCCACAATTAGTTCGGTGAACCGCAGATGGGTCACCTCTATGAGAGCTATGGTCTGGTTGGAGTACGACAGGCCGAAGAGCACCAGTGGCAGCCAGAGGGACCACAGGGAGTCGGTTACATTGCAGAGGATCATGGCCAGCACAGTGCAAAAGATGAGGGCCACTTGAGAGGCCACAAAGGTCACCTTTACCGAGAAGAACCATTGGCAAAGAAGCGTGATCAGGCTCCCGGCGAATACGACCCAGAACATGCCATCAACGCCCGAGAAGGAGGTGATCCTAATGGCCGGATTCAGGGCGAACCAGTAGAGGAAATACACGAACAGGGCATGTTGCACTGCCTCGGTGAAGAGCAGTAATAGGATCACATTCCACTGCTGGTTTTTGGTCACGTAGAAGAACTGCAGACGCTTGATTACATCTTTTCTGTTTTCAAAGATGCTCCCGTTGGAGTTGGCGATGCGGAGCTCGTTGTCCAGGCTATTGATCAGGTCCACCATGCCCAGGAAGTCCAGCACCTTGAGGCCGATCAGTATGGCCAGCATGGCGGCGGCCACACTCAAGTAGGTTCCGGCAAAGTTCACATAAATTCCGTCAATCAGTTGCTCCGTGGTGGCACCTTGTCCGGCCAATTGCTTCTGGTTCCTGCTGTAGGCGGCCACTATGAGACTCACGGCGGAGGCTATGCCCAGCAAATAGCAGCTGCAGCTGGCGGAGATCATCACGGAACGGCTGCCCTTCGAGTTGATCGTCAGCAAATAACTGTAGCCGGCCACAAAGGTCATGCTGTGGGCCACATACGATATATAAGCTCCAACATGATCTGGAAAGCGAAAGATAATTACTTTTTATAATAATTATTATTCGTTTAACTTACCGTATCCATCTGCAAAGTAGAAGCAACTCGCTAAGAGGTTGAGGGCCCCGGCGACGATGAGCAGCCAGGGATGCCAGTAGAGGATGACCTTTTTTACCAGCTTCATCGTTAGCATGGCCAGGGCGGTGATAATTGCCCAGACGGCGCCGAGGATAAGTGGGCCATAATAGGTGAGACCGGTTTGAATATTTCTCTCCGCCACAAAGGCACAGATGCTGTAGCCAAAGATCATGCCACAAGGCAGGAAGCTCAAGCAGACTGGAAGTGGAAAGATGGGAAGGAAACATTTATAGGGGATGGATTAAGTCTAGATTAAGAAAGGGTAACGTTTTTCCGAAAGATTATCTATAAAAATGCTACCAACTATTGGGATTATAGGTGGGATATGAGACTTTCTTAAGGATGAATAGTCAAAGAAGGGACATTTTCAGAGGTTTTCCACCTTTCTACACAATTCCATTAACTTCCGATCAAGTTCTTTTAATAATATTAAAGTTTTAGCTGATGTTCCCTCAATTTTTGAATATTATTTCAAGGACAAGAAGCTATCTAATCCCTTTTAATCTGCATGACTCACCCACATAGCTGGGGGCGTACTTGAAGAACTGGATAACCAGTTTTCCCCAAACGTTTGTCATGTTTTCGTAATGTCACGTAGATTAACTCCAAAACCGAATCCAAATCCGAGTCCAAGTCCGATGTGATTATCCGGCGGAACGATTGGCTTAGACAAGCTTAGGGCTTAGAGCATGTTGTGTGTGCGATGGACACGGTGTCAGACGCTGGACACAAATGCTGCGGAGTAGGAGCCGGAGTCCGTCCGAGCGTTGCTGAGAAACGCGACTGCGGCAAAGGCGGCGACGATAAGGCGATAAGATAAGTCCGGGTACGGGCCAGTCCAGGTGCATGTGGAGCTGCAGAGAGAGAAAAAACGGATTAGTAATTGTTGTGAAAAGTTGGAAAAGGTTTTCGATCACAAAGCGTATATTTTGTGAAGAAAACTTTACTCTTTAGCCAGGAATTCGATGTGTCATCCGGTAATGGTAAGGAGATCCCAGGCTTTCCGTCAAGTGTAGCCTTTGGTGAGTGACTAATTCCGCATTGGAGTAAGCCCCTTGGACAGATAAACAGATGTCCGCCACCCGATAAGCCCCACGGGAGTTACTTCAACTTTTTCTGCCAGAAATGGCCCATTCTTACGGACAATGGATGGCCATTGTCCAGTAAAATTTCCGGTTCTTTACATATATGTACGAGAATCGGGTCTATTTAAGTGCTTCTCTGTCTATTATTATTGATAAGGCTTAAAAGTAATCTGAATGGCTATAACTGATAAGGGTAAGGCATCGATATAGCTGGCCAATTGATTTCTATTCAATAAATTACATATTGGCAGCCAAGTGTTTTTATCGGCTTTTGTTTTTGTTGGACAATGATAGCTGGTTGGGTGGTTGGCTAAATGGGCAGTGGGTGGTGGGTGGTGGGCTAGAGGTTGGAAGCAGGTGTGGGTATAAGTTCCGTTTGCTAGTTTGTTTACCTTTGAGAGGAAATTGTGATTTCGCGCTAAGAGAACGCGCGAGAGCGCACAGATTGCGGCAGAGTTGCTCTTTGCAATTTGCATTTTTTATCAGAAAGCCCTACCACTTCTTCAATTTAAACTTGAAATTATATAATATATATTATAAAATATTAATTTTCAAATAAAAACATAAGAAAATATTAAGAATATCAACGAGATTGTGAAGAGTTATTGAACTATATGATACCTGGTACTATTTGAAGCTCTTCTAAGTTCAAATTTTAAATCATAAATCAAGATTTAACTAAAAATATTGTTCCAAAAGTAGTTTAATTATGAATATTTCTTCAAGTGCACTTGCATAAGGCTTCCAGAGAGAGAGGGAGTGAAAGTCCTGCGCAGGACATGGGCTCTCTTCGGCTTCTTAAGCACAACTTGCTCCCCCCCAGAGGCTCAAGTGTGTCGGCTTATCCGCTGGCAGGACTCACAGGACTCACAGGACTCAGGCCAAGACCCGATGTCTTGGTCTCGCCTTATCCGTGGCTTTCATTTCCGGAACTCGGCTGCCGAGGATAACAACAAAAACAGTGAGTAGCGAAAAACGGCAAAGGACTGACAGTTGCAAAGCGGAGAAAAATTCGCGAGAAAAAGGACCTAGGCCAGCTACAGATTTCACAAGCAAATTCCGCAAGGATGCTGTAAGGACACCGACCAAGTTACCGGCTATGGAATCCGGCGGTGGATTCCTTTACATATCGCCACCAGATCCAGTTGCCGCACCGGCATAGGAACGAACTCCACGGGCAACCCATCCACCACCGGAGTGACCATGTTTGTTATGAGCATCTGGTGCAGCAGCCTCAGCCTGAGCAGCCGTGGCCTGGCCATTGCCCTGGTGGTGTGCATCACCCTGGTCTACTTCTCCTACAGCTTTAATGCCTGTCTCTTGGCAAGCATCAGTCGCAGTCTCCAGCAGGTGAGAGCCCTGTTCAAGTTCCGCTTTTTTTCGTATCCTTTTCGTTACCCTTTGAAGTCCGGAAATTAACCACCCCAATTGACGGTTTTGATTGAACTTTTGCGGTGTCTTGAATTATTAATAAGTGCATGCATTAACTTCAAGTGCTTGAAGTGAATTTTAAAAAGATTTCACAAGGTAAAAGTCAATCAGGAATGTCAATTTTGATCCCTATGCTTGTTTAATATTCATTCCCTTTAAATATGATCAAGTGTTCCTCCGAAAATAACTTTTAACTAAATACAAAATAGATCCAAGTACCGGATATACATAATAGATATAATAATATATAATTTGCACTTACCCAGAGCAATCTCCGCAACCTCCTGGCACTCACGTCCACCGCCCGGAACGAGAGCAGTGAGGCGGGAAACAGTAGCAGTTCCACCAATGCCAGCAGTACCAATGCCTCCACCTCGCTGGCCACCAGTGCGCCGCCGGCTCAGTCCGTGACGAGCAGCCTGGACGGAGCACCCAAGTACCAGCTACTTCGACAGCAGGGTCTCCGGCCGTCGCGTCACCTCCCGGACACTTTGATCATTGGCGTGAAGAAGAGCGGAACGCGAGCCTTGCTGGAGTTCATCCGTCTCCATCCAGACGTAAGGGCCGCCGGTTCCGAGGTCCACTTCTTCGACAGGCATTATCAGCGCGGGCTGAGATGGTATCGCCACCACATGCCGTACACCATCGAGGGTCAGATCACCATGGAGAAGACGCCCAGCTATTTCGTGACCAAGGAGGTGCCCCAAAGGGTCTATCACATGAATCCGGCCACCAAGTAAGTGCACTGAAAGAGCAATTAGATGAAGGGATGGTGCTGGATGGTATCGAAGTGCTTACCTTTGGTAATCCTCTCTAGATTGCTGATTGTGGTGCGGGATCCGGTGACGAGGGCTATCTCGGACTACACGCAGGCGGCCAGCAAGAAGGCGGACATGAAGCGGTTCGAGCAGCTGGCCTTCATCAACGGCACCTACTCGGTGGTGGACACCAACTGGGGTCCCGTCAAGATCGGAGTCTATGCCCGGTACTTGGAGCGCTGGCTTCTCTGCTTTCCGCTGTCGCAGCTCCTGTTTATCAGCGGGGAGCGCCTCATCATGGATCCCGCCTATGAGATCGGACGTGTCCAGGACTTCCTCGGACTGAAGCGCGTTGTTACCGAAAAGCATTTCTACTTTAATGCCACCAAGGGCTTTCCGTGTCTCTTCAAATCGGAGGCGCGGTCCACGCCGCACTGCCTGGGCAAGACCAAGGGCCGTAATCATCCGCATATCGATCCGGCGGCCATCGAGCGACTCCGGGAGTTCTATCGGCCATTTAACAATAAGTTCTACCAACTGACGGGCATTAACTTTGCCTGGCCGTAGGTGTAGGCCATGGAGTGGGAGTTGCAGCTCCTGTCCTGGAGTAGTATCAGGGTGAGTTGGTTAGTTTCTTTATATCATACTTTGAGGGATAATAAATAGTTTTCGTTTTCTATTTAATTCTTCTCAAATTAAAGTTCAAACCTTTTATTCAAAGGCGTCTTTCTTGCGCCTCTAAATATCGAAAGCTCCCGATATCGATATAAACTCACAAAAATACTGTTATAGACTGAAATGCAAATTTCTTCAATCAAAGTAGTCCTTGAAATCGGACAGCCCTAAAATCCCCTATAAAAGGAGAAAGTTGGCCCAGAAACTTTCATTCTAATCAACAGTCTCGTCGGGTCAACAACTAGTCTTCTAATTATATTATTTTAATTGTGGTTTCTTATTTTAATTGTGATTTTTTTATTTTAAAAGTATTTTTATTTTAATTGTGAAAAAAGAAAATTGTGAAAAAAACTGTCGGGAATAAAGTGAAAAGATTTATCAAAAAGAAATTAATCAGTGGAAAATTTTGTTTGTAAACTCATTGCTAAAGTCGATTCGTCTCATTTTCTCCGTTTTATCGAAATTTCTAATTTAATTTACATTAATGTGAATGTTTTTAATTGCCCAACTGGCCCACATAGTCTTGGTTATCGATGGTGCTGCTACTGCTACTGCTACTCCTGATTTGCTGCTATTTTTATTTTATTTTTTAACTTAAAAGTTTAATTTGAAGATGTAGACTTTGTAGGACTGCTGTTGCTGTTGCAGACAATATTTTCATTTTAATCGTTAATCGGGTAAGATCCAACCATGATATACTGATGCCAACTTTTCTTCTCCTTTTTTAATTATATTAATTCCTTATTCGATTCTGATATCTTTTTTTTACAACTGAATAGACCATTTTATAGATAAATCCAGCGCTAGGCTAGTTGCAGTTATTTTCTAGTTCTCATTTCTCATTGTTTTAATATATAGGTAAAATATAGGTAGGATGCCTGATTTCGTTTCTGATTTTCTTATATTCTTAATATTTTTTTTTTTTTCTAAATAGTTTTTCAAGCCTTGGCATATCAGCCAATGATAAGTCGTGTACCCTTTCTGATTTCCTTATATCCTTAATATTATTTTTATTTTTTCTAAATAGTTTTTCTAGCCTTGGCATATCAGCCAGTGATAAGTCGTGTACCCTATGGGTTTTATTCCTGTTTTTCTGATTTCCTCATATCCTTAATATTATTTCGAGCCTTGGCATATCAGCCAATGATAAGTCGTGTACCCTACCCTTTCTGATTTCCTTATATCCTTTATATTATTTTCTAAATAGTTTTTCAAGCCTTGGCATATCAGCCAATGATAAGTCGTGTACCCTATGGGTCTTATTTTTATTTTAATATATTTTTTATGATTATTCAGACTACTGATCCCTTTTTTTCCTTTTTCTAAATCAAGCTAGGCTAGTCGCAGTTATTTGATAGTTCTCATTTTTCATTGTTTTAATATATAGGTAAAATATAGGTAGGAGGATACCTGTTTGTTTTCTGATTTCCTTATATTCTTAATATTATTTTTTTTCTAAATAGTTTCTCAAGCCTTGGCATATCAGCCAGTGATAAGTCGTGTACCCTATGGGTTTTATTCCTGTTTTTCTGATTTCCTCATATCCTTAATATTGTTATTTCGAGCCTTGGCATATCAGCCAATGATAAGTCGTGTACCCCATGGGTGTTATTTTTATTTTAATATATTTTTTATGATTATTCAGACTACTGATGCCTTTTCCTTTTTCTAAATCCAGCGCTAGGCTAGTTGCAGTTATTTTCTAGTTCTCATTTCTCATTGTTTTAATATATAGGTAAAATATAGGTAGGATGCCCGATTTCCTTTCTGATTTCCTTATATCCTTAATATTATTTTCCAATAGTTTTTCAAACCTTGGCATATCAGCCAGTGATAAGTCGTGTACCCTATGGGTCTTATTTTTATTTTAATATTTTTTTTATGATTAATGAAGCTACTGATGCTTTCTTTCTAGAAAGTGGTAAACCTATGGAGATTCGCGTATTCTTATTTCCTGATTATATTTTAAAAACTAATTTTTTAATTATTTTATTTAGTTTCAATTTCCACAACTGAAATAGGGGACAAATATCTTGACAGCCTGATCTTTTCTTACTTTGAAAACCAACCTTCGTTTTTATTTCTGGTGCATTCGAAGGACATAAGTCTGTGGTAAACCGCATAATATATATGAAACTGATTTACTTGAATTTGATTTGTTAATTACAGTGCGGCCTGGAACTTGAAGGAAGTTGAAGAGACGTTGTTGTTGCCAAACTGGCAATGGACTGATATTGTTGATTGCATTTTTTGATACATGTAATTGTACTTATACACACATATACAGTTTATATATATAATATGTATATTATATATATGGATATAACCCAAGATTAGTGCTCAATTAAATGTAGCTTTATTGAAAAAAAAACAAAGAAATTAAAAAAAAAAAAATTTAACAAAGTGCGAAGAGAAGAAACGAAGAAATCAAGGCACTATAACATACGGTTCCTCTTTTCAACTCAAATCGAAGCTGATTGAAAACTTTCACCCTATACTACCTACATTGACCTAACATTATAATATGCATTCCATGTATAGTGAACAAAATAGAGCTTACTACGAGAATTCCTCGGGCATCAGTCTTCGCGCATCCGCAGTTTCCCAGGCAGAAACTTTGGGTCGTCTGATTATATCCGACTCTACACACTCTATATTATATATACTATATATATATATACACACGAATATATATAATTAAATAGTTCCAATAACTTCAGATTGCATGACTCACACACCAAATACAATTGCTTAGCTAATTTCAATCAAAAACAAACGAAAGATCTAAATAAATCGACTTTAACTTAAACTAGAAAACAAAATGTGTTCTTATTTATTATTACAATATTAAATATATTATATAGAATAGCTAAATAAAACTGCAATTTAACATTGTTGAAATTTATTTATTTAGTTTTGGTTTTAATTGGTTGGTGAACGATTTTTGTTTCTTGTTTCTCAACGACGTTCATGATATCTTCTTGGTTTTTGGGTTTTTAGGTTTTTGGGGGATTTCTTCTTGCTTATTATTTAACGTTTTGTAATTTGTTAATTTAAGTACAATTGATTAAATAAATTGCGGTGGTTTGTGGTTGTTTCTTGTTGCTTTTAGGTATTTTGTTTTCCATGCTCAAGGGCGGCATGCCATAGTTTTTATAAATATTCCAAATTTGGAACATTAATAATTGTTTGTTTTTGGGGACTTTTCGCTCTGGTTAAAGTTTATGAATTTCATTTAAATTCTAACTGTGTGTATGTGTGTGGTGATTTTAAATTTAATCTTAAGGAACTAATGTGAAAATAACTTAGAAACTATAGTAGTTTTTTGTGTGTTTTGGTCTAAAACTAAGGGGCGTGGTAGCTATAGCCAGAAGTTTCTTTGATTTGATATTTTACAAAAAGAGAACTTATTCGGGAAGGCAGGTGGCAGGGCAGTGGGTGGTGATTAGGCGGCTGGGTCGGTTGATCACTTCACCGGATCCTCGCCCAGGGGCTCGAGGATCTTTGACTTGTGCTGCCAACTGCCCACGCCGCAGGACACCATGCTGCTGCCACCTACGCAGCCCGATCCAGCACCCGCTCCCAGTACCGCCTCCGATTTGGAGCTCTGCAGACGCTTCTCGCAGTAGAGACTGCCCACCGGCTTGGCCATCGAGGCAGCCAGGCTCTTGGTCACAGTGGAGTAGCTGAGCTCTGAGGAAGAGGACTCATTGCCACCACCGGTGGCACTGCCACCGGCACTCACCTGCCGCACGAGTATCGGCACTGCCTGGCTGCGATCCTTGATGGGGAACTTGTTCCGGGTGCAGCTCAGATCCAGCTCCAGCGTGTAGAAGCGTCCGCGGGTATACTGTCGGTTGTCGTTCCTCATCTCATCCGCCGTCGCCGCCGCTGAGGCACTTGCTCCGCCACTGGTGGTCGCGGGAGCTGATAATCCTGCCGCTCCCGGCGGCTGTTGGCTGATGGTGCAAATGCTGCTCCGATTGCTGTTACCTGCATTTGCTACATAGTCGTGTTTCTCGATTAAATTTATGCTAAGTATTTGACCCACCTGTGGGAAGCGCCGTGTGGCCGGTGGTCACGGAACTGCCGTCGCACACATCCTCGCCAGTCTCATCCTCACCCTCGTCCTCCTCCTCATCCTCATCCTCGCTGTCACTGCCCGACACAGAACTCTCCGTCTCGCCAATGTGAAGCTTGTTCTGTACGGCTGCTGGCGCGCGAGGAGGAACGTCCTGTGACGACGACTTGGCGGCGGTGGGACCCATCCGGGGCGACAGATCCATCAGTAGGTTCTCCCAACTGGTCTCGTACACGCTGGCCAGCTGGACCAGGCTCTTGGGCTTCGGTTTCATGGCCGTCATCCGCAGGGGCACCGCAGGCTGCAAGGATGTCGCCGTTGTGGCAGGTGTTGTTGCGAATTCGGTCTTCTCCTCGGCGGGCAGCTTTCGGGCGGCGATTATGAGCTGCGGCTCGACGTAAAACGAGTCCAGGTTAATGTCGAGGAATAGCTCCTGCAGGAAGCGTCGCGCACTCATCCGGTAGCTGCTCCTTCCCAGGGTTTTGCACGACTCCGAGTACAGACAAATGTCCTGCAAACGAAGAGTTCGAAATGTAATAAATAATAATTGAAATATATTTAATTAATTACCTGAAAGGCATGCGGGTGCTTTTGCTTCAGCTCCAGCAAGGCCATCTTGGACTGCTTGGCGCTGACGGGGTTGGCTAGGCGCTGGACATTGTACAATATGGAGGCGGTCAGTCTGTCCGGGAGGCTGTCCTCGCTGAGAATGCTCTCGGGCGAATGGAAACTGATATCGGCGCCGGTCGGCGGGGCATTTCCCGAGCCCGAGGAACTACTCTTCTTGGCCAAGACGGGCCCAGCCATAATACCGGCCGCTAACAGAGCTGCGGCCGCCGAGCTGTAGAGCTCGCAAGGAGCCAAGGATGCTCCTCCCCCAGTGCCTGTGCCTCCTCCGTTGCTCTGACTATCCTGACGCTGTTGCTGGCGCGATGATCTGGCACAATGCAGGCACTGGCTCCGGGCATGCTTCCCGTCACTTGGCTGTTGTTGGTGCTGGAACGGCGGACCGCGCTGCTGGCGCCGACTGGCCGAGGAAACGTCTGACAAGGAGGATATCACCGAGGACTCGTCCCCACCCTCGTTTGTCAGCGAATCGTTGAAGAACTGTTGCCGTCCGGCGACGCCACCGTTGCCGGCGGTGCCCAGCAGGTTGACACCAATCAGATCCTGGTCCTGGATGTCGCGCGACACGTAGGTGCGATTCAAGTTGCGGGTGGGGAACAGGTCGAGTACGTTCTTGGGAAGACCAATGCCGGCGTAACAGGGTCCCTCCAGATCGTTCTGCGGCATGAACTTGGTGGCATTCACAGTAGGCAATAGAACGTTCAACTCGTCCGCCGATCTTCGCCTGAAATGTGGATAACACGAGAGTTAAGACAGAGTTGACAATAAGTTCAGTGACCAGGACTTACCTGTAGACCTCGCTCAGCTTTGGCTGGCGGTCTAGGCTACGCACTTTAAGCCGTCGGTGTCGCCGCAGCTGCACATCGACTGGAATATCTACTGGACCCACGAAATCACAAAAGGCGGACTCCGAAAAGACGGGGCGGCTGTAGGCGCGCAAGGAACGCAACTGGGCATAGCCCTTCATCGTCATCGCGGAGGACAGTAGATTGTCGACCATGAATTGGCGTTGTAGCATTTTGGCGTGATCGATTTCCAGGAGATTGGACATGCTGGGTATCGGGCTGAGGACGAACTGCTGCAAATCACTGAGATTCGCGGCCGCAGCAGCTGCAGCGGCTGCAGTGCGTCCGGTCACCGATTCGCAGCTGCTCACGCCCGACGTATTCGAGTCTGTGCAGGAGTTGTATCGAATTCGGTGATGATAGGGAGCCGGGTACAGCGATCCCGTGGGTCCCATTCCTCCTGGACCGCTTCCAGTGGCACCACTCAGCAGGCTGATCACATCCGTTGTCTTGGACTCGGACAGAGAGCGCTGGTGTTTGCCGGGACGCAAGTTACTGCCCTCCGGTAGGGTTTTGGACTTGGCGGCCACCACCCGATTCGTGTGCCCATCGTCAGTGCCCGTCGTGTTCGGATCCTTGAGGGTGCTGTGGATTGCGGCTCCGGCCAGCGAGCCACCGCCTCCGATCATGGGTTCTGTGAGGTCTCCCATCACGTTCCAGTAGTGGGAGCCGAGGTAGAAGCCATCGATCTGATCCTCAAGCATTGTCATTTGATTACACGAATTGACATCCTCGTAGTAGTGCCTCACAGGCGTGTACTGGTGGGACATCCAGTCTTCGGGCTGGTGCACTGGCCACATGGTGTTCCGATCATGGCGAACGCTCAGCCAGTCTGGGGATTAGGGATTACAGATGTTAGTTTATGATATAAGAGAGAAATATAAGAGAGAGTATGACAAAGCCACTTACTTAGTTTGAAAAGGATGTTGGCACCCGCCTGGGTCCCTGCAATAAGTCCCAAGGCACTGAAACAAGTGGCCCGCACGGAGTACACCTCGCACTTGGTCACCAGCATGATTAGCCTCTCATAGAGTCTGTAAAAAGGATACAAAAAGGATCAAAAATATATCTAAAAGAAGCCCTAAAACACTCCTTACCTGGCATTCAGTTCCACCAAGTATTCAATTCCAATCGCATGGGTGGAGGCATGGGCCAGCGCCCAAATGGCCGCCTTCAGCTCCAGGCACTCGGCATCGTCCGAGCACTTGGCCCGCTGCAGTAGCTCCACCAGCTGGGGCAGGTCGCCGTGCTTCCTCAGCGCCGTCATCCCCTGGCTGGTCTGCGCCATCTGGCCATAGAGATGGGGTGCTATGTTGGGGGGCACAGTCTGGGGTCGCTGATTGCAGTTTCGCCGCGAGTAGTATCCATCCTCGTTGCGGATGTGCAGCGTCAGGCTGGAGTGGGTGTCCGCCTCCACCAGCAGGACATACCGCTTGTTGTAGCCATTCCGCCAATACTTGATCTCCTCCTCCACCCGGGCATTGGTGCTGTTGAGGCCACGCGGCAACGAGTAGTACCTGGCCATCAGCAGGCGGCCGGCGTCTCCGCGCTGGCTCAGATTGGGCCAATGGCTGATAATCTCCTGCAGGTAGTACTTGTCGTGGCAGGCCTCCTCCAGCACCTCCAGTGCCGCCAGAACCACGCTGCGATCCGAGTCGCGTGTCTGTTGGATTATCAGCGGTATGCCCCACACCTCAAAGTTTGGCAATCTGGCCCGCAGCAGCACTGCCATGAACTGGGTGGCATATAGTCGTCCGCTGCGCGTCTTGGCAGAGGTGAGCGCCTTCTCCAGCACCTGCCGCGGCAGATTCTCATAGCTATAGTTCAGCCCGGAGACAATCAGCTTTACGTAGCAAACGTGATCCGTCAATCGCACTAAGTTGATTAAACTGGAAAAAAGATTTTACAATTTTTAATTTAGTATGGATGAAAATATTGTTTGATTAAGTACAACTTTTGAGAATCGAGGAGGAGGGCACTACTTTTAATTTTAAATTAAATCAAAATATTGCTTGATTAAGTACAACTTTTGAGAATCGAGGAGGAGGGCACTATTTTTAATTTTAAATTAGATCAAAATATTGCTTGATTAAGTACAACTTTTGAGAATCGAGGAGGAGGGCACTATTTTTAATTTTAAATTAGTACAAAATATTGCTTGATTATGTACAACTTTTGAGAATCGAGGAGGAGGGCGTTATTTTTTATATTAAAATTGATCAAAATATTGCTTGATTAAGTACAACTTTTGAGAATCGAGGAGGAGGGCACTATTTTTAATTTTAAATTAGATCAAAATATTGACTGATTAACTACAACTTTTGAGAATCGAGGAGGAGGGCGTCATTTTTAATATTAAAATTGATCAAAATATTGCTTGATTAAGTACAACTTTTGAGAATCGAGGAGGAGGGCACTATTTTTTTAATTTTAAATTAGATCAAAATATTGCTTGATTAAGTACAACTTTTGAGAATCGAGGAGGAGGGCGTTATTTTTAATATTAAAATTGATCAAAATATTGCTTGATTAAGTACAACTTTTGAGAATCGAGGAGGAGGGCGTTATTTTTTAATATTAAAATTGATAAAAATATTGCTTGATTAAGTACAACTTTTGAGAATCGAGGAGGAGGGCGCTGTTTTTGTTATTTTTATTAATTAATACGTTTTTTAAGCTTTAACTGGGTTGTTTTGAATGAAAATCAATTAAATTGATTTGAAAAGAAGGGAGCAAAGGTAGCTTTTGGAAGAAACGAATACCCACAACGGAGAAACGGACAAATATGTTTTGTAACTCCATTAAATCCCGACTTAAGTATCTACTCAATATCTATCTACAATATATCAATACAATATATATCTACAACCAATATCTACTCACTATTCAAAGACGGTGGTGTTCTTGAGCACTTCAATTCCTTTGGTGGTCCGGCACATGCGTCCGATATAGAGGAAATACTGCTGGCACATGGTATTGTTCATGTGCTGGGGACTAAAGAGGCAGTCGTGGGCACGATTCGATGTGGTCACCGCAGACAGCTGCTTGCTGATGTCCGTGAAGTAGTCGGTGATGTAGCGCATGCATTCCAGCTAACAAAAAGGTGAATAAGAAGTTCTTTTAATAGGAAATCCTGGGCAGAAAAGTATCCATGACTTACCTCACTGCTGCTCAAAAGGACATCTATCAAATCCAGTCCAGCACTGACATAGGTTGGAAGCCTCTGACCCGGAACGAGGTCCTGGTGAGAGAAGCGGTTGTTGCGCGGCTTATAGAAGTCGACCAAGCGTTTCAGGAACTTGCCCAGTGTGTAGTCTAGTTTGCGGATTAAATTCGACTTCAGGATGGTAGTGATAACGTCCCAGTCCCACAGATGGGCATCCGCCTGGGTGAGGACTCGCGAGTCCGTGAGCAGTCGATTAAAGGCCCGGAAATTGTCGAAGAAGGCCTGTGGCAGGAACTTTCGCTTTAGCCGGAAGCTGGAGCGGGAGGAACTCGAAGCCTGGGAGTTGGACTCGTCGCTGGAGGACACCGAGTCCAGGCGGGAGCGAGCCATGGTGGCGGAACGGAATTGTGTCCCAGCCGCTTCGGCTGTTTCCTGCAGCTGGAGCACCGGCCCGCCAGCCTGCTCCTGGGCATTCAGATGGCGACGAAAGAGTCGCGTCTGGATCAGGGCGCCGCCCTGAATTATGCTGTCCAGGAACAGACTCCAGGATGCCGGCCTCTGGCGTAGCATCTTCTGGTAATTCTGCAGCGCAGCCACCGCCGCGTTGGCCTGCTGGTTGCCCTGGGTGGCATGCCCCACCAGCGTGGGCAGAGCGGGACTTGTGCAGCAAATGTCTGGCGGCAGATGGGTGTGCATCAGTTGCAGGATCTTTCCAATCAGAACCGTAGCCTGCACTGAGACAAACTGATCGCTGCCCACCGCCACCTCCACGAGGGCGTTCAGCATCCCGGTTTCCAGGAAACAGTAGAGCAGCAGGGCCAAGTGCTGTTCCACTACGTTGGGAGCGCGGGCGGCGAGGGTGGGCAGGATGGAACGGCCCTCAGCGGACACGAAGCCATTGCTGAGCAGCCAGGTGTCCTGGAAGTCGGAGGGATCCACTGCCTGCAAAGCCACGGCATAATCATCCGTCCAAGTAGGCTGCGGCAGGGAGAGCAGCTCGTACAGCAGATCCAGTATTGCTTTCTATTGCGAAATAAAACGATTAGATTGATGTTTTTTTTTTATATAAAACAGATTTCAACCCACTCTGACTTCGATCTGGTTTAAATACAGCGCATCGACTATTGCTTTCAGGCCTGAGGGTTTGCTAGGATCACAGAATTCAAGGGTGCCCGTCCAGCTGCGCAAAACGGAGAGAAGAGCCAGCCTGCAGCTTGTGTAGCGGAGTTCCCGGGCATCTCTGAAGAATGATAGAAGATTTAGGTTATTTAGAGATCAATAAACCTTCTCAAACCCATAATACTTACTTGTTTTTATCCATGATGCCCAGGCGGTAGGTGAAATCGCAATAGGGAGCCGCCAGGCAGTCCAGCCTCACGCCACATATATTCCTGGTCTGTGGCCACTCCAGCAGGTAGAGCAGTACCCCGCACAGACTCTCCGCAATGCGGGGATTGTGGCATTCCAGTACATTGCGGGTGATGGAGGTGACGCCGCCACAGACGATGAGCAGGGCAGGATTGAGGACAGCAAACTCCGACAGGGTGGCCAGACAGGCGCGCAACAGATTGTCGTTCTCCTCGATGCCGCTATCGGCCAGGGAGACGAGACAACGCACCACCGCCGGACTAATCTCCTCCGGGGCAATGGCCAGCATCTTGCGGACCAGCTTCAGGGCTTGGACGCGCTCATCGTCGTTCTTCAGCATTAGATCGATGGAGCGGCACAGGAGATGCTGCAGCTGGAGGGCATTGAAGGCCTTGATGTCGTTCGGCGTGCTGAGGGCATAGCGGATCGTCCTTAAAGCGGCGGCACGGACTTGGGTGAAGGTGTGCACCAGCGAGGCGCTCAAACTGAAAGGGAGAATCGTTATTAAAATGGGGAATCTATTAAAGGAATCACAATAAAGCTTACCAGTAGAGCAGCTCCTCGGTGCTGAAGCGCAGGTTGCTGTGGTGCGAGCCTTTCCGGGCACCCAAACACAGCGAGGCCAGGGCGTTGAGCAGGAAGAGGCGCTTGGTGTCGCGTGTCTCCTCCTGGCAGAGCATCGAGTATATGTCGAAGGCATTCTCGGCGGCCGATCGTGTGGGATCCAGGCGGTAGAAGTCCTCAGGGTCTTGAGAAACTGTAAAATATATCAAGTTTTAGTATATTTCTTTAGATTTGAAGCAATTTCCATGAAACATCTGTCAACCTGAGTCCCTATACTATTCCGGGAAACTTTCCTCATTTCCTCATTAGGAGAAACAGATCTGGGCTTCTGGGAAACAGGTGGATTAGCCCGATAGCCAGCCGTAATCTCAGCCGGCTTACATGCGATGCACTCGTGCAAAAAATAAACGGGTGCCCGTTAAGGGGATTATGTAACAGTTACAAAAACTATTAGAATTACAGAGAAATCTCCATATTTATGGATATGGATGGATTGGAAAGAAATCAAATTTGAAATGGAATGTGAAGACCGGCGATGGCTCGGTGGGGGATATAACTGGTGTAACTGGTGGTTATAGCCATTGTTATTTTTACTGTTATTTTGCAGTTGATTCGGTTAAATGTTGTTTTTGTTGTCGTCGTTACAGCTCCAACTGTACTTGTATGATGGATATGGGGAGACAGAGACAGAGACAAGGCAGGCACCGGGACAGGGGTGAGCCAGAGTGCTAGAGTGCCAGAGGCGGCGAGAGGGAGAATAAAAGACAGAGACAGTGGAGAGATAGTGGTGATGAATGGAAGAAACCGAGCATTTAATGCGCTCCGTTCGTTTCTTCTTCTTCTTGTTGTTGTTGTTGTTATTATTGTTGATGTTGGATTGTTGTTTTTTATTGTTTTTTATTGTTGTTGCTGCTGCGTCATCATCTGTGGTGGTTCGCTTTGGTATTGCTGATTCTGCTATTATTTTTGTTGTGTTATTGTTGCTTTTGGTGGCGACCGACTCTAAAAATAGGCGGCCAACATGTAGCAAAAGAATTTGGTCAAATGGCAGCAACACCAACACCAACAACAACAACAACAGCAATACCAACAACACAAACTAACCAAAATAAAAATACATAAATAAAAAAGTAAATATACACCGAAATATATAAATAAGCGGACAACAGCAATGAATGCTAATATGAATGCTGTCTGTTGAAACATCAGTACCGTTATGCGCAATGTACATACATACGTCCCATGCATAGATAATAATCATTATGATTACGATTCGGATTCGGATTCGGATTCGGATTGGGATGATGAAAGTGCTGACAGTATTGTTGCACTTAATATACATACTCGGATGTAAACAAATACGAAAGGCATACGTACTCTGTACATAGGTTTTTACCGAGCAGCAACCGATTTATTGAATAAGCAGCACACACGAGCAACAACAACACAAACTATGAGACACAAACAACAACAATAGCAACAGCTGCTGCTGCTGCTGCTGCTAGTGGCGAGGAAAGAAATCGAATCGAATCGAATCGGAAATAACAGCGGTCGTGGGACAGGAGAGAGGGGAACTGAGGCAACCGACTATCTACGCTCAATTTAATGATAATTAACATTTGTTACATTACCTTTGATGCGTAATTGTTTGCTCCGCTTGCCAAAACGCCAACTGGAATGTAGGGAGGCCATGTCGCGGGGCTTCGCGTTTCGGTTGCTGTTTCTGTTTCTGTTTCGGTTCGTGGTCAGCCAGTGGGGACAGCACTGGCAGAGGCAGCAGGCTGCGGCGGGGACAACGGCGGCGTCGCCCGCTCGCCGTATTTCGGATGCTCGCGGGCACCACCAGGACACTCGGGACGCACTTCACAATGCAATTGGATCACACACTTGTATTGCTTTTCAATTTCAATCGCACTCGCTGCACAATTTACATTTTTTTATTGCCGCACCGAACGCGGCCAGGGTTGTCGAAACGGCGCAATGGCCACCTATCGATATGGCAACGTGACTCGGCTGCCACTGACATATCGATATATATATATATATTTATAGTATTTTTTGTTTAATTTAGTTATTTTTATAAACACTTTTTATAGACACATTTAAAACTAACTTTGAATCATGGGTTACGCTTTCACGTGCTCTTTTTTCAAGTCTTTAATATAAATTAAATTTATAATAAATTAATTTATTTTGGCGCGAAAACAAATATTTTTGAACTGTGAAGAACATGACGATTCTGGTGTTGATTTGCTCAATTATCTAAACTAGGTTTTCAAGAAACAAGTAATAAAATAAATGTTTTTTAAAATATTTGAACCATGCCACAAGTGTGACCAAATACAATGCTTTTGAGGCGTTAGCTGAGGCACAATCGCACAGCCATCCGGCAACCCTTGCCACAACGACCACAAAAAAATTAAAACAAAATTAACGCCAGCAGGCGCAGCGTTCGAGAAAAGTGCAGTAGCAGTGCAGTGCAGTGCAGTGCTTACGAAAATCGGTGCACCTTTGCAATACCATCTCCACCACCCGTACCTGTGTCGCTCCACGGCTCCGTCGCTCCGCCTATCCGTCTATCAGCTCCGCCCGAATCGTTGCTGGGTTTCTTGTTTTTGTTTTCTGTGTATCTGATACGACGGCCAACTGATGAGTCTCAATTGTTTTCATTAACGTTGTTCAGCGAAATTTATGCGCGCGACGAGTGTCGTTCCCTGAAATCGGCCGCCCGAAGCTTTCCCCGGAAAAAGCGCAAACAAACACGCCCTCTGCTGTCCACTCGCCATCCCCGCCCAACTCCGCCCAGTCCCCCACCCGTTCCAGGTCCCATCCCACCACCCCGTGACCAACAAATGTCTAACAACAGCTTTGGTGGAGGTGCCACTGCCACAGTCGCCATGGCCACTGGTGGTGCGGCATCACCAGGATTAACACTCGGCGGAGGGGAAGTCATAGGAGGAGTGACAGGAGTCGCCATGGCCCCAGGTGGCGTCAATGCAGACCTGTGGCGCGAATGCGTCGCCTGGCTGGTGCGCTGCAAGGTCATTCCGCCCGACCACAAGGCCGCCCAGCCCGACGCCGAGATACGCATCCTGGCCATGACCCTGCGAGACGGTGTCCTGCTCTGCAACCTGGTCATCCATCTGGATCCCAGCAGCATGGATCCGCGCGAGTTCAATCGCAAGCCACAAATGGCTCAGGTTAGGATTAAATCCTTTCCTTTTCTGGATATTAGTGCTAAATGTTTCGTTCGTTTATTGACAGTTTCTGTGCAGCAAAAACATCAAACTATTCCTGGACGTGTGTCACAATAACTTTGGCATCCGGGACGCCGATCTCTTCGAGCCGACGATGCTCTATGACCTGACCAACTTCCACCGTGTCCTCATCACGCTGGCCAAGCTGTCGCAGTGCCGCAAGGTGCAGCAGTTGCATCCGGAACTGATGTGAGTTGTCCACAAGTGGGTGCAGTGCCTCCTCTCTCCAGTAGCAAGCATGACATTCAAGTACTCCATTCAAGAACTCCATTCAAGAACTCCATTCAAGAACTCCATTCAAGAACTCCACCAAAATCAAGCTAACATTGTGTCACCATAATTTACATAACAATTATATCTGTCATTGGTTCTCGAGGTCAAATGTTGATTTAGTTTTAAGTTTAAGTTGTTATATATTTTATGTTAAGTTAGTAGAATGTTTAGTTTGGAAAAAACTGTAGAAAATACACTCTTGGGTATTGGAAAAATGTGTAATTCCGTCACAAGCTACTTCTTTTGGTTGTTTTCAAAGAGAATTGTTTTTTTTTGTATTATTTTCGGAAATAATCGGTAGCCAAAGGGAATTTTAATTACCTTTCGGTTTTTGGAGATTTCGAGTAGGCATATCGGAATCAAATTATTTTCTCTTAATGCATTTCTGGCGCTCGCCGAGCTACAATACGCCATAGGCCAAAAGAAACAAACAGTTTTATGCAAATTTTTGAAATAACTGCACGCCTAAAATGCCGAAATTTAATAGAGCGAAGTAAAAATACATCAAATTAATCAAATCACATTATATATTTGCTAAGAACACGCTTTCACGGTTCATTGTACATGGTGTGGGATTAGTTAGTCATAGTTTTGGAATCTCCACCGGCTAATAATCCGTTTTCCCGTATCCTTTCCAGAGGCTTTAACCTGCAACTCTCGCCCAGCGAACGCTCCCACTCGGACGAGGCCATCTACAAGGATCTGCATTCCACGTAAGTAGCCAACTCGGGGCGGGTTCTCCTACCTTCTTGGAGATTACGAGAAACCCCTAGCCTTAGTGCTTAAATCCCTTTGCTTGCCCCGCCGCTGCCGCAGGAGCTGTGCCCTGTTGCCTCCTGTTCGATCCCCCTACCCCAGCATTGCATATTTGCAACCCTCTGCCTCTGCCTCTGCCTCTGCTCCCTCGATTCCTTGCCCTCGCCCTCATCTCTGAACCGACACCGACCCCATGCCGACCCTAAACAACCTCATTATGCCATCACGTACTTCCCGGAGCTCCCGGAGACCATAAGCCCTCGTCTGACTGCTTATCGGAGCACACAAGCCCACACACGTACTCACAGAAAGTATATATCTTCTTGAACTTGATGTTTCTATATCTGAAATGTTTATCTTTGCGATTTATTCACTTCCGTTTACAATATTTACGGAACTACATTCGAAACCACAACCTGATTTCCTTTAGAAAGTTTGCAATTTAAAGAAACGTCAAAGTGACTTCCAAGGAATGTCCTTTCCTTCCTGTAAATAAACAACTTTGGTCACATTTTCGCCACAGTGCGACCTTGCCAGTATTAGAAGCAGTTAATATTCAATTTAAACTCGAAAGGATATATAAACATCAAGTTCTTTTTCTAGAGAATATAACTGTGTGTCAGGATAACGAAAAAAAAGAAACATTAGCTTTTATCTAACACACTCTCTCTTTTTCTCTCTGTCTCTAAATCTCCAAATCTCTGTCTAACACACACTGCCTAATCTAACCCACTCACCCCGTCTTCGAATCTATAAATCCATCAAACTCTATATCTAAACCTATATCTCTAAAACTGAAACCGAATGCGTATGAATGTGACTCTGGTTGGGTGTGGGTGCCTTGTGGGGGGATGGATGGATTCATCGCCTCCAGGGAGCTGAATATGCGAAAGACAAGCAGCATTGACACCGCATCCGGTACCTCGTCGGCGGAGTACTTCGATCGCACTTCCCACAGCGGCTCCCTGTCCGTGGAGGACGAGAACAGTGACATAACCATTGAGAACGGCACCGAGGACATTGAGGACTTCCTCGAGGATTCGCTATCGAACATGTGCGACTCGGTGATCGAAAATGACGGGGACGGGGTTACTGGAACTGGCTCGGGAGGATTGCCGCCTCTGAATATCCAAGATGGCAATTTGCGAAACCTCTCCTTTGATCTCAGCCTAGACGTGATGGGCGCGAACTCATCCAATGCCGTGACACCCACTCCGGAGTCCTGTGCACAGCGCAACGAAGAGTCCTTGAGGGCCAATACTGCAACGACTTCGACTGCAGCCTTTACTGCTCCGTCGCTCCCCCGACATGTCATTGGTTCCAACTCCAACTCCAACTCCGCGTCGCTGTTCGTCAGCGAAAGCCAAAAGCTCCAGCGAGCCGCCGCCGCTGTCTACAACTACCGATCCTCGATGGCGTCCGCGGAGCACGAGTACGCCTACATCTACAGCGAGGACGATGAGAAGGTCTACGAGGATCTCTGCTATGTCACCTTCCAGGCGAAGGCCAAACCCGAGGTGTGCTGTCCAAAATACTAACTTTCTCAGTGTCCAAGCGGGGTGGGTTGGCTTGGGTCGATCTTCTAGAGATTTCTTATTTTTTAATGGAAAATTAGTGACCCAAGATTGGTGATTTCTGGCTCTAGAACTTCGACTTGGATAAGTTGACCCACCTCCAGTGTAACCTGTGTCTTGTGTAACAGCCCAACCTCCGCCCTCTTACTCCTTCCGAAGCCTCTCCTACTTCTTCCTTCCTTTCACCTGTCTGATGCTTGAATCCTTCTAGAAAACCAACCTTTATAGATAGCCTTAAGAAACCCGTAAGCCCGTAAAACTAATCAAACAAAAATGCACAACACCGCTTGTCTCGCTTTTGCTTAAGCTGTGCCACAAAATATTTCCACACCCTGGAATGTAACACCATTACCATAGCCCTAAACAAGCACTACACTCGCACCCGCACCCGCATCCCACATAGTCCATACCCCACAACCCACAACCCATAGCCCAGATAATGGTCAACCATATCGCCAGGTCTCGGCATCGTCACTTTCTTTGTCCCATTCTTTGGCCTCTGTTTCTGTGTCTATTTCTTGGATTTCTCGTATTCCTCCTCCGTATTCTGTACTCCTCGTGTTTATCTCAAATAGAGAGGGGACTTGGCTGGGTTATCGACCCACTCTTGACACCCATCGAAGGCCCTGCCAAATATAGGAGCCACCGGAAGTGCTGACCATTGCGAATGGAAAAGAATGAAGAGCCATTGGTTTAATCTGGTTCGGACTGCAGAGAATTGATAGATAGGAGCCACCATATCGATCCGATTCATTCCAAAGGGTTTCCCAGTTCTCGAATCAGAAAAAAAACATAAAAATCAGCACTATCATACCAGCAGGTGCGATGCTTATCTGCCTAAAAGCGATTAAAACCAAATGATTGTGTTTGATAATCAAATTAGCAGACTCTTCTGCTTCCCATTGATCGACTTTTTGTTCAATTTCTTATTATTTTATTTCATTAAAAAATAAAAAATACTTGCACACCTCAAGTGCTAACTCATTTTCAATTCATTTACGTACCTACGAATGATTCAACTAAACTAATTATTCGGGTCATTCTTAAACAAGTAAATAATGGCCACCTCCCACTTGTCCTCATTCTGTAATGAGTGACATAATGATTTCGTAGATGTTTTTTTTTTTTTAGAATAAAAAGCAAAAGGTCATTGGAGCTTCACCAGGAAAAAGACCATGTTTGAGAGGTGTTTCTTGACCATTTTTTTTGCGACCGCGCTGACAACCAGTGTGTTGAATACAATTTGAATGTAAAATGTGTTTGATGAATGCTCTAAATAATCATTTTCAATTAAATGAAGATGATATAGAAGAATTTTGTGTGTAGCGTAGGCGTAGAATTGAAATTTTTGTAATATCTGTGTTGTGTTTTGTTGTTTTTAAAAGTTTTTTGAAAGAAACTTAGTTTATAGCTTTCGCAGTGGCTCTAACCTAGGGTTTTCTTTTCCTCGTCTCTTGCGAGGGTTGTTTTTGAAGATTTCTGTCTTGTTTCGTTTTGGGCTTCTTAGTGTAAGTTTTAGTATTTCAACCAATCTCTAGGTTGTATAGTTTCAAGTCTTGTTTGGAGGAAATACGTATAGTTTTGGGAATGGAGAATAGACTCCAATTTGTGGAACTAGGAACTACAATGAGTCCACCTCAAAAAAAAAGAAAAAAAAAAACAGCTGCCTTCTAGCTTTGATTTGCGTTCGGGTCTCTTTCCCGTAACACATCTTCTTGCTTCTAACACATTTCCTCGTTTTCCTCTTCTTCCTCCTCGTCCTCGATGTTTTCCTCATCCTCATCCTCGTCACTGCTGCTTGGCGGCGGCAAGTCCATAGCCATGTCGTGGCCCAAGTCCAACAGCGGCTGCACATCCACATTCGGTGAGAGTTTCTTCACAAGGTGACCCACCACGGTGCAGAGCCCCATGAAACGCTTCTCCATGCGCAGCTCATAGTGACGACGGTGTCTGGGAGGCGGAATATACGATTGAGATGCTTCCCCAATAGGATTAGACAAGTTCAATGGTTACCTGTAATACTTTTCCTTCTCGCTGCGAAGCTTGCGGCGTCCCTTCTTGATTGGCTTGGACACAAAACGATGCTTGACCGGCGAAATCGGCTTCAGCTTGGGCTGGACCGACATTTGGCACGGCGGCGAATCATCCAAGTCGTTGTAGTGATCATTCGAGATCGCCACGTCGCCCCCAATCATGACCAGACCGCACTCAACCTCATCCACCTCGTGGTTGATGCAAACCTCTTCCTCAGGCTGCTCTTGCTCTGGTGATGTGGCCTCGGCCAACAGACGGTTAAGCTCCTCATTGTTCTCCTGATATTCCTGCTGCTGCTGGTCATAGCCGTCGTTCATCTCGTCGGCCTCACCGCCACCATTTGGTGGCGTACGCTCCCGAAGTTGTGGTCGTTCAGAACGCCCAGCATTAGCGGGGAGAGTTGACTCTCATCGCACGAGAAGACGCTGGAAATCGCCAATTGTGGACTAGGCACCTCCACGTTTGGCTCCTTCAGAGCATACGAGTGCAGGTCGGCAGTCTTCTGGTTCATATAGGCATGGATCATGCCGAAGAACTCCCACTCCTTGTTCAGCTCCTCGATGGTCTGCCGGTTGAGCAGCGTTCCCAAGGCGTTGGCCTTGTGGATCCTATACCGCTGGACCATGGCGAACCATTGCTTTCGCAAGGCATTCTCGCTAAAGTCACCGATTTTGGCCATCTCCTTGAACTTCCTGTAAAGTGCAGGGGAAAACAAGAAAACGGCTTTCTATAGTCGATGAGCTTGCCATAAAAACATGCAGCTATGCTCATTCCTGCGTGGATGCATGAGCTTCTTAAGTTGCAGCCACATGCATCACTTTTTCGCAGCCCCACTGCCCATTCCCTAAGTATCTGCCTATGTTACCAGAAACAATATAACTCACTTCCATGGTTCCGGGTGCTTTGGTGAATATTTGGAGAAAAGATCATCTGCCGCAATGCGCTGCACCACGAGATTCCTCTTCTCCTGGGCGGACCCTATAGAAAAGTTGCAATGCAACGCATTTGAAATGGCTGGCGGCACACGTGGTGACAAAACACTTACACTTCTTGGAGCCGCTTTTGGCGTACGTGTGGTGCTCCATCGTCCCAGATTAATTCCCTTGGATCTAGACAGAGGTTTCTGTGGCGCACACGAAGACGAAGCTTTCTTGGTTAAGCAGCCAAAAGTGAAGAATATTTCTCGCCTATTTCCCAAAGCTGTCAACCGTCGAACGGTCACACTTGGCCAGAACTTTGTCAGAACAGGGCTGCCAGCTTAGGCTTTTCGAAATTTGGTTTCTAGCTTTCTTTTATTTTATAAATATTTAATAATTTTGCGTGAATTATTATTATTTCTTTTTTTTTTTTAGTTCCTTACACTTGAGAACTTGAATCAAGAATGAATTTCTTTTCGTAGTCAGTCAACCTTTAGTTGGATTGCTTTGCCTCTAAAATGTCTCTGTTCTCAAAGCCTGCTTAATAAATTCACAAATAATACCGTGAATGTATAACAAAGCATACTTTTATTTAAAAAATAAAAGAAAAACTAGTTTTCGTTATTAGTTAACGTCTTGCGAGATGGCAACGCTGTTATCGCCCAATCAATGGGAGCGCGGGCTTGCCTATCGATCTATCGAATTCAAATTTCTATTTTCAGTTTCAAAATTAAGCTTTTGTTTTATGATTTAATGTTTGCCTTTATAATTTCGATTATTTCTTGATTTCTTTACTTTTTCCGTTTAGTACAACCGACAATATTGCATGTAATGGAACTGGTTATGACCACACCAACACAAAAGAAGAGGAAGTCTACCAAGATCTGTGTGCCCTGCACAGGACAAGTAGAAGCCAGGTAGTTTCTTGTTTTTTTTTTTTTTAGCTTAGTTGGACCTGCATGAGCATCCACTGGTGGCCTTTCGAATCCTTGTCAGCTCTGACCATGCTAATCTCCGTAATATTGCCTTCTTTCCTAGACTGCTTCCACAACAAGCTTTGAACAAAGGGATTATGTCATCCGGGAGCTAATCGACACGGAGTCCAACTACCTGGACGTGCTGAACGCCCTGAAAAGCAAGTTTATGCTGCCGCTGGAGCGGCATCTCAACCAGGATGAGCTGAAGGCCATTTTTCCACGAATAAGAGTAAGACTTTTGAACTAAATAAAGTGCTTACTTAAAGCTGAATATATTTTCCAGGAACTGGCCGATATCCACACCAATTTCCTGCACAAGCTGCGCGAATCCCTCACACCGAATGCCAAGATAAAGATGGCCCAGGTCTTTATGGAGTTCCGGGAGCCCTTCCTCATCTACGGCGAGTACTGCTCCTGCCTGCTGGGAGCCATTGACAACCTGGCAGATGTGTGCAAGAAGAACCAGATTATTGACCAGCTGGTCCAGAAATGCGAGCGCGACTACAACGTGGGCAAGCTCCAGCTGCGGGACATCCTGTCCGTGCCCATGCAGCGCATCCTCAAGTACCATTTGCTGCTGGACAAGCTGGTGAAGGAGACGTCGCCGGGACACGAGGACTACCGTGCGCTGGAGCGCGCCAAGGATGCTATGATTGATGTGTCGCAGTATATCAACGAGGTTAAGCGGGACTCGGACCATCTGGTGATCATACAAAAGGTGAAGGACAGCATTTTCGACTTGCAATCACTGCCGAACGGAGCCGGCAGCGATCTGTTGCAATATGGACGCCTGCTCCTGGACGGGGAGCTGCACATCAAGGCGCACGAGGATCAGAAGACCAAGCTGCGTTATGCTTTCGTCTTCGACAAGATCCTGATCATGGTCAAGTCGCTGCACATCAAGACAGGCGACATGCAGTATACCTACAGGGACTCGCACAACCTGGCCGACTACCGCGTGGAGCAGAGCCACTCGAGGCGCACCCTCGGCCGGGATACCCGCTTCAAATATCAGCTTTTGTTGGCCCGTAAGTCCGGCAAGACGGCCTTCACCCTGTACCTCAAATCCGAGCACGAGCGGGACAAGTGGCGCAAGGCCCTCACGGAGGCAATGTGGGTATTCCTCTAAAAATAGATTAGAATCTCTCTTAACAAGCCATTTCGTTGCAGGGAGAGCCTGGAGCCGCCAGGCTGCCGCAGCACAGACCACAAGATGGAGATCTACACCTTCGACGCTCCAACCACATGCCGTCACTGCTCCAAGTTCCTCAAGGGTCGCATCCACCAGGGCTATCGCTGCAAGGTGTGCCAGATTAGTGTCCACAAGGGCTGCATCTCCTCGACGGGTCGGTGCAAGCAGAATCCAGTCAGTATGCCTCCGCCCGTCTGCGATCGCCAGCTGTCCGAGTTCAATTGGTTTGCCGGCAACATGGACCGGGAGACGGCCGCCAATAGGCTCGAGAATCGCCGCATTGGCACCTATCTCCTGCGTGTCCGTCCTCAGGGTCCGTCCACGGCCCACGAGACCATGTACGCTTTGAGTTTAAAGTAAGTTGGGACGATGGTTGTGGGTTTCCATTGGTTTTCCTTAAACGGGAGGTCTTCTTGTCGTTGTAGGACCGATGACCATGTCATCAAGCACATGAAAATCAACCAGGAGAACGCCGGCGAGTCCATGCTGTACTGCCTGTCCTCCCGAAGGCATTTCAAGACCATTGTAGAACTGGTTTCCTATTATGAACGCAATGATTTGGGCGAGAATTTCGCAGGGTATGTGATTACGATTTGTGGCTTTTAGTTTTGGTTTCTGGACATGGTTTTTCTCTCCTCCAGGCTCAACCAATCGCTGCAGTGGCCCTACAAGGAGGTGATTGCCACAGCCCTGTATGATTACGAACCAAAGGCAGGGAGTAACCAGCTCCAACTACGCACCGACTGCCAGGTCCTGGTCATAGGCAAGGATGGCGACAGCAAGGGCTGGTGGCGCGGCAAAATAGGCGATACTGTGAGTTGCGAATCGGATATAGGATACTATAGACTACAATATAATAATAATCCCTATCCTAGGTTGGCTACTTCCCCAAGGAGTACGTGCAGGAGCAGAAGCAGGCCAGCGAAGAACTTTGATATTACAACTACGAGGTCTACTTTGCACCCAAGGCCATTACGCCGACAACGGCAGCCATTGCAGAATCACCTGGATTTGGAGCTGGACCAGGATCGTCTGGAGCACGAACTGGAGCTGGAGCTGGAGCTGGAGCTGTGGGTGAGCCTTCACAAGCACAAGGCGCCCCAGCAGGAGCTATCTAAGCCAAGACCCGAATAAAGAAGATCCAGCCAGCGGCTAGTTTGCATCCTAGTTAATATATACATATATCTAATTATACAAATTGTTTTAATTAAGCACTATTTTTTGTTTTTTTTTTGTGTTCTGTTAGTGTGTTGTGTCTTCTTTTAATGAAAAAAAAACACAATTTTGTGCCAAACACTGGAAATCGAAAGCAAAAACGAAAACCCACATGACAAAACCTAACAATCAGCCACCAATGTTCGTTTAATGTTTAAATTGTTTTTCAATACATTTGAAAATATGCAAATATGAGATATAGAATTATATATACATATTTATATATGTGAGTGTGTGTAAATGTTTAAGCCCAAGTCTGTATTTTAATTTCCATTTTACACATTAAAAAAAAGAGATGATTTTTTGTTCTTGAAAACGTCCCACATCGATTGCAGGTTGTGCAAACCGTATGGGGAAACATTTAATATTTGAATATATTGAAGTATAAGTGTGTCCTGTGCGGCATTTCCATACAAAACAAAAACAAAAACAAAACGAAGCTTTAAAAATTTATATTCATATACACCGCAATATAAATTACGCCCAGATATATATAGTCTTTATATCGAAATATAAAACCCCATAATATCTAGTTGAAACGCAAATGTTAACAAAACAAAAGCAACGCAGCCACAAAAATGTTCGAAAGGAGTTTAAAATAGTGAGGAAAAGCTTTAGAAATACTACGATATATACGATGTACGTCAATATTTACACAAACGATGCAAGATCGAAGATTAGGCCAGCCAATTTATAGGATATATCTATACAACCACGTATTAAATGTAATGTACCTATTATACCTATTATATATATATATATATATGAAAATAGTCAACGAATAACACAGAGAACCGATTTAATATCGAAAGTTAGTTAGAAAAACCAAAACAAGTTTTGTAAGCCAGGGATTGGAGAATTTTTGAAATTGAAACCAGAAAAAAAACCCGAAAAAAAGCAGAAAAAAAGGTGAAATGGAATCGGATTATCCATATTAATGTTGTGCCATGGAAATCGGAGGAATACCTATAATATATATACGAGTGTTTCCAGTTTATTCATTTTTCTCTCACCGCAGCACAAGAAGCAATTCAGATTCACAGATAAATATGCGAAAATTTAATTTTCTTTCACCACCCGCACAAAATGCACTGACAACAAAGCATTAAAGCTTTATCCTTAAATGATTTTAATTAAAATTTAATCAGCCATTATCGGCTTGATAAAGATTAAATAAAATCAATTTTAAGAAATAACAAAAAATAGAAATAGAAACAGAATATTGGAAAGTCGGTTTCAGGCTCTTTCGGTTTTTCAAATATTTTTCAATGTATGGTTTCATAATTAAAGCGTTGTGATTTTAACTGCATGCAAAAAAATATAAAATATAATATAAAAAAATAATATATATTCCGTAAGTTGCATTTATTAGCTATCTTCTGTCTCTTTTATTTGCCTAGCTATCTGTCTCTTTTTAAATCGACGAAATCAAAACCAATTCTTCCGGCAGCTACAAAATGCTATATTTAAGTAAATCTTTTCGGTTTTTCGACTCTATATTTAATTGCCAATTTAAAGCTTCCAGTAATGAAATGTTTGTGAATTAAAAATTAAATTAAATTATGGAATTAATGAAAAAAAAAAACAATTGAGAAATTGCTGAAATCGCCAGAAAAGAAAGGCGCGCTAATAAACGACTTTTGTGAAAGTTTTGTTGTTTAATGGAAATACAAATCTGAGTTTTATTTATTTATAAAATAATGAAGGGAATATTTTGTAGTTTATTATTTAATTTGTTCCTCTAAATCTTCATTCTTCTCTCTGTCTTTTTGCGAAGACTTTTTACTGAACCCGGTTTATATAATTTTTTAAAATATAATATAATATATATATATATTTATATATTGCCATCGTAATATAGTATTATTATAGAAAATTTGTTTGTATATTTACCAATTGTCTGTTTGTTGTTGTTTTTCTAATCACATTGCATTTTATTTGATTTTGTTGTGTTTTGTTGTGTTTTGTATCCAAAAGTAGTTTCTTTCTGTTGCTGATTTCTTTGTTTTCTTTGATTTCTATTTAATTTTTAATTTCTAGCTAGTTACTCCACAAATTTTGTAAAATTTGTTCATAAAAAATTGTGGTTTTTACTGCAACAAAACAAAATGCGTGTCGTTATTAGTCTAAGCTACGATTGGTTAAAAAAAAAAAACAGGATATTTCAAAACTAATCAATACAAAATAATAATAACAATAAAAAAACAAAAACCTCATTGGACTGGAACTGGGCCACGACGTCGTCTGATCTTGACCAGCCGCCGGCGGCGTACTAGAGGAGGATTCTGGGCTAGTGTTAGGTTGCCGGGATGGCCATCCATTTCCTGGGCATAGCTGTAGCTTATGGTGCGCTTGTAGATGCGCTGTTCCCGCTCCGATTGCTGGGACTGCTGCGATCTGGGTTTCCGGGTCTTATGGGACAAGGAAGAGGATGGAGAGGATGAGGATATGGCCTTCTTCTTTAGCTTCTTGGCCTTCTGGTTAGTCTTCATTTTGTAGCAACGTTCGATCTTTTGGCCCTTGCTGTCCTGGCACTCGTAGCACACGCTCTTGCCCTGCTGCCGCCGCACACACAGGCTGCTGGGCGACACCTGCTCCTCCTTGGACCCTTCGGCCTTCTTGTTTTCCGGATCGTTTCGGTACTTTTTGTACTGGGTGCCACTGCCATAGCTGTATTTCTCCGGCTGGTCGTCGTGGGAGTAGCTACAGGTCTCGGATACTTCGTTGTTCTTCGGCTGCCTGCATATTTCGCACACTTGGCCATCCTTCCGCTTGGTCTTGCGGCACTTTTCGTCCTTTTTCACGTTGGCAGCCACTGGTCGGGTCTCCTCGCCCAGGTCATCCTCGTCTCCATCCGCGTCGTCAGCCGCTCTATCGAAATACGCCTTGACAAAGTTCTCGTAGTTGTGCTCGTAATCTTCGCCAGAGAAGCCCTCCGCACTGTGGCTATCCACTTCATCCGCCTCAGCTTCTACATCTAAATCCAGCTCCGCATCCACATCTTCGTCTAGTTTCTCCTGGGCGTGGACCTGTGGCTGCGCCTTCTCCTGGACCTCTGCCTTTGTCTGGCTCTCTACCAATTCCTTCATTGGCAAGGCAATCGCCTTAGTGCCATCCACATCGGTGAGGGCATCGAGACGCTGCAGCAGCTTCCCCGGAGCAAAGGCCTCCCAGTAGTTGACGCTCCTGTCGTAGCCATTCGATCTGAATAAGAAGACGACGAACAGCAGCAGCGACAAGAGATCCGGCGGCATCAGCAGCATTTCGCAGAAAACTACAAATCCGAATGATTAGCGACGCTTTTATGGACTCCAGGCCGTGGCCAATGAAGCGTGGAGCATGGAGCGCAGAGCGTAGAGCGCGGAGCGAGGACAACCGCAGAGGCAGTCAGGAAGTCGACGATGGTGTCTCAACTTCGTGGCGGAGCGGACCGAAGCCGGAGAGTGCGAGTGAACGGCAAGATTTATTTCACATCGTGACCAATCAACTAAATCCAAAAAGTAAGGGGCAAACAGCAAACAGATGTCCAGAAATGCAATTGGGGAAGTGGAAATGGAGGTGTACAAGATGGAAATGGGATTGGAAACGGGGCTACGCCGCGCGCTGCACGTCGCTCAGTCGCTGGGCACCGACCGTGGGCGGCGCAGGACGATGGGCGGGCTGTCTTTGGTGACGCAACTCCCGCCGCTTCTCGCGCAAGATTTGCTTGGTCTGGGACGTGTCCAGCTCTTCCCAGCCACCGGCATTGTCGTCCACCCAGTCCTCGAGATCAGCCTATGAAGGATCTATAGAATATGTTTCTTTCAAAGTTGTGGCACTTACATTTTGGCTAATCGGCACCAGATCCTGGGCCTGCAGTCTTGAAAAGTCACTTGGCTGGCTGGAAGAGGCATTTGTATTCCCATCGTCCAGGTAGTACTTCACCTGCGGCTTTATTTGCGGCGTTAGCTCCTAGAAGATGAAAAAGGTTGATAAGATTAGAAGGGTTTCTCTTCTTGGAGTAGAAGATAATAATAGATAATATTTTGGATAAATATAGCACCTAAATCTATACTTTTAGGGGCTTCTACTTTGTTTTCTTTGTGGAGTTAATAGGAACTCTAAAAATGTATTATTTGCACAACAGTTTTAGAGTCAATAAGACGTATACGTCATTGTGTTAATACTTAAAGCTATAAGTACATAGAAAAAGGTTAAAAATAAATAGTAAATTATACAAAATAATTTTAAATTAAAGCTATTAGAACATTGGTTGTAATAGAAAACTTTAAAGTTCCCTGAAATCTTGTTTTGTTATCGAAAACTAATAAAAAAAAAAAGACCCAGAAAAACTCTATGATTAGACTTATATATATAGACAGCCTTTAGCCACCTGTATCAGCAGCAGGTGTTCTGGACTGCCAACTCACACTGAAGAAGTCCGGTTCGGGCTCCTCCTTGGGCGGCGTCGGCGGCTGAGCCATACGCTGGCGATACTGCTCGATGTGCTCCTCCACGGTACGTGGACTGTCGTCCCAGGAGTTCCAGTCGCGCTCCTTGGCGCCACTGCCGCGCATCCCCTGGCCCGGGTAGCCGGCTGGGACACCTGGGGCCGTGGCAAAGTCGCCGCGCTCCACAATCACGTTCACCGCCTGGAGCTGGTCGCCAGCGGAGGAGGAGCCACCGGAGCCGGTGCCGTGGCTCAGCTTCCGGCGGCGGGAGAAGCAGCAGAGGGCACGCCGGCACAGGGTGATGATGCCCAGCACCAGCATTTTAATTTGTTGTAACATTGTCACCTTTTATTTACTAAATTACCGACAAGTGTGACCATCGCACGCGACTCTGGAAAAGCCATTCGAAGAAAAGCACTAAAAATGGTATGCGAAAATCGATAAAAGCTCTCCAAAGCTAAAGCGCGCCAAAACTTATGCTTCCAAATAATTTAAATGTATAATTTAAAAATTAATTTAAATGTTTTTAATAATATTAAGGCCTATTTACTTGAATCTTTATATATTAAGTTGATAAAACTTTAAACTAGTTTCATTTAAAAATACAAACATTTTCTTTGATGTTAGTATAAATTTATTGTTAATAAAAAAAAACGCCAGTATTTAAAAAATACAATCAGTGAACCATTGGGCTGTTGGAGGTCTTGTTCTGGTTCTCCATCTCCTCGTGATCCACATTGTTTCTCTCAATCTTGTTGCGTCGTCGGAACTTTACGATGAGGACCTCAATGACCCAGGGAACGGCGCACAGGATCATAAAGCCATTCAGGATATTGAAAACCAGGAGATAGTCTTTGGTCTTGTCGCGAATATAGCCAACAATCGGTCCAATAAGAAACATGGCATTGCCTTGGGTGAACATAAACAAACCATAACCGGTAGCGAATCTAGAAATTACAATAAAATGAATGAAATAATGGAGTAATAGATATAATCCTATGTTTCCTGGGACCCACCTTTCCTTGGACAAATAATCAGCGAAAACCAGAGGCAGCGGGACATGCAGCCAGGTCCGTAGGAATCCTATTACGGCCGTAATACAGGCCATGCCCATGAACTCTGTAATGCCATTGAAAACTTGGGAGAAAGAATCAATTGCCATTAATATTCTCAGGCTTTGTAGTCTTTCTACTTACCAAATCGGGCAAAAACGGTTAAGACAGCTCCGGCCAAGTAGATATAACGCGAAGGCACTTGAATACAAACCGCGGTGACGGCCAAAAAAATACGAGAAGTCAAATCGGCGGCGGCTCCAATGGCTATAATAGTGGCAGTATCGGGCTAAAAACAAAGGATTACTTAAAAAACATATCACAGAACTGTTCCGCGGAGGATTAACCTTTGAAAAAACCTTAAAAACACTTAAAAATTATAAAAACTACCAAAAGAAAGCTCAACTTAACCTTAAAATCGCGTGGCGCGAAAAAAAACCACACACACTTATGCAAAAATAAAACAGTTATTGAAAACTTGACGAAGAATCAATAGGTCGAAGGAATCCCCAAAAAACTCACTCAGAGAAGGAAAATTGAGAGAGATCGAGTGATACAGACACCAATACAACGATATTGGGACACGCCTCGGCGCCAAAATGTCTGCCATTTTCTTGGCATTTCCCTTTTGACCTGTTCTTCTTTCGTCAAGTCGCTGCGCAGGCGTCGACAGCTTTTGGCTTTGGACAAAAATCGTCCATTTCATTCTCGTACCTCCAACAGAGCAGACCTCTTTCAGGAGGAAATATTAAATAATACTTGAGAAAATAGTGAAAAATTATAAAGTTTTTGCTTCAAAGTAAAGAGTATAAAAGTATTGTGTTTTCACAAGTTTTTCTTTTACAAAATTACCAACTGGGTAAGTGAAACAAAAGAAAAACTCTAAATACTGTGAAAAAAAAACCGAGCTAAGGGTTTTCCTTTTACAAATTTGTTTCTTTTCATAAAAGAATTAAAGACTTAAAGTCCATACACAGTTTCCTACAAAGAGTTCTTTAGTGTTTTGGGTTTTTTCTCATTTTTTAACAAAGAAAAAATGGAGTTTCAAATGGTGGCAATGCTCCACAGACGTACACATGTATTTGTAAAGGAATAACCTTGAAAACTTTCAATAAAGATTGTAATTAAAGCTTTTTAACAGTCAAAACTTTGTCAGTGTGTTTTAAAAATGCTATAATGTTTGTTTCGAAAAAAGGCGGGACAATTTGGCAGGCAGATATGTTAAAAAATGGTTAAAAAAAACAAAATATATTAGCCAATTTATGCAATAGAGAAAAAACAACTTAAAAAAACGTAGAATTTAACTAATTTAAATATTCAATAAGTTCCAAAAAGTGGTTGTGTGTGGGTTCGTTGTGTTTGTGTGAGTGCCAAAAAAATTGCCGCCATTTTTTCGGTTGGCGACAGCTTTTGGGCAAGAGCTGTGCGAAAGGGACAGCAATATTGCCGAAAATTCTGCCATTCCTTTTTGACTCATTCTACGCAGGCGTAGACGTCTTGACTTTCGTCAAATTCATTTCCCTTCCATCGCTTGACCAGAGCAGACCTCTTACAGGAGGGAAAACCATTAATTAAATTTTTTCAATTCAATTCAAAGTGAAAAGTATAAAGTATAAAGTGTGTGTGTTTCATAAAGTGTAAAGCGTTTCTATTTAATATTTTAAATATTAAACAGCAGAGTAAGTGGAGAATAAATATTAGAAGAAAAAATATTATGAAATTGTGATAGAAATTTGTGAAAGCGACAAAAATGTGAAAAATCTGTTTAGATATTTGCAAAAGAAAAGCCAAGAAGCTTAGTAAATAAATGCTTAGGTAGTTAGTTAGCTAGTTTAAATAAAATACAAAAGTTTTAACTTTTTTTAATGAAAGTAAATGAAATTAATTCACGTTTTACGTTTAAAGTACAAGCACGAGGGAAGCGCTTTGTCGGCCATTTTGTGCTGCCAGCGGTCTGGCAACACCACGCGCGTGCCAGAGAGGCAGCCATGTTGCCAAAATTTGGGCATTTTCTTTTGTCACAACGCAGGCGTGAACGTCTTTTGATTTTTGTCAAGCAGCTCGGTTTGATTTTATTTTATTGCCTGAAGGCAGTTGTGATTTATTACTTGAAACGAGCAGTCCTCTTCCAGGAATAAAAAAGTGACAAAAAGTTTAATTTGTTTTCTTGAAAAAGTTAAATAATTGTGCATGAAAAAGTTGATTAAGTTGTTTAAGGCTTTGATACACTAGCTTTTTAGATTTGTTTGGGCAAATTTAAGTGAATTTCTAACGATTTAAGGATAATAATAATTAAATACATTTATTTAACGTCGAACTATTCTACTTAAAAGTTTCCTACTTCCAAATTCCCTGAAGTTAATCTATTTCTTTTTTATCTTTTTGTGTTTATTAATTATAGAAAAACACGTGTGTTCCAAAATGAAATGAAATGAAAGCCAAGAAAAGAAAGAAAAGAAGACTCCAGCCTTACCGCCATTTGTAAAATGTGTAAAAAAGAAAATGGTGTCTCAAGAAGAAGTTTCTACAAAGTGCCTGAGAAAGTTCAAGAAATATTTTCCCGAGTGAGTTGAAAGATTTTAATGAATTTATGAACCCTTCTCTCCAAATTGCTTTAACCTTAATCTAAAATATAAAAAAGAAAACTTCCCAATAATATTTAATTTTAAATTAGGACAAAAAGAAAGCGGGAAAAACTCACCCGATTGTAGCCCAATTCAAAGAGATAGACCGGCTGGAGGGTGAAGAAGGTGATGTCCGAGTAGAGGGCGAAGGTGATGCCCAGGACGATGTTGACGTAGATGGGCTTCTTCAAGAGCGTCAGGTCCAGGAAGTCGACGATGGTGCGTAGCCAGGACTTCTTGCCCGGAACTGCTGGCGGATCCTGGCCAGGAGCCAGGGAGGTCACGACCACGGACTGTCGGGGCGAGGCCTGGAGGCTGTGCATCATCTGGGGCGAAGCGTCGCTGACCACTACCGAGCCGGACCAGTTGCCCAGGCTGGTGATGCTGGACGCGCGCCGGGAGATGACCTTCAGCATTTGGTCGTCGGCGTGGGAGAAGCGTCTGATCCCTGGTGTCGAATCCGAAGCCACAAACGTCGGCTCCTCCTTGTTGGCCTGCAGGGGCGTCTCCGGCTGTACGCGGACCACCACCGTGGTGGGATTCGTCGGCTCCCGACTGGCCGGGAGCGGCTGCAGTTCCTCCGCCTCCTCCTCGATGGGCACCCTCCGCATATGCCATTTCACGGGATGCATGACGAGCATCCCGAAGATGGCGTGGGCATTGATCCCGGTGAGTATCAAGAGGCATCCTCGGAAGCCGTACATCTGCATCAGCTTCTGCATCACGATGGGATAGAGCATGGAGCCCAGCCCGATCAGGGTCTGGGCGAAGCTCATCCACATCACCCGGTTCTTGACGAAATAATGATTGAATGTCGTGTAACAGGTGGGCACCATCAGGCCGAAGGCCAGGCCCTGGATCACGCTGAAGGCCACCACTAGGTGGGTCGTCGAGGTGGCGAACACCTGCATGCCCGTCCCCACAAAGTACAGTATGCCCCCGATAACGCCAACCAGTCGCATTCCGTAGCGCTGGAACAGGAACCCAGAGAACAGCCCGGCCAAGCTCATGGCCGAGAAGAAGGCGCTGGTTATGACGGCCATGGCGCTCGTCTCCGCTCCAACGCTCTTCAGGAATTCCCCAAAAACCAGGCCAAACGAGGGCAAAGCCGCCAGGGCGCTGGTCTACAAAGGATTTTCGGATAATATCGGTGAGTTTGACACTTTTTTTACTTCTTCAAATTATTACTTTAACTTAACTTTAAACTTTAATGTTTTTCAAGGTTTTGAGTTAAATTTTAGACCAGAAACCAGAAACCTTTTGAAAACTTTATTTTTTCAAATCTAAATTTAATAAAAAACTAATTTTGAATTTAAAACAAAACAGATGAAAAGTCTTTGAGCCTTTTTTCTTCCATTCTGAATTTTGCTTGGTATTATTTTAAAATTACCAGCAGAGTTCCGAATGTCTGAAAATTGGTTTTTAATCGGCTATATTTTTTTTTAAATTATTAAAAACAAAACATAAAATTGTAATAATAAGTGAATTTTTCTACTCATTTGTTCCTTATCCAGTGGTGGTGATATTCATTTATTTAGAAAAACATGAATATAACTTCGATTGGATTAGAGAAGTTTGAGAAAAGGCAACGAATTATTTGAGTTTTTTAAAAGAAAACTTTGAAAATGGTTAAAAAATTATTTAAAACAAGAATTTATGATTTTTAAGATTAATTTTTTTAGTATAAATAAGCAAGACTCTTTTCTTTCAAGTTATAGAGTAAGAATATTGAGAATGTTTTGGTTTAATTTGTTGGAATTAAAGATAGGAGCTTATATCTTTTTTTAAATGAATAAAAAAATAAGAAACTTTTAAGGAAGTTTCCCGTTCAGTTTTCAAACAAAAAATAACCCCACACGTTTTAAAATCACAAAAAAATACTGGAAATTCTTTAAAAACTGAAAGATGTTTTTTAAAATTAAAAAAAAAACGCGAAAAATATTGAAAACTTACAAAGGGCAGGGCCATGCCGATGCAGACGAGGATGCCCCAACCGCCGTCGGGGGCCTCCAGCTTGTAGCGTTGGGTCTTCGGCTTGGAGTTGGACATCGGGGATGCTGCTCCGCGAGCTGCTGGGTGGCGAGTGACACCTCCAGATCAATCTGGGCCTGCCTTGCCACGCCTCGGGACGGCTAGTCATGCCTTGCCGGTGCCCGATGCCCGATGCCCGGTGCCCGGTAGCTGCACATGATGATTGCCCCGCTTATCGGGTCGGGTCTTTATGGCCAAGCTAAGCTTCTTATGACGAAGGTTTACGGCCTCCCCGACACTTTCCCGATAAGATAAATGCCCCTCCCCTAAGATAAATGGCTATTTGCCAAGCATTTCCGTAACATTTTCAAATAGAAATCGGAAAGTAAACAGAGCTCACTCGGAGATCTTCTTTTAACAAAATGTAATTGTAAAAATTACAATTGGCAAATCATAGTATCTTGTTATTTTGGTCTTTCTGGAATTCCATTTCCATTTCTAGTTTTTTATCACTCCCCCAGCATATCGAAAAAAAAACAACCTGTTACTGGGGTTCCATAAGATAAGATTTTTTCCCTCCTCCTACTAGTATTTCGTTTTTTTGCTTTGTTTTATTTTTTTTTTTTTGAGAACTAATTCTTTTGGCAAACAGTTTTGTTTCCAGATTTACAACAGCCCCGGCCTCGTGAGGCAGAGATATTTGTGCATAATTTATAAAAACTTAAATTTATTTTTCACGCATTTACATTTGTTTGTTCTGCGGAAACGCACCTTGCCATCCCATTCCATAAAATACGTTATTATTCTTTACGTTATTTTCTTTTTATTGTTTTTTAATTTATTTTACACACATCTAAATATATATATTTATATTCTGTACTACTATATATATAATATATATATATATATATCAATTTATAGGGATACAATATCGGCGCGCAATACATTTCCAAAAAAATCGACAAAAATATACACAAACTCTACTTTAAGTACAATATATATTTTCTTAAAGTTTAATATAATCATTTGTGTATATATATTTTCAAGTATTTGAATATTCCCAAAAGTGGCAACATTTCTATATATATATTTTTTTGTAGCCCAAAAGTGTGCCACAGAATTTTTCTCCTTTGTATTGCTTATCGGTTGGGTTTTTAGTTTCAGTTTTGATTACAGGATAACAGGATCCATGGATCAATGGATCAAGGGATCAAGGGATTTCCTTAAATATATAATTCTCTTAAATATTATATATACTCGTATCTGTATATATATCTGGCATTTTGAAATAGTGGGATTTGATGGGATTTTCCGAGGCCTATCTTCAGTTCAATTCAATAAACTCTTTCAAAAACCATTTACATTTTGGTCTTTATATAGATTTCTTTTTTTTTTTTCTTTATATAATATATATCTGTATATATATAAGTAGTTGATTTTTGTTGCTTCCTAAGGTACTCTTTTTAAAGCCGATCGATCGATATTTAAACGTTTCTATAACTAAATATTATAAACTATCTTTGAACTATCACATACAAGTTCACCAATAAACAAAATAGAGAACAAAAAATCTAAAAGCACTTTCGTTAACTTAAATTTGACAGAATTAATTAATAAAACTATTTAGTTATGATGTGTGTGGAGTGTGGAGTGTCTCTCGTCGTCGTCTGTGAATCATGACTCCAAATCTTAAGGCTTACAACTTATCGAATAATGCGAAAAAAAATGATTTAACTAAGTTGAGTTTTTAATACATTTTCGTGGCATTCTGCGCACTCTTCATTGTTTTTGTTTTGTTGTAGTTTGTCCTTGAATCCTTTATAGTTTGATATCCTGTTGCGTTGCCGTTGCCGTTGCTGTTGCAGGTCCTGCCTGATCCTGGCCATTCGGCAACTGGGCAGCATCCGCCGTCCGGCGCCGGGCATGGATGTACTCCACCAGGTACTCGACGCCCCAGGCGAAGGCGCATATCAGGATGCAGATGCTCTGGGTGTGTATGCAAATCGGATAGCTGTCGGTCACGTCCCGAATGAGACCTGTAGTTGTCATGGATAAGAGGAGAGGAGTTAGGGGTTGGGAATAAGCCCGTTTAATTAGAAGCCAATCAATTTTTGTGGCCCTAGCTCTGGCCCTGGCCCTAGCCTGGCCTTGCCTTCGGCGAATTTTGTAAAACAAAAGCTTCCTAATTCCTGCACTTTTGACTCTCGGCCTTCGAATGACAAATGAATTGCATTTCGCAGTTTTGTGTTCTGTGTTCTGTGAATTTTCCAAAATGTCAGAACAGCAAAAACATTCAAATCATTCGATTCAATTGAGTTTTAATTAATTCCCGAGAAAAGCAACTGATTTTCTCTTCTATTACATCGCAACAAGTCAATGGGTTTTGTTGGGGTTTTTGATAAATAAATAAATACCATAAAGTATTTTAAAAGAAAAAGCTTTAAATTATAAAATAAAACAAGAAAATGAATATAAAATTGAAGAGGAAACTTTAAAAGACCAAGAACTTGTTGGAAAACTTTCTTAGAAAGTTAAAATATGTAATTAATTATTCCCCAAAGGCTTTAAGGACTTTCTAACTATCTTTCCTAGCTTTCCTACGAAATAATTCTCCCTCAATAATTACCAATTAGTGGACCAAATGTGATCACAAACAGGGCCTTGCCCACCAAATGCCAGCCAAAGGCCGAGGGCAGCTTCTCCAGGGAACAGTATTCCGAGACGGTCAGGGTGAAGTTGCTCAGGGCCGATCCTCTGAAGAAACCACAAATCGATAGCCAAATCATCAACTGAGTCCACTCCGTCTGCTCGGCCATAACTAAAAAAAACAGCAAATTTTATGATTAATTTAAGAGAATATAAATTTTCATTCCAAATGACAGGTACTTACGATTTTTTGCATCTTATAGATATATATTAGATATTTATGAATTAATGAGAACCAGTTTTTTGGTTTTACGATGGGTTTTCGATGGGTTTTCGTTTTTACATTTCGAGTTTCCGATTTTATTTGACAATGATATGGGGTTTTGTTTTTGTTTTTTTTTTGTTAATGAGCTTTCAAAGTTTTTTATTTATTTACTTTTCCGAATACTTTTAAGAGTCAAGATGATTTTTCAATGAAATAAAATCACTTGACACTTGAGAGAAATAACTTAAAATATTTCCAAATCGATTCTTTATCGATTTGCAACAAAATATAGAAAGAAACATTTTTTTTGTTCATTTTTTTTTATCAACTTTTTCAGGGGAGATCTCTTGGAAAAATAAAAAAAAAAAATTAAATTAACAAATAAATTCAAAAACTAAGTTAAAAGCTTTGTTAATTTTTTTTTATCAACTTTTTCAGGGGAGATCTCTTGGAAAAATAAAAAAAAAAATTAAATTAACAAATAAATTCAAAAACTAAGTTAAAAGCGCCTTCCTATATGGTATTTTCAATATTGTTTATAAATATTGTTTAGTTAAGTACAACTTTTGAGAATCGAGGAGGAGAGCGCTATTTTTAATATTAAAATTGATCAAAATATTGCCTGATTAAGTACAACTTTTGAGAATCGAGGAGGAGGGCGTTATTTTTTAATATTAAAATTGATCAAAATATTGCTTGATTAAGTACAACTTTTGAGAATCGAGGAGGAGAGCGCTATTTTCTATTTTTCAAAGGGAATGCTATATCTTGGCCAATTCTTGGCCGATTTTCATGCGGAATGTCTTAAACGATTCTTAAAAATATTCTCTATCATTCTGCATCAAAATTTCATCACATTTTTTTCGATTTTTACAAAATTTTTATGGCCAGACCCCTTAAAAAATGCAGAAATCAAGAAAAGCCCAATATGGCCCAAATCGAAGGCTATATCTTGGCCAATATTTATCCCATTCTTGAGCGGAATACCTTAATCGATTGGTAGATCGATTATCCATCGATCTGAATCAAAAAATGAAGGGGAACATTTTTTTCGATTTTTTTTTTAAATTTTTCCAGGGCGTCCCCTTCGAAAAATGTGAAAAATGCATCGTAAGCCGATATGGCCCATTGTAAGGCCTATATCTTTTGCAATTTTTGTCCGATTCCTAAAAGGAATACCTTAATCGATTGGTAAATCGATTCCCTTTCGGTCTGCATCAAAATATAGAAGGGACAATTTTTTTCGATTTTTTTTTCAATTCTTCCAGGGCGTCCCCTTCGAAAATTGTGAAAAATGCATCGAAAGGCGATTCGACCCATTCCAAGGCCTATATCTTGGCTAAAGCTCATCCAATTCTTAAAAGCTATACCTTAATCGATTGGTAGATCGATTATCTATATATAATATAAAGTATTTATACAAAAATAAGTAAATAGGAATGTTTAAAAACTCGTTAAAGGCTTCTCATTAACAAAGTAAGGGTGAACCATGATATAAAAATATGAAATATGAAAAAAATTACGAACTTTTGGCGATAAAAAAGGGGAAATACGATATCTTGGTTTCAAAATGGAATGTGTAGGATATTTTTGATATATTATAGAGTGACTAAAAGGTTAGTTGTACTCACTGGAACGGGTCAAGGCCACAAAAATGATGGATACAAGAAAGATGGTCCGCTTCTTGATGGTGGTGCGATCGAAGATGGGGGGCAGGACGATGCGGGCGGCGATGTCGGTGATGGCGGTGATGGAGAGGCAGAAGGCGACGTCGGTCTTCTCGTAGCCGAGGTTGGCGAAGAAGAAGGGCGTGACCATTTTGAAGTTCATCTCGGCGACGTAGAAGATGGAGAGGCCGAAGAGGAGGTTGAGGAACATCTTGTCCTTGAGCATGGCGATGTCGAGGAGGTCGGCGAACCGCCGCCAGAAGCCGGGCTTCTTTTGTTTCTTCTTGGCCTCGGCTTCGTCCAAGGCGGCGGCGGCTTCGGCCTGCTTGTCCAGCTCTGTGGGCTTCATCTTGATGAAGCTGTCGCGGTGGCCGCCGAGGACGATGCTGCCGGTGGCGGTGCCGACGCGACGGAGCTCCCGGTCGTTCTGCTCGAACTCGTCGTCGCCGGTGTTGAGGTGGACCTGGAGGATCGAGCCGGTGAAGTCCATGTAGGAGAGGTTCGAGGTGACGGAGGCCTTGCGGCAGCGCAGCTGGGTGGCGTTGATCTCCGCCTGTGAGGGATAGCCTCCGGACTCGCCGCCGGCGGCGGACTGCACCCCGGCCAGGGACATGATCCTCGGGAAGGTTGGCCTCTTGGGCAGACCCAGTCGCGATCCATTCATCGTGTTCATGGCCATTTCGGAGTAGTTCTTCCGGATGGAGTGCTGGTGGGGATTGTGCTTGTGGAACAGCAGGGTGTTCATCTCGGGCAGGGCGTCCTCCTCGTTCCCGTCCTCCTTGATGACCTTAAAGTCGGGTGCGGCGGTCACCGAGTGTGCACCTCCACCTCCACCGCCACCGCCACCGCCCCCTCCTCCGATTGTGAGTTGGGGCTGGGGGGTGGGCAGGGCCGAGATGCACATCAGTTCCTCGTCGTCGAACTCCTCCTTCATGTGCCACTTCACCGGCTGCAGCAGAACCGATCCCACCGTCGCATTCAGCGCCACCCCAGCCAGGAGCAGCACGGCCCCGCGGAAGTCGTACGCCTCCAGCAGGATCCTCACCAGCTGCGGCATGATGAGCATCCCCATCGCAGTCCCGGCCATCGACAGGCCCACCGCCTGGCCGCGCTTGTGCTTGAAGTAGTGATTGAGCGCCACAAAGGCCGCCGAGGTGGACAAACCCACTCCGATCCCGTTGATCACCGAGTAGGTGCTCAGGATGTGGGCCATGCTGGTGGCAGGCGAGGTGAGCGCGAGTCCCAATCCGCAGAGCAGAGACCCGGCGATGGCCACCTTCCGGTAGGAGAACTCCTTCAGCAGCGGCCCCACAAACAGCCCCGAGAAGTTCATGCACACGTCCAGGGCGCTGATGATGATGGCCGCCCCGGTGGTGCCCACGTCCAGCTCCTTGAGGGTGTCGCCAAACAGCAGGCCAAACGAGGGTTCAATGGAGCGGGTGGCCAGCTTTAAAGAGGATCAAAAGAGAGAGATTAGAGAGAGATTAGTAGGAGGTTTTTGATACTAAAAAATTCCCCATTTTAACTCTAAAATGTATCCCTAAAACTTGATCAAAATTTGCCTCAACCTCACCCTATCTTTCGCAGGTTTTGGATTTCAGATTTCGTTGCGGGTCTTAATCTCGGAAAGAAGCGAGAAGCGATTACTTATCGGAAACAGCTATAGCCATAGCTATAGCTTTCCTTGAGGAAACGACGAAGGAGACGTCACTACTTGGATAACCCTATCGCCCAAGTGGACTTATCTGAGACTTATTTTTCGGGGTACAACTCTGGAGTGCCCTTCACAAATGGGTGAGTCTCGAAAACCGCAATATAACGCCCCTATCATCGATGCACTTCAGGCCCGATCAGCTGCCTCGCACTCCCTCGCTTATCATTATTGATTGTGCAATAATATTCTATATATTATAGTACGAGTATCGTTTATAATATAATATAATATATAGAAAGATTATATATAGATTCTTTTCTACACATATATGACCGTCATCCACGACGTCAGGTTCTAGTTCTAGTTATCTCTTCATTCATGATGATCGCTTCAATCGCTTCAATCGCTTCAATCGCGTTTTGATTGATGGCTTTTTCCAAGCGACTTCTGTCCGGCGGGGTGTTGGCCATATCTTTGCCTGATTCCTGGGCGGGGTGTTGGCCATATCTTTGCCTGATTCCTCGCCATATCTTTGCCTGATTCCTCGCCATATCTTTGCCTGATTCCTGTCATGGTTCGAGACTCTAGACTCGAGTATCTCCAATTTGTATTCCCAGAGTGGCCTGGCCCCAAAAAAAAAAACTTGTCCCGGAATTTGTCATAACGACGATAAGGTTGGTTGTTAGGCGTTTTAAAGGGTATGCCTTTGTTCGTTAGACCTCTTTGAGTCTTGAATTCTTTTAGGCTTTTAATTTCGAGTCTTTTTCTTGGAATTTCGTCTCATTTTTGTCTTTCAACTCTGCCAGGTTATCTTTTCTGGAAACAATTCCATGACACATCCCCAGGTAATGGCTCTACAGAGTCTTCTAAAGGGTATTCCTTTATTCGTTAGACTTTTAGGTAAACCTTTTTAGAGACTTGGAGTCTTTAAAAGTTTTGATTTCGAGTCTTTCTCCTGCGATTTCGTCTCTTTTGACTTTCAACTGTGTCAGGTTATCTTTTTTTTGGAGACAATTCCATGACACATCCCCGGGAATGTCTCTTCAGAGCCTTCTAAAGGGTATTCCTTTATTCGTTAGACTTTTAGGTAAAACTCTCCTAGTTTCTCTCCAAGTTTTAGAGTCTTTAAGGCTTTGGATTTCGAGTCTTTCTTCTGAGATTCCGTCTCTTTTAACTTTCAACTTTGGGAAGTTATCTTTTCTGGAAACAATTTCATGACACATCCAAGGCAGTGGCTCTACAGAGCCTTCTAAAGGGCATTTATCTCTTCATTAGAATTTTAGGTAAACCTCTCCGAGTCTCAGTGTTTTGATTTCCCTTGAAATTTCGTCTCTTTTGACTTTCAACTTTGGCAAAGTTATCTTTCGATGACACATCCCCGGGATTGGCTCTTCAGAAATCCCTTCGAGCTTCGCGGGAAGTCGACTTTGCCAGTTTCCGAGGCTACTTAAAGTGTTTTATTTGTGTTCCTCCCCAGCTGTGCGATTATAATTGATTGCCGAGCATTGAAGCTTATTGATTTTCAGTTTTTTTTTCGCTCCAACTTTGGAGGCGTTTTATGGACTGGGGGTGGTAGTATTTCATGCAAAGCCTTTAATTGCCCGATAATTGAGTTATCAGAAATCATAATTGAAGAAATCGATCGAAATCGAAATCGGAAAAGCACGCGCTGGCCAAGTGCCTTTGAAATTATTTCCAATCGCTTCGAAGAGAAAAAGTTTATAAAAATGTTTCTGGACTTGTGGTTACTGGGGTTTTTTGGGGTTACGGCTTTGGGGTAATTGCTGCTCGACTGTAATTGGCTTTAAATTGCCACACTTTGATTTTATGGAAGGAAGGAAAATTGTTTTGGGGCTGCGCCTTAGAAAAGGTTGAAAAATTATAAATTTATAAAGGAATTTAGATTTAGTTTTGGTTGCCTCTTTGCCTTCAATATATATTGCCATCAATATATAATTTCTTCAGATATAGATCGAGATTTTTAGCGAAAAACAGCAAAAGTTAAACAAGATTGATCTATTTGTTAGCTCTCTCGATCGTTGCTATATCTCGATCCAGATTAGATGCCAAATTCGCACAATTAGACGCTAACTTATTTTTAAACATTTCGTGCAATATTTTCAAAGCCAATTTACACAGCGATGCCTCTGGCTGCGTGAAATTAACGTGACACTCGAGTGTTTTCCGAACGAAAGTGGCTTTTTTTTTGTAAGGAATATATAACTATATATATTCTTTCTATTCTTTCTATTATATATATTTCCTCTATAGTTTTTGTATTACTTAACACGACCCTTATATGGTACACTTATTTAAGCACGTAGAATGCTTTTTTTAAGGCCTGTTTTCCTCTGATTTATGGCCAAGTTTCTTTCATAACTTTTTAAACTCTCCTCTTTAACAAATAATAAATTATTATAATGAGATATATAATGAGAGTTATTATAATAAATCATTAATAATCATTACTTAAATTCAGAAGCTTTATTTTAAAAGTAATTGTTGAGATTTTAGAACCAAGAAAACTTGGAGGAGGTTTCTTTCCTTTTTAATGCATTTTTAAGTCATTTTTTATGGCTATTTTTAGATCTTAGCTAATAATAAAATATATATACGATATATATATAGTTTCCCCTTTTGTCGTATCTAAAAACAGATATTGGTAACACTTGGCAGCGCGTGTTTTTTTTTTACTTTTTTTTTTTAAATTAACTTTTGGCGTGTTATCACTTTTTTTTGTCAAGTCCAAAGTTCATGACGTCTTCTTTCCCGAAAAAGTCCAACGACATAATCGTATGTCTTCCTGTCTTGTCCCCTGAAAGACAGACGTCACCAGTTAGTGTCGTGTCCAGTTGGAGGGGACTCCTCCACCGGGAAAGTCCATCGTAAATCAAGTCCATTCATTCCTATCGATTTCCCATTAGGTTTTGCGTGTCATTTTTTTTTTTTATATTTCTGCCCTTCATAAGTTGTCAACTTTTTATAAATTTAAATGCTATCTCTTGATAAGAATTAAATGGAAAAATACCTTTAACAGAGTTGCTTCAACTTTAAACTCTAAAAAGCCTTTTTGAATCTCTCAACTTTTGAGTTTTTATTGATACTTTTTTTGTAATTAAAAAAAAAAACAGTTTATTGATTTCTAATTAAGCTTTGAAGCTTTGTTTTTTTTGTACATCAGTCACTGCCATTTTGTGTTTTATTAAAAACAAATTTGAATTTATTTAAAATGTACTTTTCTCTTTTTTTAACGAGAGTGCCTTCAACCTAAGGACTTTGATTTCGATTTCTGAGTATTTATTGGCTTTCATTAAGCTGAATTTTGTTTAAAAAAACAACCAGAGATCTGAGATCGGAAACCAGAAACCCATTGCAAGATCTCGTCAAGAAATATTTAAAAAAATATATAAAAAAAAAAATATATATATATATACAAAAAAAATATACAAATAAAAATGGAAATAAAAATTGAAATGAAAATTGAAATTGAATTGTTGGCTGTTGCGGCAATTGAAGCAATTAACTGTGAAGTACGTTTCCTTACACCGAAAAAAAAAACACATTGAGAGCCGCTGCCAAACATTTCAATTAAAAAACAACAAAAAAAGCAACAAAATGCCTAAAAGCTAAGCTCGACTCTCTCGACTCGCCTCTCATTGTCATAAAAAAACGCAACAAAAAAGCTAAAACTTGAATTTCAATTGAACCGTAACCGAAAAAAATAATTAAAAAATAAAAAATGTTGAATAAAAGTCTATAGAAAATAGAAATGTTTACGTTTTATGGAGTTTTTTAAACCGCTTTTAGGTCTCTTTTAAGCCTAAAATCCCAAAAAAATATAATTTTAAACAAGGAATATGTCAAAATATGAAAAACATCAAAATTGTAGAGGATTTTGTTTGATTTCTTTTTTTAAACTGATTTTTATAGTTTTTAATTTTTAAAAAAGTCTTTAAAAGACTTTTCTTTTATCTGTTTTCCTCTTTAGCCAATCAAGACTGTTAATTGGAAAAGAAAACTGAAGAGGATTTTGTTGGAGTTAATCTTTTTTTTTTTGGCTGCTTTTCTTTACTAAATATTTGATATTTTTTAATTCTAAAAGAAATTTTAGGTTTTTTAAAGACTCTTTTATAGTTTTTCCTTATTTTTGGCTTCGTTTCCTTCTTTAGCCAATCAAGACTGTTAATTGGAAAACAAAACGGAGCAGCAGCGGATGGGGGCGTTGTGGCATATTTTTCTGTTTTGTTTTTGTATTTTGTGGATAATGTTGGGGTTGTTGTAGTTGTTGTGGTGCTGCACATGATGGGAATCATGTGATTTATCCCACAGATACTTTCATGTCAAAGATACACAGATACAAAGATACACAGATACAAAGATACAGTTGTGGCAGTGGCAAGCAGCTGTTTATATTCCTCGAGAAACGAGTTTTATTTTGTTGTTCAACTTGCCACAGAGAGTCACGTGATTGCCACAAGAGCAGCATCGGCATCAGCTGTCTACAAACTGGATTTGCAACATGTTGCAGGTTTTTGTTTTTGTTGCATTGACATTGATTGGGTAGAGACTCGAGTTGTTTTGTATTGTAGAGACTCTTAGTCGCTGATTTCACGTGACTTTTAATTGTCAGAAAATGTAATTGATTTAATATCGAAAAATATCTGACTTTTTTTAAGTGCGAATTCTCTCGATCTCTCGCCATAAATCTTCTAAATACTCGCGAGCCAGTTAGGATTTTTAACTCTGAGTCTGGCTGGCGCGTGGGTTCCAATTTAACACCCAAAAAAAAAAAAAAAAAATCAGAGTAGTTGTTAGAATCGAATTAACATTCAAGATGGACATTCAAGTGAGTGATCGATCGATCTGATTCGATTTCGATTCGGTTTTAGCATTCACTTGCGACTCATTGAAGTGTGTTGTTTGTTTGTTTAGTTTCGAGGCATTCGCATCTCGTTTTCACGATTATCCAAGGAATATATATCGTATATATATATATATCTCCGATTGTTCTCGCAATTTGTCAAAGAAATTAGCTCTCGTTTTGCGTAAACAAAAAAAGACTTGAAGCCAATTGTGCAAAGAAACGGAAAGAAAATAATAACAGATCAAAAATATATAATTCTAATTAAAAGAATAATATGATATAGAAGTAGCTTTTCCCTAATCTGTTAAGAGACCACCTCCCCTTTTTTGTAATTCCTGAATTCCCAAAAACCGATCTCTCTCCAGAGACGTTAACGTTTTCTGAACACAATTCGGAAATGTTCTAATTGGTTTCGCGAAGTGCGACGACACTACCCAGATATATGTATATATATATATGGTATATAGTATATAGTATATATATATACTATACCTCGAACAATGCCCAGATATAGATTGGCCGACGACTTGAGTGAGTGAAGCATGCCGGATACTTTTATGACGTCGTATTTGTGACTCGCTTCGAGTCGCGTTCGAACATGCGTTAGTCGAATGCTAAAGCAGGGTGATTACACCAAATAATAATAATAATGCTTCTCGTTTTTATTCGTACTCTTTCCGAGGGTTATGATGGGTAAATGGGGTTTTAAGGGGAGTACAAGAAAACAAAAAAGTTTTCGAGACAAAAATTGGTTTAGTTTTTGAAGGATCTCTTTAGGTTTCTTCTTGTTTTTTAAATCATTTTCAAGGGTATCTGGTAATTCGTTTTAAAACCACAATCATCTGGACACTGCCTGACCTAACACGCCTCGTTTACATGTTTAATTAATCTGCATTGTCTAATTATCAATTAAGCCAATGTGCTAAATGGAAAACCAAATTGCTTTGGGGTTTTCCTTTCCTCCTCAGGGAGATATCGCCCCAAAAGGTTCCCCATTCTTAAGACCCACGCAAAAACCCCGTTAATCGCACCTGATAATGATAACAAATAACAGTTGCTTGAAAATCTAACAAAAACAAATAATAAATGACAACTGACAACCCTTTATGTGTACTTTACTTCTATTACGAGTACTTGCTTCTCTTGATTTATTTTTCTTCAATTTCTTTTTTGTTTTTTTTTTCTAAGTTTTTTTCTATTTTTTTTTCTACTTTTTTTTATTCTACAAATGAAATTGGCTCAACGTCAAGGAGGTGCGAACGACCAGGGTCTTCAAATAGAAAACAAATAAAATCGAATTCTAGTGTTATTCGACTTTTAGATGCTCTTTTTTAAGCAAAAATATCTCTAATAGGTTTTTTATAATAAAATACACTTTCTACTAAATTTTCAGCTTAAAAAAAAATCATTAAAAGGTTGAAATACTTTTTAATGGGTTTGAGAAAGTCCTAAAAATTCTCAAAAAATCCTGAAAAGTCTTTTTAGTAAATTTTCAGCTTAAAACAAAGCCCTAATAAGTTGTCTTAATTTTTAAGAGGGACAAGAAAGTCCTAAAAAGTCTTTCTAGTAAATTTTTTTTGTTTCAAAAACAAAGCTATTAAAACTTGGCCTAATTTTTAAAGGGGATTTAAAAGTTCTAAAATAATTTATTTGAAACATTGATCACAAAAATCAGACAAGCAGACAAAAACCTAATTTAATTATATATATTTAATGATATTTCTTAGGGATAGAATAGACTCGCGGAGAGTGTAGAATCACCCACAACATTAACTTTTGGTGACACTGAACAAACGGTCGCCAGAAAAATAGGAAAAAAAATTGAGAGAAAATAGAAAAAAATAAGAAAAAAAATAGAAAAAAATAAGTAAAAATAAAAACAAATAGAAACAAAAGGTGAATATAAATTATAGGTAAACAAAGAGAACAAATCAGTAGACGAAAACAAATAAAAAGTACGAAATACGATGGGGGAAAAAAAGAGGAAAAAAATAATGAAAAAAGAGGAAAAAAATGGGCAAAAAAAATAGGCAAAAAAATAGGAAACTAAGAAAAAAGGGCAAAGTCCAAAAAAGACTGAAGAATTCTTTGATTTTTGGACTGAAGAATTCTTTAATTGTGGGAAAGATTTCATTAAAATCATTTTTTTCGATTCTTCTAAAAGCCACAAAGCTTAACCAATTATTAATGTTAAAAAAATGAATATTTTTCTGCCTAGAATTGATATATTTATGGGCTCTTTTTTTGAGATAATGATTCTATCCATTAACTTTTGGACAAAAGCACTTTGTTCCGGCTATTTCTATAAAAAAAAAGGGAATACAATATAGAAATAATGTTTCGTGAAGCAGAAAGCAATTTAAAGTTCTCGATTTTCTATATATTTTCTATATATTTTCTATATATTCTATATATATTTCCATTAATCTCATTTATCTTTTGTTTATTTTTTTGGAAAAAAAACCTTTTCTACCTTTCCAGGTCACGTTTTTTCCCTCAAAACTTATGCAAACACTTTTAAGTTTTAATTTTAATTTTATATCTCAGATATTTGGTCATTTTTTGTTGTCTTTTTTAGTCTATTTTAGTCTATTTTTTCGGCATTATCTTTGCCTAGACTTTAGCAGACAGACAGACGACTAGGCGATATTTTCTTTGTATAAAAAAAAAACACAGAAAACTGATAAGATTCGCCCACAATAAATACCCGGATTAAGGTTTTATATAAAAATGGGTTTTAATCAGATTTTCCGATTTTCTATTTCATGATTAACCTCTAAAGCGTTACAGCGATTACAAACTTTTCCATTCTATACCATATATTAATAATTATTTTTTAATAATAAAAAAACTACTAGACTAGACTTTATCTTGGATAGTTTTGTAAAATGTTTATCTTGACAAATGGTAAAAGTCTTCCGGCTAGATAATGACGCTAGAAATTCCTTCATCGGTCCATGGCAACAAATAATGCCCGAAAATTTATTATACAATAGATTTTTGGTAAACATTTTTTCTGGGGCTCATTTTATGGGGGTTTTGGGAAGGTTTGTATAAGGTTCAAGTGCTAATTTGGCTCGTTGAATGATTTAAAAGCTTAAAAGCGATTAAACGTGCGCCACAAGCTTATGGTAAAAGGAAAACAAACATCGATTCGGTTCGATTTTCGGTCCCATAACTCTCTCTCCCTATGCCATAATCGGTCGACAATCAAACGATCGACAATCGCTATATAGATGATGATAGATTTTGTTTTCGCGATTTTACGCCGATTTTACCGCGGATCTATTAAACTTTATGATCATTTTAAATTTTGTTTTCTTCGACGAACAACTCAAAGTACTCGAGATTTGATTAGTTTTGAGGTTTTTTTTTCGGCTTTTTGAGCAAGTCGTGTGACCAAGTGGGTCAAAATATATCTTATCTATCTTGTTTCCAGGGGATCGAATTCTCTATTTGTCCCGAACATGAATCGGGAGTTTCAATTCTTTCAATGGGTGGAAAAAAAGCGATTTTATTCGCTGGAAACCCTAGATATTTCCTCGTTTTTTCGCCCTCTTAAAATTGCCCTAGGTCTCTCTGCCAGATTTTGTTTGTGTTTATAATCTATATCTATATATTCTCGCTTATTGTCGGTCAAATAAAAGACCTAAAAACCAATACAAAAGGCAAATATCGTGAAGCACCACCACCCACCACCCCCACCAACACGCTCAATTTGTTTCGCAAATGGCGCATCGCCGGGTCTAGGGTTTTGTTTTTCGGTTTTCCTGAAAAGTGGGTGGTGGGTTGGAAATGGCTTTCTAGCCTTACAGAGAGGGTCAACCCATAAGTTAGCCAAAGGCAAGTCTACTTTATATGTTTTTTTGGTTTTAGTTTAACAAAATCTTGCATTTGTTTTTAAAAATTTAAGGATTTTTCCACCTTTTCCATTAAATCAAAGCAAAGAATATAATTTTCAAATAAAATAAAAGTGAATTTATAATTTAGTTTCAATATTTCTGAGTGAATTGAGATGCTTGGGTTTATTTTATATTCCATGCGGCTCTTTTCATCTTTAAATAATGAAACTAACAATATTTTAATCTAAAGCCGTCAAAGAAATATCGAGAAATATCAAGAAATATCAAGAAATATCACGAAAATATCAATAAATATCAAGAAAATATCGAAAAATTAAAAAAAAATATCATATAATATCGAGAAATATCAAGAAAAATATCGAGAAAACATCAAGAAATATCGAGAAATATCAAGAAAACAACCAGAAATATCGAAAAAAGTTATCAATTTGTTTAGCATAGGCCCAAGTTCTCTGTTTCATTAAAAAAACAAAGAATTTTGACTTGTACTACATAAATGATAATAAAATCAACGAAAAAAAGTGTTAAAATAATTCCAAATCCAGAAAGTTTCTATGACTGTTTTGCAAACTCCTCAATCCACCCTCGTTTGCCAAACTGGAATATTTTTGTGTCACAAAGTATTGTTTTGAAAAACACAGACACACGCTTGCTGTGGCTATAAATGCAAATATATTTCCATCTGTATCTGTGGGATGTATCTTTGCAGGCGATCCAGATTCTGATTCAGATACAGATTCTGATTCAGATACAGATTGAGATGATATAATGCCTTTGTATAATTGCCGATTTTCGAGACTAAACACAAATTAGCATTACTAATTGCTGAGATAATGGAAATCGGGGTAATTCTTTCTAGACTATTACATAATTAGGATAATCTGATCTGATACTCTATATTGCCTTAAAGGGTTTACGGTTGACCCTTATTTAATAGTTAGGATTTCAAGAGGTTTTGGAAGGGATTTTGGGATCTTTTAGGGGGATTTTTAGGCAGATTTTTACCAGAAATACAGGGGAATTATAGGTTATAGGTTTTTTTTTAAGAAATAGTTTTCTTTTTCTTATTTTCTTACTGTTTTTAGAACAAATACATCTAGAAAGGCTTTATACAGACCAGAAATTGCTTAAAAATGGTTTTAGGAAGCTTTTTTGTTTAGAATTTGTATTTATACAGGGAAATTATTATTTTCTAAGTTTTTTTCAGAGTAATTTGGAACAAATACCTCCATATATGCTTCATTTTGATTTATTTTTTTTAAATTTTTACCAGAAATTGTCAACAAAAAAAGGGCCAACGGAAGCTTTTTTGGTTACAAATAACAGTATTTGATACAGGGAAATTATTATTTTCTGGGTTTTTTTTAGAGCTATTTTTATAGAGCTATATTTGATTTATTTAATAGAAAAGTGTGTTGTTTTTGGAAGACTTCCCAAAAAGCTTATCAAAATGTTGGGGGAAAAGTGGGTCAACCAATTGGTTTTCCACAAAATAACAAAAAGATATAGAAAGATATAGAATATATCTAAATAAATCTATAAAAGATATACATATTTTTCTGTGTGTAAAAAACAAGAATGAAAAACAATTCTGTGTGTAGGCCTGCGAGTTGGAGACAAAACATGTTTTTCTGAACAAGAACTCGATACATGTATAAAAGAATCCCCCTTTTTTCTCTGTGTGTAGAGTGTAGTGTGTAGGCCTTCAAAGAAAAAGAAACAAAAAAAAAATAAAAACAAGAAAAAAAAAGAATCAGTGTGTTGAGAGGAGGCGCATTTTCGAGATCACGCGTCGGATGCGTGACTGACTGACAGAACGTCTATATAGAGGAAGATCCGAGATCGGTTATAGGGGATAGGGGATAGGGGATAGGGGTTGGGGGTCTCCTTTATTTTGTTGTAGGATTTCTCTACCTCCGGAGAACTCCGGGAGAAGAGGAGAGAAGGAGTAGTTCAAAAAGGAGTAGAGTCGAAGCAGCTGTTTCCTTTAAGCGGCGGGGGGTGCGAAGAGTTCACACACAGATACAAAGATACAAAGATACATAGATACTCAGATACAGATACAAATACCCTGAGATACACATAAAAAGATACTCAGATACAGATACAAAGATACTCTAATACTGAGATACACAATCGCAGATGCAGCTACAGATACAGAGAAAGACAAGTTGCACTATAACCCAGCCAGGTAGAAGATTTTTGATTATTTTCGAAAACCAAAATCCTATAACAAAATACTATAACTATAAATCCTGTAAATAAATCAATTAATAAATAAATAAAACCCATAAGAAACCCCCTATTTGATGGGCTCCTTAATTGTCGGAGGTACTATTACGATTAGTTTTAAGATATATTCATAATAGTTCTTTTGACAATAGAGGATTCCAACAGCCAGCTACGACTTTAAACAAAAGATAAATAAACAAAACGAATAAATAATAATAAAAGAAATAATAAAGAAATAATAAACAATAAAGATAATACCCCCAGAAACCATATTTTTTTTCAATTATTGATTGAATTGCAAGAACCCCCACTTCGTAGCGCCCTCATTATTTAGGCCAAATTACAGCCGATATTTGGCTAGATATGGTAGTAGTCCCCCCCCCCCCCATAAATCGGCGTGTAAACATATGTGAGAATTAATTCCCTCGTAATATATCTTATCGAATCGATTTTCTGGGGTTTTGAGTTTGATTTTGATTTTGATTTTGGTTTTGGTTCTGGTTTCGGTTTCGATTTTTTTTTTTGGAGGGAACTAACCTATCCTAAGAGAAATGGACAAGGGAAAGGCAATAACACTAACAGAGCCTTTCTCTTCTTATTAGCTTAATTAATTGGAATTTGGAATCGGTTTTTGGGTTTGGGTTGGGGTTATGGGCGAGGGTTGCTTATGTAGTTAGAAGACTAGACTAGACTTACGTTGACCAAACTAACACCGAAACAGGCAACCCATCCCCAACCGCCATCGGGGGCCACTTTTCTTGGCTGTTTATTTGCCATTTTCCTCTTTGCACTTTCTTCTTTCTCCTTTCTCCTTTCTCCTTTCTTCTCCTTTGTTATTATTTTGTGTTCTGTTCTGTTTTGGTTTTTTCTTTTAATATTTTTTATGGATTTATGGATGTTTTTTCTGCTTATTGCGTTGTTTTCTTATAATTTATTAATTTTTGTAAACACTTGAAAAAAAATTGATTTAAAAAAAAGTATCTGTTTCTCGATCAAACATGTTTTCGATCTATATATTGGTGGGTTATTTTTTTTGATTAATATTTAAGGCACTTTTTTGGAGAACGCGCGCGTTGCGTATTTTTTTATATATTTATTTTTAATTTATATTTCGTTTTTGTTTTGGCCCGAGTTTCTGTTTTGTAGTTCCAGCTGTGTTTTGGATAGTCTGACTTTTATTTTAGTTTCTTTATTTTGTTTAGCTTTGCTTGCTGTCCAAGGGGGGTGTGTTGGCGTGGCGAGAGAGGGGGGTCGGGCGGCTTTTGGGGCCTGCGCTGCGGTGCGGTGCGTCGCTCTCAGCGGACTTCTGCCGTTTGGTAGCGTGGTCGCCCTCGCAAGCGCTATTTATTTCCAAGAGGGGGCGGCGGGCAGGCGTTTTTATTTTTTTTTTTACACTGTCTCAGTCTCCGTCTACGTCTCAGTCTACGTCTCAGTTGGCCGTCTACGTCTTGGTCTCAGTTAGCGGTCTTCCGTCTCGCTTCCTCACTCAGTCTCTTCCTCGGTTCGATGAGCTACGCGCTACGCGGCTGTTCAATCGATACTGACTGCTGTCCCGTCGCCGCTGGTCTGATGCCGCCACCGCCACTGTCGCCGCCGCTGCCGCACAATGGGACCAACCGGGCACTGCGACTGCAGATAATGAACCCTAATCGGTTTCAAACGAGGGTTCCGACCTCACTCGGGAAGCTATACAAGATTTTATAGCAACTTTTATAGCAAGTATTATACCTTTTTTCTACTACATTTATACCTATAATTTATACCTAAATATTACTCTTTTAGTACTTAGAACTATACATGAATTACTAATTAAACTAACTTACTAACTTACAAACTTACAAACTTACTAACTTACTAACTTACTAACTTACTAACTTACTAACTTACTAACTTACTAACTTACTAACTTACTAACTTACTAACTTACTAACTTACTAACTTACTAACTTACTAACTTACTAACTTACTAACTTACTAACTTACTAACTTACTAACTTACTAACTTACTAACTAACTAACTAACTTACTAACTTACTAACTTACTAACTAACTAACTAACTAAATAACTAACTAAATTAACTAAATTAACTAACTAACTAACTAACTAACTAACTAACTAACTAACTAACTAACTAACTAACTAACTAACTAACTAACTAACTAACTTACTAACTTACTAACTTACTAACTTACTAACTAACTAACTAACTAACTAACTAACTAACTAACTAAATAACTAACTAAATTAACTAACTAACTAACTAGCATTACTCAATTTTTAAACCCATTTAACTAACCAAACTAAACCCTTATCTAATCCAATCTATAATCCCATATCATTATATTAGGGAATACTACTAATAATATATATATTAACGGTACTAATGTATTTTATAGTTCACAGAACAACTTGTTTTACTAACCTTATTAGTTTTTATGCTTTTTTTTTGTACTAACAAAGTAAATAAATACGAATCAAAAATAATTATATATAGAAAGTAGTACTACTAGTACTATTGACTAACTAATTCTAATAAATTTGATACTAATTCTTTTGTAGCCAAATACTACTTGTCTTGTTAACCAGAAAATGTAATTTTTTCCCAAGAAATAAGCTCTTTTTTGGATTTCCTAAACAATAATTTGTATGCTTGCAGAATGAGCCCCCAAATAGATGTGGGCCCCACTGTGGCTGTGTCCCCCAAAGGCAATGGTGGGGAGAGCCAGTCAGTCAGTAAGTGAGCAGGTGAGAGAGCCAGTGAACAGTGAGAGTGGCTCCCTGGCCTGGCCTGGTCTGGTCTGGCATGTGTTTACCGTTTTTGTTGGTACATTTCAAGATCGCGTTCTAATGCGGTGCGTGGAAGAGAGAGGGCCAATAGTTGGGGCCCAGAATGGGGGGAAAGAACGATAGAGACGTAGAACTTGCTTGCACTTTGCTTGCCAAAATCCACAAACAACACAAAGGCTGCCTTCTTTGTTTACATTCGTTCTTTGTCTGGAGTGTTGCGTTGCATTTGGAAAGTCATGCTGCAATGTTTTGCCTTCTTTTCAACCCCCAGCCCCCAGCCCCAAGCCCCCAGCCTGGGGAGCATTTTGCTTGTGTCTTGTGTTTTGTCTTTCTGATTCCGTTGCAGTTGCGCAAATGCTCCCGCGCTCTTTTTTCCGATTCTTTCTTTTATTTTTCAGCCAACACTCTCAACTCCAAAAGCTTGCTCTCTTTTTTGGGCCCCCCAGTCGCATGCAAGTGTGTGTGCGTGCATGTGTGAGCGATCGAAAGAGATGGCCGACCCCGGCGTTGCCATATTGCCTTCTTTCTCCATTAATGAGGATCCCATCAGCTGGGTTACAGTAAGTATTCGCTAACAAACGATTTTATATACATATTGAGAAAACACTAATGTAAGTAACATTAATGTTTTATCAAGATAGGGTACTCTTGCTTGTTTCAAAAAGAGCATAGTACCCTTTCTTCATAGAATATTTGTGTTGAAAGTCATCATAAATCGAGTCACAATGGCGTAACCTGTTGAATATTTTTCATGGTTATGAGTCTTTGGACGAGGTCGAAGGTCAAGGAGTTACGCTGAACATTTTTATTTCTTTTTCTACAATTTTTATGATATAGAATATTTTCGGGGTGTACTGTTTAGTGATTTCGGGGTATTTTTTTAACACTTGAGAACATTAAAAAGTGCGTCCCGATTATATCTTATCACTTTTTTTTTTTTTTAATATTTTTAAGTTTAATTCATTTAATATTTGTTTTTCGATATTTATAATCAAAGAACAGGTCACCCTGACTTCCTTTTACCTATATATACAGCCAAGCTGTGCATTTGCCATTTGACCTTTAGGTCCTTTGTCAGTCGGAATGCGCCTTTGAGTGGGCCAGCTCTTTTCTAGTTTTTCCAACTAATTGGCCCCGGCAAAGCGCTTTTAATTGCCATGCATTCCTCCATCGAGTGGCGTACAATTGAGCAACTCGAAATGAAAATTAACATTGAAAATAGATATGGAATTGAAAATAAAACCGAAAGTGTCCCCGCCGCCAGGAAGCAGGAAGCAGGAAGGAGTGTGCGTTGTATCCTCGCATTCCTTGCTATTGCTTTGCCAATGCTTTGCCATTCATGGGCTTGGCTCGTCCCAGCTTGACATGGAATCGATAAATGTTTGAGTTTCGCAAACAAACAAACAAACAAACAAAGAGAGACAAACAAACACACATCATATCACAGCCAGAGTGGGTGTGGTGTGGGCGGCATGAGATTTGCATGCGAGTCCTTCAAGCTGCTTCTGCCCCCAGCAGCTTGGCTCTAGCTTTTGCCTTTGAATTTATCAAACCCAGAGCCACTAACTTGGCCAAAATCAAGCTAATACTGTCTGTCGAATCAGATATATATATATATATATCTAGAAACTATATTTCAATTTCTAATTAAAATAATCGAAAAATGTCTAATTTTTTAGCCTGTTGAATATCCTTTTATGTTTTATTTAAAGAAGAAATCCTAATTTCCAGCTCAAAGTTTGAAACTTTCCAGGCAAAAAAAGTGTATTTTTAAGTCTCTAATAGAATCCTTGACTTAATTCCTCTAATTTATGGAATAAACTATTTATTTTTAGATAAATATTTTAGTCAAATTTCTAATTTATTTTCTATTTAGTATTTTTTTAACTCCTAAAGAACATCACTGGCTTTGAGCTTCTGCCTTTTGTTAGCTTCCTGTTCCAACTTGTTGCTCAGTTGGTGACGCCACACGCAGGCAATGTGCTTTTATAGTTTCCTTTCAAAAGGACGCAAAAGGCAGCAGGCAAAAGGCAGCAGGCAGCAGGCAAAAGGACGAACCAGGCGGGGTCTGACAAAATGTGGGCGCTACATGGTGAGTGTGGAGAATGGATGACAGGCTTTATGCCCTTTACAAAGTATTCCTAACCCTTGGATACAGATTCAGATTCAGGGTAGCAACTGCCAGAAAGTTAATTGAAATTTCAAGCAGCTTTTACCAAAGCCATCATAATTATTATATTTGATAGAAAAAAAAAAACAACTAAAGCTGTGTTTCAGGAGGCATTTCCATTGAATTGCAGTTTAAATTGTTTGCCATTCGTGGCAAAGGTTTCCTTTCAATTGAAATTCAAATGAAAATATGATTAATATTGAGGAAACACACAACTGCTCAGCTGGCCCTCAGCTAGTGTGTGTGTGTGTGTGAGTGATGGTGGACCGACCCCCGATTAATTCCAGTGTACGGCAATTGGGCAAACAAACAATAAAACTACTCGAGAGCCGCCACCACAACCAAGTCTGCTGGAAGAGCGACAAAAAGTTTCCGATGACGTAGTTTGTGTGTTGGTTTTATGTTTTACAAGCCAGTTATACGAGGGGGTATACGAGGTGTATATCGGGGGGTATATCGGTGGTATATAGTCTCCAAAGTTGGGTTATTAATTAGGGTTAACCTTTCTTAACTTTAAAAGACTTTGAAATACTTTTCTAGGATAGTTTTGTTGGAATATTTTCCAAGTTTAAAGCTATTCTTCTTTTCTAGCCTTGTACCGGGTATCTCATATTCGAAAGCCCTAAAATTTGAGGGGTATACGAGGGTTATATGGTCTAAAAATCAGGGTAACCTTTCTTAGCTTCAGAATACTCTGAACTACTTTTCTAGCATATTTTTGATGGCTTTTCCATATTTTAACCTAACGTTTTTTTTTTTTTTTTTTTTAAGAATTTGAACCTTGTACCGGGTATCTCGTATTCGCCAGCCCCCAGACTCGCAACCTGACCAATTCTTTACCCATATTGCCTTTGAGTTCCGTCGATGTTGACAGTGGCAGTGGCAAAAAACGAGCTGCGACAAATTTATTTAGCATTGCCTTCGAAACGAGAGCCCCGACTGCCTGCTTCCTGTGCGTCATGTACACAATTTTATTAAATTTCTTTCAATATTTTTTTTTTTTGTTATCCCCCCTTCTGGTTTTTTCTCTGGTTTTGGCAGATACTTCCAATGCCTGAATATATATGTTACAGATATGTAGGTGAGAGAGAGGTGAGTGAGGTGGATGGGTGGATGGGTGGTTAAGAGGTACGAGGTACTGGGGTCTATTTGATAAGCCCCGAAGGTGCATTGAACCCGATCCGTGTGTATCGTCAACATCCACCCCCCCTTTTTTTTTCGCCTACTTGCTTGTAACTTTCCGCTCGGAGAGTTACATTAAATTTTGATTTCCAGTTCAGGGGTATTTATTGGATAGGAGACGGGTTTATGGCCAGAGTCGGGAGCAAAACTGGTTCCGCCTCCTCTCTCTATAACCTAATATATATCTCTCTATAATCGTCTAATTCGCAGGTGCTGAGATGGGGATCGGGTCGAAACTCTTGGCATTCCAAGGGGCATTGGATTGCATTGATAACCGACAAACAGAATCTATCAAAGTCAAGCTCTTATCGCTGTTTGAATATATTATAATGTTTTATATTACAAACTAATATTTTCTTTATCGAATCATTACTGTCCCGATTGATCGAATCGCTATATATATTTGGTATACATTTTTTTGATGACTTACCTCGTGATATTCACGTGTTCCTTCCCTCACAAGACCCTCGTTGGATTCCGAACTTTGGAGCTGAATTCTGGATGGATGGACGGAGGATGGATGGAAAAAAAACAGAAATTTTAATTAGAATTTATTGCTGCATCGAAGGAGATGGATGAGATCATTTTAATCAATTAGAAACTCAACTTATCGAACTGTTTCTCGAAAGCATAGGAATTTAATGTTTCATTAAATTCTGTGCTTTTAAGAAACATTTCGATAGCATTCAACCTCTTATTAATTTGAGGTTTTAAATCCCTGAGAATATCCCAAAGATAATCCCTGTATTTCGGGAAATATCCTTCTAGAAATACAGGGCCTCGGTGGCGCAGTTGGCAGCGCGTAAGTCTCATAATCTTAAGGTCGTGAGTTCGAGCCTCACCCGGGGCAGGTAATTTTTTTTTCCAAATCTCAAAATCTTTTTAATATTAAATATTTTATTTAAAATTCAAATGATTTCGAGGATCAAACTTTGTTCCGAGCTGTTTTGTTATAAAACGGCAGGATTTATGTGTTTTTTTTTGCATAATCCGCATTTCGAAAACATTACAGTTTTCTGCAAAACAACGACGGCTAAAAAAGTGTTTTGAAATATAAAAAAAAAAAATATAGAAAAGAAACGAGGAAAGACTATCTCCAAGGTGAATAATTTTGTTGCGAGAACACTTCCCTGTTTCAAAAAGTAGCTCGCCATGAAATTATTGCATCTTTTAGGCAGTCCCCGACACTGAGAGATACCAAGTGCTTCTTTTAGGCTGCTTATTTTTAATTAAATTAATATTTATTTAATTATAATTTCATATATTTTATGTTGCTTTTTATATTTAACAAGCACTTTGCTGAACTACGCGAATATTAAAGAAACGTAAGTCGGTCAAGTGCTTGATAGAAATAATTGGTACTTTCGAATAAAAAAATATATTTCAAATTTGGTTTTGCATATTTTGTGTTAAAAATGATATTTGTTTGGTGGATTTTTTATGGGGTCTCTTAGTTTGTGTTGAGTTTGATAAACATAAAACAGGCGGCCTCGCAGAATACCCTCCGACTATCAACCGAAATTATATATATATTTTTTTTTGAAATTCCTATTCCTATCAAATCGTTTATAACATCCGCGACATCCGACATCCTTATCTTCGGAGGCAGGTCTTTAATGGCCGATACTGTCGAGTCTATATATGAGTATATATATTCGATTATATTGGCCATTTCTCTACATCTTAGCCAAGAAAAATTGGCTTTTTTTTATGGATCAACCGACACACCCACCTTGCTCTTTGTACCCGAGCTTATCGGGGAATTATAAATGTTTAATTGGAACCAAAAAACAAACACAAAGATCTCGGTGTCTAAAGGTTATCCTATAAAACTAGACTCCACAGAAAAAACCAAAAAATATAATATTACTTAATTATTTTTGATTATTATTTATAGATTGTCGCGATTTCAAGTCGAGCCTTTCACTTTTCTGGAAATGAAAATTATTTATAGAAAATTCAACCAGTTTGGAAATAATCCCCTGGATCTGGATCATTGGCCTTGGAATGTAATGCGAATTATCTTTACGTTTTTTTTTTAATTTAATTTTTTGATAAAAATGATGACACCATGGCGGTCTTGGTCGCGGTCTGGGCCAGAATTCAAGTTCTCTTCACGGCCAGTGACAAGTTGTCAACAGTTTGGACTTAATTTGCCAAGTGCCAGGGCTAGGGGCTCAGGGGCTCAGGGGCTCCTCTTCCTGACCGAATCATAATCATTTCCTGCAGGAGAAGGCCGCCACTGCTGATGGATCCCAAAAAAAAAATATATATAATACAGTGGTCTGAAGGCTCTACAAAACTTTATAAAATTTTCTACATTATATTTTTTAGCTTTTAAGAGCTTTTTAAATAATATTTTTACGTTTTTTATAGATTTTATATTCATTTAAAAAAGTTTCTAATATTTATTTGGTAATTTTCTATTCTGATTCAAAAGTTTGAAAAATTTGTTGAAGAATTTCGAACTTTTGAAAGCTTTATATTACAAAATAAAGTGTTTGTTGTGTTTTAAAAAATAAACAACTAAAACTAAACAACTATTAAACCATTAACTATTAAAAACACAACTAAAATGTAAAAAAAAAACACATCTATTAAAGAAATTCCAATATAAAGAGCTATTTAAGAGTTATTTAAGTATAAAAACTACTTGAATTTCTATTTTATAATTTTGGTTTAATAAAATTGAATAGAAAGCTTTGCATATTTTGTGGCAAAATAAATAAAAATCAATAAATAGACTCTGGAGAAGAAGTTTCCTCAATTTATTTGCTTTATCTTGAATGTCAACTTGCCACCAGAATTGTTATCAGAATTGCCACTTTGCTTAATTAGTTTTTGGATGACTAATGAACGGGTTTCGACCCACTGTGCCCCCCGGCACTGTCGATGACAAAATCAAATTCTAATCGCCGCAGCGCTATCATAATGTATTTATGAGTACGTATGTTCCAATTTTTTTTTGTTTTTTTTTTCGCGCCACACGTATACGTAATTTACTTGGCTTCTAGACGTAATGCGTCTATATAGATATATAGCTTTGTATATATATATATTTTGTTTGTGTTTGATATGGGGTTGGGGGGTGAGGCGGTGGGGTGTATATTTGCCCCTGATAATCGCGCCTGCGACGACAAAACTAATTACAACAAAAATAACGCAAATACAGAGGTAACATTGCAATCAAAAAAAAAAAAAACTATATATATATATTTGTATATATATTCGTATTCTTATCAAAACAACAACAACAACAACAACTGAAGCAAAAGACCAAAATAACACACACACCAATTTGATTTAACTTTTCGATGTGTGTTTTTTTTTTTCTCGACATTTTTTTGTTTTGTTTTTGTTGTGGTATTTGTGTGACAAATAAATACATGGGAGATATGTTTCAGTGTATGGGTGGCAGCCCGTTTAATACTATAATTCACAAAATCGTTCAGTTCAGTTCGCGCTGGTGAACGCAACGGAAAAGTCATCATCATTGTCGTCGGAACACTTTTTCGAAGCACACATTTTTTTCAGTGGCAGTTTTTGTTTTTTTTTTCTACAAACATTTTACAACATAAGCAATGTGAAACATTAAACATTAAACAAAAACAAAAACAAAAACAAAACACACAAAGTTTGAATAAACAATTTCGAAGCAACAAACACCGAGGAGCCGATCGGAGAGAGAAAGCATTTACCAAAAATAAAAGCGTACGGCCTAAAATAAATATATCTGTTTTGTAAAAATATATATAATACACTTATATATATTCGTATTCGTGTACACGTGTGTGCTATCGAGTGGCTTGGTATTTCAGTTTAGTCTAGCAATTAGCATTAGTATTAGACTAATTTCTGTGTTGAACCAAAACCAAAACCAAAACCAAAACCAAATCGCGCGCTTTTTAGCCAGACACGTGCAAAAGTTTCCAAACAATATTAAAAAAAACCCATAAAAAAGCCATCAAATCACAGAGAAAGTTGATCATTTTGTAAATAAATTAATCTTTTATAGAAAGTAATTAATAATTAAATATTTAAATGTTTTCAAACATTTTTGAGAAATAATTTTAATTTCTCTTGAAATTCCATCAAGATTTGTTTTGTTTTCAAAAAGTATCAAAAACATTTCATCAGTTTGGATACAAAAATAAAATTTGCTAATCTCTTTTGATAAAATGAATATATATTGTCTTGTTTTTATTGAAACAAAACATTTCTCATGGATTTTCTTGGTTTTTTTTTTCTCTAAAAAATGCACAGAACCATATTTTTGATCAAAAATTTGAAAAAATCGAGAAAATATTTTGTGTCGGGATTTTGAGGCAGATTTTTAAGGAATTGATTCCAGATTCCAAATCTATACTTTGCTCACGGATCGGATGAAAACTGACAAAGATATGGCCATCGAAAGGGTCAAAAAGTGATTTTTCTCGATTTTCACATTTTTCAGAGGGTCCATCAGAAAAATTTGAAAAAAATCGAAAAAATATTTTGTGCCAGGATTTTGATGCAGATTTATAGGGAATTGAATAAAGATTCCAAATCTATACTTTGCTCACGGATCGGATGAAAACTGACAAGGATATGGCCATCGAAAAAGGCGAAAAGTGATTTTTCTCGATTTTCACATTTTTCAGGGGGTCCATTGGAAAAATTTGAAAAAAATCGAAAAAATATTTTGTGCCAGGATTTTGATGCAGATTTATAGGGAATTGAATAAAGATTCCAAATCTATACTTTGCTCAAGAATCGGATGAAAACTGCCAAAGATATGGCCATCGAAAGAGACGAAAAGTAATTTTTCTAAATTTTCAGATTTTTTAAGGGGATCCATCGATAAAATTTGAAAAAAATTGAAAAAATATTTTGTGTCAGGATTTCGCTGTAGATTTATAGGGAATTGATTCCAGATTCCAAATCTATACTTTGCTCAAGGATCGGATGAAAACTGCCAAAGATATGGCCATCGAAAGGGGCGAAAAGTGATTAAATATTTAGAAAAATTGTGATAAAAATAATTTCACAACTATTTCCCGGTTTTTATTCGAGTGCTTACGTGATGTGCCAGCGTCTATCAATCAAAACATCAATCAAAGTCGCTTCTCCTCTCAAAAATCACTCCGATTGTGATTTTCCAGAGCCAGAGCCGCAGACACAGTGGCTGCCAAAAGGCGTCTGCCGGCGGGCGAAGATCGTAAAGATCGTAAAAAGTATATGCTTTTTATGGCCGAAATGCAAATACTCTAATTTTATGGAGTGCCAAGCTGGCCAAGTCGGTAGCTTTCATTAACCAGGCCGTAAGCGGAAAGCTCTAATTATACGCCAATGTTTGTTTTTGGCTTTAAAAAAAATCTCAAGCACTTGCTTCTCAAAGTTCTTGCCCGGCATTTCCAAAGCTAATCGCGGTATTTATAATTGCGGTAAAACTATATCTCCCTATTCCAGTAGATGTGAGTGGGAATATATTCATAATCTCACTGTTTGAAGACTTTTTGTCTTATCAAACTTCCTAATGGCCTGAGCAGTTAGACAGATTGTCAAAAGGAAAAGAAATCTTTAGCTTTTTTTTTTGTCAAATTTTTAATTATTTTTGATTTTTGAGTTTGGTTTAATATTATATTTGGAATCAAATCTTAGAGAATTATTTTAATAAATGATTTATATTTGTATTTAAAAGTTAAAAAAAGGTAAAAATTTTAAAACCTTCTTGGTTTACTTTCTGAAGATATTAAAGTCTAGAAATTTAGACATTTGTCTATAGTTTTTAGAAGGTTTTTAGAATAATTTCTTTCTATTTTATAAAATTTGGGAAAATTTAGAAGATTTTCGTTTGCTTTTTAAACAAATTTTAAGCCAAAATATTTGCTACTCTTTGCGAGCTAAAATTTCTTACTTTTTCTTCATGAAAAATGGTTAAGATATAACTATATTTTAGCTAAGATACAATATCTATTTAAACCCCCATAAAAAGTTAGCCAAATCAAATACAAACTCGGCTAATATTTGCTTTCATTAGAAATTCAAAAAATATTGAGAAGGAAAAATCACGTGTAGTTTAAGCTTTGATCGATGGAAGAGCGTCATTGAAAATAGTTCCATAACTCTACTCCAAAATTCTCTCGTACTCCCCCCCGATAAACGATAACCGATAACGAAAAAAGAGCTGATTCACGGTTGGACCGGGGAAGGCTTAAGGTCAATTAGCAGCAATTATAATGTAGGCAAGCGGTTGCGGTTGGTTTTATATCGGAAACGAGAGATAAACGAGTCAAAAGTCTACATTTCTATGGCTCACAGTAGAGTGTTCATCATAATTGGCGTTCACTGTTGATTGCCGTATAATTAAAACATTGTAAAATTGATATGTGATGTTTCGTTTGTCGTTTTGAATGGTCTGACAGAAAACGACCTTTAATACCAGTCGACTATTATATCGCAAAAAGCTGAAAAACACAGCGAACTTTGCCAGCGAATCTTATCTCCTCTCGTAGGAAACCATAGCCATATGTTTTAGTGGACATTTGTGAATCGAATCGAATATGGAATCGTTTTGGCTTTCATTCGGTTCGTTTTGGGATCACTCACAAGTCAGTCAGAGTCCCGAGTCCTCAGTTCCGAGTCCGATAAAGTAAGCAAAAAAAAAAAAAAAAAAAAACAAGCGAAGCAAGTGACAAAAACAATACGGAAGCCTATCTATAAAAAATACATTTCATCAACACTACAACAATACAAATTTTTAAATTAATTAACAAGTTCAAGAGATCGAAATCTATATATGAATCTATGATGAAACATTACAAACTTACAAAAAGTATTTCAACTTTTTAAAGAAAACCTTAAAGAATCAATTTTATTTGTGAGTTTTTTGAAGTGTTCAAATTTATGCATAAAGTTTGTAATAATTCTTCAATAATTCGATAATTCTTTATAATAAAAAGTACGTATTTTTTTCAAATAAAATTATTTAGAACTGCATTCTAATAGTAAAAGAATTGAAAGTAATTCATAATTTGCCCTAGAAAAACCCGGAAATTTTGATAATATTTTAACTTTAAAGAGTTTCCTTAGAGCTTTAACCTTTTTTTTAATTGTATTACCTTTAGAATACCTTTAGAAGTATTTTTTCCCAGTGCACTCTCCCCCTTTTCGATTGATTGGGTCTTGAGAGCCGCGTTACCTTCTCAACCTCGGGTAGGGCTGGCTGGCAGGGACCTCAGATATCCATATCTGGGTTGGGCAACAATATAATTAGTAGATATCGCCCGAGTGGGTCTTATCACATGGCCCGAATATTGTGGCCGGGTGGCCCCTTTGGAAATGTGATCTCATATAAAACCGAATATGCCGACTCCAGACCCTATAGAGACCTCCAGACCCTGGTTAGATATCTGGAGAGGTTTATGTATATCTCGATTCCTTTGTCGCCGAAGCATTCAGCAACTCTCTCTCTCTCTTTCTGGAAGATAATGCTCCGATTTGGAGACTCTCTTTTTCCATACTTTCTTGGCAACAATCGGCTGGTATTGATATACATATGTATTTGGTGTTAAATCGTTGTTATTTACTTAGTTGCTGCTCTTTGGCTGCTGGACAGTCACGTTTCCAGGCCTCAAAATATCTCAAAAATTCCGAGAAACCACAAAAAAAAAAAAAGTGAGAGTTAGTCGAAAATCGTTCAATCGGTCAGTTGGATTCGAGGCTTTCGTTCTGTTGTATCGCTTGGCTCTTCGATATAATTAATAAATACAAAATCAAGTTAAAAAAAGAATCAAAGCAAAGCTTTGTGTGCAAATAAATTCGTTCCAAGTTCAAATATTGATGCCCGTTTGCCCTTTGGCATTTGCCATTTGTGGTTACATATATTCTTTTGTGTTAAAATCTGATTGAGACTCGAATTCCATTTTTAATTAAGGCATTTTATTTGATTTTTTGTGGGCAGCCCTGGAGAATCCTTCCTCAAGGCTATCAGGTAATAAAATTTAATTGAATTTTAAGTTTTAAATAGTCCAAGTATTGATTCTAAACACTAAAAACTTATTAGGTTGTGTTCTTAAATAGTTTATTAAAAAATTATTATTTGATAACGATTATTCTTTCAACTTTGGTCACTCTATTTTTGTCGAATTGGTGTGGCTGCTGTGTTTTGGGTTTTAGAACTTTTTCAAGTGACTGCCACACTGAAGCTTTCTTCTAAGGTTTCTTCTAAGATCAGAGCTCTACAGATTTTCATTCAGGACTTGGCCCTCCAACAGGCCAGACATTGAATCAGTCTTATTTTCTGCTTTTTATTTTTATTATTCAATTTTTTTGGATTGTCTGCTTTTTTTATTTAATATTTTTTTTTTTTTAATATCGAGAAGAGCAATCGCTTTAGTTTTTCACCAATCGCCTTGACTTGCTCCTTTTTGTTATCCTTTTGGATAACTGGACATCTGCTTTGCTGCTTTTTTTATTTATTTAATTCCAATTCTAACATGGTTCTCATTTATTTATTTTATAAATCATTCGATTTAAATTTGATTTATTTATTTATTTTATCGGTGCGACTTGATATTCTGCTTTGCTGCTATTTTTTTAATTTCAATTCTAAAAAACTGCTTGTTTTTATAAATCATTTAATTTTCCTGTTGGGATACAATTTTTGGTCCTTAACCAATGAACTTGATATTCCAGTTGGTTTGCTGCTTTTAATTTTTAATTCCAATTCTAAAAAACTGTTTCTCCTTTTTTTTAAATTAAATCTTCTTGAAAGCCATGGGCTTACAGGAATGGGATGGACATACTTCGGTCTTTAATTTTTTAATCTATTAATTGTTTTGTATTGAGAAACTGCTTTGGTTTTCGTTTAGTTTTTTTCCATTGGTCTCTCTCGTTTTGGAATACCACTTTTAGTCCTTTGCCAAGGACATCAATGAACTTGATATTCCAGTTGGTTTGCTGCTTTTAATTTTTAATTCCAATTCTAAAAAACTGTTTCTCCTTTTTTTAAATGATTTTTTAAATTAAATCTTCTTGAAAGCCAAGGGCTTACAGGAATGGGATGGACATACTTCGGTCTTTTATATAATTTTTTAATCTATTAATTGTTTTGTATTGAAAAACTTCGGTTTTCGTTTAGTTTTTTCCATTGATTTCTCCTGCGTTGGAATACCACTTTTAGTCCTTTGCCAAGGATATCAATGAACTTGATATTCCAGTTGGTTTTCTGCTTTTATATTTTTATTTAATTCCAATTCTAATAAGCTGTTTCTCCTTTTTTTAAATGATTTTTAAATTAAATCTTCTTGAAAGCCAAGGGCTTACAGGAATGGGATGGACATACTTCGGTCTTTTGATATTCCAGTTGGTTTGCTGCTTTTAATTTTTAATTCCAATTCTAAAAAACTGTTTCTCCTTTTTTTTAATTAAATCTTCTTGAAAGCCATGGGCTTACAGGAATGGGATGGACATACTTCGGTCTTTTATATAATTTTTTAATCTATTAATTGTTTTGTATTGAGGAACTGCTTTGGTTTTCGTTTAGTTTTTTCCATTGGTTTCTCCTTTTTTGGAATAGCATTTTTAGTCCTTTGCCAAGGATATCAATGAACTTGTTATTCCAGTTGGTTTGCTGCTTTTAATTTTTAATTCCAATTCTAAAAAACTGTTTCTCCTTTTTTTAAATTAAATCTTCTTGAAAGCCAAGGGCTTACAGGAATGGGATGGACATACTTCGGTCTTTTATATAATTTTTTAATCTATTGTTTTGTATTGAGAAACTGCTTTGCTGCTATTTTTTTTATTAAATTTCAATTCTAAAAAACTGCTCTTATTTTTATAAATTATTTAATTTTCCTGTTGGGATACAATTTTTGGTCCTTAACCAATGAACTTGATATTCCAGTTGGTTTGCTGCTTTTAATTTTTAATTCCAATTCTAAAAAACTGTTTCTCCTTTTTTTTAAATTAAATCTTCTTGAAAGCCAAGGGCTTACAGGAATGGGATGGACATACTTCGGTCTTTTATATAATTTTTTAATCTATTAATTGTTTTGTATTGAGAAACTGCTTTGCTGCTATTTTTTTTATTAAATTTCAATTCTAAAAAACTGCTCTTATTTTTATAAATCATTTAATTTTCCTGTTGGGATACAATTTTTGGTCCTTAACCAATGAACTTGATATTCCAGTTGGTTTGCTGATTTTATATTTTTATTTAATTCCAATTCTAATAAGCTGTTTCTCCTTTTTTAAATGATTTTTTAAATTAAATCTTCTTGAAAGCCAAGGGCTTACAGGAATGGGATGGACATACTTCGGTCTTTTATATAATTTTTTAATCTATTAATTGTTTTGTATTGAAAAAATGCTTTGGTTTTCGTTTAGTTTTTTCCATTGGTTTCTCCTGTGTTGGAATACCACTTTTAGTCCTTTGTCAAGGATATCAATGAACTTGATATTTCAGTTGGTTTGCTGCTTTTAATTTTTAATTCCAATTCTAAAAAACTGTTTCTCCTTTTTTTAAATTAAATCTTCCTGAAAGCCAAGGGCTTACAGGAATGGGATGGACATACTTCGGTCTTTTGATATTCCAGTTGGTTTGCTGCTTTTATATTTTTTATTTAATTCCAATTTTAAAAAACTGTTTCTCCTTTTTTTTTAATATAATTTTTTAATTAAATCGTCTTGAAAACCAAGGGCTTACAGGAATGGGATGGACATACTTCGGTCTTTTATATAATTTTTTAATCTATTAATTGTTTTGTATTGAAAAACTCCTTTGTCAAGGATATCAATGAACTTGATATTCCAGTTGGTTTGCTGCTTTTAATTTTTAATTCCAATTCTAAAAAACTGTTTCTCCTTTTTTTTATATAATTTTTTAAATTAAATCTTCTTGAAAGCCAAGGGCTTACACAGGAATGGGATGGACATACTTCGGTCTTTTATATAATTTTTTAATCTATTAATTGTTTTGTATTGAGGAACTGCTTTGGTTTTCGTTTAGTTTTTTCCATTGGTTTCTCCTGTGTTGGAATACCATTTTTAGTCCTTTGCCAAGGATATCAATGAACTTGATATTCCAGTTGGTTTGCTGCTTTCATATTTTTATTTAATTCCAATTCTAATAAGCTGTTTCTCCTTTTTTTAAATGATTTTTTAAATTAAATCTTCTTGAAAACCAAGGTTTTACAGGAATGGGATGGACATACTTCGGTCTTTTATATAATTTTTTAATCTATTAATTGTTTTGTATTGAAAAACTCCTTCGGTTTTCGTTTAGTTTTTTCCATTGGTTTCTCCTGTGTTGGAATACCACTTTTAGTCCTTTGCCAAGGATATCAATGAACTTGTTATTCCAGTTGGTTTGCTGACTTTATATTTTTAATTCCAATTCTAAAAAACTGTTTGATTTTCTTTTTAAATTTTGAATTAAATAGTCTCGAAAACCAAGGGCTTACAAGAGTGGGGTGGACCTATTTCGGTTTCTTAATATATTCCAATTCCAAGGAAATCAGTGTACTTGATATTCGAGTTGCTTGCTTTTATATTTAATTCGATTTCCGATAAACTGCTTCTGATTTTCTCCTTATAAATATTTCAATTTATATAGATTTCAATTTAAATTTGATTTATTTAATCAATTTTGTTCTTCGACAGTAACCGCGCCTGCCAACAATTTTTTCCCAGTGATGCAAAATCTTTGAAGCATTTTCTTCCCTTCCCCGAGATATCGTAAGCTATATATTACAATTCCAAGATGACCGATAACCGGAGTCCCTACAACAACAACAACAACAACAACAACACAAGCAACAATATAAATAATAATAATTATAACAACAATAACAATGAGAATGAGAATGAGCTGTCCAGACTGAGATTGCCGGAGGAGCAGGCGGCGGCGGAGCAGCTGCTGCCCAAGAATGGATCCAGCCCAGCCCAGTCTGCACATCCTGCCCCCCATACGAAGGCCGAAGGATCCCCCCATCTGGCGGAGAAGCCGAAGAAAAAGAGGCGGGACAAGAGCGATCTGGGCGAGGACTTTGTGGCGCCCGACGGCGGTTGGGGCTGGTTGGTGGCCGTTGCCAGTGGTGTTAATATTGTTAGTATTTGCAAATAAATAAAAGATATATATATATCTATAAATATATATATCTCTCTATATATATATATATAAATATCGGTGTATTTTGTTCCCCAGCTGGTGACCTTCGCTTTGGCTCAACAGTTCGGCATCCTTTTCCGGGATCGCATGGCGGGTCTCGGCATTTCCAGTTCCGAACTCACAACAATCATAAACACACAAATAGCTGTCTCTGCATTTACGGGTGAGGATTATATACTACACCTATATATACCATGTACCATATAGTTTATAATAAAAGTTTATACCTAAAATTCTAATATATCTTAAGCTCATTGAAACATTTTGAAGGAACATTTGAGGGAGATTTTTTGCATAATTTTGCATCGAAAAGAATTTGAATTTCTGGGAGATTCATGTCAAAGTTTTCTAGGGTTTCTAAACATCAACATCATAGGGTTTCCACCCTTGGAAAAACTCGGATTTTAATTCCCTCAACTCTAAATTAAACGAAAATGTCAACCCTAGCTCAACTCCAGGATTTTTAGGACAACTTTTTAATCCTTTTAAGGTCACACTAATTGTAGGCCCCGAGTTTTCCTCTAAGATCGAATCTGCTGAAGTTTTATTAGTCTTTCGGCCTCTGATAAGTTCAGACCTAAAAAAAAAAGTCTTATTTTCTCATTTCCTGATTTTCTTTTTAATTTTATGTATTTATTTATTTATTTTTTTTTTCTTTTTTTGATTAAAATGGAAGCCATTCCATAGTCTTTGGCTGCTTTTTATTTCTTTTATTTTCTTTTCAATGTGCTCTGATTTATTTTTTTATTAATTTGTTAATTTTTTTTAAAAAACCTTATCAAGTTACTCTCAAAAGTATAAAAATATATGCTGTGGGGTCTAAAAGGTATGCATGAGTGTAGTGGCTCCTTTTCTTACTTATTTTCTAATATATTTTATATATATTTTTTTTTTAAATAATTATTTAATGAAATCTCCTGCGCACCTGCTTTTTATTTTAAAATATATATTTATTTTTTATTATTGAAAACAACCTTCGTTTTGTAAACGATATACAAAAATATGTAGCAGAAAATGTCTCTGATAAATCTCCTTTTTTTTTTAACTAATTAATTATTTTATTATTTATTTTTTCGTGACAATTAAGTACCCCTGCAGGGGCCAAGAAATCTTTAATTGTAACTCGTTATAATACTCATTACTCATTTATTACTAATTAAAATTCTTTAAACATCCTTCATTAAAGGAAATATTTCATTCATTTTATGAAATATAACGTTCCAATAAAATCTCTTTATTCTTTTCTGATGAATATAACCCTTGAGGTTCCTTTTGATTTATTTTTTTTTTTTGTTTATATTGTTTCTATTATTTGAATATCTCCCAAAAACAAGTTAATTTTTCAATTTAAATCAATTCAATTTGTAATTCAGCCATTACTCCTTTAAGGGATAGACATTCACGAAGATAACCCTTGGATCTTATGGATCACTTATTCGTTTATTTATTTATTCATTTAATGTATTTTAATTTATTTTAATTTATGGTAATGTCTGCGGACTTCTCTCAGAATTATTAGTAATACTCTTTTATGTAATTTCTTTAAAAAAAACATTCGTAATATTTTGATATTTATCATTTCTATGAACGTTTCAACATCATTCGCGTTTGATTTGATTTCGCAGAATCGCAGGTTTGTTCGTTCCATTGGGAAAGGAAGTTCTCTTCTTAACCCTTTTTTTATAATTTTAATAATTAATAATTAATAATAAATAATCTCTCTTTCCAGGCCTTCTCAATGGACCCCTGTTCCGGAGGTACACCTACCGCGTGGTGGCGCTCTGGGGCTCCGTCCTGACCTTTGTGGGTCTCTTTTGGATGGTGTTCGCCTCCAGCTTCACAGTCTACCTGCTCAGCTTCTCCATCATCTATGGGTTCGGCAGGGGACTGACGGTGTCGGCCTCCTCGCTGGCGGTTAATACGTACTTCAAGGTGAAGCGCCGGACGGCCACCGCCTACCAGTTCGGAGTGGCGGGACTGGGACCGATAGTGTGCCCGTATTTCGCCACCTACATGCTGCAGGTGTTCGGGGTGCAGGGCACCACCCTGCTCTTCGCCGGTGCCTCCTTGCACACGATTGCCTGCTCGCTGATCTACCAGCCGGTGAAGTGGCACGTGGTGAAGCGGGACAGGGATGCGGAGGCACTGCAGCCGGCCCAGCCGCTGGCGGAGCAGGAGGACCAGGACGAGGACATCATCAAGAATGTGGTGGAGCCGGAAACGCCCGTCCTGCCGCGTGCTAATGACGGCTGGTTCGGGTCCAGGGCCTCCCTGAACAGCGCCGGCATCCGGAATCGGGTCAATACGTGGGACTCCTCCAACGGACACATCGAACTGAAGCGGATGAGCAGCCGGGAGTCAGCGGGACAGGGACAGGGACAGGGACGCCAGCAGCGGAGCATCTCGGTGAGCCACAGCATCAAGGAGGAGGAGGCCCTGGGCTACGAGTCCGACGTGGAGTTGGACTCCAATCCCGTCCACCAGCTGACGGAAAAGGAAAAGCAGGAGCTGGAGGACGAGGAGGAACGCCAGCGCCGCAAAAAGCTCCCCTTCTACATGAAGGTCGTCATCTTCTTCGACCTTGACCTCCTGCGCGACATCACCTACGTCAACCTCGCCGTCGGCATAACCCTAATAAACTTTGTGGAGATTAACTTTGCCATCTTGACCCCGTTTATACTCTCGGACCTGGGCTTCAAGCCGGACCAGATAGCTCTGGCCATGTCCACGTTGGGCTTCTTCGATCTGGTGGTGCGATTCCTCATCCCGCTCATTACCGCGAAGATAAACCTGAGCAATCGCACCTTCTTCGTGGTGGGCATTCTGGGCATGTGCATCGGCCGGATGTTCCTCTCGATGACCACCAACTTCTATGTCATGGTGGGGATCTTCCTCTGGCTGGGCTTGAACAAGGCCTTCCGCACCGTCTTCTGGTCCCTGATCATTCCCGGCTATGTTCCTCTCAAGCGGCTGCCGGCGGCTGCGGGTCTCCAGCTCCTCATGTCCGGCACCTTTTCGATGGTTTTCGGACCCCTAATCGGTGAGTTACGGCGAATCCTACGATAGATCCTTTTATAACACTAAATTCTACGATAGATCTTGTAGAAGGTTCTTGTTGGAAATTCTAAGATTTTTCCTTTTATAACAATAAAAAAAACAGTTTTTGTTGGAAATTCTACGATAGATCCTTTTATAATACTAAAAAACACAGCTTTTGCGGGGAATTCTACGATAGATCCTTTTATAACACTAAAAAAAACATGGTCTTTGTTGGAAATTCTACCATTGTTCCTTTTAGAACACTAAAAAAAAACATTTTCTGTTGAGAATTCCACGATAGATCCTTTTATAACACTAAATTCTATCATAGATCCTTTTATAAACCCTAAAAAAACAGTTTTTGGTTGGGATTCTACGATATATCCTTTTATAACCCTTAAAAACAGTTTTTGTTGGAAATTCTACGATAGATCCTTTTATAACACTAAAAAAAACATGGTTTTTGTTGGGAATGCTACCATAGTTCCTTTTAGAACACTAAAAAAAAACATTTTCTGTTGAGAATTCCACGATAAATCCTTTTATAATACTAAATTCTACCATAGATCCTTTTATAAACCTTAAAAAAACAGTTTTTGTTGGGAATTCCATCAAAGATCCTTTTATAACACTAAAAAAAATCAGTTTTTGTTAGATATTCTACCATAGATCCTTTTAGAACACTAAAAAAAACCGTTTCTCTTGAAAATTCTTCGATACATCCTTTTATAACACTTAAAAAAAAAACATCGTTTAGTGTGACCTTCTCTGTGTCAAGATTTCAGGAAAATTTCTTGACCCTTTGAATGTCACACCTTGACCCCCAAAAAGTTGACGAGCTAAAGTTCCCTTCACATCGAAATCAGTCAGGGCTTGGAAGTCAACCAAGCCAGTTATATCTCTCTGATTTTCTTATTTTTATTTGGTTTTTATTTTATTTTATATTTGATATTTTTTCTATCAAATATTTTCATTTAAAAATGAAATTTTTATTTAAAACTTTGGACTTGATCTTCGATATCGATGTCTTCGATTGTCTTTCTCATTTCCTCATTTTCATTTAAAAAATAATGAAATCGGTCTCTGCTTTTATTTTATATTTAATTATTTTTATCGAAAACCTTGGACTCTACACCTCAGTCTCATTGTCCATCGTCTTGTGTATCTGATTTTCTGATTTTTATTTAAAAAAAAATAATTGAATCCGTCTCTGCTTTTATTTTAAATTATTTTTTATCCAAAACCTTGGACTCTAACCTCAGTCTCATTGGTCATCGTCTTGCGTTCCTGTTTGAACTCTGCTTTGCTGCTTATTATTTAATAATATTAATTATCCCAGCGGGCTTCTATGAATTATTTTTTATTTTATTTAATTTTTCAAATGTGCCTTAGCCTTCAAAGTAGACAAATATATCTTCTAGTGCGCCTCCTTTCCCCTGGTTCTCCTTTTCTCCTTTTTATTTCAATTCAAATCTTTTATTTTTATTTAAATATTTTATTTATTTTTTTTATTTATCATCAACTTTGGCCCAGGTCTGATCCGGGATCACACGAGCTATGCGGTAACCCTCAACCTCCTGAACGCCCTCTGTGTGATGGCCTTCATTGGCTGGTACCTGGAGGACTTTATCCGGGCACGGACCCGGAAATCTGCCCCTGTCAAGGAGCTCAACTAATTCCAACCTGGATGATGGCCCACCGAACCAAAAAAAAAAAATCAACAAAATGGAAACCCGATTCCATCCTAACTCTAGCAAATCGTTTTTGTTATCGCTAATTTTTTTCCGATATTTTTTTTTTATTCTATCTTTATTTTTTACTGCGTGTACATTGTGTATATAATATATATTTTTTTCGCGTGTAGCCAATTATTATTGTATTAACTATTAATTGTTAATGAAAAAACAAAAACACAACAAAATATATCTTTAGATTTTTAAAATTTATCCTTTCTTGCAATGGAACTTTTTATGTGAACTGAGCTGTGAGCTTCTTTCCTAACTTTTTTTTATCGATTATTGAACAGTGATTCTGATTCTTAAAATTTATCCTTTCTTGCAATCTTCTTTTTATGTGAACTGAAGGGCTTCTTTCCTAACTTTTTTTTTATCGATTATTGAACAGTGATTCTGATTTTTAAAATTTATCCTTTCTTGCAATCTTCTTTTTATGTGAACTGAAGGACTTCTTTCCTAACTTTTTTTTTATCGGTTATCGATTATTGAACAGTGATTCTGATTCTTAAAATTTATCCTTTCTTGCAATGGAACTTTTTATGTGAACTGAAGGACTTCTTTCCTAACTTTTTTTTTATCGGTTATCGATTATTGAACAGTGATTCTGATTCTTAAAATTTATCCTTTCTTGCAATGGAACTTTTTATGTGAACTGAGGGACTTCTTTCCTAACTTTTTTTTTTTATCGATTATCGATTATTGAACAGTGATTCTGATTGTAATTTCATTTTGATTTTCAAAAAACTGTCGTCATACAAATTATTAAACGGATATTCACGGGTAACATGGGGCGGATACGTAATGCCAAGTCTTTTATTATTTTTATTTTTTTTATCGATGATTTTTATTTTACTTTTCTTAACCGTGGGTTGTGATTTGATATTTTTAAAGGAAGTGCATTCCAAAAATGAGTTTCTTCTCAACCTATGGGGCGTATACTTGATTCCGAGTCGAATATTACGTATACGCCATGTTTTTCTACCATTTTTTATTTTTTTTATTTTTTTATTGATGATTTTTATTTTACTTTTCTTAAACGTGGGTTGTAATTTGATATTTTTTAAGGAGGTGCATTCCAAAATTAAGTTTTCTCAACCGATGAGGCGTATACTTGATTTCGATTCAAATATTACGTATACGCAACGTTTTTTTTCTCGATTTATTGTTTTTTATCATAATTATAGCTACCATTAAGGAATCCAGAAAGGGACAACGTTTAAGTCTATTTTCTCCAAGGAACCTGGCAAGAAGACTTCAAAATATTTACAAATTCCTCGTTTATTTGCAGATTATTTGTAAAAAAAAAATGTATAAATAAAAATGAAATAAACCATAAACAGAAAAAACACTTTGGCTATTTAATCTAGCAAACTTTTTGCATAAAAGCATTAGTTTAAGTTTGTTAAGTATGTGGCTGCATTTGGCTTTTGGCGATAAGATATCGACGACATACTTGGCGATTAGAAAAGAGTCTAATGCTTAGTTTCGAGATCGTTTCGGTGGCGCAAAACGGAAATGTAGAAATGCTACCATAAGTGTAGACAAGGTGTATCTGTATCTCGAATATGTATTCGCACCCGCATCTAAGCGCGGTTTTTGGCATTCGAAATGGCAAGTCATTGTCATGTTGGCTCATCGCCGCCGGTGGATGTGTCATGACATGGCCGGTAATTGGATAGCTCTGGGCCTATGCCATGCCATGCCATGCCATACCATACCATGGCTATCTGCGAATGAGCAAAGTGTGTGACAATGTGGCGAAATTATCTCCCAGAACCAGACAGACCCTTCTGCAGGCGGAACCGGTTAATGCCTCGGAACTCGGTCAATAAACTAACCGCAAATATGTTGATGCCAAAACTTTAAGACAGCGAGCGATCCTCCCAAAAGCACAGCAACAAGAAATGCAACAAGAAACCTGAAAAAAATCATGTTGCTTGCTGCATTTTGTAGATATTTGCATAAATGCCAGCCACAAATTGGAGATACTTTTGCACCTGGCGGGGCATTCCCTGGAAGAAAGACTACAATTTTCGAGGCTTTTTCTAAGGAATTTTTGTTTCGATTTTGTCAATCAAATTAATTGATTTGTTTCTTCAATCTCTCCCTTTGTATTTCCCCATTCATCGACTCTCATGATGAGCTGTGACTATTCGAGACTCTGTTCGAGGTTCTATGATTCTATTTCATCAGAGCAGAGATAAGACATCTAAATAATTGATAATTGAGCTTTTTATTGTTAAAAAAAAATGCTTTAGATTCAGAGCAGGGAATGACGTCAAAGTGATAACAGCAATTCAATGTATCCGTTCAAGATTTGTCAAAAAAAAAAAACTGATTTGTATTTCTGGCCTAAAAAGAAGTGACTCAATTATGGCCCACTTTCTGCCGGAATCACGATTCTTGGCAGCTAAAGAAATGCCTTGACTAATAATTAGACTTTTTTCGCAAATGACGCATTCCTTGGGGTACGGTGCAAAGTTTTGTACAAATTACGGATTGTAAATATTTAATGTCTGAGAAGTTCCCAGTTCTGGCACTATCTTTAGACCCGGTTATGACAGTAATAACTTTATCGCTCTGCTCTGCTTGGTTTTTTTTTTCGTTCAACCTCTTATTACTTCTCTTAACTTGTATTTTTTGTATTTATTTATTGTTTTGGTTGGTGTTTTGGGGAGAAAAACCTACCAGTACGTCAGCTGCAGAAGCTCTTCGCAAATATTTTCTTAGCCAAAAGTCAAAAGTTTCAAAAACTATGTGCGGCTGTCTAGTTGGGCTTTTAATTAAAACAGGTGAGGAGCCCAAGAAAGAAGAGGTCTTTGTGGTTGTGACACTGCTATTTGCAGACAAAACACCAAACGAATCCAAGTAATATTTTCATACCGGTTGTCATACCGGTGGGGGGTTATTTTCCATTTGACAATCCTACTTTTTGCCTTTACATGGTACATGTGTCAGGACAATGTCTCTTTTAATGCAATTTATTGTGCAAAAAAAATAGGATGGAAAACATGTCTTGTGGCGAGTGAAGATGATAGTTTGGTCAAGTTCTTATTTGAGATACTTTTAAGTCCAGAAAACATGTCTTGTGGCGAGGGAAGATGAAGTCTACATTTGTATGCAATTTTCTGGATATGTTTTGATAGTTTTTTGACATTTTTTAGCTACTCTCCACGCTGATAGACCGCAAATTCTGTTCGATTAATGGTTACGGGTAATTTCGACCTCAAACTTTACGTAATTGCAATCCATGTCTTTCCCTTACTCGATTTACTATCTCTGATTGCTTTTTTCGGTTATCAAAAGTGTTGATTTGAAGTTCAACAAGGTTTTCCTTGTCGTTGTCATTGGAACTTTACGCTTAACCGACTCCCAGATGACCTATAAAAAACGATAATCGATAATTATTGGACAAGAACTTTCACCTTTCAATTAGATGAAATAATATTTTCCCAAATCTGGGATCCGTAGAACCTATAAGGTAAGCCACTTCAAAGGCAAATTAAAACAAATAACAAAAAGCACGCAAACGGGCAACAAAAAAAAATAAAAACTGGGAACGGCCACAGATACAGGTACAGATACAGATACAAAGATACGAAGATACAAACGAGTATTTTATTTTCCGTTTGTCGTATTTGTCGTATTTGTTCAAAATCAAGTACAACAATAATAACAACAATACGGGCAAAAAGTTGCTCAGTCATTGGAATCGACAATAAAAAAAAAATAAAATCCGAATTCGCTTTCCCATCGCCTCGTCGAGCTCCAAATGAAACGATAATTTGTCAGATTTCTATATACGCATATATAGTACGTGCAATCAATATAATAATAATAATATATGCCACGATGTTGGCAAAATATATACATATATATATATATATATATCGCAGAATAATGCTGGAAGGGAATCGGCTTTCGATGCGATTCGATTGACGGGCTGAGAAGATTGTAATTGCTTTTGGAGGATTTTGATTTTGATTTTGATTTCGGTTCCGTTTTTTGCAAAACGTATGAATATGTAGATATATTTACGCCCATTCCCATTCCCATTCCGAATCCGAATCGGCAACCGCAACCTAACCACCTGTTGTGCGAGAGGAAGCGAGTGCGAAGACTTTATGCTCTTACAAAGTCGTCAAGTTAACACTGAGCGAAAAAGCGTTGAAAATATTAAAAGTATTCGACGAAATAAGAAAATTTGTAATTCAAAAATCAAGATCTAGTGTGACCAAACCTCGATTAAATGCAAAAAGTGTGCAAGAAAGAGATGCAAACCTTTTCTAGAGTGTAAAAATTAGGCCCAGAGAGAGGGAGCAAAAAAAGGCCTAAAACAACAGTAAAGTTAACCGCAAAACCTGGCCTGGAAGGAGTCTTCGAGCGGGACAGAGTGTGGCAGAGCAGGCGAGGCATTACAAGGCGAGAGAGTGGGTGGTACAGTGGCCTGAAATCGCTGGAAATAGTGGAAAAATCGCCAAGCTGATTGATGACACCGCTCTCCGCTCTAGCCGAATGATCGATGGCTCCTTATCAGCTGATTTATGGCCTTCTGGGTGATCGAGGAACAGGTAATTCCCGTTTACATAATTACTTTATTGCTGAGGACCCTTCGGAACCCTAAAAAAAGGATCTTGGTCATTTTTGTAGTAATTTTTCTCAGGTAAAAATTGTCTCTAATTTTTATTCGCCAACATTTTTTGACTAGAAAATGTTACGAAATATACCTTTTTAATTTTCTGTGTAGTTTTTCAGACCAATTAGTAGCCGATGGTCTACCTGTAGCGCGACCTTTGAACTTGCTGTGTGGCCGGCAAGGTAGCAACAGTTGGTCAGTGGCAATTAAATTCGAGAATCTCTGTTTTTTTTCTACCAATCTTTCTTTCCCACCCCCCCTGGCTTACCCTCGCTTCTACCTGAATCTCTCGGGAGATTCTCTTCCGGTGATCTCTGCTGATCTCCCCCGGAACGGCCCGATGGCCCGATCATATTGTCGTCGTCACGATGAGATGCGGTTAACAAATCGCTGACCACTGTTGAGCCGGGTTTCTAATGAGAAAGAGAAGAGCTCAAAAGCGAGCGAAAGAGCCAGTTAGAGGCACACAGAGAGAGAGTGAGTAGCTAGAGAGAGCGAGCAGTGCAGCTTCCCTTTGACCGGTGCTAATTGCCATGGCTAAATGCTTCCCATCTGCTCTGTTGCAGGTTCCGAGCTGCAGTTGTTGCATCCACATCGTGCAGCATGCAGCGTGCATCGTGCATATCCTTCTACCAATTAGTGATGGCAAACATATTTTTCTTTATTTTTTTGAAAATAATTTTAATTATTTCTAAATGAAAATATAAAAAAAAAGAGTTCCTCGTCCCTTAAATATTTTATTTTCATTTAAAACTTCCCTAAATTTTACTAAAATACTTAAATCTCTGCTTTACATTTTTTGAAAACCACTTTTGAGTTTTGAAAAAGAGTGTTGCCTATCCTAAGGGGCAGCTTCCGGTGGCAGAACCGGTTTCCCTTCATGGCCGCCGCAATGCAATTTTTTGTTGCCTACTTTATGGGGCAACACCTCAAAAATGTTTTAAAACCAAAAAATAATTATTAATTAAGAAAGTAAATGTTTTTAAACAATTTATATATAGTTTTTATATTATTTTTTATCAAAAAATTAAAAAATTTTTTAAAATTAAAAATTTTTTTTTAAATAAAAATTTTTTTAAATTACATTTTTTAGTTTTAATTTTGAATTCCTTTATTTTAAAAATAAAATTTTCTCAACACTGCCGGCCCAGTGAAGAAAAACCATAACAAAAACAAAAACAGAGCAACAGGCGAGCGCCTCCTCGCTCGCTATCTGTCTCTCCTGTCACACTCTCTCCTGACACTCTCCACTCTCACCACTCCCACTCCCACTCAGCCCACTGCCAATGCCACTGGTATTCTCACTCGCACAGTGGAACGGAACCCACTCCCACTTCCACTCCCACTCGCACGTCCACTCCCCACTCCCCAGTTCCCAGTCCCCACTCGCACTGTACTGTACTGACTTCTTCTGGTGCTGCTGCTGCCTCCCCACTCACTGTCGGCCGCTCTCGCTCGCTCCGCCGCGTTGCCAACGAGAAATGCTATAAAGCAGAGTGGAACAATTGCCGCCAGCAAGTCGCTTGCTGGCCGCGAAACAGCCAACATATACCGCCTATATCGCCTACCTACTTCCCCGTCCATACGCCACAAAGGCCCCAAAGACCCCAACCGACCGACCGACCGACCGACCTACCGATCCATCCGTCCGGACATCAGAACACGGCACGGTACCGTACGGAATAGTGCCGAAGTCCGAGCGCCAAAGGTGCCCGAAACGTGACGAAAGCCGAAACGGAACGAGCCGAATCGCAGCGAGCCGAATGCTTGTTGTTAACAGTTAACAGAACGCAGCGCCAACGGAACACAACAATAACACAAAAACAGAGCTGAATTATTACCATTCGAACAGCTGAGCCGCCAAGTTGTATCTTCCAGATACTATCTCAATCTAAAAACGCATCTGAAGTATCTCAATCTCAGTCTGTCAGTCAGTCCGAAAGTGATTGTTTTTTTTTTTTTCGCTGTGCCAACAATTCGTTAATCCGAAAGTGTCAAAATTAGCAGGCCATTCATGCAGCATTATTGGCCCAGGAAGTGATAACAAACAGTTTCAACTTTAAACACAACAAAAAATAAAAGAAATAAACGTAAGTCCCGTTCTTTTATTAAAAAGTGCAAAAGATCAAAGAACTATATATTCTTGTAAGAAGGAAAGAGAATTGAGAAAAGAAAGTGTTTTGTTGGAAAGTGTTTTTTTCGAGTAATTTTTGGAAATATTTCGGAATTTTGAAGTTTGGAAAATCGTTTTTTAAAGAGTATTTAATGCTTTTGTGTTTTTTTAGAGCATTTAAACTGCTTAAATATTTGTAAATTTTTAATTTAAAAATTTTTTTATTCAAAATTTCATTAAAATATTGAAAAAAGATTTGATTTTTGAGTTGAAAAAATTGTTTTTAAGAAAGTAGAAATGTTTCTAAGCTTAAAATCCCAAAACTATTTAGTTTAAGAGCCTTAAAATATTAAAAATTAATCATTTCCTGGCTAAAAATCCATTTATAATTACCATACATGGTTTTTAAGGTTTCTAAAAGATCGAAAAATATTAAAAGATATTAAAAATTGTAGAATTTCCCAAACTATATCTTCTATAGCTTAGATTTATTGTTGGTTTAAAGCCGCTTTTCTGTCCCATAAAGTGGATGATCCCGGTTACCCGGGGACCAAATTGAGTTTCGCCAAAGGTTTCAGCATTTTCCATGTCGGTTTATTTTTATCTAACCATTGGCAGGGAAACTGAAAGCTGGAAAAACTGGGAAGCTGGGAAGCTGGGAAGTTGGGAAGCTGGGAAGGAAGGTGGGAAGCCAAGGGGAAACCAGGCAGAGAGATGGCAGAAAATGTTTACCAAATTGAATTACACATTTTTATGATGTGATGTTATTTTTTTCCCGTCTCAGAATGGCAGGGCCCCAGGTGCCGTCCCTGGACCTGTCTGGGGCGTGAAAGGCGATGCATGGGTCTCTGGGTCTGGGTGAGGGTCTGGGTCTGGGTCTGGTTCCAGGTCTGGGTCTGGTTCCAGGTCTGAGTCCGGGGTACGTTTTTTAGAGCCGCTACGGAAACGGCAATTGACGATATGAATGCATTTTTGAGGGGGGCGCCAGCCAGATTTCTGTACTTGGACTTGGTTCTTGGTTTGCTTTAAACTTTAAACGTGATCGAGTGGCATTCGTAGATAAGATAGAGAAACATTAATTAACAAGTAATTTGGTCTACAATTTGGCCTAGAAAATGGGAATTAATTAGACAATAAATCCTTGTTTAATCCTTCGGCCGGTCGAAATATTTGATTAAATCCAGCGTAGGTATTGCCGAATTTGTGTCTGATTTGGCAAATAATCTACCTACACGAATCCGTATCATGTTTTGGCATCGCAGCCGATGATGCACAGATAGATGCATCCTCAGTCCAGCCCAGTCCAGCCCAGTCCAGCCCAGTCCAGGGAGAGGGAGTTGCCATGGAGACGGTTCTAGAGGTGCCTAACGAAGCGGATTTTTGGGAGGGTTTCAGGGAGGGTTTTTCAGGAGGGTTTTTGGGTGGGTTTTCAGGGGGTTTCCGACTGGGTTTTGCTGCGGATTTTCATGCAAATGCACACGCACTCTGGCAATGTTTCTCTACATTATTTAAACTGCCCTCGAGATAACCTGTTGCAATTGCAAACAAAAAGATCAGAAAGCAAGCACTCTTAATCGTTTGCAAAATCTGACAGAAAAAACAGCTTGGACTGGGATTATTATGCAATAGATAAAAAATAGATAATAAATGAATCATTTGCTTAAACCTGCGACTGAATATTCCACTAAAAATTTATGTCTGATCATTGTGACAGAAAAATATGGCCAGATAAGGCGAGAATAAGTTTCCTTGGCGGCGTGATTTGTTTGTTTTTTTTCTGTTTTTTTTTTTTTAATGAGAACTATGTGTCACTTTTTTGATTTTTTTATTATTCTGCAGCACAATCCCCTATTCTAAAGACACTTGTCTTTCCTCTGACAGCGACACCCAAGTGGAATTAGCATTTTTTTTTTTTAGGAATTGGTTAACCGAAATGCATTTCTGGGTTTGGGTTTTTTCGGGTTTTTTTGGGTTTTTTTGGGTTTTCGGGGACTCTGGGTGTTGGATTTCAGTTGCACTCGAGAGTAGAGACACTTGTGGCACTCTGTACGTGAGTTTATTCGTTCGAGTTGAAAAGTAAAACCCTAGCAAGCCGAAAAGAAAACCATTTATAAATACTTGTACGAGTATAATAAAAAAAAATAACAAAAAAGAAGTGCCTAGGAATGACCCGAAATGTGCATTTAAACCGCTTTGCATGGCATTCGAGTCTGGGCCAGGGATTTTAATTCTGATTCCGATTCTGATTCTGATTCTGATTCTGATTCTGAACCCACACCCATTCCTACACTCATTCCCAAACAGACTACACACATGTGAGAATGTGCCGGGTGTTGGGATTATTTTGTGGCCAGAGGAGGCGGAGAAGGGCAATAACAATCACTCGAAATGCTCCTAAAAATAGCCATCGTTGTTGGTGGAACACGTTGTTGCTCATAATCTCGGATGCAATTGAGTGCCACAGTCACTGCCACTAAATATACTCGGGTATTATATCGAAGCCATCCCAAAAAGAAAAAATACATAAATAGGTCTATTCCGTAGACCCTTCTCGCTGCCATCATCCAATCATCCAATCATCCAACCATGACGCTTTCTCCAAAACAAAACAACCAAAGTACAACAAAATAATAAAAAAGAATCAAGCTGGCATAAAAAAAGGGTTCAAAAAAGGGCTTTATAGAGACAATTATGCAATTTTTTGAACTCTAAATGGGAAAAAAATTACAAAAACCCTATGACTTGGTAAGTCTAAAAAGAAACCTTTACTTTTTGATGTTTTTTTTATATAAAATTTAGTCGAAAATATAGTCGAAAATATATCTGAAAATATCTATAAAACTCTCTAGATACAAAAATATTTATTAGCCTTTAAAAAATTAAAGACTGCAGTTCGAAGAACCTCTTTTTTCTCCCACAAAAGCCTCCTTTTTCTTTCTGAAGGTTTTACGATTTCTTTTAATAAAGTCTTTAAAAAACAGGTTTGTTTTTTATTAAAAATCAAATAATAAAATATGAAAAGCATCATAAATGAGCGGAGGTGTAACTCATAAAGTTTATTCTTTGTTTTCAAAAACAAAGGAAATAAAATATTGTCTTGAAGTTCTATCAAAATTCTACCAAATCAAAGGAGTTTTCCAATTATTTCTCCTCCAAAACTTTTACATCAAATTTCTAGAATATCTCTAGAATATCTCTAGAATATCTCTAGAATATCTCTAGAATATAGAATCCATATCTTAAGATCTTATTTACGAGTTCTTTGAAAGAGTTACTAAATAAAAAAGATCTCCGATTTTGCTTTTAGGCCAAGTGCTAGAAAACGAAACGAACTGCCAAAAAAAGTGCCTGATTTTCCTTCATAAATATTACAAGATATATATTTCTATTCCTATTTGATCAGCTGTGGGATCTCTCTCTCTCTCTAGGCACTCTCTCTAGGCACTCTCTCTAGACTCATATTTTTATTGGCCGCGAATCAATTACATTCATATCGCTTGGGCTTTAATCAATTCTCATTGACACAATTTAATTGAGGCGCTAGCTTGGGAAATACAAAACCCGATCGGTTGACGCCTCTCTTTCTATATCTATCTCTCGTCTATATATATATATATATATAAGTCGTGTGTTTTTATATACAATTCGATTCCGTTTATTACACACAAAGCAAACCGATTAATCTCAATTAGAGGCCAATTGAGTCGGAAAGCTGGAAGCGACAAAAGCTGGAGAAAACTTCCGTTGCGTAGGATTACACTTGAAGAAAAACTATCTTGGTTGTTTTCTTTATTTTAGATTAATATTTAGATTTTTTTTAGGCTTTTTTAGGGTTTTAAAACATTTTTTAGATCGTTTTTTTTGGGGTTTTTTGAATAAGTTTGCGTTTATTTGTAGAAAAATCTTGAAAAATCTTTATTTCAAAGCAGGATTACACTTTGAAAAAACTAACTACATTGTTATCTTTATTTTAGATTAATATTTGGTTAATTTTCTGGTCTTTTTTTACGGTTTTATAACATTTTTAATGCAGTTTTTGGGGTTTTTATGTTTCTTTTGCTTTTTTTTATTAGAAAATCTTGAAAAAATCTTATTTTCAAAGCATTTTTTGTACCAATTTGTTAGCCAGTGTAACCTTAAGAGCCTTGTCCGTTGCTTGTCCGATACTTGTCCGTTGCTTGTCCGATACTTGTCCGATACTTGTTCTCCCATTAGCTGCACCTGTTCTTCTAGACTCTGTATTTTTTGTTTGTTTGTTTTTTTGTTTTCCCGCTGAACTTGAAGGGTTACAAGTGTTTTCTCTCTATTTGTCTACTGGCTCCGGTCTACGGTCTACGGTCTCTAGTCTACGGTCTCCGTTCTTCGTTCTCCCAATCAATGGAGCCGCCAAAGAGCCGCCTATCTATATCTAATAACGATGACTCATCCCGATGTCCCGCCTAATTGCCACTCCAAAACGATAACACAGATTTAGATATAATATAGAATTTTTTATATATAATAAAAACCCAGCACGTGTTTCCAAGTCTTATCAGGGAATGCATAAAAAAAAATGTATATTTCTGCAGACCTTTGTCTTCGATTCGAATCGTAATGCTACTTTATTTTATCTTTTTTCTGAACCACCCGAACCTCTTGGTCTCTTGGACGTTATCGTTCACGAAAGATAAAGACAGTTAAACCTGCTATGATATCCCTTTGTTTATTGTCATTAATATTGCATTATTATTATTTGTTTTTTATGTAAATTAACGTTGGGAAAGAGCATTACGCCTGCGGTCTAAAAATATCCCAATTCTATATCCGAAACCGACTACCCATTCCTACGTAATATTGTGAAATTCTTCGGCTTTATCAACTGTCTAGCGATTCTTTTTTTCCTCAAGTAGCATTTGTAGTTTCTCAAAAAAACAACAAAAATTGACAAAAAAAAAAAAAATTGAAAATAAATAGGAAAAATATTTTAGCGCACGCGGCATGAGTTGGCAGAAAGCGCTTCTCCTCCTTCTCTCTCTCTCTCTCTCTCTCTCTACAAAAACCGGAATCTACATACTATATATACTATATAGTAGTTGGTATATATGATCGTGGATCGGAGCTTACTCAGAGTATCTGGGAGTTCTGATACTCTCACCATGAGATCGGGCATTTGAATCGATTAGAAAGCCCAGTCATGCCATGATTGGCAAGGTTCTAGTTGTGATTCTTAAAAATAGGTAATACGAGTATTATCGGGGGAATTTTTGGGCGCTTTCAGATCGAAACCTGATTACCAGAGTGTTATTTCGTTTGGATTTCCAATTGATTTTGGTTTTATTCTTTATAATTTTTGGTAGGAGTTTTATTTATCTTGAAAGTATTTCTCAATCAAAGTTTTTTATCCATGATCTAGGATCTATGATCTAGGATCTGTGATTTGTTTCTTTTAGAATCTTTTCCAAAAAAGTGTCTTGAAAACTTGAAATTGAAGGGAATATTTGATTAGTTTCTTTAAAGGGTTATTCTTTGGCTTTCAATTATCCTTAAAATAGGAGGTTTTTATCTTAAATTAATCTTAATTGAGTTTAAATTATTTTAATCTGAATTAAAGGCTTACAAGATATAAAATTTTGTAAGATTTGCTTTTCATTTCTAACCAAAAAAAGCCCAGAAAAGTCTTGCTTTTACTTTCTTTCTTTTCTATCTTTCTATTATTATAATTCTAATGAATTTTTATCTCTTTTTTAATACTAAAAGATCCTCTAAGAGATCTCCTAAGAGATCTCCCAATAGATTTTCTTATAGATTTTCAATATTTTCCCTATAACATAGTTTCTATAATCTCAATTTTTACATTTTGATCTCTTATTTCATTCTAAAAGATCTCCTAATAGATTTCTCTATAGATCTCCTTATAGATTTAGATTATTTTCATAAAAAAAATATAAATATTTTTGATTTTTTTGCGAAACCTTTAGAGTATTTCCGGCTGCGACTTATTTAGGATTCAGTCTGTTTGTGGGTTTCGCTCTCACTTGACCGATTGCTTTAAGCTGGGAGTCTGCCAAGTGTCAGCAGCGGAGACTAAAGACTCCCCCAAGACCTCTGAAGAATCACCAAATCTTCCGATCTCCCCCATTCTTCCCCCATCTCTTCAAAGACTCCCAAGTGCGTCAGCGGGCGGGCGTCAATTTATGGCACGCTTCGATGAAGTTCAATGGCAACAAAAAACAAAAAACAAAAACAAAAAAAGACTCTAGAGATTCGGAAAAAGACGCTATGAGGGGGAAGACCGCAGAGAAGAATTGCTTCGGCAAATCTTCGGTACACATGTCTGGATGAAGACATCCCTTTCGCCGGGTGTCTCCCAGGGCACCAGGGCACTGGCTTTGTCCTCGCATTATCGATGCATAAATAAACAAGATGCCACACGTTTCGCGATCTATAAAGCGAGTGCTACGCACTGCGAGAAAATACTGCTTACAAATAGAGATTATAATTTAATAAAAATGCAAGACATTTTTGAGGATTTTGGAAGACTTTCAAATGCAAAAAAAAACTTCAAAAAACTCCGAAAAACTACAAAAAACTTTAGGAAACTTCAAAGAACTTTAAAAAACTCCAAAAAAAACTGCAAAAAACTCCAAAAAACTTTAAAAAACTTAAAAAAATACTTCAAAAACTTCAAAAAGACTCCGAAAAACTTAAAAAAACTCCAAAAAACTTTAAAAAATCTCAAAAAAACTTCAAAAAACTTCAAGAACTTCAAAAAACTTTAAAAAACTTTAAAAAAAACTTTAAGAACTTCGAAAAAACTCCAAAAAACTACAAAAAACTTTAGGAAACTTTAGGAAACTCCAAAAAACTTTAAAAAACTTAAAAAAATACTTCAAAAACTTCAAAAAGACTCCGAAAAACTTCAAAAAACTTAAAAAAAACTCCAAAAAACTTTAAAAAATCTCAAAAAAACTTCAAAAAACTCCAAGAACTTCAAAAAAACTTCAAAAAAACTTTAAAAAACTTCCAAAAAGTCTAAAAAAACTCCAAAAAACTCAAAAAAAAAAAAACTTCAAAAACTCTTCTCTGGTTTCTAAAAAAAACCTCAATTTTTCTCTCTGTGTGCTTTTATTTTCTTAAAAAGTTGTCTCTTGATTATCAGAAGAACTCAGACGTTGACAACAGGCTCTTGTGGAGCCCTTGGAGTGGAGTGGTCCGGTCTGGTGGCTTCCACTTCCACTCCGGGTTTTCCTTTCTATTCCTCCTCCAAGAGATTTCTTCCCTTCTTCGAGATCGTTTCAGATTGGAGTCAATGTTTTGCATACCAATGCGGGGGGAGAATCAGAATCATAAAGTATCTGATAGATAGACCATCCGATAGATACTCGTAGTTCGATCCTGGCTCCACCTGGCAATCAACTTTGAATGGCAATTATTTTCGATAATGGGCCATAAAAGCCATCAAACTATCTGACAATCCCAATTAGCAATTAGAGCATTATCGTTCAGCTCCGATTATTAAAGGTGTGGCAGCGAAACACTGTAAGAAAATGTAGAGGAACTTTGATCCTTTTGTCATTCACAAAACTCTCTCAATCTTGTATTGTATATTTTTTGTACCTTTCCTAGAGTATTTCCACATTTTGGAGCATTCGGAGCAATGGAAAAGTCAAATCTCACCGAGAAGAATCATGGAAGTGTCTACAATCAGACCACGAAGCCGAAGAAACCGAAGAGACGCGACAAGAGCGATTTGGGTCCGGACTTTGTGGCTCCGGACGGAGGATGGGGCTGGGTGGTCTGCCTGGCAGCGGGACTCAATAATGTGGGTTTGGAATCATCAATCTCTATATCGATTCTTCCATTGATCCTGGAAATGTTTTCCTTTCGCATCTAGTTCTTCTTGTTTCCGGCTCTGCAGCAATACGGCTTGATCTACAGGATTCGAATGCATTCTTTGAGCTTTGATGCCAAACAGACCACAACAATCGTGAACGTGGTGATGGCTATATCCTCGTTAGTGGGTAAGGATCTTCTCTTATTCGTCCTTAATACAAACTAATAATCCTCCCCCGCTTAGGCATCGTTAATGGCGCCATGTTCCGTCGCTTTACATTCCGTCAGGTGGCCTTGACCGGCACCACCTTGGCCTTCCTGGGCATCTTCATGTCCGCCTTCTGCACCACCTTCTGGGAGTACATCATCTGCCTGTCGGCGGTCTATGGAATCGGATTGGGCCTGGCCATGGCAGCCACCTCCCTCGCGGTGAACACCTACTTCAAGCAGAAGCGACGCCGCGCCACCGGCTTCTCGTGGACGATCACCGGGTTGGGTCCGATCCTGTTCCCCCACGTCTCCACCTTCCTCCTCGGCTATTACGGAGCCCAGGGCAGTATCCTGATCTATGCCGGCATCGCCATGAACGCCATCCTGTGCGCTTTGACCCTGCAACCGGTGCTGTGGCACGTCAAGAAGCCGGAGAAGCCCAAGGCCCAGGTCGTTGAGGGAGCAACCGAAGTCCAGGAGAAGGAACCCTCGGAGCTGATCGAAGCGAATGGCAACCTCCTGACCCAGAGCCCGGATCCGTGGAGCGACTACGAGTGCAAGTATTGCCAGTACCAGAAGCGCAGCAAGCGGGGCATCTTCTCCTCGCAGTACCTCTTCAACGTCGACGATCCAGAGCGGCCGGGCTACGAGATCACGGAGCCGGGCACGCCCATGGTGGCGCGGGCCAATGATGGCTGGTTCGGGTCGAAGCTGTCGCTGACCTCGGAGCATGCGGGCGGACCCCGCTACCGCTCCCGGCAGGCCCTGATGCGCCAGGTCTCGACCCGGAGTCGCGACAACCTGGACCGCCTGGAGCACAACAAGGAAAAGGACCAGGACCAGGACCAGGACCCGGCCTCCGCCCCCCTGTACAAGCCGAACTACTTCAATCGCGAACGCGAGGATCTCGACCGCTATGCCAGCAAGACCAGCGTCTATTCCCGGCCCGGCCAGGAGGAACTAATGCGCTGCACCTGCTCCGAGGACAAGGCCCTGCTGCAGAAGACCGCCGAGGCACTCAGAATCGAGGAGCTGGATCGCCAGGCCGCCGAACTCGAGGAGGAGGAACTGAAGAGCCGCATGACCTTCTGCCAGAAGGTGAGCAAGTTCTTCGACCTCGACCTCCTCAAGGACTTTACCTTCGTCAACCTCGCGATCGGCATGAGCATCATGATGTTCGGCGAGATGAACTTCTCCGTCCTAACTCCGTTCATCCTGAACAGCTTCGGCTACGAGGATAACCAGATATCCTTGGTGATGTCCTTGCTGGCCTGCATGGATATATCCGTCCGTTTCCTGGCTCCCCTGGCTCTCGAGAAGGTCAAGCTGGACAACAGGATCCTCTTCGCCTTCGGCATCCTCTGCATCGCCGTCGGCCGCGTCGTCGTCGCCTTCACCAGCTCCTACGAGGTCATGATCGGAGTGTTCCTTTTGATTGGCTTCGGCAAGGGATTCCGCACCATCTTCTCGCCGCTGATCATTCCCAGCTACGTTCCCTTGAACCGCCTGCCCGCCGCCTCTGGACTCCAGCTCATCTTCAACACTATGTTCTCCTTTGCCATGGGCCCGATCTTGGGTGAGTGATCCTTGAAAGGAATCCATTAATCGATAGGCAGATCGGTTCTCTATCGATTTTCCATTTTTTTTTTTTGGGGATATTTCCTTCGTTTCTTTTATCTAAATCCTTTTTTTCGGTATCCTTTTTTAGGAATAATAACCGAAGCCTTCGGATATGCCGCCACCATCCATACCATCAACGCTTTGACTGGACTCGCCCTGCTCCTTTGGCTCACCGAGTCCACGGTGCGCCGCCTCCTGGGAAGGCCCTCGAAGGGATTGGGTCAGTGATGCTGGTGGATCGATATCCTGCGGCTGCACTTTGACTAAAGCAACGGGACAAGTGATGATTCCTTAGACCCACCCACCCACGTACCCCGTTGGAACTGAACTGCTTAAAGGAAAGAGAGGAACGAGGAAGGAGAGATCGGTGGATCCCAAGGATATCCCCAGACTAGTCCACAGTCCCAGATATACATAGATTCGTGTGCAAAAGTATTACTTTGGGTACCCCGCACACATCGTACTTACAGATACCTAAGATAGGACCGTAGACTACCACATAGAAAAGATACAAGATACAAGATACAATCCTTAATATACTATATTTTTTTTTTTGCAATTGATACTCTGCGCTCTATAAAATATTATATAATATATATTTTTAATAATATAAATGTATGTTCCATGTAGATGTATGTGTTGAAAAATGAATTCAAAAAAAAAATATATATACGCGATTTTTTTTGTTAGTTTTTAGGTCTTCTTAGTGATAAAAATGCGTAGTTTTTAAGTAAATATAGTTCTCTGAGTGTCTGTTCTGCAAAGTTGATAAATGTATTGTTGGTTAAGAAAAAAAAAACACAAAAAAAAAACACAAGAAAAGGTTGTTTTATTTTCAAAGGAAAACCTCGGCACACTTTTGGGCTTTTTTGAAACAAAAGAAGACAAAAATTTCATAAAATTTCATAAAGATTTAGGAAGATTTCAAAAAATTTCATTTCAAATCGAAAGTGAAAGAAATATTTCATTCTTTATGATTTTCGTCATAAACCGAAACTATTTCATTAAACGTATCTGTGAGATACTTTTCGTTTACAGATACAAATCTCTGTTAACTAACAGCTTTGGGGCGCACTGTTATTACGTGGATGTGGAGCTCGTTCGATTGGCGATTGGGATCTTCTCGGAATATTTCATTAGATTTCTGTTCAGTTGACTTCCGCAGCTCGCGGCGATTAGAAATCGTTTGCCCAAAAGCCAGGGTATCGTCGCGGGTCTACCCTTGCCAAAAACGTGCTAAAAATTCAATATTTTCTAAGAGATTTTTTCCCTATAAGATAGTCAAGGAGTGGTTCGGTTTTCTTGAATAAAAAATAGTGCAAAAATATTGCCAACCTTGAACCTGCCTTGCATTTTTTTTATTTTTTTCTCAATTAGATGCAGTGAGTGAGTGTTACAAAAATATATAATAAATATACCATATATATAAGAGAAAGAAATAGTACTAAAAATAAAAGCTAAATAGCTGAGAAAATTACAAGAGCAGGGAAAAAAAAGAGAGACGCTGCCAAGTTGCGCACTTGCCAAGGATATACTATAAGGACATCAAAAAGGTGAGTGAATGCCGCTGGTCATGCTCCTGTCACCATCTAAACTATCATTTTTTTTTTTTTGACTCAAAAAAGCGTCTTGAAAATCGATCGATTTTCCCGGCAACTTCGATCCATGTAACGGCCAGCTATAATCTTATCAATATTATCAATAGAATCCATTCCATAGAGTGGCTTTACTTATCTTGATTTAGTTTCTATATCTGTTTTTGTGCCATTTTGTTTGCCATTCAACTCGAGATAATATAATACAACAAAGTCCCTCTATTTTATTTGACAAATTCTGAAACAAAGCTCGGAATAGTTGGCACATGTCACATTTTTTTCTCGTAATAAACAGCAATCGTTAAAAAATGTATAAATAAAAAATAAGTTACTAATGTTGAGCAGCTGTGCAATAATAGTTAAATTTTATTTTCGAAAAAATACAAGCGAGTTCTTATCAGTTGAGGTTTTACAATGTAAAAGTTTCTAACAAATCGCGAGAGAAAAAACTTCTTAAATTTCTTTAAAAAAAAAACCCGAAAAATCAAGTCCAGACACCCCCCTTGACCTTGAGGGACTAGGCTGCTACTTAGGCTGCGAAGAATCAAGAATCTATATAGCGGACCTCAAACATGATTCATTCTCCTGCGATTTGAGCTCCAACTTGTATTCTGGGTCTACAATTTTTTTTAGATTCCGATTCTGTCACATGAGACCCCTGATAAGCGGCGAAGAAGCAGGTGGAAGATTTGGCGGGGAAGATTTGGGAAGAAACCAGAGGGAGAGTGAGAAAGAGAGAAGAATTGAAAAGATTTCGGGAAAGAAGCGCCAAACGCCAAACGCCATGAACCCGGCTCTAAGTCGGGAAAAAGCAACACAGATAGTAATTCTAGTTAATATTAATTCATAAAACAAGGTTTTTCTTTTTAAGGAACCAGTATTTTCCAAGGATAACCCCCTATTTCATATTATTTTCCTTTATTTCTCAGTATTTCTCAAATATTTCGCAGGATTTTCCAGGATTTCCCATTATTTTCCATTATTTTCCAGTATTTCTCAAGTAGTTCCCAAGTATTTCCCCGTATTTCATAGTATTTCCCAGTATTTCTTAGTAGTTTCTATTATTTTCCAAGTATTTATCAGTATTTCTCAGTATTTTTTAGTATACCCCAGTTTTTCCCGTATTTTCCAATGTTTTCCAAGTATTTTCCAATATTTCCCAAGTATTTTCCAAGTATTTCTTCGTATTTCCCAGTATTTTCCAGTATTTCTAAGTACTTTCCAGCATTTCCCAAATATTATCCATTATTTCCCAAATATTTCTCAGTATTTCCCCAAGTATTTCCTTGTATTTCCCATTATTTACCAAGTATTGTATTTCCTTGTATTTCTCAGTATTTCAAAAGTATTTTCCAGTATTTCCCGGTATTTATTATTAATAAAACGCAAGTTTACTTTTTATAGAGTTATTCCATACATTTATTTATAAAAAAAAAGTGATTTTTTACCTTAAATATAGAAGAAACGACGTTAAAACTATCTTCCTGTACATTTTCCCTTCCCGATATTATGGAATATATATAGTATAACCCTTAAATGAAACGATCTGAGTCTTGATTGTATGACAACAGATCGTTAAGAACAAAATTGAGACAACTAATTGTCGAGGAAACCATTTAAATCGTAAATCATTTACAAACCGAATGGAAAGAATGGAAAGAATTCTTTCTCCTAGACTCTTCCCGGTTTTTTTTTTTACATAATCGATCTACGATCTTAATTGGTTTTTAATTGATTTTCCGATTCACGATACACGATTCACGATTCACGATTCGCAGATGGATGGGGAGGAGAAGAAGGTGTACCAGGACACGACAAGACCCCTGAAGAAATCCCGGACATCATCCCGGACTCGCTATTATAACAAAAAGGATAAAAGCGATCTGGGTCCGGACTTTGTGGCCCCGGACGGAGGATGGGCGTGGCTGGTGTGCGTCGCTGCCGGAGTCTCCAATGTAGGTCACATTTTTAATGAATATTTCATCGGGTTTTGTTTCAAGCTGGCCAGGATTCCTTCCTCCTTTAGCTTTCCACATATCCCTGCCTGCAACAGTTCGGTTTCCTTTTCCGCGAACGCCTCTCGGACCTGGGCCTCTCCAGCTCGGAGATCACAACGATTATCAATACAAATCCGGCGGTGTCGGCCTGCACGGGTCTCCTGAACGGACCCATGTTCCGGAGATTCACATTCCGGCAGGTGGCCATGGTCGGGGCGTTGTGCATCTCCGGCGGCATCATCCTGACGGCCTTCTGCGAGACCTTCCTGGGCTACATGTTTGCCTACGCCCTGCTTTTTGGTGAGTTCGCAGGAGACTTTATCCTTCACGGATATAACAGGATCCACTTCCTTTCCAGGCTTTGGCATGGGCATCAGTGTGAGCGCCTCCTCGCTGGCCATCAACACGTACTTCCAGACGAAGCGCCGAAAGGCTGCAGGGTTCTCGTGGACAATCACCGGGCTGGGACCGATTTTCCTGCCGCATTTGGTGACCTTCCTGCTGACCCTGTACGGGGTCCAGGGGACGACCCTGCTCTTCGCCGCCATCTCCCTGCACGCCTTCGTCTGCGCCCTCATCTACCAGCCGGTGCGGTACCACACCAGGCCCGCGGCTGGCGAGGATCTGGAGCGGGACCAGGAACAGCAGCCGGAGGTCCTGTGCCCGCACTGTGCCTGGCAGCAGAAACGGGAGCCGGGCGGGATCTTCTCCAGCCAGTACCTGTGCCAGGACGATGATGCCCAGAGGCCCGGATACGAGATCTGTGAACCGGGAACTCCGATGCTCTCCCGGGCCAATGATGGCTGGTACGGATCACGGTTGTCCTTGACCTCGGGGCGGTTGCGATTCCGCACCATTTCCAGTTCCAAGGACCTGGAGCAGACCCAGCGCCTGCACAGCCCCATCAGCGAGGAGCAGAATCCGCGGGAAGAGGACGAGCTGGGCGAGGATCTGGATCAGGATCAGGACTTTCTCAAACCCAACAATTTCCGGAGGGAACGCGTAGAGTCCAATCTGGAGGCGAAGCTCTATTGTCGCTGCGATGAGATCCGCAAGGAGCTGAACAACAACAAGGATCTCATGAAGGACAATAACCCCAACCAGATGACGGAAAAGGATATTCCAGATCCCCGGCACGATCCCCAGATGAGTTTCCTCGCCAAGGTGGTGACCTTCTTCGACCTGGACCTCCTGCGGGACTTCACTTTCGTGAATCTCGTCGCCGGCCTAACGATCATCAATTTCGGGGAATTGAACTTCTCCATCCTGACGCCCTTCATCCTGTCGGACTTTGGCTTCGACACGCCCCAGATCACCCTGGCCATGTCCATCCTGGCCGGCCTGGACATCACCATGCGCTTTTTAGTTCCCTTCCTCACCGAAAAGATCCCCTGGGACAATCGGGTTTTCTTCCTGATTGGCGTCGTGGGGATTGCTTTGGGAAGGACTGTGGTGGCCTGCACGAGGTCCTACTCCATGATCCTGGCTAGCTTCGTCTGGATCGGGCTGTGCAAAGGCATTCGCACCATCTTCTGGCCTCTCATCATTCCCGGTTATGTGCCTCTGAATCGCCTGCCCGGCGCCTCTGGGCTGCAGCTCCTCATCTCGGGGCTTTTTACCCTCCTGGGAGGTCCTTTTGTAGGTGAGTTTAGGTCCGGGTATCATCCTTATCCTTTTTCTAAGCCAAATAATAATATTCTTGAAGATCTTTTAAGCTCTCAAAGTCCTTAAAATCCTTTGAAAACGCATTTAGATATTTAACTGAAATTATCCTTTTTTTTTGCAGGACTTGTCCGGGATCGCTACGACTATTCGGTTACCCTGCACTGTCTCAACATGCTATCCTTTGTGGCAGCCGCCTCCTGGACCCTGGAGGCCCTGGTGCGACGTCACCGCAGGAAGCACCGTTTGGTTGACAGCTGATCCGAAGGACCAACCCCGACAGGACACTACTTCAACTCAGACATTTTAGCTTAAGAACAAAAAAGCATAAAAAAAACTACTTTTTTTTTTTGTCTAGACTTAAGAATATCCTTTTTTTTGTGTAAAAATTAAAATAAAATAAATAAAAATATATAAAAAGTGTTGTTTTATTTGTTAAAAATACCAGAAATATTGCTTATTTTTTAAATACCAGAAATATGCTTTAACTTTTTCAAAAAACTAAAATTTTAAAGCATACTTTTTGGGTTTATCTTTTTTCTGTAAAAAATCTGTAAAAAAAATGCTTAAAAAAAGGTTTTTAATAAGAAATTCCCCCTTTTTTATTTTATTTTTTATATATATTATATAATATATATTTTATTTTTATTCCACATTAAATTATAAATAATATTAAAGTGACTTTGTTTTTTATTTTTATTTTTCATTTGATTTTCTTTTTTTGCCTCATTTTTTGTTTATTTTTTTGTTATATTTTTTATTTGGTTACATTTCGGTTTTATATTATATAATATTATTTAATTTATTCGATTTTTTAGTTATATTTCAAAATAGATATATATATAATAGATAATTATTTATACATAGAATAAAATCTAAGAAAGTAGAGCGCCAGAATTCAAAAAAAAAAAAACAAAAAAACATAAACTAAGGGGAACTATTTTTTTTTTTACTTTCTCCGTTATCCTTTTCGATTCTATTATCCTTCTATTATTTGATAATTTTATTTATTTCTTTTTTGTCTATTTTTTATAAAGCTACCAAATGCAGATAAAATCTAACTTTGATCGAAGGCATCGAAGGACTCCCAAAAAAAGGATCCTTTCTCTTTCTCTTTCTCTCTCTAGAACTAAAACTCTCATCAAGGCACGTCCTGGGCGTATCCTGTTTTCGTCGTGGGGTGAAAAATATATATTACAACAGGGGCGTGGAGGGGGGCCGTGGAGGAGGCGTGGCCTTGGTTGCGACCTTGACCTTTATCTCGGCGAAGGCGAAATTGTGGGCTTCGGCGTGGGTCGCTGCAGCGCTGCCGCCGTTGGCGTCGCCGTCACTATTGTAATGACCTGCGGTGTGTGGTGAGTTTTTGGTGAGATTAGGGGGGAGTGCAGTGCGATGCAAAAAATGGGTGCCAAGAAATGGAGAGTTTTTGGTGGAATTTTGGGTGGATTTTTCACGAATTTTTGATGAATTTTTGATGAAATTTTGACGAATTTTTGAGGAAAATTTCATGAGTTTTTGGTGAGATTAGGGGGGGAGTGCGATGGAAAAAATGGGTGCCAAGAAATGGACGAATTTTCGATGAGGTTTTGGGTAGATTTTGACGCAATTTTGATAAAATTTTGAAGAAAAAAAAAATTGGACGAAATTTTGATGAAATTTTGATGAAATTTTAATGGAAGTTTGATGAAATTTTGATGAAATTTTGATGAATTTTTGACGAATTTTTAATGAAATTTTGATGGAGTTTTGATGAAATTTTGATGAATTTTTGACGCAATTTCGATGATAATTTCATGAGAAATGCCAAAAAAAAGTTTTAAAGAAAAGTTTTATGATTCAAGTTTTTGTTTTAAATTTTGACGCAATTTTGATGTTTTTTTATGAGCAGATTTTTCGTAAAATATAATGAAACATGTTGTTATATGATATGTTTAGGAAATGATTATGCAATGTTTGTGTTTTTGTTTCAAAAGAGAAAGAATAGAAAGAAAAAAGAGAAGAAAGTAAGTAAGGTTTAGAGGCCTACTTGAAAGCGATTGCTGTTTACTTTGGAATTCCCGTCGATGATCTCCACAGGCTCCGCCGGAACGTAGGCGGAGAGGCCCATCAGACCGAAGATGTCCGGCGTATAGTTTCTCAATTGCGATGAACTAGTGGGCGTGGCTGCATTTACGTCACCAGCTGGAAAGGAAGAAGATATAGAAAGTAGGGTTAGTTTTAAGGTAATCGGGAGAATCAGGATAATCAGGATAATCAGGATGGTGACAACGAACGAAGAAATGGATGAAAAATATACAAATGGGGCTTCTTTCCTGGTTTTTTAATATCTTTAGGAGTACCGGGTATGAATATTTACATTTTTAGAGCATCTTTTAAGCTTCAGGATGGTCAGGAAAATGAAAAAACCAGCAAAAGGATGGAATATATGCGAATGGTAACTCTTTCCCTTAAATGGATCAACTTTAGGAGTACCAGGTATGAATATTTATGTTTTTAAAGTTTTTTTAAGACGATCAGGATGATCAGGATAGCCAGGAAAATGAATAAAACGAGCAAAAGGGTGGAAAATATACGAAAAGGGGTTTCTTTCCTTTAAATGGAAAAATGTTAGGAGTACCGGGTGTGAATATTTCCTTTTTTTAAGTAATTCTAAGCTCATCTGGATAGTTAGGAACATGAAGAAAGCCATCTTATAGATGGAAAAAATACAAATAGGGATTCTTTTCCTTAAATGGACCTTTAAATGGAACTTTAGGAGTACCAGGTATGAATATTTTTACCTCTTAAGTAGTTTAAAGCTACTTGGGATAGTCGGGAAGAAGGATAAAGCCAAGAAATGGGTGAAAAATAGAAGATTAGGGCTTGTTTCCTTTAAAATAAACTATTTTTATGAGTACCAGGCATAAATATCTTTTTTTGAACCTATTTTAAAGCTACTTAGGATCATCAAGAAGATAAATAAAGCCAGGAAATGGATGAAAAGTATAATTCTAGGGCTTAAATATGTTCCTTTTCTATATTTCTTTCCTTTAAATAGACAACTCCCATGAGTACCAGGTATAAATGTCTATTTTCTTGACTTTTAAATGGAAAATCGAGGATATTATGTATATTTTAAGCTTCCAGGACTAAGATCCTTCTCCTATAACCCACCCCTAGTACCCCCTATAGATAACCCTACCTGGCGTGGGTCGCATCCTGGGGAACCTGGGAGCTGGAGTCTGGTAGACGGGGCGTGGCGCAGAGGCCTCCGCCTCGTGGTGCTCCGGCTTGTGGCGAGGCGGGGCCGTGGGAGGCTGGGGCGTGACCACGTAGAGCTTCTCGTTGGTCTGCGGGACCTGGACGAGCTGGACCTGCTTCCAGAGCTCCTTCGGAGGGGTGGTGCTCCTCGTATAGAGCGGAGTGACCTCCGTGGTGGTGCTGGTAGAGGTCGGAGGCGTCGCCGGAGCCGGAGCCGGAGTCGTGCCCATGGCCTGGGTGGGTCTCGGCCTGGGCCTGGGCCTGGCGTCCAAGTAGTCGAAATGCAGACGATTGTCCTCCAACGGTTGGAATCTCTTCCCGGCCCGCTCCCCCAGCAGATGCAGTTGCTCCAGATTGTTGATCGAAGTGGAGAGATCCCCGGTGACGGTGGGCGGAGCCCCGCCCAGTTCGAATCCCTCGCCCCTTGTGGTCTTGGACTGCCTCTGCGGCGCCGGCGCCGGCGTCGTCGTCGTGGTCGTCGTGGTGGTCAGGTACTCGAAGGGGATGTGCTTCGACCTCCCGCGGATGGTGGGCGTGCTGGGGCGGTGGGACAACGAGTTGTACTCCTGCTCGGTCCAACCGTCGATGTTGTGCTGGAGTTGGGAGATGTCCACGATGAGTCCTCCGCCTGGCAGCCTCTTGGTCTCCCTCTCCCGTTTGAGGAGCTCCCTTAGGTTGGAGGCGAGGATCTTGGTCAGGTACTTGGTGGTCCGCCGGGAGTTGGGAGCTGTGACCGTGGCGGTGGCCAGCTTGGATTCCTGCTGCTCGTGCGGCTCCTCCTCCAGGTCGTTGGGGGAGGCGTGGTGGTGTCGCAGCGGAGTCCAACTCTCGAAGGGTCTGGGGCGCTGGCGTGTGGTGTACGGAATGATGACTTGTTTAGGGTTGGGGGGCGACATTCCGGCGTACTGGCCGCTGGCATCGATGGCGCCGTACGTGGAGGTGGGCGTGGGGGGTCGAGTGGGTGTGGGCGTGGGCAGCCGAGTGGGCGTGGCCGGCTGAATAGTGGGCGTGTAGAGGCGGAAGTTGAGGTCGGCGGGGTCGCGGGTAAAGGGTCTCCCGCCGGCATGGTTGATGGGCGAGTCGAGAAGCCGCTTCGGGGTCTCCCTTCCCCGGGAGATTCCCTGCCGGAAGCTGGGAGCTCCTCCGACCAGGTTGTGGTTCAGCTCGACGGGATGGGGAGGAGCTACCGGAGGTGGAGGAGCCTCTGTCGTGGTTGGAGGTTCCTCGGTTGGACTGTAGAGCAGCGTACTGGTCTCCTCCTGTTCCACGTAGTAAAGCGTCTGTTCAGGCTCGGGATCCTGCTCGGGATCCTGATCCTGATCCTGATCCTGATCCTGTTCCTGCTGGAGATGCTGCAGCTGGGAGGATGCCGCTGGGTAGTTGTCCGCCGGAGGAGGTGGCACCATCGTCGTGGTCTCCGCAAAGTGTCCCAGTTCCGTGAGGAGCTGCGAGGCCGGAAGATGCTGGTGGACTTGGCCGCTGGACAGATCCTCCAGCTGGTAGCGGACGGTGCTGGGTTCCTGGTTGGGGATTGGGTTGTGATTCGTCGAAGGAGCTCCCAGGTCGATGGCGTGGGACTGGACAAAGGTGGCGGGGTACTCCACGGAGGTCACAAAATCCGTAACTTGATGGCTTTTCACGATCTCAAAGGAGGAGGTGCTGGGCGGTGGAGGAGTGGGTGCCACCGAATTCTCCTTCAGGATCGGCCGGAAGGGCTGGGCGTTGTACAGAGGAGGCAGCGGCACCGCCAGCGGCAGGAAGCTGGGATTGCTCTGGAACTGGACAGCTCTCTGGCGCTGCTGGGATGCCTGGGCCACGGGTTGCTGCTCCTGGACGTGCCACAAATGCTGCTGCTGCTGCTGCTGCTGCACCTGCCCCAGAGGCTGCCCCACCATCGGCACCCACGGATACTTGTTGCACAAGCTGCACGGCTTCCCATTGTTCGTTTCAAATCCTTGTCCTGGTTTCGGGTAGACGTAGCTCAAGGAGTTGCTGGGACTGCCTTGCAGGTCCTTGGAGGAGCCCCCACCCGGACCCCCGCCTCCCAGGCCGAACCACCTGGCCACGCGGCTCATAAATCCCGGATCTGGGGCAGACACCGCCGGAGGAGCAACTCCCAGTCCCGCTGCCGGAGGAGCAACTCCCAGTCCCGCCGCCGCGTGGCTGAGTCTCTGGGGCGTGGGCAGAGCGGGAGCCGCACCTGGTGGCGGCGGAGGTGGCACCAGGTGATCCGCTGGCTGCGCTGGCAATCCTCTTCCAGCTCTCTCTAGGGATAGGGATGCCGTCATCAGCGATCCCAGCATCAGGATCTGCATCAGCCATTGGAAAGCCTGCAAAAAAAAATAGAATAAAAACCGCAATTAGTTGGTCAAGTTTTCACTTTCGAAGCCATAAAAAACGGTTTCCTAATCGAGAGCAGGCTCCTCCAACTGGACTTGGACTTGAAATCCAATAAAAAACTTTAAAAAACCAAAAAAAAAACTTTAAAAAACTGAAAAAGAAACCCGAAAACCCAGTTCCCGTTCAAACGAAGATGAAAGCTGGTTTCCAGGCCAAGTTTTGAGTTTTTTTTTCAAATAAAAAACAAAAAATAAACAAAAATATTGACAGAAAAACCTAAAAAATAACTTAAATATAAAAAAAATTCAATTATTTAACTAAAAAACAAAGTAAACATGGAAAAAAAAGTGATTTTTCGTTTGAAAAACCTAAAAAAGCAAAAAGTTTTCTTTGCAAAATCTCTCAAAATATTTCCCAAAAAAAAGACAAATATCCCAAAAAAAACACCAAAAATATCCCAAAAAAAACCATAAAAACTCATCCATTTTCAACGCAAACAATTTATGGAATGTAAACCATCATTTATGACAGAAGAAAGCTAGCAAAGGTCCTTAGGAAGGCGATCCCGTTCAGGGCCATGGCGAGGGCGGACTGCATGAAGAGGACGATGCGGGTGCGCTTCATCTGGCGGCGAAGCTCAACCTGGTAACGGATCAGCACCTCCCTATTCCGCTCCAGATCCCTGGTGGTGCGCACCATCAGCTCGTGTATGGCCATCAGCTCCTCGGTGATGATATCGATGCGATCCTCAACGTCGCGGCAAGTGCCCTCGATGTCCTCGTTGCAGGCGGGACCCTGCAGCTCCAGCACCAGATCGTCGGCCAAGCGGACATAGCGATCGTCCGGCTGCAGGTGGCGCAGCTCCTCCAGCAGGAAATGATTGTCCACCAGCTGGTCCTCGAACTCGATCCGCTCCGCGTCGAGCTTCCCGAGCCTTGCCCGCAGCGTGTCGTGCAGCCTCATGGCATGGTCGATCTGTGCACTCAAAATTTGGTAATCCTCTTCCAACTCTTCTATCATTCGGAAGGATGCGGAAGGATGTCAATCAAGGAACTCATCAACAGGAAAAGAATTAAAAGATTGGATAAAAAATCCAATAAACACAAAAAATAAACTCCACCAAAAAGACGCTTTGTCGCTTCCGATTTTTTTTGTTTAGGAATAATTATTTCCGATTAATTTACTTCCGATCGGATGGCTGTCTCGGGTTGAAGTGAGGCTCTGGAACGGGGATCCTGTCCAGCTCGAAATGACAGTTCAAGTCAAGGCTATAGTGATTCCTTTTATTTTTTGTTTGGTTTTATTTTCGGTTTTTTTGCCAAAAATCAAGACTAATGCGATTTCGGATACTTTTCCAACACTTGAAAGCGTCCCAAAGTGCAAAAGTTTCAGCAGAAAAGTGCTGGAAAGTCTCGCTAGACTTTAAAAACGTTTGTTTTGATGCAAAAAAAGTTTCTTTTGTTAGAAAAAAGTTTATTTTTTAGGGAAATCTAAGATTTTCTATGATTTGGCTTTGATTTGGCTTTGATTTTCTTTCTAAAACATTTTTTTTGCGATGATTCTTGAAGCTACAACTGGGAAACATCGATCCTGGTTGGAATATTTCTGCTTTCCAGGCCTTAGCACCAAAGTTCCTTAAAGGAGCAGCATTTGGCTGAAGGTCAGGAGGGTACCGGGTCACCTTTTTATCCTCCAAATGGCTCTGCTGTAGGTTATTCCTCTCCAGCACTCCCTTGAGCTCCGCCAGAGATATGAGATCCATCGAAAAGGAATCTTTGTCAAAGCTGACGGGGATCTGCGTTCCATTAGGATCTTAATCGATCTCCTGTGGAGTCTCCTGTAGAGTCTTCTGGTTCAACTTTAGGAAGGAATATGGTTTAGGGAAAGGCTCGGATGTCAACGCCGCTGTCCAGGCTTAATGTGGAGGCGTCTCCGGATGCCTGTAGGAGCAGCAGGAAGCAAAGCCTCCTCCCCTGACATCTCCAGCTAAATCCTTCCAAAAACCTTTCCTTCATGAAACCTTTTTCTTCAAAAAAAAAAAAAAACAACCAAAATATCGCTTTTTTACAACGTTTCGTCACACTTTTAATCGATAATCAATTATCAAAGGCTTTCAAAGTGAAAAAATGATAAAAAAAGAGGCGAAAAAGAGGCGAAAAAGGGGTGAAAAAGGGGGGAAAAAGAGGCGGATAAGAAGCGAGATAATGTCCCGAATAATCAGGCAATAAAACTAGAAACCATTAAAAAGGCATTAACATTTTTTAAATGCCAAAAAAAAGTAGCGAAAAAAAAAAACTAAAAACTTTCATTGATTAAAAATTTTATTGGCTTTTCCAGCACTTTCTCTAAAATGGTAAATACGACAAAAAAAGGTCAAAAGGAGGGTCAAAAATGGCTAAAAGACACACATGATTTTTGATATAAAAAAATTGAAATAATTTCAGGAAAATGCAGTATAATTTTCAATTTTTTATGGCCAGCCACCCTCGCTCCAAGGTGTCTTTTGAGTTCAATCAAAAAATCATAGAAAATTGTGGGAAAAATTAGGCTTTATGGGGAAAAAAAGGAAATTATTTTTTCAAAAACAAAGCAACCTAAGAAGTTGTATTCCCAAAAGAAAGACTCTGATTCCTTGCAGTCTGAAAATCTTTGTAGAAGGAATCAGTTTGCTTGAATTTTGTGTAAAATAATTTTCTATAAAAGATTTTTGTGTTTTTTTTTTGTGAATTTTTTTATTTTTCCAACTAAAAAAAAGCATAGATTTTTGGCAATAAAATAAGCAAAAATTTTGTATTGTTTTATTGAGAAAAAAAAAGTGCCTAAAAAAAGGTTTTTTTTCAAGAAATTTTGAAGAGAAAATATGGTAAGTTTTCCTCAGACCTCTCGTAACCCTCATTTCCCAGTAACCCAGAGACCTGTCGAGCTGTAGAGCTGTAGAGCTGTAGAGCTTCTTCTTTTACAACTAATTATGTGAAAATTAAATCTCATTAATGCGAATTATCAATAAAAGCCGAAAAAAAAAAAACGCAAACCAGAGACAGAGACACCCCCGAGAGACACCCCAGAGACACTTCCAGAGACAATGGGCGTTCACTTTCCCATAATTATTATTATTTTATAGACGAAGATACTTTTTTTGTTGGTCTCTTTTTTTTTTTTTACGTTTTTTCATATAGTTTTTTCGTCCATTTTTTTGGCTCATTTTTTGCTTTTTTGTTGTCCATTTTTTTTCTTTGTTTATGTCTCGTTTTTTAGTCAAATTTTTGTCTTGTTTTTTGGCTTTTTTTGTCTCATTTTTTTGTCTATTTTTGTTTTTATTAAAATAAATCCATGCTTCCATGTTTCAGTCCCCGCAAAAAAAAATTAGGGCCCGCGGGTATCAAAACAAAAGCAGAATCTGCGGGGGGGGTCTCTGATCGCGTTTGTTTTTGTTTTGGTTTTTGGATCCATCTTGGAGTCATGGAGTCATCCCACTCTGCTGGAATTTAAATCCAACATCCAACATCCAGTACCCAGTATCCAGTATCCAGTATCCAGTATCCACCTGGGCCTTGAATCGAGGTCGCCGCAATTTGAAAAGAAAGTGAAATTCTGCAACTGTTGGAATAAAAAAAAAAAAAAAAAAAACTGGAAGCGGCGGCAGGCGGCAGGCGGCAGGCAGAGACAGATGGAAGAGTCGTCATCGTCGTCGTCGTCGTCGTCGTTTCCTACACTAAGCGAAAAAGTTCTTCTAAAACCTTTCAAGATAATAAAAGGTTTAAGGATTCTCTAGAGAGATTCTCTAATATTTGAAACTTTCTAACAAAGCTTAGAGACTTTTTCTGGGAACGTTTCTTGAAGATTTTCTTGAAGAGTTTCTTGCAGAGTTTCTTGAAGAATTTTCTTCTTTTTTATTAAAAAAAAAAGATTTTTAAAATATTTTCTATATTTTCTATAAAATTTCTTACTTTTTCGCAAAGTTTGAGTAAAGAAACCAAGAAAAAAGCAACCTACAAGTGGAGATTCCGAGTCTGGGGTCTGGGGTCTGGATCTGGTCTGGTCTTGGAGTCTTGGAGGTGTCTCCGGTATGGGAACTGGTAGAAGAAACTCGTTTCGTGTCGATAATAAAAGCGCCATGGAAGATGCACCTCCACGTCCTCCTCTTGCAACTGCAACTGCAACAGCAACAGCAACTTTGGGGGCACATGCAACCTTGGCTTTGCACTTGAAAAAAAAAAAAAAAAAAAACGAGAAGGGAGCCCATGGGTTTTGACAAATGAGGATGATGGGTAGGCGGTAAGAGGTCGACGGAGGGGGGCGTGGCATAGTGCACGCGATCCAACAATGTGTGCTTGGGAATCTTTTTGGGGGCAAATCGCGAATCGCAAAGCGAACCAAACCGAAAACCACAATTGTTGGATCCTCACTCCTCCTCGCCTCCTCGTCTTGCGGCTCCGCAAAAAAGTGAAATTGTCGATAAAAAACAGTAAGAGTAGGGAGTGGGAGCGGGAGGGGGAGGGAGAGAGGTGCATACCATCTACAATATAAAGAAAAATATAATAAAATAGAAAATAATAAAATAAAAGAAAAAAAATGCATACGAGTTTGAGGAAAAAACTGTCACTAGGTTTTCCAAACATATTTCACTTTTTTTTCCTCCACAAAACGAAATTAATTATGAAAATATACTCAAAGAGAGAAAAAACAAAAGTAATGGCAACAAATAAAGCCTTTTTTTATGGGCCAGCGGACGTGCAGATGGAAATTGAGATGCAAAAAATGCATAAAAAACGGCAGCAGCCGCGCCCCCAGAAAAATGACCTTTTGGGAAGGAAAATGTCGTGGAAAATCTCAGGGAAAACCTAACTGGATTTATGAGGGTTTTAGAAACTTGAAAATTAACTTTAAATTTAAGGAAATTAATTATTAAATTAAGGTATTTTCATAAAAAATATTTTAGAAGAGGTTTTAGGCTTTGTTTTTTAAATAAAAAGTTCAAGAATTTTCAGCATTTCTTCGATTATATTCCTTAAATTCCTATAAAATATATATATTCGTATAAAAAATATATCTAAAAACTATATATAATCAAAAATATAATAAAATCTAATCAGTTAGATCAGGTAATCGGGGAATATAGAGGATTGTTGGGCTTAAATAGTTTCCAACTTTTTTCCAAACTGATAAAATATGATAGGAGGAGACACCTGTCCCTGGAGAGTATCTATAATCTATATAGATAAGACCTCACCGGATCGATAAACTATATAGATTCGAGATTGTCACTGTGCCACATTTTAGCCAAGTCATTGGAAAAAGAGTTGCCACAACAGACACATCCGCTGTTGACGGTGAGAGAGAGAGGAGGAGGGGGACTGGGCCAATGCAAATACGGAAAAAAGCTTTAAAAAAAGGCGAAAAAAGGGCGGGAAAAAGGGCGGGAAAAAGGGCGGAAAAAAGCTAAAAATAGTTTTAAAAACGAAAAAAAAGAAAAAAAGATGCAAAAAAAGGGAATAAAGGGGAAAAAAGGCTATGAAAAGGCTTAAAAAAGCGAAAAAATGGGAAAAAAACGAAAAAAGCGACAAAAAAGGCTAAAAATAGGCTGAAAAAAAACGAAGAAAAGCGAAAAATAGCTTTAAAAAACGAAAAAAAGCTAAAAAAAAATGCAAAAAAGTCTAAAAAAGCGAAAAGAAAAGCGAAAAAAAACGAAACTATAGCTTCAGATAAATGGATCGATAGAGGTCTTCCAAAGGCGTTACTTCCTAGGAAGATTCTGGTTTTGGTTAAAACAAAAGAATGGCCAAAAGCCCGATATCTTGGCCATCTTAGTGGCAGGGAAGTGTAGCTTTTTGGCATTAAAATGTCAATCTAAAAAGGGTGAAATTTTGACAGAGTTTTAATGGGTTTTAAGTCATTTTTATGGAGCGTTTTCGTAGCGCTTCTTACCAAAAAAAAAACTCTTAATTTTAATGACTTTTTAGCAAGCCTCCTCCCCTGAAGATTTCCAACAATAAATCAAGTTATTTGCAAACCAAAACCGCGAAAGAGATAAAAATGATGGCTATATCCCGTGTGACATGTAAATTGCAAATGAAATAATGAATCTCGCCTCGAATCTTGCCACAAAATGCGGCAACGAGTGACCAAGCGAGTGATCCATGGCCAGTGGCCTTGTCGAGACCCCAAAAAAAATATATATAATTTATGAAGCCAACTAATTTGATTAGCCATGCCTGGTGTTATAAAGCCCGACTTTTGGATGATATATACCCTAAAAAATAGGAAATATATCTATCTTAATATTAAAATTAAAAAGCTTTAACCTTAGAGATCCATAAACCTTAACCTTTAGCTCTTAGAGAAGCTTAGTTCTTGGGTTTCTTATAAGATCTTCCTTAAACATACTCAGGGCATCAAAAATTCGCCTAAAAATTCGTCTAAAAACGTACTTATTTTTTGTAAAGAAAAGTTTAAGATTTTTGCGAAATACTTGTCATGGCTGGTGGAATATCCAAATATAAGATACAATTGTTAGATGAACAATATATATATATATATATAATATATACTCGTATATAATAATAATGATGAATGCGGAATTGCCGACGGAATTGTGACAGCACGCGAGCAATTAACGCGAGTTTCAGTTTCTTTTTTTTTCTGTATATTTTTTTCTCCTTTTTTTTACTCGTATGTCGCGTAACGTTCATTATAAACAAATTAGTGCATCGATCGATCCAACTTGCAGCAAGCCGTGGCAAGCTTTTGCATAATCGCAACATTCAACATCAATGCAACAATTGATGACGAAGAAAAAGCATCCCAAAACCCCAAACAGAGAGTCCCGGAAGACGGTCTAAGTTGCGGTCTAAGCCAAGGGGGAGATATCTATTACCACTTTCTTGGCCATAATCAGTCTCACGGCTATAATCTTTACGATAAATATCATTAAGAAAGTGTAAAAGTTTGCCGTTTTTTAGGTTATTTTCGGGGAAAGATCTAGGGGCAGTCTTTTTTAGGCCAAAACCCAGTTAGCCTTGACTTTTCTGGCAACACAATTTGTCAACTTCTTCCCCGAAAAAATCTTACAAACCTCACAAATGTTTTGTCAGTCAAACAAATCGTTGAAAAAATCCTAAAAACTTCTAAGAAAAAATAAATCTGGATAAAAATCTACAAATAAATCAAGAAATCTTATAGAAATTCAGCTTCAATCTTCAATCAATCAAGCAGAATGGTAAGACCATAAAAAAAAATCAACATAATTGGCCATAAAAAAGAGCTGACAGTGATAGAGGTAGGACCGGCCCCCCCTCGAGGCTCTGACCCCCTGACTCGATACACATAGAAAAATGTAGAGTAGAAACCCCCTGGAAATAATCATAAAAAATAGCAACAATCATGATTCCCAAGATTGCCGGCGCATAATCGGCGCATTGTGGATTTTATTGCTGCCTCTTTCCATTGTACCGCCTACCGTCTACCACCCTGTCCAACCTCTATCCCTCCCCTCCCCTCCACCTCCCCCCTGGTGGTGTGACCCTGCGGAACAATAAGAAAAGTCTGGGAAGAGCCCCACTCTCCACTCTGCACTTGAGGAAAAAAGTGAAAATTTGTCCGCGTCCAAAAATTATGCGCTTTTCACACGCGCTTCGTGGGGGGGATCGAGAGGGGGAGGAGGCGTCTTGGGGCCAGCAAAGAGGGGGCGGTCCGGGGGCGGGGCCGCGACTGGGGTCGCTTCACTCTCAACACTTGCGTGTAATTGTCGTGTGACAACGTGAGCTTGACTCCGCTTCGAAAATCTCGTTTTTTTTTTCTCTTTTAGCTGCTCTGCTTTACTTTGGTTTTACACTCGACGAAAAGTTATCTCAGAAGATAGAAAATACCTACAGTAACTAGATTAATTTTAAGAAAATTCTCCAATCATTAATTAATATTTAATGATTGTTTTAATCAAGGCCCAACTTTGATTTCTTTCTGTGTAATCTCTTGCTTTTTTCTTATATGTTTGCAAAAAAAAAACTAGATGGGGGCTTGGGGGATGGGGTTGGAGGCCTGGCCGGTATTCCAGCAAAAGCCTGGCTTGTGGGTTAACGGGTACTCGAAATACAATGGGACATAACTTTAAAAAACAAACAGAAAAAGCTCGTCTCTCATATAGAAATATTTTAAGAATATCCTACTTAATAATCCTATTCAATTCCCCACTAACTAATAATAATCTTAATAACTTAATTATTTATTTATTTTATTGTTAAATTGGTTTTCCACTGTCCCCTAACGTCGACGCTGAACTTGGCTTTTGGAAATTGTCCGAAATAAGAAAGAAGTTGCCGCTAAAACAAAACAAGACAAAAAAAGCTCGTCTTGAATGAAAACAAAAGTAAAAGTGGTTGTTGTTGCTCTTCTTGTTGCTCTCATTGTTGTCTTTGGACTTTTGAAGTTCATTTTATTTCTTTTTTCCAAAGCCTTTTCTTTTGTTTGGGGCGAGTTTTCTTTGCTTTTTCTTCGGTGTAGTTGGCCGGCCGAGTTGGCAATAAAAAGTCGAGCACCTTCGGTAGACAGCCCACCTGTACCTGCCCCCCTCTGGAGCCGTGGTCCATGCGGTAATTAAGATTGTTCGCTGGCCTAAGTGACGCCAATTAAGTTACGTTGGTCAGTTGACCGAAAAGTGGCAGGAGGCGGGAGAGAGTGGGTGGGGATGCAGTTTTTCTCACTGTTATGCAAGTTCTGCAAGGGGGCGGGGGAAGAAACCGTGTAAACCAAATATCTTCTTCTTCTCGAGAAACCTTAATTATAATTTTCAGCTGACACTCTTTCGGCGGTCATTATTATTTAATTATTATTTAAAACTATAGCGTTTCTCTTCTCTGAGATAATATTTTAATTATGATTTGGTTTTCGGCTCGTTAATTGCCAGATATTTAGGCTTAATTGGCATTAGATAAATAAATGTGTGTGCGTAACACATGGCGTATGCGTAATCGGAAATTGAATTTCAGGAAATGGGAATTTTTTCGCGACTTTTGCGGCGTTTTCTCAAGAATCTCACGAAACGGAAACCAATGAGTTGGCTAAAACTCGGGATGTGGGATGTGGGTGAGAAGAAATTGGGGAAAAGAAAAAGAAAGTAAAGAGTGTTGAGAGGAAATTGTTAACAAATCATGAATTTCTTTTTAATGAATAATTTATAGATTTCGTTTTGCAAAGTTTTTTCTAATTGTAGGATTTAACACGTCTTTTGTTTCGTGCGTTTTAAAATGCATTCGCAATTACAGGAATTATCGCATCAACACCCCACACCCCTTGCGCCTTTGCGCTTCAACAATTCCCCTCTACTCTTCTTCTTCATCGTCTGGCTATCGCCATTTTTCTCCTTCTTCCATTTCGAAGCGTTGACAGTCGGCTATGGCGAATTAAAGTGCCATCATCAAAGGCGATTATGCAATGGTGTGCGTGCATGCGTGTGTGCATTCGACGGGCGGCGCATTAACCAGTCATTGACACCTTAACCCCTCAAAGGGACTTGAACAAACAATGGACTAATAAATATTAAAGAAATTATACATTGTATTTATGGTAAATTCAAATTAAACTTCTTCTATGTTAATTAAAATAAACTAATTAAAGAAAGTTTAATTCAAGCTATAAAGTCTTTGGCTTTTCCAGCTTCTTAGCGGCTTCATCATTGTCTATTCTCGTTGCAGTTTTTGGCTTTAAAACTGTACCTGCTCTCATCACCACCCCACTTTTCACACCTTGCTCTCTCCCAGTTTTATCTTTCCTTCTCACACCTTACTCTCTCCCAGTTTTAAATTTCCTTTTCCTTTTAAGGAAGACCCGTAGTCTTCCTTTTCTTACCTGATCTCTTGTTTCGAATTTTTGTTTCATTACAACCAACTGTACTTGCTCTCACTCAAATTCACCCATCCACCCACTCCTCCCTCTCCTGGGATAGGTTTCTATCTATCTCTATCTGTGCTCATGCTACTTATTACCCTAGTACCTTCTCTCACCCCACTTCTTACACCTTTTACTCTCACCCATTTTTAAATCAATCTAAAGGATGCCCATATAAGGAAATCCATTCTACTTCTTAATGTTCTTACCTGATCTGTTTCAGCCGTACCTGCTCTTACACCGCTTTGCACACCCACCCCAGAAACCTCTCCCAGAATCCTTTGCTAAATCAATCTCTAAGCTACGCTCTATGTATCTATCCATCTCTATCTATCCATCTGTACCTTTGTATCTGTATCTTTCCATCCCTATCTATCTATCTATCTCAATTTTTGTCACTGCAACTGTACCTGCGCTCACTGCGCCCACTCTCCCACCGACTCCCACCGGCTCTCTCCTGAAATGGGATTGCATAGGACTCACCGAGTAACGGAATCTCTCAGATACTTGTGACAAGAACGTGGGGGAAATGAAGAAAAAGCTAGAAACTTAGTCGAAAAAGACGGTACTGTACTTTCAATCTCTCCCACCGACTCCCACCGGCTCTCTCCTGTAATGGGATTGATTAGGATCCACCGAGTAACGGCATCTCTCAGGTTCTTGTGACAAGAACATGGGGGAAATGAAGGACAAGATGGGAACTTAGTTGAAAAAGGCGGTACTGTACTTTCATCCCATCTGCTCCAGTGGTCATCGGGTCCATGCTCCGCTGCTTATTGGTTTTTACGATGCATGGCACCCCAAAAAATCACCGAAAAAAAGCAGAAAGACCGAACGAAAGACTGTAAAAAACAGATCGAAAAAAGTACCGCCTCATAAAATGCAATTGAACAATTACACAATGGGAATGGGCAGTGCTTTTTGGGGCTAGTTTTTCGGTGTTTCTTTTGACATTTGCCATGATATAATTATTTTTAGTGGATGCCTAAAGACAATAAAGAAACAAAATATATATCTGCACAAAATATACTCGTACCATGTTACAATTACGTGGAATATTCGTTATGCATCTCGCGTTTCTTTTGTGCCCCCAAAAAAGCACAAAATATAAAAAAGTACAAATTTCAATTACAATTGAAATGCACTTAACGCACCTGTTACGCGTGTTACCTGCCCGAGAGAGCCACCCCGAGCCAATTGGTAATATTTTCTGGCTCTTTTTTAAGCCATTGCGTAAGCCAACAAATCGATCTTCCGTGATTGGCATTCCGATTGTCCGAAATCCATCAGATAAAGCTCCCTCAACCCCGTCAGATCATGGGAAAGGCCACTCGGTTTGGGATTTGTAATCGAATTAATATTTTTTATTGGATCATTCGCAGCACGATCGCGCCGAGGGTTCGATTTGGCAATCATCCCGGCCAGCATCCCCCCTCCGGGTTTTGATTAATTGACCAGTTTGCTTCGATCATTGATCGATTTGCGGCTATTGATCGATCTATATCATAATGATGGTTAGCCTAATTGAATTGTGGTTTCGATTTCGAGTGGTTTGGGTAAATATTTGTTAATGGAAATGCTGTGGGAGGCCCCAGGGATATAGATATAGATAAAAGATACATTTTTTTCACACTTACCATTATTCTCTTGGGTGTCTCGACACCCTTGCAGGGGTATCCTTTGCTCAGTTTCTCTGGAGATTTTAGTTTTGTTTCAGAAAACCTCCTCAGAATTTGCTTCTCACTTTCGCACACTCGAAAAAAAAAATCTATTTGCGATTTTATACAAATTTTCGGGGACACCACACACTTTTGGTAAAAAAAATTTCACTTTTATTGCGATTTTCGGGATGGACTCAGAACAGATAAACGAACGCGCGAGTATCTCGAACCGTACCGTACCGAATGTCTCTTGGCGTATCCGCGAGTAACACTGTAAATGTAACTGCACTTGCACTTGGCCGATTGTATCTGAATCTGGTCCCGCGGTGATCCGTTTGATTGAAAGTTTCGCCGACAACTGAATCTTACAGTTTTCGGATTGCACTTCGCGCAGGCGTTCGCGAACTAAGCGCTGCCAGCAGCGGCGACTGCGCGAGAGTACCTCCCAAAGAGAGCGGGCGGGAGAGGGACTGGAACTGGGAGCATGAGCGAGTTTTGGTGGAGCCAGAGAGTTACCGTTATTCGTGGCCCCATGGCGTCTACGTGAACGCGGCATCTCCTCCAAAGGAGACATGCAAAATGATGCAAATATCTGTGACAGCTTCTATCTGGTCTATGAGAGGGGGTAGCGGGTTATGACCCGCAGGGGCACGGCCTCCCTCCCTTGCAACACAACCAATTAATATTTCACTTTTTACTGTTTTATTACACATACTTTGCCCCTCGCCCAGCTTAAAATTTCATAAATATATAAATTAACTGTAAAGCAGGTTAGATCTTGGCCCTAAAAACTGGGTTAATGTTTGAGTAATGTATCTTAAAGATACAAATATCTTAAAGATACATATATCTAAGATATATTTTTATTAAATTTAAATACAGAAAAAAACTCCTTTTAAACTCCCTTAATTGTGCCATTTTAGCCTCAACGATTTCCTTAATTATGAATGATGAGGCAACACTGGCAGATCGATTGGCCAAGTCGGGGAAAGACGTTAAGATATTTATGGCAACATTGCCGGGGAGAGTAGTTGACAATTTTCTCGGTTTCCAAATCATGATTACAATATTTTTAGTTACTTAACTCGGTTGTTGGCTGGCTGCTTGCTAGGAAGCTGCCACATAATCTTAATGGGCCACACATTTCGAGACATTTGCGAGGCATCACATCACATTTGGCCAGATGACAGGCCGCATAATTGTACAACATTTAAATGTTGATCTTGGCTCAAACGAGATAACAATAAAAAAAAAAAAAAAAAATAATAAAACCCCCAAAAGCCCACAAAGCCCAGAAGACAACGTGTAAATGTGCAAATGACATAACAAGTACGACTGTGAGATACAGATACAATTGTATCTGGTTATTTATCTTTCTTCTGGCCAGCCCCTCCCCCAAAAATAAAGGCTGGGTGAGGTGTCCCCACCCAAAATAGGAGAATAAAAAAGAAATGTTTCGCATGCAAATGTTTGGCTTTGCGGCTCGTCGATTGTTTTCTTAAAACTTGGCCCAAAAGAAAGTCTCTTTCTGGCCTGGCCAGCATGAAAGACGACCCACTGTTCGAAATTCCAGATGCAGGATGGCCAAATGGCTAAATGGCCAAATCTCTGACCCCGTTAACTGACATCTGCACTGTGAAAAAAAACCGGCAGGTCAATATTTAACGGGCCATGACGATGGCTTGGACAAATATTAAAAAAGTGCGAATTGGGAAATGCAAATGGAAATGCAAACCCCAAATAAATACAAGTGAAACCGAGAAAAAACTTGAGTTTTTAATCAAATATTTAAATAATTAAATATATATTTTAAATACCTTTTATTTCTTTTATTTATGTTAATAATAAGTTCCTTTTTAAATGCCTCTAATATGCCCAAAAAAAATGGGTTAATATTGAAAGATTGATTTGGATTTCGAATTCCTTTACATTTTAATATAAATTTGTTTCATTAATAGTAAATATTTCTTATATATTGGTTAAATATTAATATTCCTGTATTTCTGCTGTATTGTTGTTTTTCTCTTTGTGTATTTTTTACACTGCATTGCGAATGCGAATTTTGTCAATGACCGTTTAGGCCAAAACGGCACTAGACACGTAGCCAAGATTTGAAGGGGGAAAGAGGATTAGGGAGGAGAATGACCGACTACGACGTGCCTGGACTGCCTGGAAATGGCCAAAAGATTTTGGCCTGGTTAATTGTCGCCTCCGCAGAGCAAAGCCAAAAAAAAATAAAACAAAAAACAAAGGCATTTTAACGAGCTACGCGCATGCGCAGCTCTCAGAGTCGTTGAATCTGTGACTACGCCGTATTTTTTTTACATAAAAACAAATACAAATATATATAGCTAGTGGATTATATATATATATATATATATATATATATATATATATTTACAAAATATATTTTTTATGCAATCCGGTGAGAGACTTTCACTCATTTGAGAATTCATTGGGCTGTGGCCGTCCCCGTCCCCGTCCCTGTCCGGCTGTCTGCGTTTTTGCATTAAAACCTTTTGCACATTCAAGGCAGATTCCCCTGCTTTTCCATGCGGAAGTTTATTAGCTTTTATTGGCCATCGACGAGTCGGTCTATAAACCAAAATACCGAGCCATGGAACCATCCACCAGGTGCCAGATAACTCCGTGATTTCATTCATTCATTATCGCCTTTTTTGCCAAAAAAAAAGAAACAAAGCCAACACGTGATTTGATGTTTTTTTTGGGTGTAAAACTAAATATATTTAAATGATAAAAAAACCACAAAATAGTTACATTTTAAGGAATTAATAAATATTTTTTTTACAATTTTTGAAACCCTTCTTCTTTATTAAATAAATTGATAAAAATTACTCTTTGAAAGTCTTTCCGAAAAAGAGAGAAAGAAAATAATGAATTCCCAAAAGCTTTATTTTTTAACTATTTACTAAAATAAAATACCTAAAATATAGCTTATTATTTAGTAATTTATTTATATTTAAACCTAGTAATTTTTCGAAACCATTTCAATTAGTAAATTAATTAACAAAAACCCACTAAAAATGATGACTAATTATTTTGTATTATCAAAAGTTGGGAAAATATTTAGTTATTATTTGTATAAAATTCAACCAAGATAAGATATAGAAATACCCAGAATTTAAAGATAGTTTTGTCTGCTTGCGTAGTTTTACTTTATTCTTTATTTTCAAAGACAAACTAAAGAAATTATTAAATTATTAACGATTGCCAGGACAGGTCAAGATCTATTGATTAGATTGCAGTTCCAGGAACTCTTCAAAGAAGACTTCTAATTGCTTTCGATTAAATCTCTATCAGTTTAATCGAAAACGTAATTATTTCCTGAATCCCCAACGCAACAAAAGGTTGAATGAAATTTTCTCAGTCCATAAGATAATTAGATAAGATAAGATAATAAAAGCCAGAAAATTTCCCCAGAAGAGTATAAGATTGTTTTTGTATTTTATTTGTTTTACATTCCAATGATCAGTTTGGGCCAAAAACAAATACTGCGATTAGGCCAAGGTTTCTTATCAAAATTGAAATTAAACTTGAAATTAAATTGAAAATTGCCGTCAGAGACGAACCTCTTGAAAGCCCATCAAGATGCCAGATATGATTTCCAATAAATTAATAATAATTAAACTAGAATTTATTCACTCAAAAAAAAAATGCTTTAGTAACTAAACAAAAAAAAAAGAAAGGTACAGGTTGCTTGCATCATTTTTTTCTCAACTTTTCGGGGACTTTTTTCACGATTTAAATGATTTTTTAGTTTTCGAAAATCCCTAAGCGGATCCGCTGGCTTCGGTGGTAGCCGTGGACTCAGTGGTGGACTTCTCGACCTCCTCAGTGGAGGACTTCTCGACCTCCTCAGTGGAGGACTTCTCGACCTCCTCGGTGGTGGAACCCTCGATCTCCTCGGTGGTGGAACCCTCGACTTTCTCGGTGGTGGAACCCTCGACGTTCTCGGTGGTGGAACCCTCGACTTCCTCAGTGGTAGATCCCTCGACCTTCTCGGTGGTGACTTCTCCCGAATCGGTGGTTTCTCCAGATTTGGTGGTTCCAGTGCAGGAGAAATCCACGGAGCAGAACTCTCCGATGGGATCGAATTCCATGTTGCTGGGACATTTGAGGCGATAGCCAGTCAGGACATTCTCGTCGGGATAATAAGTGCAAAGGACGAACATGGAGCAGTTGTTATCCTCCGGGAAGAATCCAGATGAGGCGCACGGAGGCTCATCGTCGGGTTCTTCGGTGGTGGTTCCAGGGTCGGCAGACGTTCCAGGGGCGGGAGTAGTTCCAGGCTCTGCAGTACTTCCAGGGGCGGGAGTAGTTCCAGGCTCTGCAGTACTTCCAGGGGCGGGAGTAGTTCCAGGCTCTGCAGTACTTCCAGGGGCGGGAGTAGTTCCAGGCTCTGCAGTACTTCCAGGGGCTGGAGTAGTTCCAGGGGCAGGAGTCGTTCCGGGAGCGGGAGTTGTTCCAGGCTCTGCAGTACTTCCAGGGGCGGGAGTAGTTCCAGGCTCTGCAGTACTTCCAGGGGTAGGAGTAGTTCCAGGCTCTGCAGTACTTTCAGGGGCTGGAGTAGTTCCAGGGGCAGGAGTCGTTCCGGGAGCGGGAGTTGTTCCAGGCTCTGCGGTACTTCCAGGAGCAGAAGTTGTTCCAGGTTCGGCGGTACTTCCAGGAGCAGAAGTCGTTCCAGGTTCGGCGGTACTACCCGGAGCGGGAGTAGTGACAGGCTCTGCGGTACTTCCAGGTTCGGCGGTACTACCAGGAGCAGAAGTCGTTTCAGGTTGGGCGGTACTACCAGGAGCAGAAGTCGTTCCAGGTTCGACGGTACTACCAGGAGCAGCCGTAGTTACAGGCTCTGCGGTAGCTGCGGTTGTCACCTCCGGAACGGATGTGCTCTCATCCTCGTTCTGTGGCGGAATGGTGGGATTCGCGATGTTGTCATCTTCGACGGGAACGATACCCTCGACGCGGACGTAAACGGTCTTGGCCTGAATCATCGGAGCCAGAATGGCCAACGCGACGAGGATCAGGGCGAATGCTTTGGAGCCCGATTTGCACATGGTGGTTTCTTTGTTTTTTCGTTATTTTCGGTTCTTGGTTCGACGGGGTAACTGGTTGGACAATCGGAGCGGCTCTTTTATAGTCGCAGGCGCCGAAAAAAAAGCACCAAGAACCAATCTTCCCGATTGCGTGCGATTAGCTGATAAGGACGAAACCTCCAATAAACAGGTAGTGCGTGAAGTGGTCTTTGGCCATTATCAGAGCCATACGAGAAGTGGTCAAAACTTCCAAAAGGTGTGACTAAGCGTTGAATAGATTTTGGGGTCACAGCAGATAGTTTTCGGGGTCACCCCATGTCCCTAGACAGCTCCATAGATCCCACTCCCCATGCTTATCCAATTGTTGGTTTAGTTTTAATCTGAAAACCGACTTTATCTGAACAAATCTTATATATATTTAAATGTAATGCAGTCTCGCAGAGATAAATAATTCCAGGTAGTGTCTCGCAGGTGAAATAAAAGCTTTATCTAGACCTACGACTAACCTCTTTTGCGTTGAAAAGTCTTCACACCTGCTCTTGAGCCTCTAATCTCTAAATAAGATCTCCTCTACCATATAAGATAATGTAAATAATATTCTGTTTCTTTGTTCTTATACTTTACAGCCCGATTACTTAAATAATTTGACGGACATTGAGCTCCGCCGATTGCTCACCCAGAATGGAGTACCAGTTTATGCCACAGGCGAAGACTCCCGAGAGGCCATGATTGAACAACTGAATTTCATATGGAATTCTCAGCTGGATAGGAAGATTCAATTGCAGATTATCAAGGCGAAGGATCCCGATAGGTTTCCAGATGAGAAGGACATAGATCCGTATCCAAAGATGTCACTTTTTAAGAGTGTTCCTGAACCCACTCCGCCAGTGGAGCAACGTCAACCCATCAACTGGTTAGGAGTCGTTTTTAAGATTAAAGACGGTATCGCTAACATGGATATTTCCAACTGGATTGTTGTGGCCTTTTTCACCTTTTTCATCGTTCTGGCCGGATTATACATTAAGCGGGTAGCCGAAGCCGAAAAGAATCCCATAGTCCGGCATCCGCCCAGATATACCATTTGCAAGACTCACTTGGATAGCAGCTGCATCTTCGAGGAAGGAGTCGCCGATGCCGTTGAAGTTGTCAAGGATATCTACCAGTTGCTGGAGGATCGAATTGTCGGCTTCCTCTGCGTGGACGAGAAGATTCAGCCTAACCTGGAGATCGCCGCTTATGAGGCTTCATCGAAATACTCTAAGAAAAATGACTTCCTATTGACTTTTTTCAATGCCAGATACCTGATTGCCAGGAATCCCGAATGGAATATCCAAATGATTGGCGATGGCCCCCATGGCACCCATCTTGAGCTCAAGAAGGCGCCCTCCTTGCCCTTTTCTTGCACGGCTCAAATCCTATTGAGCCAATTCTTCGTTTTCGTAGGCGCCTTGGGTGTGATTGTGTTTGTCATTTTGCTTGTACTCGGGATCAAGGATTACGAGGCAGGTCGCCGGCGCTTCGTCCAACGAAATGTCGATGAGATGGTCACCAAAATATTCAACGAGCTCATGCTCATGGAGGACATACTTCGAGAGCTCAATGTCGAGGCACTTTTTCACAAGCTGGTCCCGGAACGCCGGACTTTTGACTTTGAAGTATGGAACGCGGCCATCAAGGCTCTCAATGAAGACCCTCGCGTGCTCTTAAATGGTATAGGAAACGGGATCGTACATAGCCTATCATGGAACCCCAACGTGCTGAAGACCCTCTGGCAGAGACCCATCGTTGAAAATAATTGCGAAAATCCAAGCACCAATTGCCTGAAAGTTTCCAACTTCATAAACGTATCGGATGGACTGAATCGTGTAAACACCAAACGCTATATTGTCACAATAATTCAAGATAAACTAGGAGGAGAACCATGTCAGTTGAGTGAGGTCCACATTGATTGGGATATCGGCGATGTCTTCGTAAGATGCAGTAGCAAGATGGAGGCGGGAATGCTCTTCAACAATCTCCATGGCTGGTGGTTTGACCGCCGCTACTTAACCGTCGAGTTTATCGCTCAGGAGACATTCCTAAAGAGCTTCCCGCCCCGATATCCCATCTTTCGCTAGTCACCATGGTTTCTCCCCTATGTTTATCCTTTGTTTTCAAATATATTAATGGTTCAATTATAGAATTGTTTTTAAACGAAAGGGGACTACATGGGTTCACAATCATTCCGATTCCTGAAAGGACAGGCCAATATGGCCCACTGGGAGGCCTATATCTTGGTCAATTCTTATCCGATCCTTAAAAAGAATACCTTAATCGATTAGTAGATCGATTTCCTATCGATCTGCATCAAAATATGGAAGCTAACAATTTATTAGATTTTTTCTAAATTTTTCCAGGGGGTCCCCTTCGAAAAATGTGAAAAATGAAGAGGAGGGCCATTATTGCCCATTCTGGGGCCCATATCTTGGTCAATTCTCATCCGATTCCTGAAAGGAATACCTTAATCGATTGGTAGATCGATTTTCTATCAATCTGCATCAAATTATGGAAGGGACAAATTTTTTAGATTTTTTTTCAATTTTTCCAGGGGGCCCCCTTCGAAAAATGTGAAAAATGAAGATGAGGGCCATTATTGCTCATTCTGGGGCCCATATCTTGGTCAATTCTCATCCGATTCCTGAAAGGAATACCTTAATCAATTGGTAGATCGATTCTCTATCGATCTGCATCAAAATATGGGAGGGAAAAATTTTTTAGATTTTTTCTCAATTTTTCCAGGGGGTCCCCTTCGAAAAATGTGAAAAATGAAGATGAGGGCCATTATTGCTCATTCTGGGGCCCATATCTTGGTCAATTCTCATCCGATTCCTGAAAGGAATACCTTAATCAATTGGTAGATCGATTCTCTATCGATCTGCATCAAAATATGGGAGGGAAAAATTTTTTAGATTTTTTCTCAATTTTTCCAGGGGGTCCCCTTCGAAAAATGTGAAAAATGAAGAGGAGGGCCATTATTGCCCATTCTGGGGCCCATATCTTGGTCAATTCTCATCCGATTCTTGAAAGAAATACTTTAATCGATTGGTAGATCGATTCTCTATCGATCTGCGTCAAAATATGGGAGGGAAAAATTTTTTAGATTTTTTCTCAATTTTTCCAGGGGGTCCCCTTCGAAAAATGTGAAAAATGATGAGGAGGGCCATTATTGGCCATTCTGGGGCCCATATCTTGGTCAATTCTCATCCGATTCCTGAAAGGAATACCTTAATCGATTGTTAGATCGATTCTCTATCGATCTACATCAAAATATGGAAGGAACCAATTTTTTTGAATTTTTTTTCAAATTTTCCAGGGGGTCTTCGAAAATTGTGAAAAATGCTTGGGAGGGCCAATATTGCCCAGTGGGATGGCTATATCTCGGCCAATATCTATCCGATTTGGGACTCTCAATAGACTTGACCTTATCTTGGTCCATCTCGGATATCCCATAGTCTCTTAGTCATCATGATTCAATGATATAATTGCTTTTTTTAAATATTTATTTATACCACGAAGCATTAAAAGGATTACAAGTTAACAAAAAAAAAATTGGGATAATTTACTAGACTAGCGTCGTGACCAACATAGAGGGTGAGGGTTTTCAGATTTACTCCTCCGATTCGGGACTCTCAATGGACTCCCCCTTGGCCTTGTCCTTCTCGGCCTTGGCCTGTTGCTTGGCCTGCTCCTTGGCCGCCTTCTTGGCCGCCTTCTCCTCCAGTTTCTGCTGCTTCTTGGCCAGCTTCTCCTGCTGCTTCTGGGCCTTCAGGCGGAGCTTCTCCTCGGCCTTGTACTGCTTCAGTTCCTTCTTGATGGCCGACAGGTCGCTGATCTCGCTGGCCTCCTGGCCAGGCACAATCTGGGTCCAGTCATAGCGCCAGCATCCTCCAATCGCTAATTCAAATCTCTGGCCGACCGAACACCTCACTATGAACTTGTGGAATCCACCCTGCAAACTGGCCGTACAATAGTAGTAGTAAGTGTCGTCGTGTCCTGCGTAACGTCCCACACCCGGACACGTGAAAATGTCCTCCTGGCACTCGGAGATGTCGCGGATGCAGCGCTTCAGGATGGGCGAGAAGGCTGTCTGGAGCGGGCAGGTCTCCTCGATGTCAAGGAACTGTCGCAGAAACGGATTGTAGATGCATTTGTGGTAGCGGCTGCAGTCTCCGGCGACGGGGAATAGTCCAGCCGATTGGCAAACGAAAGGAGCTGGGGTGGGAGCCAAGGTCGGGACTACCTCGCTGGAGGTTTCCGGCTCTGAGGTGGTGGTTTCGGGCTCAGGAGCTCCGGTTGTGGTTTCGGGTTCGGGGGAAGAGGTCTCGGGAGCTGCGGTCGAGGCGGAAGTATCAGCCTCCGAGGCGGTGGTGCTCTCAGGATCCGCAGGAGCTGCGGTGGTGGTCTCTGGAGCATCAGAGGAGGTCTCTGGAGCGGCAGAAGAGGTCTCTGGAGCGTCAGAAGAGCTCTCTTCCGGGGCACTGGTGGTCTCATCATCTCCAGAGCCATTGGTGGTATCCTCTTGATCCCCCGAGCCACTACCCTCGCTACCCTCCGTGGTTAATTCTTCGGGGATGGTCGTCAATCCGTCATCTGTGGTTTCCTCTTCCGGCTGAACTGTGCTCTCCCGAGCACCAGACGCCTCCACAGCGTCGATAGCTAGCAGGACATCCAGCAGGGGTTCCGCCTGGCCTAGAGCCTGGCCAGAGCCATCGCCGCTGAGGGCCAGAATGCCGCAGGACTTGGTCAGCAACTGTAAGTTAGCCAGGGTCAGATGTCGGCCAAAACGGCAATCCTCGAGCGACTTACCAAAGCGGCGCAGAGCACCAGGATGGCGGTGAACTTGGAGATTCGGGAGCTCGTCATTTTGCGAACTGTAAAGGTGGTTGTTGTTGTGAGGCTTTCTGTGCTTTCTGTGCTTCCTGTTGTGTGGTTTCTCGTCATCGTCTAGCCACTGGCTAACGTCGTCTTGGTCGATCGTTGTATGAGCTGACTATCCGCAAGTTCCTCTATTATATAGCCCGATCTCTTATCTATATATGGTTCTGTTTTCTACAGCTATACCCCCTGACGTCTTTAGTTTTCGGTTGCAAAATACAGTTGTAAACCAGCCCATAAAGGAGGAAAGGCCATCAGTAGCACCCTGGAACTCGCGCCTCGCACCTCCCGCGGATGTGAAACGGAAGTGTGTAAAGATAAAATCCACATCCAGATAAATCACATTCCCCGGTAACATCAAATGTTTACTTGGCCAATATGCTATTTTTTTTTTATTTCAATCTTTGGCAAAAACAAAAATAAATGACGCATCCCACAACGTGACTTGCGAGTTCCTCAAAAGAAGTCTCAAAAAAGAAAGAAGAATAGTATTCAATAATTTCCAAGCCTTTATTGATGCTTGGATTATTAAACAAAGGATAAAATAATGAGAAAAATAAATCAAAAATAAGGAACAAAAAACAGATTTTAATTGATAAAAAGAAGTGACGATTAAGGTATTTCCGAAAATCCAAAGTTTTTCAGTTCACTTTCAATAAAATACAAATTCTAATAAATATAATAAAATAATAATATAATAAAATAAAAAAAAAGAAAATAAGACAGCAACTGAGCTCTTCAGCTATTCTTCTGGAAATGATTTTAAAACAGAACTTCCCTAGGAAAGTCTCTTTATAGAGCCTACTAAGTAGGGGTTTCAATTTTGATTATCGATAGATCCATCGATTTCCATCGATTAAGTAATCGCTTCAAGGCCTACTAAATGGTTTAAATTATAAAAAAATATTAACTTAACCTTGACCAAGAACCTATAAACCTATAAACCTAAAAAGACCCTACATTAAGTTTTAATATTGGTTTTAAATATTTTATATAAATGACTCATAAAATATCACCTAAAAAATATCATATAAGCTTTTATGAGTTCCAAGAAAGCTTCTAGACTTATTTAAAATCTAGCAAGAGTCTCTAGTTTTTAGTTTTTTATAACAAATTATAAGAAATTCCTGAGACTGAGACTTCTGGTTATATTCGTTTATGACTTTTTAATCCACATTTCCAGGCCTTTGCCTGAAAAGACAGAAAAGACAGAAAAGCAGAAAAAGCCAAAAAGCAAAGACAAACTCTGCTTTACATATCTGACGTTAATCTGTCGGATATCTCACCGACTCGGCTATCTCACAGATACTGCCCCAGAGAACGATGTGAGTGAAGGGGACTCTGGGGACTCTGGGGACTCTGGGTGGTATCTCTCTGGTGGATGTCGGTGTATCTGCTATATCTACTATATCTGTTTGATAAGAGCCTGATTTTTATCAGTATCCCCCCTCAGACGTGTGTTGTTGTGTCGCTTTTGGGTTTGGCTTTTCGCTTTTAGCTGGTTTGGCGATGATGAATGCCAAAGGCTAGACATAACACAAAAAAAATCCATCGCAACGGCAACGAATCTCCGCAAAGCGTCAAGATCTATAATCGAAATCTGGAGAAGGGCTATCAGAAGACAAACCAGGCAGCCATGGCAGCTCCTGGTGGTGGAGGGGGAGCTAACATGGGCGTGGCAGCTCCTCCAACCGTCAGAAGACCCACAGCCCGAGCCACCGCCGGAATCCAGCGACGCCGGGTGGTCAAGAAACACATCCAACAAAAGTATATGCTCTGCGGTTTTGCCATTCACGTAAATATCAAAGATCTATATAATCTATATCTATGAGATATATGTATATCTCTTCTGATTCTTATAGGCCTTCCTGGCCACTCCCGCCTACTTGTACGGCAATGTGGTCGAGTCCGACAAGGACCTGGTGTTGCGGATATGGCCCGCCATCGTCTACCAGGCCACTGGGGAGCTGTGCCGTTCCATCATGGAGCACCTAGACACCGAGTATAGTGGCAGATCCAGGGAGACCACCCAGTACCGTCGGGTCTTCCTCCTGGCCACCTTGATCGCCTGTGTCTCCCTGATGGCCAGTGGGATTCTCTTCTCCTCCGCCTGGATTGTGGTCACCACTACCACCCAGGTGGTGGCCATTGTTTTCTATGGATTCTTTGCAGGTTTGCGATGAATATCCCTTTTAAACCCACCTCACAAGATTTCTTCCATCTCCTCATCAGGCATCGGCTCCAGTCTCTTCCTGTGGAAAACCCATGTCATCCTGGAGGCTGTACGTCCGCGGGAGGACAAATACGTTCGGAAAACCATCCACCTGTGCGGCGAGGCCTTCTGCCAGCTCTTCCTCTCGTTCGTCTTCACCAGCCTGAGAACTCTCTACGGAACAGCCCAGTCCATAGTGCTGATGTCCGCCTTGCTGGTCAACCTGATACCATTGAGTCTGATCATCACCAAGCACCGGGAGGATGCCTTCACCACGAAGAGGATATCGGTGATTAAGGCGGAGACAGGATTTGCGGCGCTGCCTTTGAGAGCGGCTCTGGCGGATCAGCTGGACGGACTGGAGACGCATTCGTGGCGTAATCCGGGCACGGAGATGACCACCATGACGACGTCGCCTCCAGGAGCTGCTCTGGCCGCCGCCGTTGTGGACACTCACAGCACCTACCTCCTGGCCACCGACGAGGCCTATGTCACCTACGTGAATCCCAATGGGGTGGAGATCATGGAGATCATACCGGAGGAGGATGAAACCGTTTCCATGATGCGTTCCAGCAATGCCACCATTGATAACTATGCCATGTCAGCATCGCAGATGTCACACAAGTCCCTGTCCAATGGCAGGTTGTATCCTTTGCCTCCAGTCAGTTCCCCAGCAGCGGGACTTCTCACTGGAACGGGAACAGGGAACTCCTCGCCGCTACCTTCCGATTATGTTAAACTGGTAAGGAACTGCAAATCCTTATCATGAAATTTTTGAGAGCTTCCCGCTTACTGTCTTCCAAAGCGACGCTTTCGACGCATGTCCCGTGCCGTGACCTCTCACCTTTGGTGGAATCTGCTGGACAAGATTGCCATGCCCCTGCAGCAGGCCCTGTTGGTGCCCCAATTGTATGCCACCACCCTGCTCCTCTCGGCGGACATCTTCAGCTATGTGATGTGCCTCACAGTCCTGCCGGGCCTGGCAGTTAGTCATCATGCCCTGAAAAACGCGGAGATACCCTTCCTGTTCTCCCTGCTGGCCTTTCCCTGGATGTGCTTCTCCCTGATGACCCCGCGATTCGGAACGAGTCTCTATAAAAGGAAGCTCCAGTGGCACACTTTGGGAAGCCTGTGCAAGTGCATGGCATTGATTTGTGAGTAAAAATCAAGAAAAATCATGAGGAGGAGGACTTTGTTTTATAGTTTTTCTATAAATTAAGCCTCTATAACCCTAGAACTTCCCCTTCATTCCTAATCTCTTTAATTAATCTCCAATCCTTCCCTTAGTCATCAGCTTTAGCACCTCTAAGCTGCTGCTCAGTGTCTCGGCGGTTCTGTTGGGCTTCGGCCAAGTGGTGACCGCCTTCCTCCAGGAGCTCGTTTTCCAAATGGGCATGACCAGGGCCAACTGGACCGCCATCCGGCGACCCGTTCACTTCACCAACGGCCTCCTGGTGCTCCTGTGGGGCGCCATGGCCCACTGGGTGGTGGAGAGGTACTCGTTCCAGGCCACCGTGGGACTGGCCGGCGGCATCTATGGACTGAGCCTACTGCTCTGGAACTTTCTCTTCTTCTGCTGCCAGAGCAAGGACTAAGGACTAAGGCTGCTGCAAGGACATTCTAAGGATTGCTGTTCTAGTTGATGTGTGTATGTATTTTTGTCCAGTGATATTAATAAATAAAACATAAACTATAGGTGTCAAACAATATTCTTTAAACAATTTTCATAGTTTTGTTATTTTTAAGGGATTTTAAATTAATTAAATATTCATGGACATTAATTTTATATTTTGGAATAGAACGCTTGGCGCCATCTATGAGTCACAATTTCTTATAATACTTTTCAGAGTCAGTTCAAAATTTAAATTAAAGCAAGTGGATTGTTTTTTTTATAAAACTAGGGATTGTAAGTTATTTAATATTTTTTAAATTATTAGTTTTAGTAATTTATTGACATTTTATGTTAAAAAAAACTCACTTATATATGATATATAGAAAAAAAGTCTGAGAGATGCAACTTGACTTTTATTTGGAAGATTAAATAAAAAAAAAACAGTGAACCTGAATTACAAGAGCAGATATAACATATTAATACGTAAAATTAGTAAATAAATAATTAATATTTAATTGCCAGATGGCAAAAAGACGAAGAAGTGGCATCGCTGTGGTCCTTTTCGCGCAACCAGCAAACGGTCACACTGACCCCATAGCACGCCAAAAGAAAATGAAAATTCTTTCGATTTAGTTAATTTAACGTTAAACCATCAGTGCTAGTGATACGGGGTAACCCCTTCGCCCCAATTTACTTTAAAAAGAGCAACAGGAAACGGTAAGTGACAAAGCCAGAATCCCAAATTCAAATAATTTAAAAACCGGGCGACATTTTTGCGGGCCGCCGAGAAAAGCGGGAAGCCTACGCCGGCTTTTTGCGCAGACACATTCGTAGTATTAGTAGTTGCATGCAGTCTGGAGTATATGACGCGATTACATTTGGCGCTTTAATCGCTTTTGGCATTGCAGAGCATTTCGCGGAATCCGAAAATCCAACACGCATGTCGCTGACTCCTCCCGATGGCTTTGTCGGGCTCATAGAACTCAATGGCTCCAGTGGATCAGGTATTGTTTCGTCACTATACCAGAATCCCTATACCCATCGTGTAGCCGAACCGGCGGTGACCCAACTGGACCGATCATGTCCGCCATCGTCCCAGTCCCTGTACGTGTCCAGCGACGACGATTGCTACATTTATGAGGATGAGGATCTGATACAGCAACAGCAGCAGAAACAGCAACAGCAACAGCACCATCACCAGATAGAGCAACACCAGGAGCAGCAGTTTCTATATCAGAACCAGAACCAGGTACAGCCAGAAAATGAATTCTATTACCAGGTTCCACAGGATCAGCCAATACAACCGAGCCAGTACTACAATCCGACGGTAGATCAGTGCCAGGCCACAACTTACCCAGCCAGTACTTACCCGGACGAGGAATCAACACAGGAGTATCCCGAAACATCGATCCAGGAGCCGAATAACCCGCCAGAGGTGGCCACCCTGACACCGCCAGAGTCGCAGATAGAACCGGAAAACGAAATCCAAGCCCCCAGCGAATACAAAACTGAAGAAAAATTCGAGTACTATGCCAAGAAGATCATCCAGACGGAGCACAACATATCGCAGCTAAAGTTTGAGCCGTGCGAGAGGCCGGAGATCAGTCCGTCGCTGCTGGAACGCCTGGCCAGCTGCGTGGAGCGCATCCTTAAGCTGATCCGGGAAATCACCAAGGAACTAGTAGCCGTTCCATGTCGTACTGATGCCCTAGAGCTGGTACAAGAGGCTCTGCTACTGCGCCAGAAGTTGGTCGAGGCTTGGACCTACCTGCTGGAAAACGAAAGTGAGAAGAACGTTCCGCTTCAGAATCTGATTGTGGACGTCTACCTGGGACTGAGTGCCGCCTTTAAACTGATCAACCTTGGCGCGAATAGCGCGAACAAGCAGCTGAAGCAGACGACACCCGAACTGAAGGACCATCTAGCCGATTCAATGGGATTTGACTTGTTGAATCGCATTCGTGACATCTTAACCGGCTGGCACAGGCCCAATGAGTCAGCGCCTGTTTCCAGTCCGGAGGAAGCTGTGGGCTGTGGAACGAATTGTTTTGTGGCAGCCCGAGAGGATAATAACCAGCAGGATCTCCTGCCAAACAGCTCGGCCAGGAAGAGAAGGTGGGTGTACAAACACTTTTTATTTTGATTTTTTTTTTTAAGATTTATCTTGCCTTTTTTTTTTTACCTCAACCTGTACCGAAGATAATCTTTTTCTTTCTAAAATATAAAGTATCCTCTATCAATTGTATAGACATCCGGACAACGATCCGCGTTTGATCAAGTACAAAAAGGTGGACAATTCGTTTCCACGTTTCATTACGAATGAAGCTGCCGAGGATTACGCACCGACCAGGTTAATGTCAGACCGGGAACGGGAACGTGAACGTGAAGGAGAGCGTGATCGGGAGCGTGACCGAGACCGGGAACGGGAGGCGATGGCCCAGCGACAAAACGCCAAGCGGATGTCGATCTTCGATTCGCCACAGGTCGTCCAGTATCGAGTACGCTTTCACGGACACAGTCCCGTCGATTTATCCGACGAAGATGACGACGAGCTGCTGCACTTGCCGCCCTTTGGCCACATCAGCAGCAGCCCCAATCCCGTGGCCGCAGCACTAACGGCATCGAGTTCCTCCTCGCGCCCGTTACAGGCGCCATCCCTGATGTCTCCCATGCTCTACTCTGAGGCGGTGCGCCTGGGCCAGAATGGCTTCGGGGATCCACGCACAAACGGACACGGCGAGGACTCGGTGCTAACCCAAGAGGAGCAGCGCTCAGAGCGCGAACAATACCTCAGTCTGATACGCAACCTTTGCTATGACAAGTCCGCGGCTCGGCCCAACCCACCAGCGGTGTCGCGAGGCCCCACCTGGAGCTCCCAACTGGGTGGCAACAAGCAGCCGCGTCCGCTGTCCAGCGAGCGGTCCCTGATCGACGAGCGGCCCAAGACCTACGAGCGCCCCCAGGCCCAGGGGCCACCCCAGACGGAAATCTACAACGACAGCTTCTCCAACTATGTCCGCATCCTGGGGCAGGCCTACGAGCATAAGAAAGTAACACAGCCTCCAGAGGCGCCGCCGCCCTTGTCCTACAACAGCCACCACGTCAACAAAGCCACCAGCCATGCCTCCACCGTATCCAACAGCGAAGCCTCCAACAGCTCCACTCGCTCAGAGGCCCAGTCCGTGGTCGTCATCGGTATCGGCGACAGCAGCAGCGAGGACATTAGCGACCCCGTGGAGCCCATCCTGGAGTCGGATGGCAAAGCGGCGCCCCCTGACCTGAACAACTCGCTAAACAACTCACTGACCATGCGATTCAACAACTGCCAGTTCTTCCAGGACGGCTATGCCGAGAAGTTCCGCGAGAAGACAGAGCGCCAGCGCAAAGAGATCGAATACAAGCGTCAGCTGGCCCTCGTAGAGTAAGTATTATCAAGACTTTAATAGGTAAACCCCTTGTTGCAATCGATAACTTACATTTCCAACGATTGGAGACAGTTTTCCAAACTTTCTACTTGATCAAGTTAGCCTTGACAATTCCTGTCAACCAAAATTCCTACGACCCGATGTCGTTCAGACTTTATTTCATTCCACATCCAACTCTCGAGTCGCAAACATCTAACTTTTAGCTCAATCGTATCTCACATATACACAGTTTTTTTTTTTTCAAATTAAAAGTCTTTTAGTGTTTTTTTGGTTTTAACTTCATCATTTACATAAATTCTTTGTCAAAATTCAAGTTTTAGTTTTTCGATTTTAACGTTTTGTTCTTGATAGGGCCGAGAAGTTGCGCGAGGATCGTCGCGCCTACGAGTTGGGATTACGAGGCAACATCTTCCGCTACAAGCTGATTCACAAGCCGATCTTTGTCATCGGGGCGGTCGATAAGTCTGAGGAGAGCAAGGAGTCTGTATTTGTGCCAATCACGGACGAAAGATTGGCCAGATACAATGACCTCATGCAGGGTGCTCCTCAGCAGGTTAGTTACCATCTATAAAGATCTATTGGAACTATTAACTATCTGTTTCCTCTGTCCGGACAGGTCCTTATGTCAAAGTTCAATATGAACATCCACCGCAGTGATATCCGTACCCTTCTTGGTGGGAAGTGGCTCAACGACGAGGTCATCAACTTCTACATGAACCTACTAACCGAGCGCTCCGAGCGACGATCTGGTCAGTTGCCCAGCGTCTATGCCATGAACACGTTCTTTGTTCCTCGTTTGCTGCAGAACGGACATGCCGGCGTGAAGCGCTGGACCCGCAAGGTCGATCTATTCTCGAAGGACATCATACCGGTGCCGGTGCACTGCAACGGAGTGCATTGGTGCATGGCCATCATTCATATGCGGGATCGCACCATCCGCTACTACGATTCCATGGGCAAACCCAATCAGCCAGTACTCGACGCCCTGGAGGCCTATCTGCAGTCCGAGTCGCTCGACAAGCGCAAGCAGCCCTTCGACACCAGTGGCTTCCGCATCGAGAGTATGCCGAATGTGCCCCAGCAGACCAATGGCAGCGATTGCGGCGTCTTCAGTTGCATGTTCGCCGAGTATATATCGCGCGACCAGCCGCTCACCTTCTCCCAGGAACACATGGACTACTTCCGCAAGAAGATGGTCCTCGAGATCTGTGGCGGCGAACTGTGGTTGTAAAGATAGACAGAGCAGAGCCCCCTTGCTATTTGAAACGTTGGCGCGCTTGTCCAGACAGAATAATTTATTTTTAATAGTTTAAACGTAATCATAATCTTTCCAGGCTAGCGCTATGAGATCGTAAAATACTCCACATCGAATCCGATCGGCGGCGGGTCAATTTTAAAACTAAGACTTCTGCAAATGTATTAAATATTTGAAACCATCTAAAGATCAGAGCCTGAACCCACGCCCAGGATTAACATACGATATATACGATATAGAGATATATATTTATTTAAAAACTATAACAAACTCTGGACATTTGTGGTACAAACTGCGGCACTTCGAACCCCGTCGAATACCGATGCTGCAACAAAACAATTAATGAGAACAAAAGCACGAGAAAGCAAATGTAACTTATGTAACAGAGAGTAACTAGTTTTATAAATAAAGCGCTGTCCATAAAACCCAACTAGATGTAATTTCGATTATTTCCTTTGTTTCGTTTGGCGATTTTCGTTTTTCCCTGCCAAACCAGAATAAGTCTATAAATAAAAGCTTAAGCATGCAGAACTGTAAATTCAAAATTTATATGAATCAATGTTTATTTTCTGAATCTCTTGATTCGTTTAGAAAAACATAATATATACTACATACCTTGTACATTTTGTTTAAGTCAAAGAAGTTAAGATGTATTTTTTTTATTTTTATATTTTTGATTTAGTTGTTAATTTATTTAACATTACACTATCTTGGTTTATATTTTCTTTTTTATATACATATACATATATATATATATATATAATAATAAATTTAATTGCATTCATTAATAGAAACCTTTTTTGATTTTAAGTTATTTTCATTTTCAGGGGCAAGATCCTGGGTATTCGTAAGTTATTTATGTAGATATAATCGTCTGTGTAATATTCTAAATAATTAAATAAACTCTTTAATATTAAATAATGTATTTTTTAACATTTACAAATAAAAATATCCTGTAAAGCTCTTTTGAATGTCCCGCTTTCTCTCACTGTGGTGGCCATATTGGCTGGGCTAACGGTACAGGGCCGCCAGTGTGACCCCAAAGCGCCAGTGTGGCCATCGCCTGGTGGCGTGCTTGGAGAAAATTAAGGAGAAAGCGAATAGAATCCAGCGCCAGCGCCAGCGGAGATGCGGAATGCGGAAAATTCGCCATCAGAGCTGTAAATCAGTTGCAAGAGAGGCGCGAGCGCGGTCAGAACTCGGCGACGGCAGCGTGGGGCATGCAAATTATGCCAAATAGCCAAATCGAGAGGCAAACGCAAACGAGCAGCGCCGACCAGAGACCACAAAATGCAGCGAAGCACCGGAACGGGGACGCCAGATAGCGGGAAGGGTACGACAGATGCGGCAGAGGCAGCAGCAACGGCGTCCAGCGGGAGCTCCACCGCCATGGATGCCGGAGGCGGAGAGCTGGGAATCGCCGGAGGAGGAGGCCGTGGTAGCGGTAGCCAGAGCGAGAGCGGGACCATCATCGAGAGTGGATCTGCTGATCCATTAACGGTACTGTTGCCCCTGGAAACAAATATTTATTTACTTACCGTTACGTTTGTTTTATGTTCCTTTCTTTTCTTTCTTTCTGGTATTTATGGTTTGTTTGGCCAGCCTGGCCAAAAAATTATATAACATTAAAGGCAAATGGTAGTCCAGCCCCCTGGAGCACCCCCTGGAGCACCTTCCCCCTCCCTCTCTGCTATCAGTGGGTGTGGGTGTGGGTGTGTGCGTGGGCTCCTCGGTTCGTTTCATTTTGTTGTAATTTTCCGCAGCCACCGCGCATGCCACCCCCCCCGCCCAGCGGCCTTTGGATCCATCTCCATCCCCCAAACATTCGAGGGGGGGAATCGCCTTAAAAGGTTCCCAAAAAAAATACGTCATTTTCTGGTGGTATCACTTAAGTTTCCTTACCATTAAATTTGTTCTTAATTTTCTATAAAAATCATTGAATTTCGTTCAAAACATTGAATTTCTCTTTAAGAAAAGAGGTTTTTAACTATTAAACTCTTAAGTTTCTTATAAAAGATCTAAATTTCTAGAGAACCCTTGATTTTATAAACTCTATTTTTATTATATACTCTTTCTATATAAACCCTTCTTCAGCTAAATAGATTTCATAGATTTTGATACCAACTTTCTTGGCCAAAAAATATTGCCTAAAAGCTGCCAAAAAATCGATTTCTTGACCCGGAAAACGCGATTCCCCTCCGGAATTACCAACGCGACCCCTTAGTTAGAGTGTCTAATTTATGTTATGCTTGGCCTTTGTTTGTTTGGTGCTTGCTTTAATCATTCATTGGTGTGTTTTTTTGGCCATTTGGCCAAAATGTCCCTGCCGGGCTTTTCCATCCTCTCTCGCTTGCTGTCGTCACTCTAGCTGTCTCTTTCTTTGTTTACCGTGCGTGTCCTGATTCCTGATTTAATCGCAACGCATTCAATATCATTCTTTTGGGTTAATTAATTTTCACCAGCTGCCCCATCATCATCATCATGGTCATCATCATCGTCTAGATGACGTCAGGAGGAGCTCATCTATTTTTGGGCCTTAATCCTTTGCTAGGATAAGTGTCGCTGAGAGATAGAGAGCGACACAGCGAGAGCAGGCGAGAGAGAGAAAGGGGGTCAGAGCTAAGGCATGGCCTTGCCACCCCCACAATCCACCCAGGACTCAAGGACTTGTTTATTTATAACTCCGGCTTCATCCAATTCGGGATGCCATTAGTCAGTCACCCGCTTGGCTATATATTTATTTATTCATTAGATGTATATAAAGTATATATATAAGAGGTGTTCTATATATATATATATACAATATATAGATATCCGCATAGTTTCCGCCATTACGCCTCATTGTTTGCCTTTTGTTTATTGATTTATTCTTTTCCGTTTTCTTACCTTTATTTTTAGCGCTTTTTCGTTGTTGTGCATTAAAAACTACATATAACCCAATATCGAGCCCAGGTAAGGTCCATTAAGTCATCATTCTAGATGGGTAGAGGGGCGGGGGGTTAATATCTGAACCGGAAATGGCAGCGGAAACTGAAAAGGAAGCGGAAACGGAAGAGCTCTAAACGAATTTCAAGTTGGGCAACCGGAAATGGCCCTAAACAGATTTCAAACAAAAATATTTATAATATCTTTTACTATTAATTCCTCTTTTCGAGTGAAACCTTTTTCTAATAATGAAATTTTCTTACAGACGAGCACAACGATTAGCTGCAAGCAGCAGCCAAAGGATCTGAATGATCCACAGGATCTGCAGCCACAGCCCAAGGAGGAGGCAGTGGCCATCCATTACCTGGCCAGCTTCCACAGGATCTGCGTGGTCACCGCTCTACTGCCCCTGGTGACGCTCTTCACGTGCTTCGTGACCGCCTACGCCTTCCAGTACGACGACGTACACGAGACACATTGCCGCGTGAGTTAATGACCCGGGACTAGGTTGGGGAATGAGTCCCCAACCCGACACAGGGTGTGTTCATGGCTAACTGCTCCAATCCCAGTTAATCCCAGGGCTAGCAAATCACTGTCATCCCTCCTAGGGGGTTGTCTCACACGCAAATCCACTTTTTTAAACGACTTTGTCACACTCGGCTTTGGAAACGAATTGGAGAGGTTAATAGTGAATGAAATAATTAAGGCATTATAGAGTTGAAGGGGTTAGCCTGTTACAGAGATACATATTTAGGAAAGAACTCACTATCCTTTAAAGAAAACTTCCCCAAAGTTGTCTATTGTACTTTCCACTATTTTATATAATTTATTCTTGTTTTTTTTACCATCAGGTCTACAACATAATACCTTCGATAAGTGCAATTACTGGCGTCAGTCCGCAGCGCTATTTCTGGCGCTTCAGCATTGCTCTCCACATAGGACCGCGCATCCCCATCGCCTTCGTCTACAAGAACTACTACCGCTCCCAGCTGCGTAGGCTGGCCCCTGCCCAGGTCTCCCAGACGAGCCTGCTGATCACGCTCATCCTGGTGCTCAACTGCATCGAGATAGCTGCCCTGGGAGGAGTCACCTATATATCGAATCGAGAGAATTATCGTAATATATATATTTAAAGCTTAACTTTTATATAGATTAAAATATATATTGTTTTATAGCCGTTCATGAGCGCATTTTCATCACGTTCATGGTCTGTTCGCTGTGCTACATGCTGGCCACCATCAAGCTGAACGGAATCCTCCACTCTGGGCAGGATCTGAGCAAACAGCAACGCCTGTCCATCAAGTGGAAGAAGATCCTCTTTGTTGTCTCCATTCTGAGCACCATTGGGCTGCTGGTGTTCTTTGCCAAACACCGATTCTACTGTCACGATTTGGGTAATCTTTCTGAATATTGTTAACGATATTCCTCTTAAAGATTGGAAGAATCTTAGTTACTATTTGAATTAGTTAGTAATCAATCCTTTTTAATCATTTTCAGCCTTCAGTTGGTTCGCGTTCTTCGAGTACTTGATCGCCATTGCCAACATGCTGTTCCACTTCACCATTATCTGGGACTTCCCCTCGCAGTTCATGCTGATTGTTCAAGGACCTCGCGATAATCTCTCCCAGTACTTGAGCAATAGGCCGAAGGTGGACTAGAATGGCTCGCCCGCCAACCACCCACCTGGACGTAATTTTTCTCAGTGTACAATGAGTGTGTGTGTGTGTTTTTTTTTGTAATCTTAACTTTCCATACGAAACGTACAACTAACGAACTTCTTTAAATTTAAAACTAAGCGCTTCCACACCCAACTAAACAAAACAAACGAATCTTTATACGTTTTCTTCTTCGATTCTCCCAATCATCCACTGATACACTGACAAGAAAAAAGAAAGAAACCGAAGCTAGAAACCGAAACCAAAATGTTCCATAGTTCCAAAAATTATATTAATTATTACAAAATATACAGGCATGTACTATATGCAATGAATATGTCAATGTAGAAGGCATACGGTTCTATGTACACATTCTAAATAAATGAAATAAGTTAACTAAACATTAAGTGCACCCACAAAATTCAAGAATATATGAGAAATATTATATGAATGCCTAATTGGATCGCAGCTCGCCAAAGATCTCAAGTCAATTTTGAAATTTCGAATTCCGGAAAAACCAAAACTGGAAACTGAAAACTGAAAACGAAGAGCGTTTCATTTGTTTGGCACTTCAAATAATTGAAACAGAAAAGAAACAGTAAATAGAAATCGTATTACTTACCACTTAGTACATATCGTTTATACAAGAAGAAAATAGAATGTTTGCGGGGATTAAGTCGGGGTCGGGTCCTATTGGCCCGATTCCCAATCCCAGATACACTGTAAACAAAATCCAGACAATAGAAATTAAGCTGCGACATCGAGGGCAACGAAAAAACAATAGTAGTGGCACATGGATTGAAGGTTTAGTGATGGGAATAGCTAAATTATATAATTTCTAACTTGAAAACTTATTTTTTTTTAACTCTATATAATATATTTCTATAATATTATTATATTATTTATATTTCTTGAATCTCAAAATACTACTTTTACCAATTAATTATTGTTTAATGTATAATTTATATAGATTTTTGGGTTTTTAAAGCCCATCACTTCTCCTTGAAGATCGGCAAATCAAGATGGAACACAGACTATACCAAATTGTAGTAAATAAAAAATTGTTCTTAGCCAACTTTAATAGTAAAATTGAAAACAAATTATGAATAAAAACTGATAAATAAGAAAATACAGTATGCGGGTGCGAAGCAACATTTTCCATTTTTTAGGCTTTCGTTGTAGGAGCACTATATAAAATAAAATATATATATATATATATATATATATATATATAGTTAACCGAATTGTAAAACCAGATTAGGATCTATATATTTTACAGTATACACTAAACAGTGAACAGTGAACAGTAAACAGTATCGGGTATAGATATTTTTTTCAAGAAAGAGTTCAAAAAAATATTACAACTTTGTACTATACACGAAAGCGGAAGTCAAGAAGTTTTATTCCATAAGTAATACCATACATAAATCGCTACCATTATTATTATTATAATTATGATTATATATTGCGAGAGATCGTAACATTCTGAAGATCCCCTACTTGAAACAAATTGTAGCTAAACGAATGAAACAATTGTTAAATTTCACACGAAAATGTATTACTTACCTGAGCGTTATATATATATGTATTTATAGAGACATATGTTATGCAATAGTTGAGTTGCCAGCTTGCACTTGCGATCAAGCAAATATATATGATATCTCCCTGCTTCCATTCCATTAACCTTCCCCATCTCGCTCTGTTCCATATAGTTTGTCTCACTCGATCAGTTCCTTTACACTTTCTTTCCAATTACAAAATGTGCCTCTCTCTCTCTTTCGCTCCTTTAAGATATGTCTGTACTTCCAGAATAACGCTCTATATATTTAATACAAGGCCGATCTATATACTCCTACGATATCACCTCTCAACGGCTCACCGGCTATTTTCGAATTCATTTTATATGGCAGCGGCTTCTGGAATACAATATATTATGTAATTGTAGGTACTGGTACTGGTCAGTCACTTTTTAAAATGCAACTTTTTACCTTTTTGCATAACTTTTTAGGCGACACAACGTAAGAGAATTAATGCAAACAAAACAAGAATTAATAAATTAACTATGAAAATGAAAAATATGTAAACTTTGTAGCTTCCTAATTTGAATAAAGATTAATAACAAACAAAACCAAAACCCCTCCAAATACCATAATTGTATCTTTTGTTCAGATTTAATTCTGGAAGCACTCAATTAGATAGTTTTGCTTTTTTTTTTAATCATATAATTTGTAAATTATTTACACATTTCGTTTACTTTTTTGTAGCGCATTACACATAAGTGAGGGGTGTTGGGTGTTAATGGTTTTTTGTTTGCCTTTTGTTTTTTGTTTGGGAAAAACATTCCGTGTAGGACATATAATACTTGCACATATATACAAACATATGCTGGGTCAATAGTCAAAGGTCAAGGTTGGCATTTTTTGTTCGCAGGTATTTCTGATTAGTCATCGAGGTAAAAAACCAATTTTACGATTTAATAACCCACAAAATTGAGCTTGTTTGGGATCGTTATATCGTATATATATGAATATATATGTACAGCTATTATATGCATTCGAAGGCGAGGAGGGAGGTGATGGCTAGGTGGTTGGGTGGTTGGGTGGTTAGGTGGCTGGGTGGCTGGGGGAATGGTGTTAGCGTTTTGGCTTACAAGTATAATTCAGTACGAGTCTAAAAGCTACGGCCGATGTGTTTCTGTGTGTTGGTTTGCTTAATTTAAACACCCGAACTAAGGTGCGTATGTGTGTGAGTGTGAGAGTCTGTCTGTCCTTAGGGCTACGTGCTGCTGCTGCTGCTGCTGCTCCTCCAAACCAATCCAATCTAGATCCAATCTTAGTCCGGCAAATCAATGCTCACGAATGGCACCACCGGCTTGAGGATATCGTTCTTGGCAGCCTTCTTGCTCTTCTTGTCGTGCTTCCCGAATTCGTGCAACTGCTCGCTGCCGGTGCCGCTGCCAGCCCCCGTGCTCGTGGACGACGAGGTGGCATCCAAAGGCACTGACTGCCCGGCATTGCCGCTGTGCGTCTCCGCGTGATAGCTAATGTTGCCGTATTCCTGCAAGAAGGGCATGGCCGAGAGTAGGAACTGGCTGAAGGACTTTCGAATGCCAAACCACCACATATTGCCACCCTTAGCCGTAGAGCTGAGAATGATTAAGGCCAGGATGGAGACGAGCAGCGGCGAGAAGACCACAATATACGGGAATTTAAGCTCGCCATCCAGCTTGTCGCAGATTACCACCTAGTTTGCAACGGAAATTACATTATTGCACAATTATTACTGCCGAAAAGACTCACCTGAAAGCACAGCAAAGGAAGGACCGTGCATATGTTTCCAACGGCCGCATTGAGAGCCGCCTTCTTCTGCTGCAAGGACACCTCCGGCGTGCGCATCATGATGCCGCAGAATATGATATTGTAGAGAACGCTGACCAGGCTCAGGCAAATCACAATCCACATGGGCACAAACACCACGTCCCAGTTCCAGTACACGAACTTGTCCAGCTTCAGCGGCAGTGAGACGAACTGCAGGGCATTCACAGCCAGGAACAGCTCCAGTTCAAAGGAACGATCATGCTTCACGGCCCACACACAGGCACCCACACTCACCACCGACCCGAAGATCAGCGGTATGAACACCAGCACCCAGAGGTGCCTGTCCGAGGTCAGTTTATCGCAGGCCAGCAGCTCGAACATCAGCAGTATGAGGTGCAGGGCCAGGGAAATGAGCATGGCCTTGAACTGAGTGTAGGCATCGCCCTCGAGCCGGTAGTGGGGGTAGCGACACCACACAATGGCCCCCACAATGGCACCCAGTATGGCGGTGCACTTCCATATCCAGAGTGGCGTGAAAATCGCCCAATAGGGCCAGTCTGTGGACGGGGTATAAAAGGGAATTCGATTAGGTAACGCCACCAGGGAGTGTCAGCAGTGTCTACGCACCAATAAAGTTATCCAGCCGCAGAGCAAAGAGCGTCACAAAGGTAAACAGGCTGCAGTGGACAATGAATTTGCTGCAACAAAAACCAGGACATAAGAAACCGGTTAGGAATATATAACCATTTCAGTTACCAGGGATTGAAGTCGTGGAAGAGTGATTCCAGGTTCATGTTCAGAGAGAGCGGCTCCAAGCTGGACAAAGGACGCACTGGTGGACACTAGTTGCTCATCGTCGCTCCACTGGCTCTTCCTCTCACTCTCTATCTGGGGCGCTCGGTATTGCACTTGTCGCAGGGCGGGGGGGAGTATCGAGGCCAGAGATATAGCTGCGATCGACCGATCTGACGTCCGTATTTATTTATTTTTGATTTTAGCGTGATGTTTAACAAATTTTGCTGGCCTAGTGCTGGAAAGCGTTGTCTGATAGTGAACAGTGCTGTAAACCCTCGCCTGTTATCGATGTTGACAGTTTCTTTATTTACATTTATTTTTATTAAAACATACATATTCAATTGGTTAATTTTAAATTCCATGTGTTCTTTGACAAATCATTGTGTTAAACTATTTTATTTATTCATTTTTTAGCATGGAAACACTGGTTAAGCTTAACTTTGGTCGTTAACCAACATTGTAACGTTATGGTGACAGAGGACCAGGATTTAAAAAGGGAAAATCCCGCTTTACAGGATCAGGATCCGTTCGCCATCCGGGAATCGGATTGCTGTGGCAATGGATGCACCAACTGCATCCTTGACAACAAACCCAAACCAAGCAGGCGCCTGCTGCTGGCCGGCAAGCGGAATGTGATCCTTGGCTACACAAAGTTTCGCTTAATATGGCGGGAAAGCCACCCAGGGGATAACCAAGTGCTGCTTCTGCACCTCCGGCATGCTGCCGATGAGGAAGACCTTGAATCAGTGCTGGACATCCCTCCTGGCCACCATGTGATGCTCCGAAACGGCTCCCTGCTGCGTCCGTACTCGCCCTATTGGAGCGATTTCCTCGCCAAGGAGTTCCGCATCTTGGTCAAGCTCCAGCCTGGCGGTGGAATGTCCCAGGAACTGGCCACAGTACAGGTCAACGATCTCCTCGAGTTCCGTGGACCCATCGGAAATTACCAGTACGATGGCGGCGTCACCAAATGCATCTTTATCATCTGCCAGGGAGTGGCCATTGCCCCCACGTTGCCTCTGGTGCGGCAGGTGCTGGAGAACGAGGACGACATGAGTCGCATCTGGCACTTGGTCTGCTCCAGGGACCTCCAGCATGTCTACTTTCGGGAGGAGCTTCTGGAGTTTGCCCGCAATTGGAACTACAAGAGCTGTTTGTATCTTCCGCACCAGCCATGCGGATCACCCGCTTGCCAGGCGGCGGGTCACTGCCCACCAGAATGCCCGCAGCTGGGAAAGAGTCTACGCTACAAGGAGGCAGCCAGGATAAGGCGTTTGGACTCTTCGGAGCTTTCTGGCTTTGCAGACAAGAGCATTCCTGGACAACGTGTGGTCATCATAGCCGGAGATTCCACTTTCCAAGAGACAATGAAAGAAATGGCCACTGAGGCTTTGCATCTGGAGCCAGTCAATATTTATTTGTTGTAAATAAGAAGGTTTGTTAATTAGTACAAAAAAAAAAAACGTAACTTCGGGAAGAGTCGAAGTTGAAAGGAATATCCTTGCAGTTGGCAAGGTTTGTTTCTTGGTAGCTCTAGAATATTGTCGTCCGATTCCATAAATTATCTTATATTAAATAGATTTGAAAAACAGACATAATAAAACAGTCCGAAAGGACTTTAAAAGAGAAACTATTGAAGTACATTATGGAATATCCTATAGGTTGGTCTTGGGCCAAGCGGCCTGGGCATTTATCAACGTGGCATCGAACTTCTCCGGCGGCTGAGGAGGCCCCTGCGGCATCATCTGAGCGTATTTGGCCAGATACGGAGTAAGCAGCTCCATGGGCAGCGGGAAGATGATGGTGGAGTTCTTCTCCGCCGAGATGCTGCTCAGAGTTTGCAGGTAACGGAGCTGAATCATAAAAAAATCACCAGATTAAGTTGATATTTCAAGGGGAAGGATAGAAGACTCACCTGGAGAGCCGAAGGACTGGCAGAGATCACATCGGAGGCCTCCTTCAGGGCTGTGGCGGACTTCTTCTCACCCTCAGCGGCTATCACCTTGGCACGGGCATCTCGAGCAGCCTCCGCCTCAGCGGCCATGGCACGCTGCATGGAAACGGGCAGAGAGACGTCTTTGCTGCAATTGGACACGAATGAGCCAACAGTTAGCTTTCCTAAGACTCTACTTACATCTCGACACGCTCCACCATAACGCCCCAGGGCTCGGTGGCCTCGTCCAGGGTGGACTGCATGTGATGGGCGAGGATTTCGCGCTCGGTCAGCAGCTCGGAGAGATTCCGGGTGCCCACGATGTTGCGCAGCGTGGTGGCGGCCAGAAGGCGCGTGGAGGTGCTGTAGTCCTCCACCTGGATGACGGCGTAGAGGGGATCGCTGATGCGATAATAGACCACGGCGTCTACGGTCACCGTCACCGAGTCCTTGGTCAACATCTCCTGCTGCGGCACATTGAAGGTGACCGTTCGCAGGTCCACCTTGCGGTACTCATCGATGCACGGCAGAATAAAAAACATGCCAGGACCCCGGGCTCCGCCGGACAGCCTGCCCAGCCGGAAAATAATGGCGCGCTCGTACTCGGCCACCACCTTGAAGCAAATGAAGATGGAGATGGGCGATGTGATGATAAAGACAAGCACGGATAGGATGGTGACCACCCATTCCATGCATCCTCTCGGTTCGTTTTCCGCTAAAAGTATAGAATTTAATTGAGTAATATAAGTTTTAAAGTTTAAAAACCCAAAGATTAGATCAAAATTTATCAATCCGGATGTTAGCGGTTTTTTGAAGTACTTCCTTTTGAAATACTTTTTTATTTTTCAATTACAACAGCTTCTTATCTAAGAAAGCTTAGGAAAATTGTTAACAACAATCAACTTCATTTGTAGATAATTTTCTATTATAATTCGTTGTTTTTTTAAACATTTTTTCGAATCGCTTTAAATATCTATAGGTTTTTATTGCTAATGAGAGATAAAAAATTAATTGCTACCAAAGTAGCTGGTTAGATCATTAAATTATAAACCCTACACCTTCGTGCATCAGTAATTATGACTATAAATATACAAAGCGATAATGTTTATACGTCAGAATCACATTTTTAGATATAATTTTCGAAGGAAATCGGTTGTTATTTTGTTGTTTTTATAGATATTGGAAACAGACGCGTGCGATAATAACCGATAAGGTTTCCGATCGGGTTTATGGCACCACGAGACTGCAACTTTCCACAAAATACACAAAGAGGGGAAAGATTTGTATAAACTTTAACCAAAAACCTGAGGTAATCGGGCTTGTCCTATTGTTTGTCCCTAATCTTATCGATTCCTAAGAAATTCGCCAGAATCGTGTGTGTCCAATCGATCGATTACAGTTGATAAATAATTTAAAAGGTAAATATATAGTTCCGGCAAATAAAAATAATAATTTTAAGTAATACTTAAAAGTAAGAGCCAATAGGGTTTAATTAAACTTTATAAGATTTCTTGGAATTAAATGAAAATGTGTAGATTTCTTATTCATTAACAAGCTCTACAACTCATGATGCAAAGCTTTTTTTGAATTTTTTATCATATAAATGAATCACAAAGACAAATACTATGCATTTTTATCTGCAAGATACTTCTTATTATCAAAAACAAACACCTACGCCTGTTCGTAAAGTAAAAAAACAAGTTCATTGACTTGAGGCTTTACTAAATGCAATATAAAGATATTTTATATTAATTCCCATTTAGTTTTATGTATTTTAATAATTTAAACTTTACTTACAGGTCTTGAAACCGCGATATTGCTGCGTGCTTTTGGGCGGCATGTGATTAGTGGGATCGGGAACATTGGCGCTACCGGGACCCATGTGGACCATATAATCCGTAGAGCTGGTCGGGCCGGAGTTGCGCATATCCTCGTAGTTGGCATAGACGGGTGAATCGTCCAGCTGCGACGCCATTGCTTCTGTTCCTATCCGGTCAGCGACACACTCAACACTGCCACTGGAGCCACTGGTGGAGCATCGGAAAAAGTTCGACTTGGCCAATCCCAGCTAGCACCGAGTACTCTCGAGATAAGACCCCCGAGTGGTTCACCAACGATACTGCTTTATCGCTCCAATTTGCTCGGGTTACGAGGGTGCATCGAAAAATCCGATTATAGATTATAGGTCAGGTCAATATTTTACAAAAAAATATTTAATATTTAACCAATATTCTTGTTAGTTTAAACTGAATTAAGTTAAGTTAAGATAAACTTTGTATTAAATGCTTTTAAAATGATTATAGGACCTTGAATTTATTTAAACCATTGATTTAGTTTTTATTTAGGGTTTTTATTATATTTTATGTAATTTTTTAAGATCTGAAGAACCTCCCCTCTTGAAAATGATGGCCTTCTCGATCGAGCCACATTCGCAAAATGATTCATCTTTTGAATCTTAAAATGAAAAATATAATATGAGCTCAGAAAGCACTCATGTGAGCAGATCAATCCCACAATCGATCAAGAAAGCTTTCGCTATCATTTTTTAAAAATGTTCAACTATTTTATCAAATCAGAATCTCAGGGAAGCATAAAAATCAGGGTCATGGTCAAAGGTCAAGAATGTGATTCATCACGATTATCTCTTAAGTTAAAAAGAATTTATTTTGCATTTAAATCAACTGCAACGGCACTTAAAAAAATAGTTCTTTTCTAAGTTAACTCAACACACCTATTTTTATTTATTTATTTTCAATCATTCATGTCATTTTATTTTTTAGATTAGTATAAAATATGTTATTATATTTTTTAAATATTTCTCTATATTTTTTTTAAGCAAATTCAAAGCGTTTAAGCTTCTGTTTCTATATTTTAAATTGTTATTGTTATAAACTATTATTTGGCTTTAAAAAAAATAGATTTAGTAATAATTATTAGTAATATTATTTTAAAAAATATTATCCTACAGAATTTAGACTTTGTTTTTTGTCAGTGACCCCTCAAATGATTCACTTTTTTAGGGTTTTCCCCCAGAGAGCTGTGTCGCTGCTGCCTCCGCTTTACAATTTACAACATATACCCAACGATATCGTCATCCGGATCCGGCTTCGGCTCCGCGCCGTTCCGCTGCTGCCTCTGGAGCTCGCAGCGATGCAGCGCCTCCAGATATGGCTGCAGCACCGACATCGAGCGTCACTGGTGATGGGTCTGATGGTGTTGATGTCGATGTAGTGGCGTTCCCGGCCCTGTTGCATGTTGCTGCTGTTGCTGCTGCTGATGTTGCTGTTGCTGTTGATGTTGCTGCTGCTGGTGTTGCAGCTGCAATTGTTGCACATGGGCCTGGGAATTCAGGAAGGGTGTCAGCAGCTCCATGGGCAGTGGGAATATAATGGTGGAGTTCTTCTCAGTGGAAATGCTACTTAGTGTTTGCAAGTAACGTAGCTAAAAAAAAGTGTTTATATTAATAATTTTAGAATTACTTATAAAACGTCATTTTTTTCAGACTCACCTGCAAAGCGGAGGGACTGGCTGATATAATTTCGGAGGCTTCCCGCAAAGCTCGAGAGGATTTCATCTCACCCTCGGCGGCTATCACCTTGGCTCTCGCCTCCCTGGCCGCCTCTGCCTCTGCGGCCATGGCCCTTTGCAGAGCCGTGGGCAGGGACACGTCCTTGCTGCAAAAACAGACAAAAAATTCAACTACAAATCAAAGAGATTACATCTTGGAAAGACTTACATCTCTACTCGTTCCACCTTGACTCCCCATGGATCGGTGGCCTCGTCCAAGGACATTTGCATGGTGTGCGATATCGTTTCGCGTTCCGTCAGTAGCTCCGACAGATTCCTGGTGCCCAGGACGTTCCTCAACGTTGTGGCCGCCAGGAGACTGGTCGAATGACTGTAATTGTACACCTGGATGACGGCCTTTAGGGGATCGCTGATGCGATAGTAGACCACCGCATCCACGGTCACCGTCACGGAGTCCTTCGAGAGCACCTCCTGCGGTGGGACATCAAAGGACACGGTCCGCAGGTCCACCGGATAGTAGTCGTCCACGCAGGGCAGGACAAAGAAGACGCCCGGACCACGGGCTCCTCCGCTTCGTAGTCGTCCCATCCGAAAGATCACCGCCCGCTCGTATTCGGAGACCACCTTGAAGCAGATAAAGACGGAGATGGGGAAGGTGATGATCATGATGAGCACGGAGACGACGGTGGCCAGAATCTCCACGCAGCCCATGTCATCGTTTTCGGCTGGAAAAGTCAAGAGTGAGTGCACAGATAGTGATTTTTATAGTTTGGATTTATTAATCATAACAATCAATTTATAAGGAATGTTAAAAGACCCCAATGACTCTGTATTTATTTTCCTCAGTGCAGGCGAAGGGGGCGTGTCTGCCAGACTATTGTTTATCGCAAATTTCACATGCAATTGAAAGGCAATCGCAGGAACATCTGGCCAACGCGAATCTCCGGCGTCTGGCACGTTCCACTTCCCTTTCAAGAATTACGGATTTGGATACCCAATGCGGGGAGGGATTGGAGGGAAATTGGAGCACTTGTTGCCAATACAAAAATGCGATTCTCAATGATTTTCACTTCCGTTTGTTGTGCCAAATTGGCGATTTGATTATGTTTCTAATAAGTCTCTATAATCATAAGAAAATCCCAATGGATTTGTTAATTGTTTAAGGAAATCGTTTGTATTTCCTAATCATGATTATAAGCATTTAAAATGTATTTATTTATTTATTATGCAATAGGATTATTTTTTATTTACTTGGAAGGCATTGTGTTTATATAGGCTTTGGTACCAGTACCAGTAGTACCAGTTAGAGATCATAGCCATTATTTATGTTCTAAACAAATATAGGAAATTAGTCTTAGTCGTTCAGATATTAACCAAAACTAAATAATAATTAATGTATTTTTACCATTTATATACGACGAAGAAAGTATAGTTTGCTGGGTAGGAATATATTTCAATATTCTTGATCTATAACTAATTATAATCAGCTGGCATTGTTAGAAATAGTTTTTAGGCAATTGCAGAGATTATTTCAATTGCTTTAGCATTATGATTATGCCATGGTTCTGTTTTTGGGTAATTAATTTGTACAAATTGCTTTTGATGTGAAACAAAATGCCGTAAATTCTGTAAATATCCAGAAAATGTTTTGGAGCATTTTTTATGCTTGACTAACTACATAAGCGAGAGCCTTTTGTTTATGGCTAATATGGTTTTGTATGTACAATGGATGCACAGAGAGAAAAGTATATCGAATAAATCAAATAATTAGGAAGTTTATATCCAAGACCAAGTCTTTTTAAAGAGAAATATCTTTCTGATGCATCTTAGTCAAAAATCTATAGTTAAGTTTAACCTATTATGATTTTTTTACTCTGTATAGGCCTCGTTCTTGAATATGATCTAGAAAAGCCCAATTTTTTGGTGTTTGTTTTGCTCTTTTCACGTAATGCTGGAACTATTTATTCCCATGGATAATGTTTACGTCCCAGAGGCGGGTGTTGAGTATTTCTTTCCTCTTGTTTATCTTTCGAGTTTCGACAATACGATTTATATCACGGATACGGCTCGGTTCATATGCCATGGGATCCGGTTGGTTAGCCAACATCATATCCCACGGACATGTCCGAGTCAAAATTTCTATTTATTTTTTTATGTCGGCTCCGAGTTTATATTCCATACTTCATAGGTGGTCGTGATCGATACAATTCAATATAGGTGAGGCTACAGATACAGAAACAGCTACCGATTTGGATTTCAGTTTTCCGATTTCAAAGTTTTTCAATGAAAATAATTCACGATCGCACCTCAACACGCCTTGATTATCATTTTATCGAACATTAATATCGCATTTATGAATTATTCTTGTTTGGGGGGTATATTTCTCTGTGAGGTCATATAATGCGAAAAACTATTTGTATCTAGAATGTACATGTGCGTATATTTTGATGAGCTAAACAAACCGCAGACCAAATCTTTGTTTTCTTTGGATAATATATCCATATGCAGTTGGAAATCCGCTCCAGAAATCGGGACACATTATGTTTAGGTTATTATTTATTAGGCAAAGGAACTATATCCTTTTATGATCCTGTTTAATCCTTTTTGTATTTCGAACTCGAATAAATAATTATCTCATTAGAATCTACCTTTTCGCTTTTGAAAGCATAGGTTTTTATACCGATTATGACTATATCCTATATAAGGATAATGGAAACCATTAACTTCACTTTTTATGAATATTTATAATTTAGCTCTTGTTTAAAAAAGAAACCTTAAAAAACTCTAATAATGTTTTTCGTATTTCCTCTTTAAAGGACACATCCACCAAAAAAAAGATATCTTACAAGTCTTGAGTCCTTGATATGGCAGCGATGTGGAGGGCGGAATATGGACCGTGTGTTGCTGGCCAGACTGGTGGATCTGTGGGGTCATCGGAAAGGTCTCCGTCGAGGAGGAGGCTTGGACATTGCCCGAACCGGATCCGCCGGGGGATCCAATGTGAAGGCGAGTGCGGTGCTGATGCGGCGAGGCAGGATGCATTTTCGGATTACAGATTACGGATTACGGATTATGGATTACAAACTAGGATCGATTTCTGGTCCACTACGGATCTTTGGAGAACTGCACGCGTCCAGCGCACGTTTTTAAATGAGCACGCGGAGGTGGTTCCAGCATCCCCAAAAGCAAAACCAGAAGCCAAAGTAAAAGCAAAGGCAAAGATACAAAGCAAAGTAGATAATTTTATGAGCAAAACTCTAGACTAGAGGATACTGTTTAGTTTTTTGAAAGAGAATGTTTATTTGAACCATAGGTTATACCCTTGTACTTACTTTGTAGAGTTTAAGCTTTGAAATAATAGTTTTTTTTAAAAGCAACGTAATAATCGGTACTCGAGACCTTCCTTCTTTATTCTAAACCTCAATTTTAATCCGTTCTGGTAGTACGCTCCTTTGATAAATGATTTTCATATCATATTGTTCCATACTCTTTTAAAAACTTGTATTTAATGGGTAAAAAAATGATGTTGGCCAAAAGAAAGAACAGAGGCAGTTTCTCGGCTCATTTCACGCATTCCATTCGCTTCGAATCGGATCGTTTTGTTGATAATTTGGTTGTTTTTTGTTTAAATTATTGAAACGATCCACGAACAACTTCATTTGGAGAGCTGGCGGTCATTTATAAACCATTTCATTGAGTTCTTTAACATATTCTTTATTTTGGGATCGTCGGAACAAGATCGGAAGAAGAAGGCGAGTCCTAAATATATAGAACATTTGTCTAAATCCAGAAACGACGAGCCCAGGCGCTGGTGATCTGTTATCGGCCAGGTCAGGTCGACAGAAACGCGATGGGGGTGGAGGAAACCCATTGGGAGATGGGCGATGGGAATATAAAGCATAAAATCTGACATTAATGGGTTAACCAAAAGATTTACAGCGAACGATTTAAATCAAAGCAATACGAATAAATCATGAAATCATAAACAAATAAAGCTCTAAACGATTTATTACATTAATACGAAATTGATAAGTTCTGGGTAAATATGTTTATAGAACTTGTCTTTCTGAGGTTTCTGGGAATGGGAATGCGAATCGGAAGCCTTCCCTAGTTGGAGCCAGTCCAGATCCAGACTCGTATATTTATAGAAGTTCCTGGGACAGGTATTATTTTTCGCATAAACATAGAAACTTCCTTGAGCGTTTGATTTGACTGCCTTTCGCTTTATTGTAATTGTTAGATCGATAACAACAAAAGTATTAATTTTTTTTTTGTATATATAGAGTATATATAATCTACACAAAGTTATGCAATTTATTTGCTTGTTTCAGGCCGATTGCTTGTGTGTTTTTGTTTCTTGTATTTTGTTTTTGGTTTCTGCTGCTTGTTTTTTTGAGTGAGTTGCGTAAAGTAAATGCGGAAAATACATTTTCGACTATTTGTCAGAATATAAAAGTGTACAGGTATGTTGTATATCTAATTGTATATATAGAGCTGGGTCGTAAGGCACATTACGGTTAGATTCTAGATCGAATGAGTGAGTGTGATTGCTAATTGCGCTTGATGGATGATTATTAGGTAAAGTCGATATAAAATTTGGTCGCAGCTTCCCAATACATATAGTTACTAAGTAGATATATAATATACACATATATAGATCGTGTACTTGTGTTTCTGTGTCTGTGTGTCTTGGTTAGTCCTTGCTGATCTATAACAAATGCTTGACATTAAATCCAAAATGCTTAAAACGTACAAATTTTCTCATCTCGTCTTAATTTTGCATAAAAATCAGTTGGTTTAAATTCAATTTGGCCGCTTGGAAGTAAAATTGAAGCGATATATCCTTTTTCGTACTCCTTGTTTTCATGTTTTAATTGACTGAGCAATATCCTAGTTTGTGTGTAAGTAAGTGTGTGTGTGTGTCTTATCCTTTCTCACTCGAGAGTCCTTGCATTTGATGCAAGCGCTTGCAGCATTACAACTAATAATCATTCTCCGGCTCTCAGAGGCTAACAGTGTCTGGCCGAAGATGCGGAGTAGGAGTGGGAAGAGTGGACCGAGGAGTATGTGGACAGGGAGATTTCGCACTGGCTGCGCCTTCGTCAGTCGTTGTACATGCCATCCACCAGGAAGTCCATGCGGCGATAGTGCCGAGTGCTCCACATCTCGCGGAAGCGACGATACATGATGATCATCACGCCGATGGCCAGCGGCACCGTCAGCAACACCGTGACAATGCGCACCACGTAGGCCTTGTCGCCACGATCGGCCAGGTTGCCGGTCAGCTCTTGCACCAACGGAGTTACCGGCTCGGCCAGGGTGGAGGATGGCACGGGCATGGCCGGCGGTGCCGGTTTATCCTTGTTATTTTTCTCTGCTCCCTTGTTCTGGCCCGGCTCCTTCTTCTGTTGCTGCTGCTCCTCCTCCCATTCCTTGTGCGTGTTCATGCCAAAGGCCACAGGCGGCTTTGTGGGCTTGGGAGTGGTCGTGGTCGTGGTCGTAGTGGTGGTCGTGGTGGTGGTCGAGCTGGTGCTTGAAACGGTGGAGCTGGCAGCAGCAGGCTTGGTTGTGGCCGCAGTGGAATTGTTAAGCTTGGAGCTGCTAGATGCTGTCTTTGTCACGTCGCTCATGGACTGACCCTCGGCCACAATGGCTGATCCTGCAGCCTGCGGCTTGGCTTGCGGCGTCACAGGGCTTTTGGAAGATGGGCTTGCAGCAGCGGTAACATTGCCTCCAGAGGCATTCGGAGTCGGGGCAGAGGTTGGAGAAGGTCGCTTTCTAGCCTTGGCTCCGTTGTCCGGCGTAGCAATCGCATCCTTTCCCTTCTCTGCCGGTTCTTCAGTCTTTGTCGAGCTCTTCTTGTCCTGCTCGGCAGTGGGTGTGGCAGCCGGTGTTCCAGGAAGGGCCACCGCTGGAGGAGCACCCCCTTGAGTGGCATTTCCAGGCTGTGTTGCTGTCAGGTTCCCAGCAATCATCTTGGAATCGGAGACACTGATGGGTTGAGATGATTTCTCCTGGCCGGCCACCAGGAGCAGGCAACCGGAGCTGAACAGCAGCCAGAGCAGTGGAAGCAGCTTCATTGTTGCGGGGATTTGTAGGAAGTTGACTGCCGTTGGCAAACGATTGCAATTCCAATTTAAAGCCAATGCAATTTTATGCTTTGCTTTCCTTTCGTATGGCGACCAGTGAGACCGTAATTTGTTTTCGCAAATATACCAAGAATTTTGAAAAGATTTACCTTTAAACGAGTTAAGTTTATTGTGTTTTAATTGTTTATTTAAAGTCAAGAAAGGCTTTATTCTTCTTTATTTTATAGAGATTTACAAATGGCATTATAATGTTTGACTTGAAAAATTCTCTGGTACTATTGGGAATGAAAATTTCAGACAACTTCAGCTTAAGAAAAGCTTCTGAAAAAGTATTATACATTAGCTTTTCTCTATGTTTTAGAAGCAATAGCTTAATATATATATATTTAAATCAGATTAATACTTAAATTTAAAAAAATCCAGGGCTACATACTGCGCGCCATTCGACCGATGTGGCAACGCTGCCGCTGCTGACGTTGTCCGTCCGTGTGCGCCCCCGTGTCCAGCAACCGTGTTTGTGTGTGTTGTGCGTGCGTGGGTCAGGCCGCATTAATTTCTTTTGGACTTGGACACTTGGATCGGATTTCGATTGGTAATACGACTGGACAGCGATGCGACTCACAGCATGGAGCATTATCCTGGCCATCCTGCTGGTCCAGGGCGGCCCAGCGGACGCCTGGCACTCGGAGGAGCTGGAGATCTTCGATCTGGTGGAAGAGGTGAATCGCAACTTTTACGAGTTCATGGGAATCAATCAGACGGCCACGGGAGCGGAGGTCAAGCGCGCCTTCCGCACCCTCTCGATTGTCCTGCATCCGGACAAGAACTCCGCCGAGGATGCCAACATCCAGTTCCGCAATCTGGTCTCCATCTACGAGGTGCTCAAGGACCCGTCCAAGCGCGAGAAGTACGACCGGGTGCTTAAGGAGGGCATGCCCAACTGGAAGTCCGCCTTGTACTACTACCGCCGGATGCGGAAGATTGGCCTGTACGAGGGCGCCTTCATCCTGTTCCTCATCACCACCGTGGGCCAGTACCTTTTCGCCTGGGCGGCCTATCTGGAGAAGAAGTACACCGCCGAGCAGGTGTTCGGCACCAAGCTGAAGAAACTCCAGAAGAAAAACAAAAACATTGACATGGATGTGATTCTTAGCGAGATTCCCATGCCCTCGCTGCTGAATACTCTGCCAATCCAGATCCCTTTGGCGCTGTGGCACCTGCCACGGACCATCAAGAACGGCTTCAGCAAGGCTAACGAGCTCAAGGACCTGGCCCTCGAGAAGAGGCGGCAGTAAGTATAGATTTTCCACCAAATTGATTCTCTTTTTGGAGTTTTTATATTGTTTCCTCGTTTTAGGGAGCTGGAAGCTGCTCGCCGGCAGGAGGAACTGGAACGCGAGGCCGAGGAGCAGGTCCGTCTCCGCAAAGAGCACAAGGAGAACCTCCGCAAGCGTAAGCAGAACACCAAAGCCCCGGAAAAGACCGAAGAGGAACTGCGTGGCTATTCCCAGATTCAGGCCCGCGAGCTTACCGACGACGATGCAGTGCGTCCTGCCTCTCAGAAGGTAATCACCGCCATTTATGACCCCCCAAATCCTATTAATACTAATTCCAAATTCCAGAGCACTGTAAGCGGCGGTTTTTGGACCGATGAGGACCTAACCGAGCTTATCCGCTTGGTGAAGAAGTATCCCGGTGGTGCCGGCAGTCGTTGGAACACCATTGCCGAGTCCATGAACCGCAGCGTCCAGGAGGTGACCTTTATGGCGGCCAAAATGAAGGAGAACGGCTACCGCATTCCCGGTCAGTCGTCCAGCGTGGCCGAGAACCTTGTCCAGGACTCGCAGCAGGCGCAGCGCAAGGAGAAGGTAAAGAAGTCGGCAGCGGCCACTCCGGCAACCACTGTCTCGGCTCCCGGCGGGGAGAAGAGCATGCTCATTCCGGAGACTAATTGGACCCAGGAGCAGCAGCGCGCCCTGGAAGCAGCCATCGTTAAATACCGTAAGACAGCCGGTGGGGATCGCTGGCAGAAGATAGCCAACAGTGTGCCGGAGAAGACCAAGGAGGAGTGCCTGGTGCGCTACAAGTATCTCTGCGAGCTGGTCAAGACGCAGAAGCGGGTCGAAGAGGAGGCTCAGGAGCCGGAAGAGGCACAGGAGTCGCAGGATATCGAAGAGGCCGAATTGGAGTCTGAGGAGCCAGTTGTTCCCGCTCCGGCTTCAGCTCCTGCGCCTGCGTCCAAGAAGCTGAGCAAGCGCGAGCAGCGCCGAAGGAAACGAGATCTGTCCAGCGGTGAGGACTCCGATGACGCATATCAGTACGAGATAAGTTAGTCGCTTCGATTGGAAACTCGACGATCTCGGTCTTCTCCTCGCGTGGCTCAAACTTAGGTGTAATTGAATTTTTTTAATTAATATTTAACATTAAAAACTCTACCACGATCCTGTTGACGATCCTTTTGATCCTTTCCCGTGGTGCTGCTCTATATTTTGTACATACTTTGTATTTTTTATACCTCTAAATGTCCTTTGATTTCAGTTCTAAGTAAAATGAATTGTGAAAGTAAATGCTGGAAATGGCTTGTCAGATTGGTCTAAATTTAAATTATTTATTAATTATATTTTTTAATTGAATTTAACAGTTTTTACTTCAAATTTAGACGTTTTATTGTGCTTTCTTCTCAGAAAGGTCTTCGGCATCAGTAGTCCTCTAGGGAAATTCACGACCCCATCTTGTTATACCTCTATCTTTTCCAATTTTTATCCGATCCTTAAGCGGAATACCTTCAAAGATTTCTAGATCGATTCACTATCGATCTGCACCAAAATATGGAAACATAAAATTTTTTAGATTTTTTTTTATTTTTCCAGGGGGTCCCCTTCGAAAAATGTGAAAAATGAAGAGGAGGGCCATTATTGCCCATTCTGGGGCCCATATCTTGGTCAATTCTCATCCGATTCCTGAAAGGAATACCTTAATCGATTGGTAGATCGATTCTCTATCGATCTGCATCAAAATATGGGAGGGAAAAATTCTTTAGATTTTTTCTCAATTTTTCCAGGGGGTCCCCTTCGAAAAATGTGAAAAATGAAGAGGAGGGCCATTATTGCCCATTCTGGGGCCCATATCTTGGTCAATTCTCATCGGATTCTTGAAAGGAATACCTTAATCGATTGGTAGATCGATTCTCTATCGATATCTGCATCAAAATATGGGAGGGAAAAATTTTTTAGATTTTTTCTCAATTTTTCCAGGGGGTCCCCTTCGAAAAATGTGAAAAATGAAGAGGAGGCCCATTATTGCCCATTCTGGGGCCCATATCTTGGTCAATTCTCATCGGATTCCTGAAAGGAATACCTTAATCGATTGGTAGATCGATTCTCTATCGATCTGCATCAAAATATGGGAGGGAAAAATTTTTTAGATTTTTTCTCAATTTTTCCAGGGGGTCCCCTCCGAAAAATGTGAAAAATGAAGAGGAGGGCCATTATTGCCCATTCTGGGGCCCATATCTTGGTCAATTCTCATCGGATTCTTGAAAGGAATACCTTAATCGATTGGTAGATCGATTCTCTATCGATCTGCATCAAAATATGGGAGGGAAAAAATTTTTAGATTTTTTCTCAATTTTTCCAGGGGGTCCCCTTCGAAAAATGTGAAAAATGAAGAGGAGGGCCATTATTGCCCATTCTGGGGCCCATATCTTGGTCAATTCTCATCCGATTCCTGAAAGGAATACCTTAATCGATTGGTAGATCGATTCTCTATCGATCTGCATCAAAATATGGGAGGGAAAAATTCTTTAGATTTTTTCTCAATTTTTCCAGGGGGTCCCCTTCGAAAAATGTGAAAAATGAAGAGGAGGCCCATTATTGCCCATTCTGGGGCCCATATCTTGGTCAATTCTCATCGGATTCTTGAAAGGAATACCTTAATCGATTGGTAGATCGATTCTCTATCGATCCGCATCAAAATATGGGAGGGAAAAATTTTTTAGATTTTTTCCCAATTTTTCCAGGGGGTCCCCTTCGAAAAATGTGAAAAATGAAGAGGAGGGCCATTAATGCCCATTCTGGGGCCCATATCTTGGTCAATTCTCATCCGATTCCTGAAAGGAATACCTTAATCGATTGGTAGATCGATTCTCTATCGATCTGCATCAAAATATGGGAGGGAAAATTTTTTTAGATTTTTTCTCAATTTTTCCAGGGGGTCCCCTTCGAAAAATGTGAAAAATGAAGAGGAGGGCAATTATTGCCCATTCTGGGGCCCATATCTTGGTCAATTCTCATCGGATTCTTGAAAGGAATACCTTAATCGATTGGTAGATCGATTCTCTATCGATCCGCATCAAAATATGGGAGGGAAAAATTTTTTAGATTTTTTCCCAATTTTTCCAGGGGGTCCCCTTCGAAAAATGTGAAAAATGAAGAGGAGGGCCATTAATGCCCATTCTGGGGCCCATATCTTGGTCAATTCTCATCGGATTCTTGAAAGGAATACCTTAATCGATTGGTAGATCGATTCTCTATCGATCTGCATCAAAATATGGGAGGGAAAAATTTTTTAGATTTTTTCTCAATTTTTCCAGGGGGTCCCCTTCGAAAAATGTGAAAAATGAAGAGGAGGCCCATTATTGCCCATTCTGGGGCCCATATCTTGGTCAATTCTCATCCGATTCCTGAAAGGAATACCTTAATCGATTGGTAGATCGATTCTCTATCGATCTGCATCAAAATATGGGAGGGAAAAATTTTTTAGATTTTTTCTCAATTTTTCCAGGGGGTCCCCTCCGAAAAATGTGAAAAATGAAGAGGAGGGCCATTATTGCCCATTCTGGGGCCCATATCTTGGTCAATTCTCATCGGATTCTTGAAAGGAATACCTTAATCGATTGGTAGATCGATTCTCTATCGATCTGCATCAAAATATGGGAGGGAAAAATTTTTTAGATTTTTTCTCAATTTTTCCAGGGGGTCCCCTTCGAAAAATGTGAAAAATGAAGAGGAGGCCCATTATTGCCCATTCTGGGGCCCATATCTTGGTCAATTCTCATCCGATTCCTGAAAGGAATACCTTAATCGATTGGTAGATCGATTCTCTATCGATCTGCATCAAAATATGGGAGGGAAAATTTTTTTAGATTTTTTCTCAATTTTTCCAGGGGGTCCCCTTCGAAAAATGTGAAAAATGAAGAGGAGGGCCATGAGCGGAATATTTGTAACTATTTCTTTATCGATTTTCTATAAATTTACAGCAAAATATTGTGGCTGATTATTTATTTTTTTGATTTTCTGGTCAATTGTTGTCATAGGACTCCTTTAAAAATGTGACAATATTTTTGTTTTCGAAGTAAACATGATTTTAGTTTCAATAATAGTAATACCAAAAATGTACTACGAAGGTGTCTAATAAATAGAAAAGGCTTTCTAGAAATTCAGCTTGAAGCCCTGGAAGTCCTATCGAAAGCCAGAAACTAGTATTGTAAAGTTTTTTTTAAATAATCGCCAAAAGTCAAATCACAATTGCTTTGACTTTTGAATCAAAGTGAAATTTAGTCATTCCTTGCTGATTTTAGGGGATAAAACATCACTCAAGAAATTACTTTCCGACGAAAAACTTCACTAGCTCCCAAGCTCTTCCTTTTCTAAAAACTATTTATTATATTTTTTGGATATAGTTTAAATAAAACTAAAACAAGGACAATGAACATGCACTCAAGGACCGATAAAGGTGTGGATCTACTCCGCCAAATCCTGGAGACGAACCGGGCGAACAGTCGCGCCGAAATCCATCACCGGAATCGCCGAATTGGGGAGGAGCTGCCTCAGCTAGAGCCTCAGCCAGAACCTGTCCGTAAGCCTGCCCGTCACCAGCACGTTGTCCAGCGGATCGTCGACCTCAAAGCCGAGAAGGAGCAACTGAAGCGTCGCGGCGAGGAAATCCAGGCGCAATCGCAGGGCGATCAGGCCACTGAGTTTCAATTCCAAAGCGAAACCTTCAAGCCGCCTCAGAATATGGAGTATACTCCATATGGGATTAACTTCCGTTAATTTAAATCAGAAAACCCCCACAAAAAAAAACAAACTCGCAAACAAAAAATATATTTCTAAGGTAAGTTTTTGACAACAATAAAAAAATCTGACCTATTTCAAAAAGCATACGTGATCGGGAAATAATTGTTAATACATTTTTCTCGATAGTAGACAAATAGATGTCAGAAATTGTCCTACTACTCAAGCCCATGGAATATTTGAATTTAAAATATTTGATTTGATTTTAAGGTTGGCATGAATCCGATGGTGTTGCATGGATTTGGATGTTGGTGGCGCCTCAGATTTATTATTTATACAAAACTCAAGCGACTGCCGGCGATGATGGCGAGAATGTTTAATCAAAAGATACGAATTAATTATTTATTTGGTGGAAGTAGATAACCTTGGAACAATTTGTGCTTTTAATTACAAGCGACTGACATTTTATAATTATTGGACTGTGACTGTGTGACTCCGTAAGCCGGCGATTTTTTTTCAATCATCGGCTTATTCTTCATTTTGGCCACTGCCCGATCGGGTTTGCATTGAACTTAAAATCAAACCCGTATTGAACTAGAATTCTCAAGACCCAATACAAGACTCGAAACACTCGGATTTTTAATTCTTGATTCAAGGCGCTACCAAATCGGGATTTGGATTATCAATTATTTGAAAAGTTGAAGTCAAAAGTCCTCGATTTTGGTTCAAGAATCACCTTAGAAAATAGAATAAAAATCAAATTGTATGAATTTTTGCAAAAAACGAGAATAATAGAATACAGCGATTAAAAATTGAAGAAACCTTGTTTTTATGGTTAGAAATGACTTTCTTTTTGTTTTCAGAATCACTTTTTAAGGAAATCCTTAAAGATATATTAATTACGGTTTAAGTAATTATTAAATAAGAGTATTATATTATTTAAGTAATTTTTTGATACGTTTAAGAGCTCTACAAATTGTAATCTATTAGAAGAAACATGTTTAAAGTCTTCAGAAATACTTCAGAAAACTAAGATAATATTTTGATTATTTTAAAAACTCTTTTTAAAAATCTTTTTTAATATTTAAGCATTAAGTTTTAAGCTGAACATATTAAAAGCTTTCTGAGGAACATGAATTATTGTTAAAAATTAATAACAAAACCTACAATTTTTTATGTTCAAATAGACTCTGATTAAAGTCGTAAAAAATAAACCAGCTTAACCAGTCTAAGCCGTACAAATCAAAACCTAATAAACTAAAAACAAAGTTATAATTAAGCCCGCGTGTGCAGTGAAAAGAAAAAAATTAATAACAATAAAAGTGAAAAAACCATTTCGAGCGGCTAAAGTCGCGACTGGGCCGTTGGCTAGCGTTTCAAGGGCGAGTTTAGACGCGCGCCAGTTGCAGTTACACATAAGGCTATAAATAAATACATATAGATGGAGTTGCATGTGTATAGAAATCAAGCATTATATAGATGCTTGATCTGTCACTTGATTTCCATACAATTTCCATTTAATTTCGCTTTTCAAACGCTGTTTTAGCCGCAACCTTCAACTCAAAGTTCAAGCCGCAAGTTCACGTGACGTCAGAGGAGTTACAGGTGGTTTTTTTTTTATTTATATTTATATAGTTTTTTTTTCTGATCCAAGATTCAGAGCCATTTTATACGCCATCTGATTCTTGGCTTTGACTCTTGGTCAGAACCCCACAGAACCAGTTTTATGGCCAAAGCCCCCCTCCGGTTGGCGCGTTTTGCTCGCGCCTTGGCCGCGACTCTTGGCGTCTATATCCGATTTTTTAAAGCCCGATTCAGTAGCAACCGGAGCGCCAACCGAGGCGGTTCACTTGGCTTAAACCTCTTTCCTAACTCCATCACTATCAATTGGCCAGATCAAGCGCGAACTCCCCCTTTTTTTTAAGTCCTCCCTTTTTTTTTTTGAGTTTTGCGAGTTTTTCACCAAAAAAAAAAACAAAGAAATGACAATCTATGGACTGTTAGTGCAGATCATAATTATTTGTAATTAAAAGCTAAAGAGTCCTGATCCTCGAGCCCGACGACAACAACAAAAACATGGCTCCACCCCAAGAACAACCGGAGGATGATTTTGCCACCAAGGTGAGTGGGCAGAAAAAATATAAAAAAATATAAATAAAATAAAAAAAAAATGATGCTTGATATATTTTTAAAAGGATAAAAAATATTTTACATTTTATAATGAACTTTTAAGTAAAGAAAATTATATAAGCTTTTTGAATTAAACTAAATAAACTTCAGGAAATTCTTTGCCCCATATTTTCTACCACTTTAGCCTTCTAATATATTTTTTCCATCTTATAGATAGATTTTAGCGGAAATTCGCTAATAAACTCAGTCAGAGCAACCAATTTAAGATACAAAAACCAAACAAAGTTGAAGATTTAGCATTGATCTGTCGGATTGCTAATTATTCCATTCGAAAAGCGAAGTCTTCGAAGAAACTGAGCTTCTAGGGCACGGTCAAGGCTTTATTATGGTTTTTTTTTGTTAATCTTAACAACAAAATAGGGAAATAAAAATCTATAAATCAAATTGTTGGCACGGAAGTAGAATTTCAGGGCAAAAAACCAGTTTTACGTCCAAAAGGGCTTCAAACACGTTTATGTATTTTTGTGGTTTATGGCTTACAACATATTTAAAGGGGTTTGCTAATTGATCTGCTCTCTATATAATTATAAAATCAAACATTAGCTGCTGTAACTGAACTGGAAATGAAATAAAATAAACTGCAGCTTGTGACCTCTCACTCCGAGAAACTAAAAACTGAACCTTGAATTAAAAAACACCTTTTTTTGGTTTGGTTTTGAACTTTTTCTAGGGTTTGCTTTAATTTCTGTTTAAATATTTTGTTTCTGTATTTGTTAACAAAAGTGTGCTTATCATTTATTATTTATTAACATATAAAATCTAATTTTTTTCCCACTAATTGGCTTTATTACTTTGGCTTTAATTAAGGTGCCCTGATCTTTGATATGATCGGCCTTTAATTTATCCGAAATCTTTCACTTTTGTGGCCAACACCTGGTCAGTTTTTGGCAATTTCGAAACCAGTAGCTGTTGGCCAAAAAAAATTGAAATATGGGTCTAGTTAGGTCGACCGCCTCCTGCCATTCTCGTTGAAAAAGAAATAAACAATTGTCTTTAAAGTTTTTCGTATCCACAAGATACTTTTGCTCTCAGCATCTGTATCTGTATCTGTCTCTGTGGCTGCCTTTGTGGAATATCTTTCTAGCCAGCTCAAAAGTATCTTAGTACATACGTATCTGAGTATCTTTTTATCTCAGTATCTTAGTACCTTTGTGGGGAAGTCAGCGTTGCGGAACGTTTAGAATTATGAAGGGGTTGGGTTGAAAATAAACCAACAAGTTAGTAGAAAAGATTATGAATCAGGAAATATTAAAGATAATTGTGAATAAATTATAAAATATATATCTTAATACTCATTTACATATAACAAAAAGTTCTTTTTAAAAACTCTGAGATAAGATTTGTCTTTCTTTATTTGAGATTCAAAGCCCCACCTAAGATTCTTTATTCCTCTTGAAAAATACGGAAAAGAATCTTCAAGATACTCAAGACTTCCGCATATTTTAAAAGCAAATAAAATCTGCCAACTCATTGGTAAAAAAAAGGAAACTAATTATAAATTATTGAAATTACAATAAGAAACCCAAACAAGAAGCTCTTAACGCTCAATTTGGTGTCTCACCAAAATAAAAAAAACACAAAAATAAACAGAATAATAATAATAACAAACAATACAAAACCGAACCACAGATCGTGACGTGATTTGTTTTTTTATTGTTGGCATTAAATTGTTTGTGTAGGTTGTTGTACCGAAAAAACATAAAAAAAAACTTGGAGGTCAAGTTCAGGGAACACCAGGTCTTGGTTTTTTTTCTTATTTCGAAGGTGTCAAAGTTTGTTCAAGTATTTAGTTGATTTTTTTAGTTTGATTTTTTAATGTATTACTTAGCAATTAGTTATAAAAAGAGCATTGAAGTGGAAAATAAGAGATAGTTGAACAAAATCACAAATACATGATAATTATTTTAATTTAATGAAGTTTGAAGGGGTTTCTAAAAATTATTTAATATATAATATTGGGTTACTTTCGAGGCCAGGAAATAATCATTTTAGAAAACAAAACAATCTTAATACTATCTAAAATTAGTCTAAGAAAACATAAACTATAAACAAGACCTTAATATAATATTTTTTCCAAGATCTACATTAAAGAAGATCATATTTTACAAGCTCTATTTTCAAGTCCCATTTTCTTAAATGATCTATTGTCTTCCCTTCCGACGTCTCTTTATTGTGTCATTAATTTTTTGTAACTAAAAAAAAGGTGACACTATATTATTTGGACCTTGAAGGTCGTCCGATGCTGCATAAATTTGATTTATGGTAATTACACCTGAGGTACACCTTGTCTAATTACAGATACCCTCGATAATTGGATTCCTGAACTTGGACTGACTTTTGGCCGAAAAACAGAATTTAAAAATATGGAAAAGGAGGAATTCAGAGAGCCAAGGCTGAAGCCATGAATCATGAGAATTATAGCTAAAAAAAAAATGGATCTTTATAATAGTTAAAAAATATATGAAATGAATCCCTAAATCAATCAATAAACGAAAAATGTAGCAAGAACTTTGCGTTTCTTTTCGAAAAGCCTAAAGATAGGCTTTGATTTTAAGTTGAAACGATTTTGTTGAATATTTTTTAGGGTTTTTTAATATAATAAAAACAATAACGTTTTCTTATATATCCACTTACAAAAAGAGTAAATATAAATGTGAAGTCACTAGGATATTTCCCACACTGTAGTACTTCAGATTTTCCAACACTTTTCGCAGTTTTCGTATTTGAATGACAGGAGTGACACCTTAGGCCCAGTTCGTCAAAATTTTTTCGGATTTGAAGAGAGAAATGGGGAAAAAAGCAAAGTAGGTAATAATGACGGCACGCACAAAAAAATATGTAAAGCCGAGCGACGATCTGAACTGTGAACTGGCTACTACCATCCTAGGCCGGCGGCAATCCTCACCAAATCCATATCCGAATCCGTGTTTGTGTCCCAGTCAGTCGAAGGATCGGAAATCGAATAGGGAAAGGAACAGGAACAGGAATAGGAACAGGAGCGGGAACAGGAGTGGGAACAGGAGCTGGAACGGGAACAGGAACAAGAACAGGAACAGGCAGAGTGGTAGGATTAGGATTAGGAAGGATTCGTTTAATATTTTAATTGAGAGAAGCAAACAAATCCGTGGACCAGTTGCAACCGGGAAGAATTGGAAGCAGTCCTCGAGGAACTCTTCCCGGAGGCAGAAGAAATGTATTCGGCGGTGAAGCCGTTGTCCAAATATTTGCAATTCAAGTCGATCCGCATCTACGACGCCGTCTTCACCATTCATTCCAAGTGCACGGTGGTTATCCTTCTCACCTGCTCCCTGCTCCTTTCCGCCCGCCAGTACTTTGGCGATCCGATCCAGTGCATCAGCGAGGAGAAGAACATCGAATACATCCAGTCCTACTGCTGGACCATGGGCACCTACATCCTCAAGCTGGACAACTACAGCGAAAAGCAGCTGGAGTTGCCACCGCCGCCCATGGAGACCGGAGCCTCCACCACATCCGACCCGGCCTCTGGCTCTGCCTCCTCCTCGGACTCAACCTCCTCCTCCGCCCCCCAAACACCGGCCCGCTCCAGGACGAGATTTCGATCCCGATCCCGGTCCAGTCTGCGGCGACTGGCGGATTACAACGAGGCCTATGCCCGGGCCATGTCGATTGCCGAGGGCGTAGGTCCCGAGATCCGGGGCCAGACGGAACGGGAGTACCTGCGCTACTACCAGTGGGTCATAATCCTTTTGCTCTTTCAGTCCTTCATCTTCTACTTCCCCTCCTGCCTGTGGAAGGTGTGGGAGGGGCAGCGCCTCAAGCAGCTCTGCTCGGAGGTGGGCGAGGCCCTGCTCTCGGAGGAGACCTATAACACCCGGCTGCGGCTCCTGGTCAAGTACTTCACCACCGACTACGAGGACATGCACTTCTGCTATATGGCCAAGTACGTGTTCTGCGAGGTCCTCAACTGCTTTATCAGTGTGAGTAGGACTCCGCATACAAGTTTGGAAAAGTATTCCTCAAACAATAAGTTTCAACAACATTTACCATTCTTTTTTTTTTTAGATAGTATTTAGTTATCATTATTTCAAAAGCATATAACTCTTAACAACAATTTAACAACACTTGTAACAATAGATTTAGACTACTTAAAAATAACTAAATAATAACAAACAAGGATCAGTGAACAACAAGGTTCAACAACACTTTTCAACAACAGATTCCAACAAAAGTAGATACAATTTTAGAATAATAACTTTATTATAAATATATTATACGGATCCTAAATCCTTATTCCAACCACACTTTTCAACAACAGATTTCAACAACAAAATAGAGTTACACCCAAAAGACTTCCTGATTTTTCCTTCAAACTTCAAAGGGTTCAATATTTATACTGATATTTTATCTAAAAGATTAACCAACTACTTCTCCCAACCGCAGATAGTCAACATTATCGTGCTGGAGGTGTTCCTGAACGGATTCTGGACCAAGTACATGTACGCCCTGGCCACGATTCCGTTCTACGACTGGGATCGCTGGAACCGGGTCTCCTCCAGCGTCTTCCCCAAGATAGCCAAGTGCGAGGTCCTGAAGTTTGGGGCCAGCGGAACGGCCAACATCATGGACAACCTGTGCATCCTGCCGCTGAATATACTGAACGAGAAGATCTTCGTGTTCTTGTGGGCTTGGTTCCTCCTCATGGCCCTGATGTCGGGCCTAAACTTGCTCTGTCGGGTGGCGATGATATGCAGCAAGACTCTCAGGGAGCAGATGATCCGGAGCCAGCTGAGGTTCATGACCAAGCGACACGTGCAGAGGGCTCTGAGGGACCTGACCATTGGGGACTGGTTCCTCCTGATGAAGGTCAGTGTGAATGTGAATCCGATGCTGTTCCGGGACCTAATGCAGGAATTGTGCGAGTTGCGCTCCTCCTCGTCGAGCAGTATTATCGAGAGCCATGTCTAGCCAAGGATCTGAAAGGATCTGTAAGGATCTGGATTAGAATCGGGTTAAGAAGCAGTAGCAGTATCGCCAGAATCAGGAGTCGCCCCTCCTCCCCCACAAGGAGGGCTCAAACTCTTAGATGACGTCGCCGTCGTTTGTTAATTTCTTTCTTTTTTGATTCACTTGTGTACTTGTGGATATATATATATATATTTCTCTCTATAACTTTTTCCCAAACGATTTTGTTTGAGTCTCCAGATGAAAAAGAAAGCCACGGATCAAAAATGAATAGACTGCGATATTTCAAAAGGACATTTGTCAAATATTTATTTTGCTAGTGAGAGAGACTTGTAATTACTATAATCATAGTGTAAGATCTCATTTTATTTTTATATATCCCAGTGCCTGAAAAATGAAATGAAAAATCTGTAAAATCCATTGTATCTATAACTTAAAAATTAAATTATTTTGACATCAAGCCAGTGAGTGATTTTTTTGGTAATTTCCAAAAAGATAGCAGAGATAGTGCAGTGGCTCTACTGATTGTGAATCTTTTTGCACAAAAGTCCTATGAATCATGATTGTAAAACCCACTTGAAAGGTAAAGAGGTACTCTGAATATATTCGTAAGTGTTTATTTTTTTAATTAATCAAATTTTTAACAACAATGAGAAGCTCTTTTTTACAACATGATGAGAAATACCCGTTTTATTAGGTTATAATCCTTACAGGTTCTAGCTATAAACATTATATATTCTGTATTCCCCTTGATATGGTAAAAATCGATATTCTTTGGACATATGATTTCTGCTCACATGTCTTTGAATATATTATCTATTTTATTTTTTACACAACAAAACAATTAGAACTTGATATGAGGAAAAAATTGCTTTAATTAAGTTGCGAAACATTTCGCTTGGCATTTGCGTTTTTGTGGGCCGACTCGGTTGGCTCTGCTTTTGGCCATAAGTGTGCATTGTTTATGGCCAAGCGTGTGTGTAGTTGGTGGTTGGTGGTGTAATTTCGTCATTTATATTTTTCTAAGACGATCCCCCCTTTTGACGGGTTTCGGCATTGTTTTGCGAACATTAACAACGCAACTCGGTCGCGTTTTGGGCCGCCTTCTTGCCAAGACTCTCGACTCTTGACTCACACACTCATCCGAATGAATGTAAATATTATTCGAATAGAGACTCATTTAATGCATGCCCAGTACTCACGTGGGGGATATCAGTCCGTCGAGTGACTCACCTATCGCCCGATAAACGAAATTCGCTCGAAGTGTGGGGATTAATTTATATGTCTTGGCTATCAAGGGACATCAAAGTGGTAATTGTGACGCTTAAGAGGTTGAGTTTTACACTTTTTAGCCAAGTTAATTGTTAATAAATATTTTCTAATTCAATTTATTGAAAATACTAAAGATTTGAGCAACATTTTCTTAGCAATTTTGGTAAGAACTTGGTAGATCTTATGGAAGAAGTATTTTCGTTGTTTTAAATTTCATTTAATTACCTTAAACATGTTAATTGATTTAGCAGAATTATGAATATTAAAGAATATATATATATATATAGTATAAATTTAATATTATAAATTAGTAAATAATTCCTTGTAGGTTTCCTAGATATGGAATAATAATTTTGTTTGTTTACACCCTTGGCTGTTGGATGGTGTGAGGTATCTAATATTCGTCGTGGGCTACCCTTTAGTTTTTATGAGCTTTTGGGGTCTCTCCCTTTCCGTTTGACGTTTGCGTGGGTTGTGGGTTGCGGGTTGTGGGCTGCTGCCTCTGCCACTGCCACTGCCGCAGTCGACCGAAGCAGTGGCAGAGGTGCGACCGGTGTTTCTTCAGCTTTGGTTTTGGTTACATCTATTTTCCATTGCTATTCCTATTCCGAATCGGTATTGTTTTGCTTTGGTTTTAGGTTTTTGAATCTGATAGTTTTTGTTTTTGTTTTTGTGTTTTTTGTTTTGTTTATTTTTTGTTGCTGCCGTGTTTTGTGTGGCAGTTGGCCAGTTAGTCGTTGGGCTTTTGATTTTTAGTCGCCTGTCAACCGCCGTTCCATTCCGTTCGCTTTGCCTTTGTGTTTTGCCTTTTCGACTTTTAAGCATTTGAACATTTTAGCATTTTTTTGTATTTCGGTTTTGGGCTCTATTTTAGCCTTATTTTACGGTCTCGGTTTCGGATTCGGTTTCGGTTTCGGTTTTGTTAATTTCTTGTTGATTTTTGATGCGATGTGCGAACACCGCGGGGCATTTAATTAAATCGTGTACGTGACGATTGCACTGCCACTGCCAGTTGCAATTTCTGTTGCATCTGCAACACCAACAACTGCAATATCAATAGTCACATTGCTATCAGTGAGAATTGCAATTGCAGTTGCATTTCTGCAATTTGCAATTTGCAGTTTGCAGTTTGCAGTTTGCAGTTTGTAGTTTGTTATTTGCCAAGTGGCCCAGTGAGTAATTCACTTCGTAATTGGGCCTGAAGAGCTACAAAACCGAAAGCAAACATCCACCCAACAATTTTTACTAAACACCAATACGGGAAATATTTATAAAATATCTAAAAAATGCTCTCAAAAATATTCTAAAAAATGTTTGATTAACTTTAAACACAAATAACTATGAAAATATCATAAAAAGTAATGAAAAACATAGATTATTGGTTTAAAAAAAAGTCCTAGAACTTAAATCTAATTTTTTTAATCTATTTGTGGCTTTAATTTATTCTTAATTTACATTTTAAAAACAATTTCAAGTTGCTTGACAAACAAAAAAAAAAACGTAAACAAATGCCATGGAATTTTTGTAAATATATTTTTTGTTTCATATTTTAGCTGCACTCGTGTATATATGTATTTATATAGAGCTATATCTATATAGTGTCACATACTCGCGATAACAACACCAACAACAACGGTGGGCATTGATAAATATTTTGCGTGTAAAACATTTAACTGCACAGTGGAGCCAGGCCATTGCATCATCTGTTTTTTTTTTGGCTTTGCTAGGAAGCTATTTTTGGGAGAAAGTCGTGATTGATAAAGCCCCCGCTTAGCCCCCCTCGGTTGCCACCATATGTGTGTCCAATTTGTGTCACTATTGTTCTCCGAATCTGGCTTTTTGTCGCTGCCATCTGGTTTCTGGTTTTCTGCTTTTTTTTTATCAATATATATTTACATATAGCACACATTGTTGTCGCTTAATTTAAATACGAAGACGGAGCAGAGCTTTCTATCTCCAAATAGGAGAAAAATGTATATCTTTCAAGCGATTTTCTTCAGTGGTTTTGGAGAATTCTGCTTACAATGCTATAAGAACAGGTTCTGCGGGGGCTTGTGAAGGTTTTTATTAAATTGAAATTTGCATAAAAATGAAAAAAAATTGAATATAAACTATAGAAGGTCAATACAAAACAGGTTTGAAAACAAAAAAACTTTTGATAGATTTGATTGGAGGGATTTGATTTGCAAGCCTAAAATAGGCTCCCACCCATAATAGGGTCCCACCCACTGTGCGCCTAGAAGAGGAGCCCCCGTTAAAAAAAAAAAAAAACTTAAATCAAAAAGCAACAAAGTACGCAAAAAAATAAAAAAAAAAGAAGCAACAGCAAGCCAAAGAGGCAAGAAAAGCGATTACGACAACGGGCGCTGCTAACGTCGCTGCCAAAGCCAGCGCCAGCGCCGGCGCCCCCAAACGGCTGGCAGAGCTTTGGGCTCCAAAGCGATTTAGTTGGCCGTCGCTGCCCGACCGCGTCTCCCGTGCTATATTCGAGATATATTCCAGTATTCCAATATTCCAATATTCCAAAAACACGCATAAGCATAGCATATCCCCCTCGCAGCATGTGTGTAATAATGTTTGTTTTCGTGTTACAGTTTTACGATTGATTTGTGTTATAAAAATGTAGAAGAAAACAAAAAAGAGTAAAACATCAGATATGTGTTAACAAAAAAAAAAAACAAAAAAAAACTGAGATAAGAAGCGAAGAGGCAGCAAGGTGTTGCTCATGTCGTTGCGTTTACCGTTTTTCTGGCATTTTGTTTGGCTACACCAAGAGAAATAATTAAAATAAAGTTTAATGCAAATGAAATAAATTAAATAAAAACAAAATAATACTGATGAATATTTTTTTCTGTGGAATATATTAGTGTTTCAAAATAATAATAAAGTATAAAGATTAATCCAACAATTAAAACAATTTCTTTCTGTGCAGTGCCTTGATGAAATAAAAAAATTTAAAAAAAACTAAAGAAAAAGAATTAAAGCGATCATGGCTGGGGATGCGGAGAATAAGAGGGGCTATCGCACCATTTTCCGCAGCATTTCCCAGGTTTTCTACACAAACTCAAAGAATTCCAATCCCCAAATTAATAATCACAACAACAACAACAGCCACAACAACCACAATAATCACAACAACAACAACAGCCAGAGTAGCGGTATTATAAATATTTCCGACAACAACAACGATGACATCGGGAGGCTGACAGTCACGCTCACGAGCATAACACCACCCACCAGCACATGGACCTCGACCTCGCCCACCATCTCCACCTGCAACACAGACTCGATCCCCTCCTCGCTGGCATCGGCGGAGAATCTGTCCTGTCAGGAGTGCGAGGATCAAAACAGGGAAGTGGACCCTGAACTAGAGGAAACCCTCTCGGATCTACCTACTCCCGAGGACCTGGATCGCTGTGCTGTCAAGAATCTGGGGCTGGCGGGGAACCAGAAACTACGAGCCAGCTCCATGCTGGACTTGACCTGCAATAATCGCAATCAGAGTGCCTTGAGGGTAAGTCTCTATCGCCGTGATAATTACCCTGGGCATTACGTAGACTCGTCTATAATTAGGCCCCCGTCCAGCCATCCATTACCAGACATCCATCAAAAGCAAAGTAGCTATAAGGTCGACCACGAAGAAGTGATCATCTTTTGCCAATTAACCTTAAACTTGTTCATGAAGCTTTTCCAGACTTGATGGCTCTATTCGAAATTTATTATTTCAAGGAGGGATATTTAGGAGGGTTATATAGAGATTTTTAGGAGAGTTTTAGGAGAGTTTTAGGAGAGCTTTAGGAGGTTTAGTTTAACGATTGAAGAGGAATTTATGCCATTTCTGAGAATTTATTGTTTTTTTTTAAAGAAATCTATACAAAAAATTTATAATATTATTAATCATATATCATATTATATTATATTTATTATTTATCCTTAAGAATTTTGAAATAATATTTGAAAATATGCACATAAAAAACCAACTAGGCGTATACTTGATATGAAAAATTACGCATACGCCTAGTAAGCCCTTTTATCCGGTACTCGAGGTTTTAAGTAAAAGTTTCCTTAATTTTAAGCCATATAAACTATAAATAAACTATATATAAGCTATCTCATTCTAAATTTTAAAATATTTAAGAATTTAAAAAAAAAAAATCCCAAAAGAAAACCAACCAGGCGTATACGTAATATGCAAAGACAATATCAAGTATACGCCTAGTAAGCCACTTTTTATACCCGGTACTCAAGCTTTTTAGTAATAATTACTTAAATTTTAAATATAAATATATATAGATTTATACCTTATAAAAAGTATAGAAAAAAGACGGTAAATCTTATTTGAAAAAACCTCCAAGATTTGATTTATTCCAACAGCTTTCTATAAATTCCACACCATTTATGATGTTTTTCGGATTAATTAAAAGTCTTGAATAGACAGACAAAGCCCACACCTGTTTCTATTGCATTTCAAGTCTCTCCGAATAGGCTTTATCAGTTTGATTTATCGCTGATTCATGGGGGGATTATCAAGTCCACTAAATAATACCATACAAGTGGAGATTCGTGGTTCGTTGGTCTTCATCTATTGGAGGTTTTTTTTTCTCGAAGCAGAAATGTAAAGCCGGGTCCAAAATTTGCATTTCTAGTCGAAAAGTGAAAGTGAAGACCAAAGAAACCAAACAAAAAGTAACGAGATGGAAACATAAAAAAATATATATGGCTTGCAGATCTGGATCTGAAGATTAAGGCTTCGGTTTCTTGGATCCTGAGAGATCCTTGGGAAGGAGCCGCTTGACGGCGTTACTTGAAAGCTCAGAGATCCGCTGGCAGCACTGGACGAGCAATTTGATTTGATGAAGTCGCGCCTTGTAGCAGTCCGTATCGCGTTTGATTCTACCCAGCTCCTGGATGACACGTGGCACTGTCATTTCGAAGGGCATCTCGAGGGGATCCTTGGCCAATGCTATGTCCTGGAAGTACCTGGCCGCCTCGGCATCATATTGGCCCAGAAAGTTCTTTCGCTTGCTCAGTACGTCCTTGGTGAATCTGAAGAACCTTACAGCGAAGCCAAGATTCGCCTTAAATTCTCCAGAAACTAGGTCCTTCACCGGTATATCCACCTCGATATGCAAAATGCGGAAGCTGCGCTTCAGGATTCGAAAATTACGACACATGTGAGACTTTACATCAGTTGTATAAAAGACATCCTCTAGGGGGATTGATCCATCAAAGAAATAGTCCATCAATTGGCAATATGCAGCTCCTGTAGCGTCGATTTCCTCGATTATTTATCGATTATTTATCGATTTCTCTACTCACCTGTTGACAAGTCCTCGATCTTCTTCATATCCGTCTGCAGTATCCCGTTGAACAAATTTAGAATTTTGACACAAGAGCGTTCAGTGCGATTCATTTTGGAAAATCAGAAAAGTTTGACAAAATAAAGAAATATAATCTATTGTAACTAAATCACTTGAATATCTATCTATATGTTTTAATAAAATTATTTATTCAAGACACCCAGTGTTACTCAAACAATTGTTTCCTATCTACTGAGAAAATATCTAATGTAGAATCGATGCCTCTTGCTCAACGAATGAATCTTTTTCCAGAGCCTGCTGGGATGGGGAGATTTGTTGCTTTTCGGAAATGGATTTTCGTAGGGTTTTTGTGGGGTTAGCGAACCGCATAGAGGTTTCCATTATGTTGCCACTTTTTGTTGGCCCCCTTTCCTGTTTCTCTGCCGCTTTTTTTATGCCGCTTTTTACGCCGCTTTTTTATGCCGCTTTTCTCCGCCTCTTAACCCATGAAGTGCACTGATGCAACGGCCCCAGCCACAGCCAATGTTTATTTTTTTCCCATTATCTTTGTTTGTGTTTAGTTTTTTGTTTGATTTTTTGTTTTTTACTTGATTTGTGGACTAATTAATGGAATATCTTTGCCTTTTTTTATGCCATTCGAAAAGGGTTTATATGGAAATTAGAAACTCGTTTGATTTTTAATTGATTTGTTTGGGGAAGGCTTAAGAGTACTGGGTATCGCATAGCCTTGTTAACCTTCTATTATTATTGACTTCATTTTAGGTTAATTCTCTTTCGCAAGTCAATTGCTTTGGCAAATTTCTCTACAATAATCGAGTGAGTCGCTTGTTTGGTTCGTTGACTGACAATTTAAACAATTTTGTCATCAGTGGACGGGTCGGAAAAGGCGGTCACATGGAGAGATCCATTAGTATTATTCATCATTTTCACCGCCAAGCAACAATTTCTCTTTCTCTTTAGTTTCTTACTCTTTAGAATGTCTCTTAAGGTCCTTGAAATTCATTAAAAAAGGTTAGAAACGTTTTCCCTAATTGATTACTTAATTCTATATAATTATTCCATTAAAAAAAAACAAACAACAAATACGAATAAAATATAATTGTGCAATTTAGAAGCCAATTATGGATGTTTTTTTGTTTATTTTTCAAACAAAACTGCCCATCGACATAATTGCCATCAAGGGTCATAAAAAAAACACAACAACTTGTGTTCTGTTTTTATCGCCGAATTGTTTAATTTATCAATTATTGACTAATTGAAACGGATTAGATTTCATTGCCCAATATGCATACACCATTTGACCAGCAAATGAGTCACACTTATCGACCAATAAAATAATTTAAAGACCACTCAGAGGGTGCGAAGCCCCCGAATGGCACCTCATACTTCCCATATCCCATTCGATCCAAAGCCATATAGTGGCTGCTGTCGCACTTAATAAAATTCATTAAAAAAATTAAAAAACGAGACAAGACGCTTGAAGGCCCAACAACAACAACAATAACAATAATCATAAAATTAATCGGCGGAGGAATAAGCCATTCAGACACATGCAGCCCGCAGCATCGGAGAAGCCGATTTGGCGGGGGAAAATATAGCCAAAAAAGTCATTTACTCATTATAGTATATATATGGAATAACTGTGCTAACACTACAATATTATGTTTTCCCAAAAAACGCTTTTTAGGAGCTCTATCGTGAGAAAATATATTTAATCTCTTCATTCTTCCCATTCTAGGATGTATCTCTTTAAAAAAGCTATTAAAAAATATAAAAAAAAATTCTTCCAATAGATTTTTAATGCAGATTTGTGGGAAATCTATCTAGAAATCGTTTAAGATATTCCGCTTAAAGATCGGATCTAAATTGGCAGAGATATAGACATCCTTGTGGTACATATGGGATTTTTTCACATTTTTCCAAGGGAAGAATTCAGAAAAAAATTGAAAAAAATCTGCCGTCCAATCCCGAAGAGTTTCCAACTTTATTTCGTGGTCAGTGCCAATGTCATTAAAGTCCTGCCACCGCAGGACAAACACAGAGTGGCAAGAACACGTGGCAAGATGCGAAAAATCACTGAAAAAACAATGGATGCTTGTATTCAATCGGAAATATTAGAAATAGAAGGAGATTATAGAAATTTTAATTAATTATTTTATTTTAAAATTATAAAAAGAAGAAGAAAAAAAGTTGATGGAAAAATTTTCTCCTCAAACGAGCTTCCTTATATAGGCCAGAACTTCCCGGGCCAGAACTGGTTGCGAATTATACAAATTTTATTTCAAATCATGTCTCTTCAAGTCTTGAACTTCACTTCCAAGGGGTTTTTTTTGGCTTTCCGTGACTCCTTCTATGAAATATCCTGCATCCTGGCCAGGAATACCAAAGGATAAGATTTTATTTTCCACTAAAAACATGGATAAGAGGTAGAATTACTAGAAGAACAATGGATTCTATGGGTCTTTTATTCTTTTTCAATTAGAAAAAGTTATCCAAGGAAATTTTAAACATTTTTATGGTTTAATATAATAAATAATATATATATAAAGCCTTGATTACGTTTAAAAACAAAAAAAAAACAATAAAAACAAAAAAAATTTTTTTGAAGAAGAAGAAAAAAATAAAATTTTTCCATGAAGCGAGCCTCCTTATATAGTCGCTGGCAGAACTGGTTGCGAATTATAAAAATGACGTCACAGATGCTATCTCCTCAAAGTTGGAAATTCCTTTCCAAAGGACTTCCTATAGCTTTGTAAGGGTCCTTCTATGCATTATCCTGCATCCTGTCCAAGGATACCAAAGGATTTCTTTCTTTCTTTTCCGAAGAAGAAATTTTTAGTTTTTCACAAAAATCATAACTGATGAAAGAAAGTCCTTTGAAGCTTGGTTTCTCCAGCTCTATATCCTTGATTTGTATGTTTGGAGTCTTCTTCTATGCATTATCCTTTATCCTGTCCCAAGATTCAGAAGGATTTCTCTCTTTCTTTCCTGAAGAAGAGATTTTAGTTTCCACAAAACTCAAAACTGATAAAAGATAGTCCTTTGAATCTTGGTTTCTCCAGCAGGATAATACATAGAAGAAGACTCAAAATCAAGGATATAGAGCTGGAGAAACCAAGCTTGAAAGGGCTATCGTTCATCAGTTATGATTTTTGTGAAAAACTAAAAATTTCTTCTTTGGAGAAGAAAGAAAGAAATCCTTTGGTATCCTTGGACAGGATGCAGGATAATGCATAGAAGGATCCTCCCAAAGCAATAGGAAGTCCTTTGGAAAGGAATTTCCAACTTTGAGGAGATAGCATCTGTGACGTCATTTTTATAATTCGCAACCAGTTCTGCCAGCGACTATATAAGGAGGCTCGCTTCATGGAAAAATTTTATTTTTTTCTTCTTCTTCAAAAAAAAATTTTTTTTTATTGCTTTTTTTGTGTTTTTTTTTTGTTTTTAAACGTAATCAAGTCTTTATACATATATTATTTATAATATTTAAATAAAATAAACTATAAAAATGTTTAAAATTTCCTTGGATAACTTTTTCTAATTGAAAAAGAATAAAAGACCCATAGAATCCATTGTTCTTCTAGTAATTCTACCCCATATCCATGTTTTTAGTGGAAAATAAAATCTTATCCTTTGGTATTCCTGGCTAGGATGCAGGATATTTCATAGAAGGAGTCACGGAAAGCCAAAAAAAACCCCTTGGAAGTGAAGTTCAAGACTTGGAGAGACATGATTTGAAATAAAATTTTTATAATTCGCAACCAGTTCTGGCCCGGGAAGTTGTGGCCTATATAAGGAAGCTCGTTTGCGGGGAGAATTTTTCCATCAACTTTTTTCTTCTTCTTTTTATAATTTTAAAATAAAATAATCAATTAAAATTTGGTTCTTATATAATAATTTAATTTATTTAGTACTCACTACTTTAATTTTAAAAACAATTAGAAATAAATTCTAAAATTGGTCAAGATATAGCCATCGCTTTGGGCCAAGTACCGGCTGTCACACAGTCAGTGCTTTGATGTTACTTTTCTGACTTTTTATAGATAATACTTATTGATTTTTATACTTTTTTTAATACTTTTGATAATTATCCATTGATATATTAAAAACAAATATGTTATTTTAATATTATTTGCATTTTATGGGTATTTTCCAAGAATAAAGAATCTTTCAATGAAAAGAATTGCTTTTTTCTGGACTTTCACTTTCATCATCTCTTGCAGTCGCAGTCGCAGTCTCAGTCGCAGTCGCTGCTGGCGTTGGCTTCGGCGTCGGCGTTGGCGCTGTCTTCGACTGCTCTGCTGGCGTAGCAGCCAACTCATTACCGACAAAAACACAAAAACAGAAATGCTGCCAAAGACACGATTCTGGATCTGGATGTGGATCTGGGCAGGGACAAGGATGACAGTGAGGGCCATGGACGGGTATGGGAAAGGGTGATGAGCGAGATGGACATGGACCGGGACAGGGACAGGGAATCCACCACGAACCACGAACCACGGACCACGGACCACGGGCCATGAGCGGTGGGTCACCCCTTTTTCTTGTTCTTTGCCGAAGACCCGCAGAAAAACGAAACCACATATGAGACGGTGACGGAGACGCGTGGCGGGCGGAGGGGGTTATAAAAAAAATGAAAATAAAATACGGGAATTGAAAGCGAAAACATAAGAGAAAATATGTTCCTAATAAAAAGTGATTCTTAAATGAAATGGAATAAAAAAATACCCTGGAAAAGGGGTAACCTCTAAAAAAGATTAAAAATCCTAACTATAAATGCTATTTTTTTTACTTAATAAAGTTGTTTTTTAATAGTATTTGTTTAATAATGAATTAAATATATAATATTTAATATTTAAAAGTGATTTTTTTCGTCACAAAACGTGGTTTAAGATGTTTTTTGGGCATTTGCTTCCGTCACTTAATTTTTAAGACGTTTTTTTTACTCAAAATACTTTGAAACACGTTTCTTTTTATTTTAAAATCCTTAAAATATATATATTTTTAATTATATTTTCAAAATCTATATACCCTTAAGGGTAATAATTCCTTAAAAAATTTCTTCCAACAATGTTTGGCCACAAAAGTCTGTGAATGCATTTCTTTCTTTTATGGTGTGTGCTAGTTGGGCGAGTATCTGAGTATCTGCTGGATACATTTGAAACTCAAAACAACAACAACAATTGTTGTTCATTGTGCTTAATTAATTTAGTTCAAAGATCAAGCGACCATAATGCTGAACATTCGACTGCATTGCGATTCCTTTGTTGGCTTCTCCACAATATATATTCTCCACCGATTGTGATTCTCGTTTCAGTTTAGTTTATTTTTCATTCCTCCTCCCTCCTTGCCCCCCTTTAAATGCAGATGCATCCGTCAGATACATTCCCGCCCCATTTACCGACTGACTCTGACAAATATAAACTTCGATATTTGCCTAACCTCAGGGCAATACCTCAAATATCGGACACTTGCTGAGACTTCCATATACGACTCGTAGAGCTGGGAAATGTGTGGACTTTGTAGAAGACAATCGAGGTCATTTAAATAGGTTTTTGTTTGTGTGAAAGATACATTCTTACTTATCCCAAAACCCTACCCAGTACTTTTAACTAATTTCCTAACCTCAATTATCAAGCATTTCGTATTCCAAGTACAGTTCCCATTTCCATATCGCGAATGGATTGCAAAAAAAAATGAAATAAAAAGAGCAAGTGTTGGGCAAGTGTATGTAAATATTTCTGAAACAGTTTATGCAACTGATATGGATATAGTATATATAATATATTACTTATCATTCGTACCGGCTCGTAATCCCACAGCCAACCCCCTTTTGTCGTAACCCCAACCATTGCAGAGCCACCCTTGGAAATGCTCTCGATATGCTTAATTAGGCAACGGGCGTTGGGTATGAAAAGCGTCTTTTGTCGCTGCCACGCCCCATGCGGCATGCGGCATGCCGCACAACCCGCCGACCCACACCTCCCCCCCAAATAGAGAGAGAGAGATGGACAAACACACATGTTGTCCATGTTCCATTACAAACATGTGGTTCTCCATTCTCGGTGCTCGATTCTCGGGGGGATCGGTTCCGTTCCATTCTCCATACTCCCCAAAAACACTGATCTCTGGAAGACACTAGCCAGCTGGGTAGGACTTTTTCAAAACAAACCAAAGACCACAAAAAATAGAATTAAAAAGGTTCTAATTTTTAGACAAAAAAAATAAAGTCTAAAGATTATAACTTATAAGATAAATCGGAGGTTTCTAATAGATTCCTTCTTTTGAAACATGTTTTCTTATTAAAGATGTAAGAAATCTTAAAACAAAATAATATTTTTAGGAGAAAAACTCTTCTAAAAACAAATCTGTGAAAAAAATACAATCCAAGGAATTGAAACCTTTTATTTTTTATTAATACAAAATAAAAATCTATTAAGCTAATATATTGGGTAGCTTTTTTACCTAAATCTTTCTTAAATAAAAACTAAAAAATCAAGTTCCAAATATTTTTAAAATGAAAAATTTCCCTTAAAAAAAATAATAATATAAAAAAAGCTTCAAACCCCAACTATGTTAACCAGTGCTTGGAGTGCTCGAGTTCGCGATGTGACCGGAGGTCGGCATCCCGCCATAGCCATAGCCATAGCCCCCGACGCATAGCCCGCAGTCGGCGTCGCTGCCAGCGTCCCTGGCTCTGCCGGCGTCGACGTCGACGCCAGTCGCCACCCAAGAAAAACTGCTCGGCGGCATCTTGAGTTCAATTTCAGTTGATATTCTGTTAAATTCGCGAACGCGTCGCGCCTGCAGCTCTAGAACCGACTTCTAGAGACTATATAGACTATATGGACTCTATATAGTAAGCCCGATTTCGTAATAGGAACAATTACGGGGCGGAAATATCGAAAAGCCAGCCTTATCAGTGAACCCAAAAGTGAAGCCACGTTTTGTTTTTGTTTTGGTGATGTTTATTGTGTTTAATATTCAAGAATGAAATCGGTGGATCGATCGAATATATATAATTCTAAAATAAAAGCAGATCTATTGTAAGAACGAGACGAGAAACAATGACAGAGAGAGAAGGAGGGAGAGTGATACGAATTCTGTGAGATAATACTTTGTGGAACCAAAATGGGAAAAACAAACGGGCCAAGCCCCGCTTGATATTCATAATATACTTGTATATATATTCCAAATACGGCTGTACTCTTTTTTTTTTCCTTATTTCATGTAATACATATAGATTTTTCAATTACTTTGTCAACACTCGTCATCATCGTCATTCATGCATATGCCACAGAGTCCATGAATCATCGTAGATAAGTCTCAAGCCTCGGTTTTCCCAGGCCAGAGGCTTTTGGATCTTTGGGTGTCTTTATAGATTAGGTTTCCATTGTTGTCAAGAGGTTTTCTTTTCTTTTTGTAAACCCTAAAAGTAGACTCTTCAGAAAGAAGAAAGATTGACCTTCTTCAGAGACTATTGGTGTAGGTTTTTCTTTGATAAAAGTTGCTGTAAAGATTATGAATTGAGAACTAAAGAACTCTTAAGGTCTAAAGAGATTGGAAACATTTAGGAATCTTCTCTATCTTACAAAAATTGTGTTGGAATAAGCGTTGTTATAGTGTTGGAATGGTTTCGGGGAGTATGAAGTAGGGAATCCTTTTTCTAAGAAGTATCTCAGCTCTATCTTAAAATCTAACAAGCATTATTGTTCTACTCTTGAATAGAACTATCGAAATCTAAAGTTGGCTACCCTGTAGTGTTGGAATAAGACTTGGAAGTGTTGGAATGGCTCTTGGACCGCCTCAAATCCCTTTTTAGAAACCTTACCCAATCAAGCAATCCATGCCTTTGATAATTTGAAAAATTCCCACATCAAAGCAAGCCATGAACTCCCGTCAGTGTCGACCTTTGGAAGCCAGTCCGGGTTAGGGATCATTTCTAGTTGAGTCGCAGCACGAGCAGGACTGAATAAAAAAAAGTACACAAAAAATAGTAGTACATTTTTATTTTTTCGCTAAATTTTTTTTGTTACTCAAAAAGTATAATCAAAATTCTATGCAAAATTTATCCGAGACCAAAAAATAAACCAAACTACAAATACAGAAAGACATTGTAAGTGAAAAAAAAAGTGAAGTGAAAAAAAAGAAAATAACATTAATAATAAAAAAAATAATAATATTTAGGAGCCGTAGAGTAGCTGAGGATCTATATACTCGTATATATTTGATTTTTTTTTGTCAATTTACAATATATATAAATTGAAGCAACAAAAAAATCAAACATGAGCAACTTGAGCGAGCAGCAAAAGGCAGAGCTGCGGGAAATTTTTGCATTACTTAACAAGGATAATACCGGAATTATAACCATCGACGATCTGGAAGCCACAATGCAGCAGCTCGGTTGGCCGGCCACTCCGGCTGAGCTCCGGGACATGGTGATGGCGGTGGACGCCGACGGTAATGGGGCCGTGGACTTTGATCGATTCTGCCGGATGATGGTCAGGGCGGAGCGAGAGGAGCAGCTGCGCGAATCCTTTGAACGTTTCGATCGTGACGGCGACGGCGTCCTATCGGCCGACGAACTATACCAGGCTCTCGAAGACACCATGGAGGAGGAGCCGGATCAGGCCACCGTACTCGAGATGATGCAGGAGGCGGATCCCGATGGCACCGGTCACATCTCCTATGCCAATTTCATTCAAATGGCCCTCAAATACCAGAAGAACGAATGATCCCATGCACCCCGTGCACCCCGTTCATCCGTTCCTCATCCACACTTTGGGGGCCGAAACTAAGTCATGGCGTACGGGATGGCATCAAGGATCCATGGACTGGAAATCTTAGTCCTATCCAGGATCCAAATCGAACACTAACTACACTCTACAGACTCTTCCAAATCTACACACTGTATTAAATCTTTAGACTCTACCAAATCTACACATTCTATCAAATCTTCAGACTCTACCAAATCTTCAGACTCTACCAAATCTTCAGACTCTACCTATCTACACACTCTACCAAATTTTCAGACTCTACCAAATCTTCAGACTCTACCAAATCTTCAGACTCTACCGAATTCTCAGACTCTACCTATCTACACCTTTCAAACACTCTACCACACACTACTATGGATGGCAGGCGGTGGGCTGGGTGACCCACTTGTCAACACATATATTTTATTACCTATGGAAATCGCTAATATATATTTGATAAAAAAAATCGGCTCTTGCTTTTGCATTATTTTGGGTTCATAGATCGAGGGTTTTAGGATCTTTTCCTAAAGATAAAACTCGATTTTCTACGCCACTTTGCCTGATCAAGAGATTAATGGATGAGCAAAGACCCTTGCCTCCAGGGCCTGACGTTTTCAAGATAGTCAAGCAGCACTGAGAGAAACGTGCTCTTACATTTACTTTTTAATCCAGAAAAATCGAAAAATGAAGTCCCTTTCCAGGTCTGCTTTTCTAAAGGTTTTCAATGCTTTGCTTTTATTGAAATATTTTTAAAATGAAAAGAAAACAAATTCTTATTTTTTAAAGTGTGTTTTAACCACATTCCGGGGCTTGCATTCCATCTACCTGGCGGCACCTGTGAGGCGTAGGTGAGGAAGTCGGCCAGCAGCGTTACACAATTCCCGGCTGGCCAACCTGTTTCTCGACGTTCTCAGGGGCTTTCTCACCGGGGGATTCTCCATCGGGCTGTGCCGCCGGTTCGCGCCTCTCTTCGGCGTTTAATTTGAATTTAGGGAGGGGGACACGCCTCTTTAGCCGACATGGTTTGGTGGATCCGACCGATGATTCATCCAATCCCCATCATCATCATTATCGGCGTCGTCATCCGAAACAAAAACAACGAAATCCGAGAAACACAAAGCACTTCGAAAACCAGTAACCAAAAAAAAAGATCAGAAATATATATGTATATAGAAAAAAAGACACTCCAACCAAAAGAAATGCAAACAGTTAATGTTTCTTAACCCTTGAGCACTAATTTGGTTATCTTTTCTAGCTGCAGGCCAGATTTTCATTAATTAAAAGAAAAAGGTTCTTAAATGGGTTAAACCAAATGGGTTTCTGGAAAAATTATAACCCTAGGGGGCTTGAGTATACATTACAAGGATTATTTTTAATGCAGGGAGTTTATCTTAAACCTAATCATTAATAAATTAATTATTTTTTTCTCGATAATGACTTTAAAATGATTCAAAAATTACCTGCCTGCTTAGTTTTGTTTTGGTACTAAGATTTGGAGCTTATTTTTTTATTTCTTTCTATATAATCTATGAGATAGAAATCATTATTTAAAGATCCTTTTCATTTTTTTATCTAAAATATATAAAAATGTATTTAACCCCTGTAACCACTAAAGGGTTAAGCCGATTGGAAGTGGAATGACTTGGGCCAATTGAGTGCAGAGTGCAGCGACTCTTCAGGGTGTTGCTGTGTGCTGCACTATGTGTGTGTTTGTGTGTTTTAGGTGGGGTGAGAGGGAGATAATGAATGTCGGTGCAATTGCGATAGAGATACAGATACTCGGGCTTAAACTCCAAGCGAGAAACAAAAAAGGAAAACAATAATAGGAAAAGTGCAGTTCAAACATCTCACAGTTGAACTCTCACTCACTCTCTTTCTCTTTTTCCTATCTGTAAATTATCATTCCATTTCTCATAATTTTCTCACTTAATATTGAATTGTGACAGCAGCAGTGGCAGCAGCATGCGATAAGAAAGCAGAAAAGAAAGAAGAAACGAGTTGAAGAGCAGAAAAAAGAGTTCAACTCTCTTTTGCCGACAAAAAATGCCGCAGCAGCAGTTGAAAGAAAGTCTTCCGAATGAATCGGCGGACATCAACGACAACTTCCGGTTGGGGGAGGAGTCGCTGCAGCACATCTACGAGAATCTACCGGCGGAGAATGCCGGCCAGCGAAAGAGTCATCCCAGTCTTCCCATTCCCGAGCTGAGAAAGTACTTTCCCCGCGAGGCCATCTACGAGAATCTGTGTCGCGGCTGCGGCTACGGGGTCTTTGGGGCTCAAGGACGTTACTGCCATTTCTGTCAGTGTATAGTGAGTGGGGGTGTGGTGAAAACCCAGCCCACTACGCCACCTGCGCCCCCTCTCTTGCAGGACTCGAGGGAGAGCAACATTTACGAGAATATTTGCGAGCTTTGTCGCGGAATTTACAGCGACAATGAGAAGTGCGAGTGTCAGAGGGGTGGAGGGGCCACGCCCACGTCTGCCACGCCCTCGGCGCCATCCACGCCCACGCCCACGCTCACTCCCACACTCACTCCCACACCCACACCCACCGGCAAAAGCAAGTCGCGCACTCTCCTGAACTACTCCAAGTCCAGTGCCGCGACCTTGACCCGTCTCTTCGGCTCTCTTAAGCAGCTCAACCGCTCGGCTTCGCTGCAGCGCAGGATCTTCCAGAAAGAGGCCACCAAAGAGCGGGAGAAAGTGCGCCCCCCGGCCGGTGGATCCCTGGAGATCATTCACAACGTGGACGAGGTCTTCCGCACCCAGGAGACCTTCGACATGCAGAGGATCTGCGAACTGAAGAGCCAGCTCCAGAGCAGCCAGAGTGACCAGCACATCTACGGGCGCGTAAGAGAGCCGGAAAGAGAGCCGCGCAAGAAGCCAAGGGTGTCGCGCATGCGCCTGCTGCAGATCGAACAGGAACAGGACCTCGAGCAGGAGCTGGAGCAGGAGAGCGTAGAGGTGGTGGCGGCGGCGGCGTCCTTGTACCTCAACGAGAGCGTCTGCCAGTGGATGTCGTCATTGCGCAGTCAGGTCCATCACTACGAGGAGGGGGCATGGCAGCAGCCGAAGAGTGTGCCGGCCTCCTACCAGAGGGATAGGGAGTGGCTGCAGCAGGACGAATCGGAGAAGGAGAACGTGATCCTGCGAAGGACCAAAGACAGACTCGATCCGGTGGACAACTTTAAGAGGAAACTGCGGCTGAAGAGAGAGCCCAAGCCGAGGCCGGAAGAACAGCGGCGATGTGCCGTTACACCGGATCTGGTCAGCGAGTTCCTCAGCAACCTGCAGGACGAGGCCAAGGAGTGCGAGGAGCTGGAGATTGCCAGCATCCTCCCACCCACCGCCAATATTCACTCTCTGTGGCAGCTCATGCAGGCCATTGCGCTCTCTTCATCGCTGCATGTGTGTGTGCGTGGCTTTCTCACCGGCCATGACAAATCGCTGGCTCAATGGCTGTTTCTGCAACAGCAACAACAACAGCAGCCGGAAGAGCGCCGCCATCACTCAACGATCGCCATGCGAGCTGGCCGGAAAAGAGCGCGAGCGCAAGCGCAGGCGCAGGCGAAGAGAGCCGATCGTGGAGCCGAGGGCCGTGAAGCGGTGCTTCGGTTAGTCGCTCCGCCGACGCCTGAGAGTGACGACGTGTTTGTGGGGCTTCGTCGTCGGAAACGAAGCGAAGAGTTCGGTGGCCAGACAGGGACGGAGATATTGGGGCCAGTGATCGAATGCGATAACAGCGACGACATTAAGAAAAACAATAACAGCGAGGACAGCTACGGCGACAGCAACAGCAACAGCAACAAAAAGAATAACAGTGTACCAGGCGGCAGAGCTTTGATGGCAGCGCCAAAGACAAACGGCGAGGCAGAGCGCCCCAATAACAACAATAACAGTAATGCAGGCAGCAGTGCTCCCCCCACCAACAACAACAACAACAACAAAAGCTCCAGTGATGACAATGAAAGCAGCAGTAGCAACAACAACAACAACAATTGCAATGTCAGCGAACAACAACAACAAATCACACAGGTCAACATTCATTAAAAAAAATACAGCAAAAAATAATAAAAGCAACAACAAGTTCAAATGCAAACAAAAGCACTGAGAAAAAATAAAAATAAAACTAAAAGTGTTTAGAAATCAAGAAAAAAGAGTAAAAAAAAGTGTGGCTTCTTAGTTATTGAAGCAGCTTTAGCCAGAAATGGTCATACTAATATTCGAAATTCAATAAAAAGTGTCAGTTTCCTTTTTTCCCAGTGCTTTTTTAGTTTTTTTTTATTGTTCTTCGAAATTGATTAACAGTTTGTGTGCAAAAGGGATGGCAAATACCCCATAGAATCGGAGTTATGGAACCCAAAAGCAAAAAAAAAACAAAAACAAACAAACTTATCTAATTAAAAACAATCATAAAACAATGCAAAAAAAAAATAGACAAAACCGAAACCATTAAAGAAAAACAAACAAATTGGAAATGATAAGCGTTTAATTAACGTTTTGTTTTTTTACGAGTTTTTTCCGAGTGTTTTTGTGTTGAAAAATGATTAAGGAATGTTTCAAAAATAAAGGGAAATCCCCCAGAAAAATCCTGCATGCCAATCCTTAACCAATTTCTCAAATATTTTGGATTATTTTGAAAAAGTTTTTAAAATTTTCTGAAATTTATAGAATTGCGTGATCAAAGTGCGACGTCCAGCTCCGAAGGTGCCAGTTCGTAATCCAACAACAGCTTTGAGTCAGCCTCGTGGCGGGGAGGAGTCCTTGACGAAGGCGATGGACACGTCTGGGGGAGATCTGGAGCAGGAGGAGGAGGAGTCCATTTACCAACCGATTTGGAAGTTCAAAACCCTCGAACCGGATCACGATATCATCCAATCCCAGACCCTTGACGAGGAAGACGAAGACGAGGATGAGGATGAGGACGAGGAGGAGGATGAGGAGGAGCTGGAACTGGTGGAGGACTACGACGAGGCGCTGCCCTCCGATGGGGATGCCGATGTGATGGCCCTGCAGGCGGCGGCGGTCTTTGCCGCCGGAGTGCGCCACAAGGTCTCCACCTCGACCTTGACGAAGCGCTCCAAGCTGATGCTGCCCACGCCCCTGCCCTCGCCCACCGCCTCCATGGACCAGGGCGCCTGGGAGACCGACGTGGAGTTCATGTACTCCAGGGAGACCGAGACGGAGGACACCGAACTGGAGGCGGACGAGACCCTGAGCCTGGGCAGCACCGTGACCAACAGCACCGCCACCCTCGGCTCCATCAGCAGTCGGGGCAGTGCGGCGCCCCCGGGACAGGCTCCTCCAGCTCCTTCTGTCCAGGAACCCGCAAAAATCGTGCCCCTGGTGCATCCCATCCTGCGGAACATCTGCATCTTCTACAGCCCGCGGGAGCCCATCAAGTACAGCGCCATCTTCTACGATTACCAGCGGTCGTTCGTCCACCAGCGGTTTATGACCCGCATCCGGCGACCTGCCCCGCCCCCGCCACCTCTCCGGGAGGCGCCACCACCTCCTGCTGCTCATCCTCCACCTCCTTCCACCCACAACGACGACAGCGGCTGCAGCTGCGAGGCCGAGGATCAGGATCACCTCTCCATCCCGAAGCCCCTCAAGGAGGAGTGGGAGCGGGCGGTCCTGGCAGCCGGGGCGCTGGGCGGCAAACGGGGCGTGGCTCCCAGGGCGGGCCGGAAGCTGCGGGTCCGCTCCAATGCCCGCCTCCTCCTCACCGACTCTGTGCTGGCGTGGCGGGCCCAGCTCCAGGACGTCAACTGCTGCGAGGACGAAGAGGATATGGTGAGTGGGCTTGAAAGAAGGGAATTTTTAGGGGATTATAAGGGATTATTATTAATATATAGAAAAATCTGGTATTACGATGGGTGGGAGGTGGTTTGTCCTTGAAAATAAGAGTCTATTATGGACAAGGATGTAAGGATATGGAAATAAATAAATATATTCTCTAAAATATCGTAAATATTAAGAAAAAAATTCCATCTTTAGCAATATTTGCTAAAAAATCATGAGTACCGGGTATAAATTATATTTTTTAAGCATTCTTAGGCCTATAAATATATCCAAAATATTAAAATAAGTTAAAAATTTAAGCCTGTTTTTAGTCCAAAATATCCTTTTAAGGTTTCTAAAAGAAAAGCAACTTTATGTACAATATTTATCTGATTTTTTTCCAGTGCTTTCTTCTAAACGAAAACCAACTTTTTGTACAACATTTATCGATTTTTTTCAGTGCTTTTCTTCCAGTCTCTGGCGTTTCTTTTCTACAAGTATGGCCATTGTTTTCCACACTTGCCACACTTGCCACACTTGCCACTTGTGGCATCAATTAAACTTGGCAAATCTGTATCTGTATCTTATGTATCTTTTATATCTTTTGGATCTTTCGGATCTTTTGTACCTTTATTTATGTTTTTTTTTTTTGCTTATTTTGCAATTTCGCAAAGTTTCTTTGCAATTGTTTGGAGGGAACTATGGGACAAAGTGTCTTTTTTAGGGAATGTTTTTTGGGCTTTTTTTTAGACTGTTTTTAGGCTCTTTTTTAGGGGTTTATCCAACTAGAATTGATATAAATTAGGGATGTTTTTCTATACAAATAAAAAAAAGAAAAGTAAAGATATTTGAAATGTATAGAAAATTGGAATATTTTATCGACTTTTTGAGGTTTTTAAATGGAATTTTTAGAAAGTTTTAGGGAAGGGAAAGGTTTATATATTTTTATCAACTTTATAGAGCATGTAAAAGATATTTTTAGATATTTTCTTATATATTTTCTTATGTATTTTCTTCTATATATTTTATATATATTTTCCTATAAATATTTTCCTATATATTTAAAAAAAAAAAAAAAACTTTAAAAGCACGTTTTCTGTTTTCCGTTTTTTTCTGCATAATGAATTTTTGATTTCTTTTTTATTATTTTCCTCTCACGTTTGTCTTTCTGTATTTTTTTTTTAGCTGATTTTTTATTTCTGTTTCTGTTGCATTTGCCGCTGCATGCGAAATTCCATAGAAATTGGAGGCGCGAGAGTTCAGTCGCCCCCCTCTTTGGAAGAGCCACGCCTCTGCCTTTGTCCCCCCCAAAAAAATGTTGATTCACATTTCGTTTTAGTGTTTTCCCCCCTTTTTTTTTCTCGCTCGCTCCCCAAACGCGACAATTATGTATTTATTTATTTGGCATTTTATTTACTTTTCGCCTTTTTCTTTCTCGTTTTTTTTTTTTTTGATTTTTTATTTATTTGCATATATATTCTGGTATATATATTCTGGTAAATTATCTAACTCGATAAACTTTTTTCTGCCATAAGCTGTGTCATAAAAAACCGGTTTTCTACTCAAACCAGGGAAATTATTATTGATTTTTAGAGTCTAATATTTTTTAATACACTTTAATACACTCTAAAAAAAAATATAAAATAATATTCAGAGTTTAATTGATTTCTATATTATTTTAGAATATATTTTATTTGATATAATTTTATAGATTTCTTTTAGTGTATTTCTCAAGTCGAATGTTTGATGTTTCTTCCCGCTTATTTATGTTATTCTTGGCAATTTCCTGCCTCGGCTCATCGCATTTATCAGCATTTAATTGGTTAATCATTAGTCAAATATTTTTGTAACTTTTCGTTCTTGGAAATGTAAGGAAAAGGCTTAAGATTTTATGATCTTTCGAGTTCCAGAACTCAGACAACTTTTCGAGGCTTTGAAATGGATGGTTTTGAGAAATAAATAAGCCAAAAAAATATTGATGTACAATAGTTTTTTTTTTATCGGCACTTGAAGACATTTAAGACAAGCTCTTGAGAAGAATTCGACTGTCAAATGCGACTGTCAAGCACTTGAAGCTCTAGTTTTGAGTTAAGTTTAAAAAAAAACAAAAAATTCGAGTATATTTCAAAACTCGGCAAAGCCAAAAAGCCATCACAAAAAGGTCAACTGTATTGCCTTTGTTTGGCTTTATTTTTCGGTTTTATTTGTTTATTGTCTTTAGATTTATTTTTTGTTGTTTTTCGTTTGGTTTTTATTTGTTTTTTGTTAGTGAATCATGTGGCCAACGGTAAGACAAATGTAGATACATAGATACATAAATACATTTGTTCATAGATACAGATACGCGAATAAAGCAAAGCAAACACATGTACTAGTCGAGGTCGTATCAATTAAATTGGTTTTTATTTTGTATTTTTTTTTCGGGCTAGCACACCCATAAATTTCCATTTCCACAGATATTTACCCAACTGTTCCCGGTGTAAAGTTAAATCGAATTTCGGTGGCACAGAAAAACACAGAAAAACACAACACAATTTGGCCAAAAAACTAATTGGCTCTGATCATTGGCAATGGCGTGGCCTGACTCTGAATCGGAATCGGAATCGGAATTTGCTGAAAATTATTATCAAGTGCTAATTGGTGGGGGGGTTTCCATTCATCTATACACAATCAATATTGTATATCGAGAAATCGAATTTGATATTCTACTTCGGCCTACCGACTGATTTTTTTCCAACTTTTTTTTTTGTTTATGCCACAAATTAGGTGTTTTTTCTGCTCATTTTTGTTTGAAATAAACAACCTTTTGGCCAGGTGGCTTTCCCATTAAAATTGGCCAGAACTGTAAGGGAATCAATTACGTTTTAGCAGAAATTTTCTTTTGATTTTTAAAAACATTTTTAAGGGAATTTATTTGGTTTCCTTTTGGTTAAAATTTCAATGGGTTTTAATGAGTTTCTGAAATGATTTATAATTCTTACAATAGATTGAATATAATTATTATATCTTAGTATAAGTTTTTACTTAATTTTTTATAGACTAAATAATGAATATTTAACCTTATTTCCTAAAACCTTCTTAGGATCTTTTGGGGTTTTGATTTTAATTTGAAAATATCTTCTATTTTGGTTTTTTTTTTTTTAAATTATTTGTTTCAATAATAATCTCTCAATAATCTCCATTTAATATTAATTTCTTTCTCATTCCTGGAACATATTTATCCGGTTGGAGGTTTGGACTTGTGGCCGCCAAACATCTGTTGCACGAAATTCTGGGGAACTCCAGGTGGCACTCGAAGGTGGCACTCGAAGGTGGCACCTCGAAACTTTTCTCTAGATTTCCCCTTAAGTTGGGGGACTAAATGTTTGGATATTTTATACCCTACAAAGTACAGTAGAAGCTGGATTAGGAGTACAAGTAACTGTGATACAGGGTACTTTTTTCGAGACTTTTTGAGCTGCTGTGAAGAATATTTGGAGTTTATTTTTGGTGGTTTTCTTAAAGAGTTTAAAGCTAGAGAAAAGATATAGAACTACCTTGATATAGATATATCAAAGATATATCTATTTGAAGTAATAATTAAAGAGATTTTCCGAGAGGAGGAGTTCCAAAAAGACTTGGAATATTCCTGATTTGTTTTGTTTTTTAGTAATACACAATATTACCCGGTATTACCCCATCTTCCCTGATATTATTATCCAATATATATATAGCTTTATGGAGCTTTTGTACTTTGGCTTAGAACATCCCCGTTTGGCCTCCGTTTGGCCCCCGTTGGTCGCCGGTTAATGTGTCACCGATAGCGGGAGAATTTTGTTTATGTGGCTGTAAATGAAGTAACGGTACTGCCCGCCCGGCCATCGGTGCCAGCTGGTGGGTAGTGGGTGGTGGGCTGTTGGTCTAGCTAGTGGGCGGGGCAATGCCATTAAATGCAACGGACGCAGCCCCTTGGAGTGTCACTTGCGGCTTCAACCTTATCTCGAGCACTTGCCTTTAGAGTCCCGGTTCTCTGTTCTTTTTAATCATCGAACAAGATATTAAAAAAACATATTAAGAAAACATATTAAGCAGCAAATATATGTAGAGAAATATACACATAGAAATATATATCGGTATTATTTCTCTATATATATATATATATATTTCCAAAGTGCAGTAAATTTTTCACAATTTGAAATCAATTTCTTATCACGGTTCGGGTCTGTTTTCCGCCTCCGCTCCGTTCCGTTCCGTTCCGACTTTCCGTCCGGGTAGATATAGCTCAGTGACTACACCGAGTACAAGTGCGAGTGAGAGGTGAGATCGTGTCGGAAAAGATATAGAACGAAAGACTGATTAGAAATGGCGAGCCGAGCGGCAAGACAGCGAAGACAAACAACGGTAAGCGGGCCTATTCCGATTCCGCTTCTAACTCCGGAGAATTTTGGATCTTGATAGAGCTTACGACCTGGAAATACCACTTAGCATTAGATTTCTGACTCTTAGAAAGGCTTCTTTCCATTCAAAGTTCCTTTTTAAAGGATTCGGAGTTGATTTTCAACACAAAACCAGCAACTATCTTGAACAAACAAAACCCCTTGAAAAGGGGTTATACCCCTTCCAAAACCTGGGTATAAATCCAAAGCAAAGCAAAAAAAATCACAAAACAAGAACTAGACACGAAAAAGTGCAATTAATTTGCAGATTTTACTCCGATTGTCGGATTGTATATCTCAATTGTGTTTTTTTTCTAAACTAGAAATCTTCCCAGCACCAAACCCCTCCCTTCATTAGTTTAGTTGAACTTTATATATGGATTGCGTGACTCACTCTCATTCTGTGTATCTTTTTATCTTTTGCATTTTTGTATCTTGCAGATTGTGCCAGTTGCCGACATTCTGCGGGCCCAGCAGATCCAGGAGGACAATGAGGTCCAGCAGAGCCAGCAGTCGACGATCCTGCAGCGCTTCAAGAGCGTCTCCATCGGCAATCTCTTGGACCTGCCCGGCGAGGATGACAAGAAGTCCATCAAGAATCGCATGCGAATGAAGTGTGAGTTGTTTGGGAATTTGTTTTTTAAGAGATTATATGGGAATATTTTAATGCGAATATTTTAAGGAAGAAATATTGAAAATAATTAAAGACTTAACCCCATTTATGATGCAATTAAATGGTAAACAAATCCGCTTCGCCTTAAAAAAAAAGAAACCATCATTACTCTGGCCATCAATGATTTTTTCTTTTATAATTAAAAAAAAAAAAACACCAAGGAACCGGTTTAAACAGGGCGCCCGGCAGTCTGTGGCTTTGGGAATTTCTATTCCGAGTAGAAAAAATAAGTCCAGGACACTAAAGAAAAAACCAAAGACTTTCTACTCCTTTTAGAGTTAAAAAAAAGGAACTTAATTAAAAGAAACCTTAATTTTTACTTTAAAACTCCTTTTCTTTAGGTTCTTTATTTGAAGAAAAGATCTCCCTAACTAATAGAGATTTTTTCCGAGTGCCAAGCCAAGTCAAAGCTTGTTGCCAGTTTGGCCTTTTAAGGCCGTTTGGCCCACACACAGCAAGCCAAGTGACTGAGTGACTTGCGTACAGTAAACCCTCTAAATGTACGATTTCTGCTTCGCTTTTGTGGGGAATTCCCATACCAGTCTCCACACTGGCTCTCTTTTTTTTGCGAATGCAAAGCGAGAAAATGATTCACGATCTGGCCCAAAAGGCAAGGAATTTTTATTCGCACAACAAGACTGCTTAAACGATTGAATGATTGAATGATTGAGTGACGGATTGAGAGATTGAGCTTGAGAGTTTTGCGTGGGCAGTATCATAATAATATGAATTCATACGCAATTTGTTGTGACTGAAAGTCGGGAGTGTCTCCGATTTGGATTTAGTTTCAAAATCTATTTTCTATTTATTTTTTTGTTAACCAATGTCGAAGAATTCCATGGGCTTAGCTCTGATCGATAGACGTTTATCGGAATGTGGGTTTCAGGCCAAAAACCTGACATTTAAGCCATAAATATATATTTTGTATTAACCAATTTCTTCCTCCATGTTTGGCGCGACTGCAGTTGCCGTGAATAGCAATGTGTTTCGCATGTAAGTAAAGGAATTTGATTCAATAAATCGTCTTTTATTATATATATTTTTTTTTCGATTTGATTTGGATTAGCAATCGCTCGCCGAAGAGCGAAAAGAAATCCCGTCAACGTCGCGGGCAGGTGACCAGCTTGTATCTGGATGAGCAGCAGAAGTATCCACTTTTTGCTGCCCCCTTGAATGCCCTGGAGTTGAATATGACGGATCATCCGAATGTGCCCCGCTTTGTGGTGGATGTCTGTGCCTATATAGAGAGACCGGAGTGCATCGAACAGGATGGCCTGTACCGGGCCTCTGGCAACAAGGTCCTGGTGGACGATCTGAAGAAGAAACTGACTCACGTCTACGAACCACGCTTGCTTCAGACGGACGACATCCACACCCTGACCAGCCTCCACAAGCAATTCTTCCGGGAGCTGGCCGCTCCCCTGATCACCCAGGAGGCCTACGACCGTCTCGGACGCAATCTCTCCGACGAGGCGGCCATCGAGCGGATGCGGATCACCTTCGACGACATGCCGGAGCCGAATCGCTCGACGCTGCGTTTTCTCATTCAGCACTTGACCAGGTGGGTGGCCTTCTGGGTAATCTTCTTTAGAATTCTAATACTAATAACTAATAATATGTCTCTTGTAGAGTGGCTGCTGCCAGTGGCTCCAATCGCATGCCGTCCACCAACCTGGCCATCGTCTGGGGTCCTTGCCTCCTCAGTGCCAATCAGATCCAGTTGGATATCGGACGCATGAATATGCTGGCCAAGGTCCTGATCGAGAACTACGATCGCATCTTCCAGCCCGACAACGAGCGTCTTGTGTGCTAAGCGAAGAAAAACAAAACACTCAGTCTCCTGCTGCCACGCCCCTTTCTATTATATAACAACAATTTAAGTGCCTCAAACAAACAACAACAAGAGAAACATCACAAAAACATCACCATCCACGCCTTCCATTCTATTTTTATTTCTATTTGTATTTTTATTTTTATTTTATTCGTGTGTCCTTGCTTTAATTCTATTCTATATTTTTTTTTACATTAATTTTAATCATTTTAAATAATTCTCTAAAAACTTATTTATTCATTGGAAGCATACAATCATAGATCACGAAAATACTTACCAAAAAGACAGTAGACTAAGTTAATACTAAAGATGAGCCAAAAACCTGCAAAGAGAATAACATTTGAGCTGCGTGGCAGTACAGTGAGCACTGCCTGTGGCGGACTGCCCCATGACGATTATAAACAATTATTATTTTTTTTTTTTTTGACAAAATATCATGCATGAAAAGTGATATTTGTTGCAATTCGGGAGTCCCTGTTTGGCATATTGCAAAACATCAATAACAATGTCTATTTCAGGAAGTGCTCTACATTAATAAATATATATAAAAAAAAAAATATATATATATATATATATATATATAAAAGATATATATAATATGCATTACCAGTACTGTAGATAGGCTACATGTATTTTTTTTTTTTGTTACAAAATGCTCGGATATGAAAGCCAAAAACATTGTATAATTTCTATCTCAATAAATAAATGGAGAACATTCAAAATGTAAAAAAACGTTGATGTATTATTTGGTTAGAAAAGATATAGAATATATAAAGAATATCCAACTAGGCGTATACATGATTTATAGATTACGTATACGCCTAGTTGGATATTTGGATATTGAGTTTTTTTTTTAATTTAGTTTACAAATTCTATAAATACGGAATTATTTTATAGACTATAGATAAAGGCATAAAAAAAGAAAGTTACAGTTTACATTTTTTGCCATAAAAAATATATTCAACATGGCGTATACTTAATTTTTTTTTATTACGTATACGCCTAGTGTTACAATTATGTCAAAGACAGTTTCAATTCCTTTCCTATTTCAGAATACTAGCTTATATAGATTCTAATTAAAGATAAAACATCTAAAGACTCTGAAAATCGCGTCTTACAAGGGCTTACTAGTCGTATACTTAATTTTTTTTATTACGTATACGCCTCGTTGAATATTTTCTTTTAGCCTAAAAATCAATTTAATTTCAGAGTCCTAGTTTTCCCTTTTTTGAGGCACTTTGAATACCGGACTTTATACAAAATTGTTTACTAGGCGTATACTTAATTTTTTATTGGGAAAGTATAGGAAAATCATGTATACGCCTAGTAGGATTTTTAGACGTCAAGTTTTCAAAGTTATAAAGGAATAAGTCTATAAACTTGAGGTTTATTATTTAAAAGAACTTATAGATTAACAAAAAATTAACAAGACTTTTACCTAATATTCAAATATTTTTTGGTATAAATTGTTTTTAAGGGAAACTTTCCTCTTTAATAAAAAAATAGATACTTTTTGCTATTTAAGGTAATTAAATGCAATTTGAAAAGTATTTGCATTTCCATAGTTCAATTGTTTTTGCTGTCTAGACATTATTCTTTAAAAAATGGAGTATACTTTTTGGCCAAAATAAAGTACTTTAGATTTTTTTAAAGTATATAAAGGCTTGCCCTTTGATTTTCAGTTTTATTTGGAGAATAGTTTTGATCCAAGATGGTTGATCAACGCCCCTCTATATTGTGTTTTTGTTTTCTTGTATTGGTAAGTTTTGATAAAAAATTTAAATATATGTAGAATTAAATATATGTTTCAAAAACACCCGATAGTTTACCTTTTGTTTTGCTGCCGAAAGTTGTTTACAAAAGTTCAATCTAACCGCAAGAGAAGTGGAAAATATTGCCCCTTCGACGCCGCTTTCGGAAGTTCCCGAAAACATTAAATGCCATAGTCGTTGCTTGATCAGTGAATATATCGGCGATATATCAAAGCAAACTGAAAGCTTTGATTATTTTTAATAATTTTGAATAGCCTTGTATATTAAATATAAAAATATTATCATTGTAATAAAGTGTTTCCTGTGTTTATTCGAAATATTCAAAGACCTTTGTTGGTGTAATTGAAGTTGAAATTGTTTTGGTTGAGTGAGTTTTGCAGTTTAAATCGATTACAGTCTAATGTAAGTTAATTTTTATAAACATAAATTATACATATATTACATAAATTATAAAAAAAATAAAATTATCTGATTTATTTTAGTTTGAATTCAAAGAAGAATATCGTTTATACGTTTCTTTACTTTCTAGGAGTACCGGGTACTTATCCGGGTTAGCCAAATATTTAGAATACTAAAAGGAAATGTCTAAATTATACAAGTGGGCGGATAATGAATGGCTCTGGCTTGGCCCAACATAAATATTTCCAATTTTCCGACCAAATCACACGGAAACTTCTCTCATTTTGAACCCCAGCAAAAGTATCAAAATGTTTTGGGCAATCAGTGAGGCATTTGACTCGGCCTTTTCATCAAGTCAGTCGAGTGCAAAGGACTACAGGACACAGGACTACAGGACACAGGATACAGGACATTGGACACACGAACTCCTTGGGCGACACTGCGGCTACGGCTGCCACAAAAACTTTTTCGGGCCAGCCAATCACCAAAGAAATTACAAAAACCCCGAAGAAAAGTGGGCGTTGCGCAAAAATCAGACAATTTGTGGCCCAAAATATACGAGAATATATATTTCTACTATATATGTCTATGCATATATATATACATATATATATATATATCAGAAAATGTGCTGGTAATGCAATTATGGTTTAGTCTTTGGATAGCGATTTAATTGACAATGCAAATTGAATCAACATTTGTAAATGTCTAATCGAATTAGCCCCAGAAAATGTCCTTGGCATTTGTTGAAACAGCAGCAGTGGCTCTCTTGGGCCGTAATTCAATTTCTGATTTAACCAAAGCTCCCTCACTGCCATCCTTATTGCCTTGCAACTGCTTTTTGATTATCAAGGAGAGTTACTTGATGATTCCAGTGAGAGAAATTGGGTTTGTTTTGGTTTAGTTTATAGAGTATTCAAAGCCGGGACTTTTATTTGCTTAGAATCTTTAAATGTTTAAATTTTAATAGAAAAAATCCCACAAAATAATTGATTTGCTTTTTAAATTCATACCCGGTACTTGTAGAGAACTTTCTAATAAATAAATAATGTTAGAAAAGTATTAATATTAAATATGAATCACCTCTTTAACAAATATTTTGACTCCTTTTAGAGTATCTTAATCATAAGTATATCTTTTCTATTTTAACTGCCTTTGTTTTTGTTTTCAGTGTACAATCAGATGTTGGCTTTTGAGGTTTCTGTTGGACTTGAGTTTTTTGGTCCAACTCAGCAAATAAACTTGGCGTTTTCACTGCGGCACTCAAATGCAGGCCAAAATGGTTCCTAAAAGTGGATCCGGGTGGTGCAGGATGGCCCAGGATGATGCCAGAATGGTGCCAGGATTATGCCAGGATGGTGCCAGGATGGTGCCAGGATGGTGCCGTGTGGTTCTGTGGTGCAATGACCACCCTTTTGAGTGGACCTAACCACTGGAACGTGCCTTAACTTATAAAATGTGGCTGCCAATTGCAGTTGAATTATTAATATTAAATATCAACGAAACATAAATGCTCTGTAAATTTATAAAAAATATATATTATTTTCTTAATTTTTAATGATTAATTACAATTTATTTCATCTTCAAAATGCATCTATTTTGTATTTTTTAAGTTAATAGGGCAAAAGTATTTGTGTTTGATTTGTATTTCTTTGTAGCCACCTGTTGTTGGATGTCGAATTAGGACGAAACACTCGAATATCCTTGCCACTGGAGTATCCTGGCGTCACAAAATTGCCGACATTAAGACGCTGGCAATGTGTAATAACTGGCAGCTTGAGATTTAGATGAAGGACACGAACGAGCCGCAGGACTTAGATGTGAGATTGAAAAGTAAGGATACAGGCAGGATGGCAGGACTTTCGGTTTAAGAGCCCTGACAGGACGCTGAGCTTGCGAATACGGAAGCGGAGCCAAGAATGTGACAATGCTGAGCCCATTTGACATGAGCATGATATAATAAAAACCGCAAACAAGTAATGCCTATGGAGCTGTTCCTGCCCCCGCCCCTTCTGCCACGCCTCTCCAAAGGACAACAAGAGATTGGAAGGCTGCTGACTATTCAAGTGCAAGTCCATTTTTTTTAGGGCACTCAGAGAAGTGTTTCCTAACAGCATTCGATTTCTAGAATAAAACTAGAAAAGTAAATAAATAAATCATAAATATAAGGAGCTTTAAAAAAGATTCTCTCGATTGAAAACCTTCAATTTTGTATCCCCTAGTTTTTCTGAGTGTTATCCTTATAGCACTGGACAAGCCGTTATCCTTTGGCGTGATTAAGCCACAAGTGCGTGACATTTTAATGCGACATTTATGCCCAGGACAAGAGATTATTATTGAAAATGCGCGACCGGCTCGCGTGACAACAATAGCAGTAAAAATCCGCAGGCGGGGAACAGGACGAGGCAGGATACAGCAAGGATAACAACACAACTTGCTTAACGCCAAGACCCAGAGCTTATTTATTTATCTTTCGGCCAGGACTGACATTCGACTGACAACATTTGTGGCGAAGAAAATGTCCATGTCCTGTCGCAGGACACTCTGACACCGCCAAGTAAGCCAAAAATCCTAGGAAAAATATTTAATTAAAAGCCAAGTGGGTGTAGCCTCAAGGATAATGCATTCTTTTCCCACAAAATGTGTGTAGTTAAGCGCAGAAATCGATATTTTGATGAAGGGTTCTCTGGCACTTTTGGCACAATTGTAATCGATATGTTGGCAGTACTTGTTATCGATAATGGGTAAAGAGCAACTCTGAAGGATAATAATATCCTGTTTTAGTTAAGTGCTTCTAAAGAACCTTTTTATATGAGAACGTGTCGGTTTGGTTTTACTTTTATGACCGAAATACCATATATATATTTTTTCGAGGGAAATATTACACCAAGAATGTTCTATTGATTGAGCCGTAAAGTAAATGGTACTTCTTGGTAATAAATACTTGGCTTTTTGTGGCTTAATCATTGGAGTTAGATGGTTTCTGTTGAATAGAATAAATGTTGTATGTATTTTTAATAGATATTACAAATATCTCTCAATACATTTCATATTTGTGTTTGCCTTTAGGTTTTTAAGCCTGTAATTGAAAAACGATTTTTAAATTACATTTATTTCTTGCATCTGTCATTCCACCATAATCCAAAGGATTATTTGTTTTTATGTCATTCTTTTTTAGACTTATTTGCTTGATTGCACCTGTAACTGTAAAAGCCAAAAAGCCATACCAATTTCATTTAAACTCCAACAACTGGACAGGACTTTTTGCCGGATTTCTCTTCTCTATTTTTCTCTTTTTTGGATATTTTGGATACGGTTTGCAGAGGATCAACATTTACATCGAAATCATAACATGTCAACACACACACACACGAATATTTTATAATGCAGCAAAACTAACCAGAAATAATAATAAAAGTGAGGTCCTGGCAAGTACAGGCAAATAATGCAAATGCAAATGAATTCGCGACAGCGGGATGTCGGAATGTTTGGTTGGAATTTCGATGTCCATGTCCGTGGTCCGTCGTCCGTGGTCCTTGCTCCTTGCTTGGTCCTTTATCCTTGGAACAGGTGTTCCACTAGCTTCTTTATGCCAATAAAAACTGCTCCCCAACCACATTTACATCCTTGCTGGCCATGTGTGTGTGTTTTTGGTATGAAAATGTAATAACAAAAGTTGCCGGCATTGTTTTTTATGATCTTTTTGTCATTGCGTTTCCCGTGTGTTTGTCTGATGTAAAAAACTATTTACCCAAAAGGCCCCACTGCCCCTCCTTCAGGTCCTTTCTGGATCCTCTTACTCCTCGCTCTCCCTTATCCTGCGAATGGATACAAAAATATCTAAAAAAAAGAAGCAGGGTGAAGGGCTTATCAAATAAATTTAGTTTTAAAATTTTTGAAAAAACTTAAATAACTAAAAATATAGCTTCTACTAAAAAAACTTTTATTAGTTTAAATAATTTTTTAACATTTTTAAAACTAGGATTTTTTAAAACATTTACTGACTGGTTTTCTTTTCTGGTTTTTTTTTTTTAGCTTTTTGATGATTTAAAATATTAATAGAAACTTTATTAATATTTAAAAAGTTAATGAATCTTTCCAAAAAACCGAGTAACCTCTTGGAAAGTAAGTTTTTTGTATTTTTCCTTCTCCAAGAGAGATTTCGCATGTAATATCAGTTTGCGGAAAGTAACCGCAGAACGCCGAAAAGTATGCAACGGCAACGGCATCGGGTTTGACCCTCTTGCGGCAAAGGACGTGGAGTCCTGCAGGAGCTCCGACTATCCGGTTGTCTCATATCCTACCAGCTACCAGTTACCGGATATGTATATATAAATATATATACTATATAGATATATGTTCCCTTTAGCATGTGCATTCGAATTGGCAGCCCCCGTCAGCGTTTTCATTTCAAATTCAAATGCTGTTTGCATAAAAAACTAGCCAAGACATCGAAGGGCATCATGTTCCACGCCCCCTATCTCCGCCCCCTTTTTCGCTGCCCATGTCCTCCAAAAAATTAGCGGTGTTTAGGGGGGGGCAGGGGTTTAGGGGAAGCCCATGGAAAAAGTGACAATAACAACAAACGGTTGCCTGACGAGATGGATGAACGGACACCAAAGGCACTGAGCGAAAAACTATATATATTTTTAGGGAAAAAAAATATTTATTTAAACAGTATTTAAGATATACAAAGTTTCATTGTTTTATAATAATGTTTTTAATACGTTTTTAAGGCTTCAAAATAGAGCATTAAAAGTTTCATATACTTAAGCTTTTGTTTTCGTATTTGTGGTATTTATTGTTTATTTTTGCCCTTAAAAATATATTTAATATTTCCCTTATATAAAAATTTAAATAAAAACCAAGCAAAGCTTATTTCTTTCAGTGTTCCAGAGCATTGGCAATGTCGTTGGCCTCCTGGTTTTGCCAAAAAAAAGTAGAAAAAATCGAAGCGGAATTGCCAAAGACGTTTCCTTTGGGGGGTTGGGAAGAGAAAGGTGGGTGGTAGGAGAAAGTAGCAGAGAAAAGTGAGAAAAAAGTGCAATTGGAAGGAGGGAGGGGGATTGGGGGGTTGGGGGGCTGGTGGCCAGCTGGCCAGCTGGCAGTCGCTTTGCATGTTGGTGTTGGGTTAAGTGGATTGTTTACTTTGATTACAAAAATATGGCAAATGTTTGCACGTTTGATGTCTCGGAGTGGATGTGTGTGTGCGAGGATGCAATGGAGATGGCAAAAGGACGAAGGATAACACAGAGGAGGAATCAGGATTCCAAAAATCAGGCTTCCAAAATTGTCATAGAAATTATTGTTGGAAAAGTTCTTCAAAATTTATGTTTTATGATTAAAACATTTCATAAAAATGTAAAAACTATTCTTTAAATGTAATCAATACTTATATTTCTGTTAAAAGCGCACCCCGAGTACCGGGTATTGTTATTTATTTTTAGTACAACCAAGAAAAAAGATTATTTTAGAGAAAAATACATAAAATATATGAAAAAATGGAAAAATAAACCCCTGCGAAACCCCTGCCATCTCTATGGCAAACAATGCCATTGAGCACTCATGCCCAGGACTAATATTTGCATGCAGACAGGAACTAAAAAAAAAGGATGAGAGATAGAGACAGCTATAGGCAGAGGGAAAGAGATAGGGGTAGAGCCAGTCAGCGAGACAAATGGCGTTTGCCTTGGCGCGTTTGTAAAATCCAAAAGCTAACATTATTACAAAAACAAAGATAAAAAACGAAAAGTTATGCATTTGACTTTGGTTGATTTTTATGATTTTTACAATCGAGTTTCGAGTTGACCGACCGACTCTGCTCCTGCTCCTGCCACCCTCCCCGTTTCGTCCTTGCTGGTTGGATGAATTTTTATTGTCCTGAGCCTGCGAACCGCTCAACAAATGCCAGATGGATGGAAAGAAACTGTTGATTGTGCCTGTGGATGGTCAGGTGGCGGACAATGGTGGCCAGCCAGGTGTAAGGATTCAAAAGGACCACTGAAAATCTCTTTAAAAACTGTATTTTAGAAAAAGGAATCCTCAAAGATATGTGATATGAGTCTGACAAGTATCTGGTAATGATATTTGTTAAGAAAAAACGTTAGTAATTGTTGAAATTTCTTTGAAAACAGTCAATAAATTTACAAATATCTCGCAAACGGCTGCTATAGGAATCCATTTTATTGCAAGGCACCCTGGGGGCCATGTCATCGGAAAGGTCAAAGGCATTTTTCACCCACTTGCCAGTCCAGGCGGGATATTTGAATTTCTTCCAACTGTTTGCTTTGGCCGGAAACTAATTTTGACAGGACGAAACAAAGGGAAAAAGCCATGGCGCTTTTTTATTGGAAAAATTTTGTATTTATTTGAGAGAGGAGGACACGTCCGAACGCCCACAATGTCAAATAGTTTTCATTCTTAGAGTCGTCCGGCAGCATTTTATTTTATTAATGGGAATTATATATATTTTTATTTCCTTCAAAGAATGAGTGGTGGCCGGGTAGTTGTTAAAAGGATGCGTCCAGGATGCCAACAGGATGGCAGACATTTGTTTGCACGCGACTCCTGCGAGTCCTGCCCCACGGGGCGTATGCGCTATATAATTTTTCTCGCGCTCTTGGCGGTCTTCCTGCTTCGGCCACTCTGCCACTCTGCCACTCGGCCACGCCCCCCCTACCATCCTCTAAAAAACACCCACGAAAAGCGTCCGGCAAAGACCACATGTCGCTCATGATTAATTGAAAGATTTTCCACCAACTTTCCACTGTTTTTTCCTTTGTTTTTGTCCTTTTCGGAACGTTTTTTATTATTTCTTCGGAATGTTTTCCTCCTTTGAGTTTTTTATCTGGACGTTTTTTTTCCATGTGTTTTGATTAATGAATGAGAACAAAGGAAATTTAAACCAATTTAATGGAATATTTGAGGGGGGTTTCCTCAACATTTTTGATTAGCTGAATTTATTTAAATTATTTTTTTGTCTATTTTCTGTTTAAATTTGATTTGAAACTGGTATCGTTTATTCAAATGATTGTTTTTTGAATCTTTGTAGTTTGTTTCTATACAAAAATATAAAATATATTATAGAAAAAGCTCCTATTGTTATATATCTAGAGATATGATTTGGTTTTCTATAAAATTCTTACAATATTAATACCCAGTACTATTTACAACTGCCAGCTGAATCTTATAATAAATAATTATTGATAACTATTATTGATAATTATTTAATAATATATAAATTAATAAATATTATCTTAAAATTATGAACAATGTTTGAAGTTCTCGGCAAGTACCCGAAAAGAATGATAATTTTTGTTCCTGTGTAGTCTCTTTTTTTGTTGTTGAAAGAAATATAAAAATAGATATAACTTTACCTTGAAACATAACTTTACCCTCTTCCCCTCTCTGCCATTAAAATAATTAAGCAAATCTTTAGCGAAATGTTAGGGAATTTATCAGTTTTTGCGCATCTCTTGTCTTATCATTTTTTTCCGGTTTTTGTTTTTGGTTTTATGATATATGGAAACTATGGGCCTGTCTTCGATTATTTGGAACTCAGATCTCGGCAGTTGGAGAATGAACGGTGAGTATATCACAGTGGAGGCATCGGGCTACCCGATTCTGGCTGGGGGCAGAGCCAAGCCTGGCCAGAAACTGGCCACCAGCCATGTGGTTATTCTCATCTTGTTCCTGGGCACGCTGCTCATCACATTCTATGGCTACTGGGATGTGATGATGTTGACGGCTGGTGGAGGCAAGGCCACGGCAGGGGAGCTGAGGAACGAATCTCTGGCGGAGCAACTGCATCGGGAGGTGAGGATACTGTGTTGGGTCCTCACCACGCCCAAATACCACAAGTCGCGGGCGGTGCATGTGCTGAGGACGTGGGGCAAGCGATGCAACAAGATCTACTTCATGACCTCCGCCCCGGACGACGAGCTGCCCACGGTCCTCCTCCACAAGCCGGACCGCTACGAGGTCCTTTGGGGCAAGACCAAGGAGGCCTTCACCTACCTGTACGAGAACAAGCGTGACGAGGCCGACTGGTTCCTCAAGGCGGACGACGACACGTAGGTATCTGCATTTTCTTATCATATCTGGAATTTTTACAAAAACAAAGTCTGCTTTAAAGACTCGACAAAATAGCGTTTATTTTCAGTGTTTGGAAAGCCTCAAAAATATAGTGTAGTGTTGAAAAAGGTCGCTAAAGATATGGATAAACTAATAGAAATTTAGCAATTAGTGCTTGAAAGTTTTCAAATAAATATTTATCATTTAACAGCATTAGGTTTGAGTGCTTAAAATTAGTATTTCTCTTTATAAAAATGCCAAACTTAATAATACTTTTAATTGCTTAAGAAATCCTCTATTTGAAACAGGTATGTTTTCCTAGAAAATTTGCGTTATATGCTGTATCCTTACCCCGTAAATACATCCATTTATTTCGGTTTCAATTACAAAATGGTTGGAAATCATAAAAAGAATGAGGTGATTATTTCTCAAACAATTATCAAGTATTTTCTAAAACATTCAAAGTCATTTTTTTAGTCGTACATGTCCGGGGGCAGTGGCTATGTCCTGTCCCGCGAGGCTCTCAGGACCTTTGTCGAGGGGCTGAACGATCCCGAAAAGTGCCGTCAGGAGGACGATCATGCCGAGGACGTGGAGATTGGCAAGTGTCTCTTCAATCTGGGCGTGAAGGCCGGCGACTCAAGGGACACTCAGCTCCGGAATCGGTTCTATCCGATAGCTCCATACGGAGCTCTGATATCTGGGAGTAATGGCATAGATTTCTGGCTCTACAAATATGCCTACTATAATCCACGATCGGTGAGCTACTCTCGAATGATCGACTCGAAGTTTTATAAACACGCATTTTTTTGTTAGTGCATGGACTGCCTGTCGGATTATCCTGTGGCCTTCCACTACGTGAATAGCAAACAGCTCTACGTCTATGATTACTTCAATTACCAGCTGGAGTGGGCAGGACGAGGTAGGTCGCAGGAGCTGGAGGCTCTGCCCAGAAGACTCAAGGAGGAGGACATCATTATACCCGAGAGTGATAATATCTAGGGATCCTCCATCCCTTTCTCCTTTCTCCACTAAAATCTCCCCACATTTACAATTTTTTTTCGGAACTATGTGCTAGGGCTGCTAGAGGTTCCTTTGTCCTTTGTCCTTGGTCTTTTCTTGTATTTATTATTGAGCAGCTTTTGGCAGAGGATTCAAACTCAAAAAAGGATACTGCGGAATTTTGTGTAAATTAAATAGAAATCCTATCAAAAGTTTTTTAATCAAATTAAGAGTTACCTTTTATTTTAAACCCAAAGGAAAGTTAAGGGTTTTTTCTGTTGAAAACTAAACACTGATTTCTAGTGTTGGCTTATGGATAAAAAAACAAGTAATCCATGGAACGGAAATTCGTGGGAAAATTCGTAGAACCCAGCAGGCTGTCAAAATTTGGATCAGAGCAAAATTTGGAGCCTTTGGACGACAGGCAGGTAGAGCCTCATTCCGAGTCGGAAAGTGGAAGTGTTCGCATCATTAAATAAAAAATAAAAATTATTTTAATTTATTATTTTTTCCGAACAAAAAAAAAAAACCCCAAAAAATTTCTTTCGATTTTTTTTTAAAATGAGTGATCAGTTGCCAAAAAATAAAACCGAGTTATCGGATCAAATCGAAAAAGCTGAAAAAACTGAGGAATCGATTGGTGAGTAAAAAAATAATTCTTGTTTGTTGAATATTTTCTTCAATCGATTCTTCAGTGATGGATTTGAAGTCTGCTTTGGATAAGGAAGTCAAGAAAGAAGGAACTGTTGACATGGGACAGCCCATCGAGAAGCAGGACACTGAGTCTATGGAGAAGGGGAATCTATGTCCCATGACGGGCGATACTAAAAGTGAGCCAACACATTTAGACTAAATATAGTTCGAGGTACTAAATGCTGGTTTAATTACAGATGATGCCGAGAAACCCGCTACCAACGAGGGAATGCTATTGGAGATCCTTAAGGTTCGCAAGCACTGCCCCAGGTGCGCCTGGAAGAAGTTCGTCAAGGGCATTGGCGGCGGTCTGCCCTTCCCCATTCGCACCACCGAGGAGGTGCATTCCATGCCGCAGGAGGAGTTCGCTGACTATGTCCTCGGTGTCGTCCGGTACTTGCCGCAGGACGTCCGCTACGAGATGCTGCCCCTGGCTCTCTACAACCTGAAGACCGTCAGCAGCCGTCTCCTCATCAAGTTGATCCACCAGTTGCTGCCAGAGGAAAGATTCACCATATTCTGTGACCTTGGAAATGGTCTCCGCAAGACCCGGAGCTGCAATCGCATGTACAGGGCGGCCTGGCGCCGTCAGCAGGAGCGCTATGCCAGGAGCCCGGTCGGCGGCGTCGGCGTCGGTGGTGGTGGTGTGGGCGGCTCTGGACATGGACATGGCGGTTTCACTAGTCTGATGCCCATCCGGATATTGTCCACCCAGAACACCAACTATAGCACCGAGACCTATGCCAAGATCTGCACCATCAACTGCGCCAAAATGTTCGTCCAGGCCGTCGAGAACAACAGCCTCCAGCTGTCCAATCCGATCGCCCCCAAGATGACCACCGAGGATGTTGCCCGCCTCTCGGCCCAGGTCTTCGCCAAGCTCGGCGCCATCATCGCCGCCAAGGCCGAGGAGGATGACGAAATCACCGCCGAGGATTGGGCCCTGCTCACCGCCGAGCTGGCCTTCAAGCTGGGCTTCTCCATCGAGGCCATCGATACCGCCAACACCATTGAGATGACCGAGAAGGCCATGGCCGAGCTGACCGATGAGCTTATTGGCAAGTTGCAGGCCTTGACCGCCGTCGCTGGGGAAATCGCTTCCAAGGATGTTGCTTCCAAGGATGTTGCTTCCAAGGATGTTGCTTCCAAGGATGCTTCCAAGGATGCTGCTACCAAGGATGCTGCTACCAAGGATGACGCTTCCAATGATGCCAAAGATGCTGTTTCCAATGATGCCAAGGATGCTGCTTCCAAGGATGTTGCTTCCAAGGATGCTGCTTCCAAGGATGCTGCTTCCAAGAATGCTGCTTCCAAGGGTGCCGCTTTCAAGAATGCTGCTTCCAAGGGTGCCACTTCCAAGGATGTTGCTTCCAAGGATGTTGCTTCCAAGGATGTTGCTTCCAAGGATGTTGCTTCCAAGGATGCTGCTTCCAAGAATGCTGCTTCCAAGGATTCCGCTTCCAAGGGTGCCACTTCCAAGGATGCTGCTTCCAAGGGTGCCACTTCCAAGGATGCTGCTTCCAAGGATGCTGCTTCCAAGGATGCTGCTTCCAAGGATGCTGCTTCCAAAGATGCTGCTTCCAAGGATGTTGCTTCCATTGATGCCAATAACGCTGTTTCCAATGAAGACAAAGATGTCGCTTCTATTTATGCCACTTCCAAGGCTGCTACCAATAATGCCACTTCCATTGATGCCACTTCCAAAGCTGCCAAAGATGCCGCTTCCAATGAAGATCAAAATGAAATCCCATCCACCTCCAAGGCCGCCTACGGCAACGCTAAACCCAAACAAGTTCTCTTCTTTCGCGGACTCTCTCCAGAAGAAGCCACTAAGCTCTCGGCTGCCTTAAGCGCCAAAATTATGGGACAGGAGGCGGTGAAAGTGTCGGGCAGGATCTCCAGCCCCCACTCGGCCAAGTTCTTCGGCCAAACCCACATTGAGATAACTGCTCTGAACACCGCTGCCCAGTACATTGGCGTCCCGTCGTATGCCGCCGCCGCCGCCGCCAAGGTCAAGCCACAGGAGGGGTCCAAGGTGCCGCCCATCATGTCGGCCCGCAAGGTCGTCAAGATGGCGAAGCTCTACTTGAAGAAGTACGGCGACAAGAACGGCCGTTTCGCGGCCTTCCAGAAGAAGCACAAGAAGCCGCGCAAGATCCTCGCCTCCCTGATCGGGGCCCACTACCGCCCCAAGGGGCCCAAGCTGGCAGCGGTGCGCAAGTGCTTGAGGGGGCGTGTGGCCCATCGCATGGAGAAGCTGGCCTTCACCAAGGTCATCTACGAGGTCGAGGATGTTGCCGACTTTGTCTTCCAGGAATTTTGCCCATAGAGAGGCGGCCTTTCGATGAATCAAATGAAATAGCATTAATTTAGAATATATATTGTATACATTTATATTATTAAATATAGAATGTATAAAATAATTTATTAATTGTTGTTAAGAGGTGTTTCAAGGGTTATCATGTCACATTAGGGTTAATTCTAGTATTGTTTTCCATTGATGCTTTCCAAGTTTTACTTTCCATGGCTTACTGTTTTCTTTCTCTTGTTTTCTTTCCATTTCTCACTTGTTGTTATTGCTATTTTTGTAATATTGTTTGGCAATTAGTATTTGCACCTTAACGGCACCTGCTCTCAGAGCTCAGCCAAGCAATCTGTTTACGCAGCCCAATACCAGCTCTCTCTCTAATCCAAGCTTGGTACAAGCATTGCCAACCATTGGGGCTGACGTCAGTATAGCACATAAGTACCACCTCCAATGCTGCCCTTACTTTTGGATCCTTGCGGTTCTTTTGTCAGAGAGCGATCCAACCCGAGTGGGGATCTCAAAACGCAGCACAGTTGGGGAGCGCCCATTTGAGCGCTCTCTGACGCAAGCATTGCATTGCCCACCCAAGCTGGGCTTAACATGTCCGCTCTAAGAACTTTTGCTCTCCCAGCTTGGCATCGCCTTTTACGCCTCTCATTCATCTAAGCTCGCGAGATCATTTCAGCATTGCCGTTCGTTGGGTTCGTTTGTAAGAGGAGCAAATTTCGCGAATAAAATCGAATTTTAATTAATTCAAGCCGTTTTATCGTTAAATCGTTAATAAAAAGTTATCTCTACGCGTGTGTCGGAGTGTTGTGTGCGGGAAATGTTGGAAAACTTAATAATCGTATTGAATTCGTGGTTTTTATTAAGAAAAAAAGTGTTGTACGGTTAATTTTTGCTCCACCTCTTTCGCGCACGTACGGCAATGCTACTAAACCTCCGTTGGGGCTTCTTCAGGCATATAAGTACGAAAGAGATGAAAATGCATGTTATTATAATAAATATATATACATATTTAAATATAAATTAAATGTAAATTGACTTCAGAGTCTTGCCTAAAAAAAAGGCGATGCTGGAAAGGTATTAGGAAGTAAAGATAGCGGTGAATATCACTGCTCCCTTCCCCCTTATTACATTTCTTGTAATGCATCTCTTTCAATGGCTGCACTGACGTCAGCGCAAAGGTTTTATCTTCATTGAAAAAGTGAGAAGGTTAACCAAAAGAGAAAAAACAAGAACATGACGTGATTTCGGTACTCGAAGGTTTTTATAAGATTTTATGAAACCAGGAAACGGTAAATCCTACAGAGGGCCACGGCGATGCAAATATCTTCCGTAATTTTCATCCGATCGTCAAGCGGAATATCTTAAACGATTTCTACATCGATTTCGCATTAATCTGCATCAAAAAAATTTTATAAAAAATTTTTGTCGATTTTTCTCTTGAAATGCCTCGAAAAAGGCGAAAAATTTCCATATATCTTGGCCAATTCTCATCTCATCATTAAGTTAAATATGGAAGCGACAAATTTTTTCGTTTTTTTCTAAAATTTTTTGGGCCCAAAACGAAGGCTTAGCTTGTTTCTTGCAATATTGTAATATTATTATTTGATATATCACTATTATACCTTCCCAAAATGAATGCCATTAATTCGTATATTTTTTTATAAATTATTTTTTATTTCATCAATGTTGAATATATTTAATACAGATATTAGATATACAATTTGTGAAGTACGTTGCTACTTGATCAATCCTGTTTAATTTTGATAATTTTAAAAGTTCCACAAAAGCACGCCGATTTTTCTTGAAGGCTCCAGGAAGATCCTAAATAGGTCCTTGTTGCAGATATCGATGCTCGCTTATTTTGACATTTTTAACAGTTCCACAAAAACCACAACGATAAGAAATTAAAAAAAGACAAATTTGATTAATGATTAAGATATATTATAAAAGAAATTTAATTCAAAGGAGAGAAGAATAAGAAGAATTGCTGTCACGACGAGGACACTCAAGATTGGGTCATAGGATCCATCGTTTTTAATAATAATAAAAAACAATTAAGGAGCAAATTTTAGGTAAAAAAAAATAAGATTTTAAATTAAATTAAAATAAAATAAAAATAAATAAGAAAAGGAGCAAGGACTCAGATACCCAGGAAGAACCCACCGGTTAATAATAAACAAAAATAGGGAGTTGATTGAAAATTACAATAAAAAATAACAGTAACAGTTATTGATATTGAGGAATCTAAAGGAAATTGATTGTGATTCGTCAGGGTCACGAGGTACCAGGGGTCAAATTGATAAGTTTGATAATTAAAAAAATAAAAAAATAATAAAAAAAATAAGGAGAAAATGAGAAACAAACAGTGATGCAGTGGTTTCGCGAAATAAGAGCCAAGGTAAATAATAAAAAAAAACACATTTAAATAAAAACACTTTTAAATGAAAAAATAAACACTTTTAAATGAAAAATATAAACACATTTAAATGAAAAATATAAACACATTTAAATAAAAAAGAAACACTTTAAAATGAAAAAATAAACACTTTTTTGTAATAGAAAATCACTGTTGAAATAATTTTAAATAATTTTTATTGGCAGCCTGAACTGTTTGGCTGCCAGACGGAAACTGATTTTGCCTGAAAGGAGCTCCCTTTTTATAGGAAATTTGAGGGAATCTGGGCCAGAGGTGGAAGTCCATCAATAACTCTACCGATATCGAAGTATTACACCTGAATCCGATAGTTCTATCGAAGAGTTTAACCTAAACTTAGCGGGCGAGCAAATTAATGTCATTTTGAAAAGTTTTTGACGGGAGACCCTTTGCAAAAATGAAAAAACCGCTGGAAAGGCCAATATGGCCTAAAACTAGGGTTATATCTGGGTCAATTCTTATCCGATCCTTAAGCGGAATACCTTAAAAGACTCGTGGATAGATTCTCTATTTCTTTTAATCAAAATTTAACCACAAAAATTTTTTAGATTTTTTTTTCAATTTTTCCAGTGGGTCTCCTTCGAAAAATGTGAAAAATGTAGGGGAGGGCCGATATGGCCCACTGTTATGGCTATATCTCCTCCAATTCTCCTCCGATTTTTTAATGGAATACCTAAAAAGAATGGTTTATTGATTCTTCATCGATCTGCATCAAAATATCGGAACCGAAAATTTTTTAGAATTTTTTTAAAATTTTAAGGGGATCCCCTTGAAAAAATGTAAAAAAATGCTTGTAAACGACAATATGGCTCAGTCCGATGGCTATATCTTTGTCAATTTAGATCCGATTCCTAAGTGGAGTATCTTAAAAGACTCGTAAGTCGATTACCTATCGATCGGCATCTAAATATGGAAGGGAAAAATTTTTTTTTAGATATTTTGATCATTTTTCTGGGTAGATCCCTTGGAAAAAATGAAGAAATCGAAGGAAATTCCAATATCGCCCAGAGCAGAGGCTTTATCTTCGCCAATATTCAACCGATTCTAAAGCAGAATGTTTTAAAAGTTTCTTAAATAGATTCTCTATTAAACTACATAAAGACTACATTATGAATTTTACTGAAAAAGTTTAAAATTAATATATTAAAATACGAAAAAATAAAAATAAAAGTATCAGATGAAGGGCGCTTTAGGTGTAGCTCATGAGAATCGAGGGCGCTTTGAAAAGTTTAGTATTTATTTTTTTTAGAATTAGTATTAGTATTTTTAAATAAATAAAATTAATGAGCCTTCCTCCTCGATTCTCATACGTTGTACCTTAGAGACTCGAAGTTTTTAAATATTTTTGTTCCGTGGGAAATCCATGGGAAGGCCAATATGGTTCAAAGCAAGGGCCATATCTTGGCCAATTCTCCACCGATTTTTAAGAGAAATATCTTGAAATATTTCTTAAACAATTTTCAATAAATTTTTATTAAATTTGCATCAAAAAATGATCAAAAACCGATCAATATTTTCCGGAGAACCCTCGAAAACTGCTTTTATAGCTAATTTCTAATAATTTCTCATAAATATTATAAAAGAAAACAATCAAATGAGGATTAATAACGCTTAGATTTAATGTGTAATTAGTTTATTTAGTAAAGTACTTTCCCAGTTGCTTTTCCAGTTACTTTCTCTTTCGTTTCGCTTTCTCTTTTGGGGAACAATTCCCACAATTCCCTCCAAGATTAGGATTATGCATCGAGTAAGTCGCCAAAAAGCAATTCCGGGCACTTGACTCTCCTTTTTGGGGAGGCGGCTAATTAAGGTCAATCCTTGAGGTCCTGCGACCGCACTCGATACGCATTTCGATGGAGTTTTCTAGGCTAATTAGGAATTCCTGCAAGTCCTGCCGTCGTCAAATGCGCGTGGCATACGAATTTCCCCAAAAATAGAGACAAAAAAAAAAAACAGAAAGTTGGCTCCTAAAATAGCCGAAAGTGTGGGTGGTTGTGGGTGTCACTTTTTGGGGGCAAATTCTCGCCAGGACTCACCCCAGGATGCTTGGCCACTGTAATTAATACCAAAATAATTGTATTTGGATAACACAAACGTAATCAAGATTAATTGAGTAACAGCAGGTAGTTTGCATAATTAGAGCGCAGACAGTGCCTGTCCTTTCTCTCTCCCTGCTTTCTCCGCTTTCTCTGCTTTCTCTGCCTTCTCTGCCTTCTCCACAAAACATAATTTGCAATTTTCAACTGTCTGGCAACTGTGGGTGCTGCCTGTCGTCCTTTTGGGTGGGTCCTAAGTTCGAAAGCGTTTTTTTGAGTATTTTTTGTATAGTATTTTTTAGAAAAGAAAGTAAGGAGAGTTTTTTTTTAATAATTAATATTATTTTTTATGGAAATTTCCTTTTTTGGAAGAATAAAATCCTGGAAAGGAGACTCCTGGAAGGAAGTTGAGGTTGAGGAAGCGTTTTTTTGAATATATTTTGAATATTTTTTTAAAGAGGGTTTAAAAAAGAAGAGTTTTTAGTTTTTTTTTTTAATATTTAATTATATTTTTTTAAGGAAATTTATGGAAATTTATGGAAATATTCCTTTTTTTTGAAAAAAAGAATCTTTTAGATTTTTTTAGATTCTTTTTATAATTTCTGAACTAGTTCCACTGTAGAACCCATGTGTGTGTCTATGGAATGTATATGTATTTGTGTATAGGGAGCGCTGGGGGAGTGGCACACAAATCATTTACAGTTTGTACAATTTCTATGTCAACTCCCGTTCTTTCTCTTCTCTTCTTTTCGTTCTTTTCCTCTTCCTTTTTTGAGCCAAAATTTGAACTCGTTTTGCTTTTGAACTTTTGTTTAGTCCGGCTCACAAATACACAGATACACTCGCACACCCATACATCTATACCCCCGCACCAATACACAAACAAACACACACACACACACACACACACGGGCCATCGTTGTTGCTCGACTGCACTTCCGGTCTCTCTTTTCGGGCCACAACCGCCATTGATTGTTCAGCCATGCAGTTCCACTGCCACATGTACAAGGCACACACACATAGTTATACACACATAGAGATACACACTCACACACACACAATGGTAGTATCAGGTTCGCCGGCATTTCCGGCCTTTATTCCCAGCCAGGGACATGGCCAGGAGCCTTAAATCTTTCTCAAATACTGCAAGTTTCGGTATTATTTTACTTTTTTTTTAATAAAAAAAACAATACAATTTATTGTCTTAATATTATTGATTATTTTATTATTATTATTTTACTTTTTTGAGAAATATAGAAGAGAAAATAATATTAAAAGATCTTAAAAATCTTGAAATAATAAATATTATATAGAAAAGGTTGGTTTTTAACTAAAAACATGATAAATAGGCTTTAAAATGGTATTTTTTAAATGAAATTATGATATTTAAAGCCTTGAAGGTAATTTATTTTAATTTAATTTCATCAAAAATGATTCTTAAAGTAAGAATCTTACATTTTCTTCTTAGATAGTTCTTAAAAGATCAAAGAGTTTTATAATATTTTATAGAAAAAGTATTAAAAAATGTAAGGATCTCCATAGCCTCGAAGTTCGATTCCCACTGTGCCAGAATTTTGTTTTATTTTTCGTTTTTTTTTGTTTCTTTTTCGGAGGAAAGTGGTAAGAGGTAAGAGGTAAGAGGTAAGAGAGGGCTGTCAGCTTTTTCAGCTTCAAACCATTGAAAAGTTCTCAGTTGCAACTGCAAATTATGTTGCATGGTGTTGTTGTTTCTTGTTGTTGTTGTTGTTGACGCTGACAGGACCTGATAATGGCATACATACAATGTTTATTTACTTGCTTTAACATTTTTGCTGGAGCGAGGGTCCTGGTGCAGGTCCTGGCGCTAGTCCTGGCGCTAGTCCTGGCGCTTGTGCTGTTCATTTTACTTAAATTTCCATGGCCTGAGCTGCATGCAACATGCTGACAATGAGACACTTGAGCATTTGGCGCCTGATTGCATGCCACACACTAAGCGCAGCAAGACACTGAAAAAAAATACAAAGAATAAAGGATGTTTTAAAGGATATTTGAAAGAACCCAAAAAAAAGTCTTAAAACATGGAATAAAACTTCTATTCACTTAAAATTTAGTTTTTAGTTTATGGATTATATATTTTTTTCTCAGTGTAGTTGCATTGTGTGCAAGTGAGAAGGCTCTGGATCTGCTTCTGGACTGTTGCCATCTCGCTTTGTTTGCTTTTTTGACTTTGGACTTAACTTATTTGTTGGCAATGTTCTTGTTGCTGTTCTTTGTTGTTGTTGTTGTTGTTGTTTCTTGTGTAGTTTTTGCAAAAAGGACACACACTCCCACACACACACGCAGGATGCCCCTGCCACTGCCTCTTCCTCTGCCTCTTCCTCTGTGCCCCCTGCCACACTCGACGCTCTAAAGTGTCGTGTTGGATTTGCGTAATTTATGCTCTATTTGCCTTTCGGCTTCATTTCACTTTTTGCCGCTGCTCCTGCTGCCAGGACCAGTTCCTCGTCCTGTTCCTCCTCCCTCTACCCTCTACCCTCTACCCCCTACCCCCTACACACGCCTACGCCTTTTTTTGGATGGGTGTCCCTTGCAGGACATGCTAAGCTTTCGGCTAAGCCGACTGTCGACGACAATGTGGCTACCCTGTAATGTGCTCTCGGGTCCTTTGATTCAAGCAATCGATAGGTTTTTTGTTACTGTTTCGATTAATATTTTGATTATTATTTCGATTTCGGTTCTTAAATGTTTTTTTAAACGAAATCAAAAAAGACCACAGGTCGTATACGTAATTTTTGGAGTTTTTTTTTGTTAAATTTAATTGATTTTTTAAGAATAATCAGAAGATATTATTAAAAATATGTTAAAAAAGTTACAAAAAGACTAAGAAAGGTTTCTTTTTTATAATTATTTGGATTTTAAACAGTGCGTTTAAACAGTTTTCCCACACTGCGTATACGTAATTTCTTATATTTCTTTTAAATTTCTTCTAAAAAATATAAAATTATTTTTTTTTTATTATTTATTTATTTGGATATATAAAATATACCCCGAAATCGTAGAGTATTTGTCCCTGGTGATGAATATCCTGCCCCTCGCTCCCTCGTTCCCTCCATAGAATCCATAGAAACCTCAGCAGGTGGTTTTCCACCTTTCCAGCGAAGGACCCGGATCTGGCTTCATTATTTTTATAGCATTGCTCAATATGAGAACTCAATAAATTGTGACTCCCGCACCGGGCGGGCGATGGGGTATTTTCATCAGGCGATTAGTTTCGCCGGGACAGGACAAGGTGGCAGGACTTTGGGGCAGGTCCTTGCGCAACAGTTGTGAGTGGGTGGACCGGGTGGACCGGGTGGGTGGCTAATAGCTTTTGCATAGCTTTTGCTGCCCACACACACGTCGCAAATAAATCTAAATGCAAGCCAGTAAAAGAAAGAGACAGCAGGAGGGGAAGGAGAGAGTGGGAAGGCTGCGACAGGAAACTTGGTGAAAAATCCTTTGGCAAATAAAATTTACATAGAAGCGAATGGCAAATGCTTGATTTTCTGTTTCTGTTGCTTCGGTTGTTTCGGTTTCTGTTTCGGTTTATGCTTTTCTTGTGATACCCTGGAATCAGGATTCAACAGGATTGAACAGGATTAGACGTGTTTTTTGACTCGAAAAACACGAAAAATTTTACCAGTTTTTTGTTTCTTTTAGAAGTTTTGAATTCTTCTTCAAGGGTATGGAAAATATCGATACTTTTTCGATAAATTTCTTCTTGTTTCGTTTTTTTTTTCGATTTTTTTTGTCGATTTTTTCAACTCAACTCGAAGCCATGTGAATTTATTTGAAAATTTATTGAGTTTTCGTGTTAACCATGCATAATTAAGTTTTTCCAAGTGAAAAACTGGCTGGGCGTTACCTTCTGGTTTCTTCGTTTTCTCGGCTTTTGTGGTTTGTTGTGGGCAGGGCAGGGCAGGGCAGGACAGGTCCTTGAAGATAGGCTTTTGGCTTTATTTACGAGACAGGTGCATGACTTTATCCAACCTTCATGGAAATTGTTGTTTATGCGTTTGAGTTTTCGATTGCGGAGTTTTGCGTGAAAGGAAATGAAATGAAAGTGGGAGGTCCTTGGTTTCTTGGCTTTGAAAATCAAGTTATCCCGCCTGTCCTGGTCCTGGCCTCAAATTATTATTCCTGATTGCATTTATTTTCTGAATTTCCATCTCCAAAGCATACATATCTCAGCTTGGTTTAGTTTTTTAACAAAAATTTCAGTCCCTTTTCTCGTTTTTTTTTTAATAAAAATGCTGTCTGTTGGGTGGGAGGTCCTTCCGGCGATGCTTGCAAGTAATTTCCTCAAGTCTAGTTGAGGGTCCTGCAGCTCCTGGCTGCTGCTCTTTGCGCGGCTGCCTTAAACTATGCAACACATTTCCTTCAAGTAGCTTAAAGGACCAACAGTCAAGGTAGCATATAGGTCCTGGTCCTAGTTCTGGCAGAAAAGGATACACAACACCACCCTCCAAGTCCTCTAATAGAGTCGAAATTGAAGCTCAAGTTTCCACTTTTTGTTACTTTTTGGTCCTGGTCCTGGCAGGAATGTGGTTCCAGGACAAAAGGCGTATTAAGTTTCTCGGAAAAGTATATCAAAAATATAAAATAAAGCTGAAAATGTTCAATATTCTCTCTTAAATCGAATTAAAAGGATATTTATCGCTATTTGAGCTTTAATTGGAAGCAAATCTCCTTCCGAGATGGTTTTATAAATAATCAAATATTATCCTTTTTGCGTTTCTACTTAACCGGATTTGCTGGAATTGTTTGTCTTTGGTTGCGATTCTCTTTCAAGTCCGATTTGATTCCAGCCGCAGGACGAACAAGGATATGGAGTGAGTGGCCACTCAATCAGTAGGACAAACTATGACTGATAATTGAGGACTCTGCCAGGAATCAGAAATCAGAAAACAAAAAGCACAAATCTGGTTTAAAACCTAAGAAACTGGATACTATAGGAAAGATAATGGTATCTCTAAAGGAGAAGGAGGAGAACCAAAACAAGGACCTGCACAAGGACCTGCACAGAAATGCCTTTTGTCTGTTTATTTTATATATTTTCTTTTTTTTGGCATATTTTTCCTTCCATTCCGAATGACATTTTCCATAAAGTGGCCCTTTGTGGCCTCATTTAGTGATTTCCTCGGCTTTTTCTCGGTTTAAATTTTATTTATTGGTTATTTCCTTCAAGGCTCTTGTTCATTTATTGAAATTCATTCAAAACTGTATTGTAAGAGGCAACTATTTTCGGGTTTTCTCTCCTTGGATTCCCAGGATTTTATTTATTTCGTTTACTGTCCTCTGCTTCGGAGGAGGATGTGGCATAATTTTGCATCATTTTCGGGGCTTGGGTTTGTCACACAGCCAAATCGAAATGTTATTTATACGCCGTACGTGAGCCGCCTGCGAGGCTCTTCCGGGGTATTTTTTCCTGATACCCTGTAAGGGGGTATATGTGTTTTTTGTACTAACAATTTTGGTTTCTTTTCTAGGTTTGATGGTTTAAGAGAATCTCAAGAGGAAGCTAAAGGAGTTTTAAAGAGAATATTGAAGAAGAATATTGGAGAAGAATATTGGAGAAGAATATTGAAGAAGAATATTGGAGAAGAATATTGGAGAAGAATATGAAAAAACTCCGAAAAATATCTAAAAATGGGTAAGTTTTTATTATTTTTAATATTAGTTTATTTTTTATATTTTTGTTTATATTATATTATTATATTATATTATATATTATACAATATTTACTATTTTTAAGCAATACCAAACCCTGAAACCCTGAAAAAAAGTCCCTTTCTATATAAAAATTCCCTTGAAAGTACCGGGTATCTCATAGCTAAAAAAAGCTAATGGAAATATTTCCACAAAATCAAAGTAAATCTCTAGAAAATCGTCCTTTTAAATCCGCTTTTGCTATTTTTATGTTATTTTTTAAGACTTTCTTCCAAGTACCGGGTATCTTGTATTCCAATTCTCCTTTCGTCCTTTATTATCCTCTCTGCAATCGAGTCTCCGGCATCGAGTTTCTCCGGCTATGTGGGGTTTTTTTTTCTTAGTTGATGACGACAAATGCGAGTAGAATGGCGACAACGTGCAGGGCTTATCGCTGCCATGGCGAAAAGGTGGGGCTTTCTGGGGTTAAAGGAGCTCCAGGTCCTGCGGTATCGCTGCGGTAAGTCTTTTGTTTGTGATAAGATTTTTACGTGTCTACAAATTGGCCAGCGGCTGCCATGGCATCCCCCTCAATTATTAAAGGTGACCAAGGGGAAAGTGCAGGATCAAAAAACACACAGCAAGGACATGCTGCAAAAAAAAGCGACTCCCTAATTTTCCTTCCCCTTTTGTCTGGCTGGCATTTAATTAAACACATCACACGGTGGAGTCACGGTGGAGTCACGGTGGAGTCTCGGTAGAGTCCTTGCTCCTTTCGTCCTGGGTAAGCCATTATTATGCACTCGACTGCCCTTCAAAGTCACTCGAATATCTTGGGAGCGTGGCAGTCTGCTTTCTGCTGATAAGTTTGAGTAAATAATGACTCGAATTACCAGGACTCTCGGTAGTTTTGGCCAAGGCCTTGCGAAAATTACACATCACCTGGAGAAATCAAAAGGGTTTTTAAAAACTATAAGAAAAATATATTCTTTATAAAGAAAAGAGTTCCAAGATCTGGTTTTATTTTTCTAGAAGTTTTTCTTAGACAATTTTCTGTCCCAAAACACAAAGAATGTTGATTTTTTTTTGAGTGTCTAGTTTGCACCTGTCTGGGCCGTATCCTTGTTTGAATGAAGCCTCCTCAATGCCAGGATGCGATTATAGAGTGCATTGGCTTATAACGCTCTAAGTCTTGGTCTTGCTTCAAAGACAAAGTCTTGGCCCCGAAATTAAGCCTGCATCCTGTCAGGTGACGATTAGAAGTCATTCTCCTTCCCAGGTTTCCTTTATTTATTGATTTTTTTCTGGCAAGAGAAAGAAAAAGAAAGTTTTTGTATAAATTTGTTGGCCTTTTGTTGACATTGTTGTGGTTGCAGTAAAGTAAGTCAGTTTATTGAGGCTGCACCTTCTGTGCTGCTGCACCACTTTGTGGCACAAGGAAACTGCTGCTGCTGCTGCTGCTGCTGCTGCTGCACCTCTGAAAGTTTTTCAGCCATTCTTTTCGGGTTTTTGCTGCCTTGCCGCAATATTTGAGCTTTGAGTGCATAATAAATATGCAAACTTTGTGGTTGAACACGGCTTGGGGTGGTCCTGGGGTGGTTTTGGGGTGGCAAGTGGCCTAATCAATGCCAAAATCAAATGTAAACATCCAACCTGCTGCCTGCCACTTGACTTGCCTCCCCAGCTTCTTGGGTGGCTTGGCCAAAAAAAAAAAAAAAATGGAAAGAAACAGGATCCAGCAGCCATTCCTGTTTCTATTTCTATTTTCCAGCTTGCACTTCATCGTCAACGGGCCATCAATGGCAACGTGTCGCATTACTCAACATGGCTACGTGACTTAAATGCCATGGAGCTGCCATTTTGTGGGCGGGTGGCAAGTCTCACGCCCCCTCGCAAGTCCTGGAAGTCCGTCCGCCACATTACGTAATGAATGAAAGGAGCCGGCTCCTCGAAATGCTTATGCAAACACACACAAGTTGAGGGAATATTACAAAGCCAGGAGCCAGGATATGGAAACTAAACAAATACTGTAGAGGGAAGCCTTTTAAAAGGTTAAAAAAAATATAAAATAAATATCTTTTTGGAAGAAAATAGATGAAAATAAATGATTTTTTGGGTCTTAGAAGAAAATTTCTTTTAAATTTCTTTTTATTTTAACAAAAACAGACAGGAAGCATGACAGGACAAAGTTTAGGGTAAAAAATAGAATAGTTTTCTAAAAAAAGCAAGGATATTCAAGATAAAAAAGGATATTATATTAAAAAAAAGGAATATTTCGAAAATATATAAAAATATTAAAGAAAAAAACTCAAAACCCTTAAAGATACTTGTTTTCCATAAAAACATTTCCCAACTTGGTTTTTCCTAAAAATAAATAAATTTATCTTCTAAATAATATTTAAAAAACAATTTCAAATCCAAGATTAATTAATTTTGAAATGTAAACCAATTTATTTCGTTTACCATCTCCAAAGTTGTCCTGTTTCCTGTGTACTGTTTTTTTTTTTTTTTGGACAACTTTCACACAATTTTCACACAGACACCAGCTGTTGCTCAAGTTTTGTGGCCAAAAGGGGCGGGGTTTTGGCCAAGACTGTTTGCTTTTGGCTTTGCTAGATAACTAATATCGTTTATCACGATTGTCGTCGTGTCACGCTCGCGTCATTTGACCCACACATCTCGTAAAATCTCTTGCCACGTTTCTTGGCATCTCGAGTGCAACTTGAGGCACGACTCTGGCCAGAAGGCTTCCTGCCACGTTCATTGTCATTGCCAACATCTTGCAACCGTTGGCGACACGTATGTAGTTTTCACACTCTCTCTCTTCCCCTACACCCCTACCCCCCCCTTTCATTGTGGCACCACCGCCCCACGTTTGGGCCACACAAAACCCTTTTGGCCACACACTCTCTCTAACCGCAATTTGCATTGGCTGCTGTCAAACGCAGCCAGGCGACTGCCAATTTATGAATGGGCCAGAAAAGCCAACAAACCAACAACGACCGCTGACCCCTAACCCCGCCTGTCACTCGCCACTGACCCTTTTTGTTGTGCAATATTTTATACATTTTTTAAGCACCGCAAAAATTGAATTAAATATAAATCACAAAAAAATCCTCAGCAACTCAGCAGACACACCAGCAGGGTTCGAAAATTTCCAAACAAAAAAAGTAAACGGAAGTAAAACGTTTTTTAAAGCTTGAATTTTATAAAGAATATAGTTTTATTAATTCTTCAATTGGATTTTTAGGAAAATTAAATTGGTTTTTTGTTAGAAAAATGTTTGTTTGTGAAAAATGTTTTTCTCGTTTTTTCGTTTTTTGAATAAAGAAGATCAAATAGTTTGTTAAAGATTGGAAAAATATTAAAAATATGTAGGATATAGATCATTATTAGAGAAAAAAACTTAAAATTAATTAAAAAAACTTAAAAAGGTCTTAAAAAATATAGAAAAAAATATAAAGATTCGATATAGGATGAGCAGCAGATTTCCATTAACTGGGTTCGTGTAAAGTTTTCAACTTTTTCGCAACCGCAAAAATCGCCACATCGTTTTGCAAAACACACACACAGAGAGACACACATGAGGGGGTCTGGATGGTTGACCATGCCACGCCCACTGGCTAGGGCGGGGGCTGTTCAACTTCCGGTTCGGTGCGACTCTTCAAATTGGCCACAAAAACCAAAAAGTGCCAAAAACGCGGAGCGGGAACTGAGAAATGCAACGAAATTGTTGCCACTCGTTGAACAACGCGCCATGCGCCACGCCCCACTGACTCTCAACCCGCCCATGAGTACCGCCCACCGGTTACGCCCCCTGCTCCACGCCACTACAAAAAAAAGAAGCGATAAAAAAAGTAACCTCCATTTTCATCGAACGAGAGGCGACAAAAAACTATCAAAGCACTTTTTTTTTTTTTTTTTTTATATCCTTTTTTCGCAGGATATTTAAAAATATAAAAGGGGCAGCGAAATTTGGAAATTTAATTCCAAGAAATTTAAGAGATTTTTACAGAAATAAATTCCATTTAATTGTAAAGGTTTTTTCTCTGCTCTCAAAAGTCCTTTTCCGAAAGGACATTTAACTTTTACGGTTTACCCTTTTAGTTTGATTCACTTTTTCCATTTCAAAGGCAACTGTAAATATTATTAATTTTGATCCTTTTCAATATATTTGTTTAAACAGATTCAGGTTGAGAGTTCAGTTTTTTTCCAGGTTATTTTTTCGACTATCCCGTTGCTTCCTTTGATAATGGGAGGTCAGAATTAATCGAATAATCGATATATCCTTTTTTCGCAGGACTCTGCTCTCGTCGCGTGTGCATTTGTGTGCGTAATAGTGCGCTGGTGTGTATCGGTGTGTACTGCAAATGCGTTTCAATGAGCACCGTTATTTTACACAGAAAAAAAAAGAACAAAAAATTGTTTAATAGAGAATTTTTTTAGTACGGTTTTTTTTTTTTGATAAAAATGCTTTGAAATGAGTATTTTTTAGGGTTTAAAGGAAGCTTAACTTTAAAAGGGATAATAATTTATTTTAGCATCTAGTTTTTCTCAGTGTAGTTGGCTTTGCGGGGTGTCTGCCATCGGAGCTTTGTATAAAAGTCATATCCATTGCGTGTTTTTGTCGCGTTTTTTCAAGCGTGCTGTAATTTTTTTATGTCCCTTCGAGCCGAGCTCACTGAATCCTTTACTTCATGTCCTGGTTGTCCTGGTTGTCCTGTGTCCTGTGTCCTGTGCTGGTGTTGGTGCGGCTAGACGCATAAATATTCTGATTTGGCAAAAATTATATGCCTGTACGTGCAGCGGCGGGTAAACCGATTCAGACAGGCTCAATACTCGAGTGCTCGAGTCCAGGACTCTCTCGCAGCAGGACCATGACCAAGACCAGGACCAAGAACAGGACCAAGACCAGGACCAAGACCAGGCTGCTTTATGACAGCGCATAATTTACAAATGGGCCAAAAGCCTGTTGCATAAATTTAACACAAAAACTCACACAGGCACTGGGCAGTCCTTGAAAGAGTCCTTGCCCATTTTTGAAGCGAGTCCTGTGGAGCGAACAGCAGTTTCATTTGCATGCCACGGGGGGTGGCAGTTGGGGGCTGGGGGCTGGGAGCTGGGGGGCCCTTCCGGGCGGTTTTTCCGCGGTTCCCTGTCGTCTTATCGCTGCCCTGACGTCTTTCCTATTTTTCGTTGGGTTAAGAACTGCCAGAAAGCCAGGCAGCCAGGCAGCCAAGCAGCCAGAAGGAGGGGCGCCAGAGAGTCCTTTTTATCTTTAGTCCACCACGGAATGATGTACGAGCGCGGAAAAGCCCAGAAAACCTTTCCATTGGCCACTTAAATGTGCCAAAAAATAATCGATTTGTTGCTTTTTTCATTCGAAATCATTAAGTTGTTTAAGGAATTATATAAAGGATAATATTTATTGTTATTAAAAAGGATAAAGAGGTTGGACTTTAATAAGTTTCTTTAACTGTGGTAGGTAAAGCCAAGAAAAAACATTTCGGGAATTTAAATCCTTATTCTATCCTAAATATTTGATTGTTGCTTGGCTCGTCCTGTTTTCTAGGATTCTAGGATCTAGAGCGAAGCAGATTTCGAATTCCTTAGGCGGCGGCGCCTCTCTTGCATTATTAATTTTGTTTTTATATTAGATCTTGAAAGTTGCGCCGAAGATTTTCTATTCGGGCGAGTCGTTTTTCGGTTTCGGAGTCCCCTCGTTTTTCCGTGATTTATTTGGCTGGATGATTTATGTCGGTCGGTCGAGCGAGGGGCAGCCCCTTCTCCATTCTCCAACTTATCGCCCTCCCCTCGCTGCCTCGCTGTCTCGCTGTCTCGCTGGTGGCCTTTTTCGCAACTTTCTTTGTCTAGTTTGTGATGGGGTCAGCGGCGCGAGGGGCGCTCTGTAACTTTTTCTTATCTGCCATTTCAAATTTTCGATTTCTTTTATTAATTATTAAAGTTTTAGTTAAGGTTTAGGTTTGGCTTGGGTTTTATTTGAAGTTTTTTTCTGAATTTTTAAAGCATACTTTTTGGGGGGAGAAGAAAAATTATTGTTTTTTTTCTAGTAAATGTTTTTGGTTTAAGTATAAAATATTGCTTTAAATATATATTAACAGTTTGTATGTTTTTTTTATTACAAATTTATAGCTTTTTCCTGAAAATTTCTAAGAACACGGTGCGTATACGTAATATTAGGGAGAATGCATGGCGTATACGTAATATTTCTCAAAATATGGTTAAAAATATTATGAAAAATTATAAAAAATTATGAATTAAATCTATTTAAATCTGTTTAATTGCAATTTAAAAGATTAAACGATTATATCCTTTTTTTTAATAGAAAATTGAAAGAAAGTATCTTTCCTTGACATTTTTTTGTGAGTTTTCCAGGACATGAACTTTCTTAAGGCTTACTTCTTATCTCTGAATCTATAAATTAGCTTGATTTTCTTTGTTGGCTTGTTGATTTTTTATTCGTGCTCTTTTTTAATGGGTTAAATAACCTTTTTGTTGGTAATCTGAATGCGATGCGAGGTCGTTGGCTGGCAACAAAAGCGACCGAAAGCGCAGACGGGACGGGGGAGCGCGTGTCAGCGTCAGTTACAAGACAGCCTCCCTTCCCATCCCACCCCCCCCATTACACATACCCTCCCCCAGGCATGTCTACACACGCCCCCGCCTTCGTTCTCGTCCTCGTCCTTATCCTCGTCCTTGTGGCATCCTTTAGTTGTGTCTGCGCTTCCGCCATTGTCGCGCTTATCAACAGCATAATTTGTCTTGGCGTGCGACGCACTCACTCTTGGCTACACTGAGAGAAATCTTAAAAGAAAAGGCAATACAAACAGAATTTGTAACCAAAACTATGGAAAAAAATGCAAATTTTTCCAGTGTATTCCTCAAACTTCTCACTTTCCATCGCCCCCTCCCTTTCTCACCTTGTATTGGCATCTCTTTCGGTCTCGTCTTACACCAAATTGTCCCCCTCCTCCCCTCGCTACTGGTAGCTTCTGGTTTTGGCCATGAATTTGAGCCCTTGGTCCTTGGAGCAAGCATCCTGGCAATCCTTTTCCCAGGCCATGTCTCTCCACATCCACATTACATACGCAAATTGGCAGCTTGCTGGTTTTTGTTAGTCTTTGAGTTCTCCGTTCAGTTGCCACTTGCTGCAAGGACTTCTCGTCCTGTATATTGTCCTGCCATATCCTTGTATCCATGTTATAAGCTTAATCTAAACAAATTGATCGAGTTGTCGCGGAAACAAAGTTGGCAAACTTTTCGGGTTTAAGTTTTGCAGTTTTTGAGTTTGGTTTTCGAGTTATTTTGTGAATAAATTGGATTGAAATAATCGCTTCTTAATATTAAATATTAAATAAATTGATGTTTTTGCAACAGATTTGTTGTAGTTATCCTTTTTTTTGGGAATCCTTTTTATTAGGAATCTTTACGCCACTCTCCTTGTGCCAGAGTCTTGGTTTCTATATCTCTTTGGCGATATCTTCTATCTCTGCCACGTACCAGTGGCGCACAAATGTTGCCCAAACCTCTCACCCCCCCCCCCCTTAAAGGAGAGGTCCTTCTCGTCCTTCCTTCACTTTGAATGTGGAACGTGTAATTTCCTTTCAAGTTTGGTGTCGGGCTGGCAATTTGGTTGATTGCTTAATCGCATCACGATGCCGGCGTTGCGAAATCAGCTCACTGCCACGCCCCCTAACTCCTAACACTTTTCCCCCAACACACACACACACACATAACACACACACTGACACATACACTCATACTCATACATAAACAGGAGCAACACAAACACTTGTATACAAAAGATGTCGCGTATAATTTAATGACTTTGTATGCCTTGAATTTTAATGACAACAACAGAAGAGCGTTGAGCAGGATAGGAGTTGTCCTGTAGCGCTCTCCCCCCCTTAGTCTCTCCTCGTAGGTCCTGGCTGGCCGAAAGGATAATGGATCAAGTGGAGGCGGCAGGCAAACAACAAGCGACACCACAAATTGCAACACACTGCGGCAAGGGGGCACTGCAAAAAAAAGAAAAGGCTTTCCAAACAATTTTTTAGATATATTATATAGAGTATTTTTTTAAGATTTTAGAAGCATTTTTTTAGACTTTTTTTGTGGCTTTTTTTTGTGGAAATTTAGAAAGAAAAAGGATTTTCTTTTTTTGAACTTTGATTCGCTGCAAAAGATCCTTGCTTTTCTCTTAGTGCCGGGACAGCTATAGAAGTTGAAGATGAAGACCAAGATGCAGGACTCAAGTCAAGAGGATGAGGAAAGGAGGTTGATTCCGGCCAAGGGGGCGTGGCAGATGGACTGGCTAAGCAGCAAACATTGCCATGCATGGCGCTATGCAGCTCCCGTTTGTGTAGACAACGGGATTTGTTTTGTTTGCAGCAGCGATCTGGCCAAGTCCTTGCCCGTGCCCCTGCCTCCTGCCACCCCTGAGATGCCCTTTACGCGAGAGGCAAAGATTTATGGCTTTATTTGTTCATTGTCCTGCCGTCGCCAACCGTTATCCTCCTTCCCCGCCCTTCATCCACCCTGTCGTCCTGTGTTAGTGTTATTTTTTATGCGGACATCGCGATGCGACTCAAAATGCGCAATGGACAGGACTAGCAGTGGCAGGACCATAGAAGAGATAAATCCCAGCGTGGGAGAGGGCCAAGGATTTCGTCCTTTCCACACTCCCACGCAGCGGGGAATTGCCAGTTGATGGAACTGGCCAAGTTCGGAGCGAATTTCAAAAGACAATACACTGGAAAAGAATATTTTTCGAAGGACATGGAAAAGAATAACCCTTCCTTCGTCCTTGCTGGCCTGCTGTGCTTTCTTTTTCTTCCGCTCCTTTTTTTTTTTATTGCTTCTGCTGTTGGGCTGCTTTGACTTTTAGCCTGGCACTCGCTTCCTGTTTATTGACTTGTCTCTCAATTAAGTTGGAAACACCCAACACAACCGCACTCTAACAAGGACACTCGCACTGCGTAGTCGTGTCCTTTTCCTGCCCCTTGTCTTCTATATTTTTTTTTTCTTTTTTTCCGCTTTTTTTCCTTCTTGCGTTTCCAATCTCAATTAATTTGCTCATAAATTTGTTGCCAACTTGCTCCCAGTCCAGGACTCCTCCAGGACGCCCCTGAACTGATGGTCAGAACGCCTTGAGAGATGTCGCTGTTGTCCTTGTTGGTTTTGCTTTATGTCCTGGTTAGTTTTTTTTTCGTATACAATACCCTGTAGGATCATTTTTAAGGGTTTCTGTTGATGATTTTTTAGAAATAATTAAGGAGGTTGTAATAGTTTTTTTTTTAACGTTTCAAAGGACTCTAAATATTTTTTAACTAACTTTTGTTTATAATTTAGACCATTTTATTGTTATTAATTGTTTTATCAAGGATATTAAAGGATATCCTTGAGTTCTTGAAACTTTCTTATTCATTTTTTTTAGGCTCTTGGCCTGAGTCGAAGGAAAATTCCGCTTGATTTTTCCGGCTCTGGTGGCATTTTTTTTTTCGTTGTAATGCCATCTTATCTTCTCAGTCCTCTCGGTTGATGTATTTGCCTTGGTTTTCTCTTTGGGGTTTCACATCCTTCCTCCCCCCAACGATGTCCTTGTTTTTTAGCCTTTCCTTTATGTATTTTAATTTATGCTCGGCTTCTGTCCCGAGTTTTTTATGCTGATTCCTATCTATTGAGATTGAGACAACATTCTACTTAAGCAAAGAAGCGAGGAGGCAAAAACAGGGACACAGGACAAGAAAGGATCAGGAGAGGGGGGCGGAGGGGAAATGTCGTTTTTATGGCGCTTAATTAACTCGGCTACCATTTTCTAATTGCTTTTGCTGTCTGATTGACTTTTGTTTATTTATTGTGATTAGAAAATTGCCCTAACAGCCCGCAAAACAAAAAAAATTTGTTGTCCTTTGTGTTGGGGTTTTTTTTAAAGGGTATTACGGCGGGGTTAAAGGGTATATTGGAGTCTAGAAGAAGGAGGAAGCTATAAGAAATATTTATAAGATATATAGAGAAGGTATTAGAAAGACTTAAAACTAAAGAAAAATACTTTTTGTAACTTGCCAAGTACCGGGTATCATATAGTCTTGCTTTCTCTCTAAGAAAAGGACTTGGATTAGCAGGATGGGGCAGCAGGATTGACTCTGCCAGCGCGCTAATGATCACACAACCCCCTCGTAGACTTGAATGAATATATATATATATATATACCATATCCTTTTTTTTTTTTTAGCTTTTTCCAGGGGTAGAGGCAGGTCCTTTGTTTTCGCCTTTGGCTTTTACTTTCCACTGACTTTCAAATGCGCAGATTTATTGCGACAATTTGTTTAATGACAGGCATTTATTTTGATGGCGCCATCCAGAGAAGCTGAAACACTGCCAGGATGTGTGTCCTGTGTCCTTGAGTGTTTTCGCTTCCCGAAGTGCAAAGGGTTCGCTTCCCTTCTGCCACACAGACTTCTAATGAGTCCTCGCATCTCCCATCCATCCATCCATCCATCCATCCATTTGGTTGCCACTGACAATTTAATTATTTCAAGCCTTCATCCTTCTTTAAGAAGGATACAGAAAAAAAGAACACTCTCTCTCTCTCTCTCTCAGGATAAAGACATTTTCGGCGGAACCAAAACTTTCGTCCTTGGGGGAAGTTTTGGCGGAAAACTTAACATCATCGAAACGAAGATGTCTCGCAAGTTTGATCTATGTTTCAAAGCTAATTAAATGCTTTGCTTGGTTTGACTTTAAACGAAAACTAAACTCTATATTAGGATCCTTTTTATTATCCTTAATGTTTTCAAAATAAAAAGCAGCCGCAATTCAACCGCAAAACAGGCGCATTTATTTCGCCAACTCTCGTTTTCCTCCCCAAGCCCAAGCTTACATTTGGCTGCAATCCTGTTTTTGACAGTTTTGTGTACTGTCAATTTAAGGAGCAGCAGGATCTGTGTTGGGGTGGTGGGGGTGTGGGGGTGCGGGGGTGTGTGCGCTGACCCCCTGCCATCTTCTTGAAAAAATTCAGGACCCTCACACCTCGCCGTCTGCCAATATTGTCTGGCCTGGCTTTAAAAACATCTTCAATTTTTCTTGCTTTCTGGGTTTCCTTTTTTTTCTCTCGTTTTTTGTACTCGAGGGTGGTGGGTGGCGAATGCAGAAGGACATTGGGGGGAGTGGGAGGATTTGGGCCACGCCAGAAACTTGTATGCCACAGACCCTTGTCTTCATATGTGCCGCAACTATCGTCGCTTGTTGGTTGTTGTCCTGCCACAGGACGCTCCACCCCCTTTGCTCGCCACTGCACTGAAGGAAAATGTCCTGAAAGTCTAAAAATAAGAAACAAAACAATTGTTTTTATGGAAATAAGAGAATTTTTCAGACTTTCAAAAGCTTAAATAATTTCTTGAATAGTTTTCTTTAAAATTTAGTATTTTTCTTCTACTTTGTCAAGTCCTTCCCCTCAGTTCCTGTCCTTCAAAGGATGTCTGCACCTTATTACACTCAGTTATGTTAAAAAAAAAAACGTACAAAAAGTACATATATTTTTATATAAACGGGGAAAAAAACCTGAATATATCATTATGTGCCTTCATACCCCGCATAAATTGTCGCTGCGGGTTAGAAGTGATATAAAAAAGGACGAAATGGTTGGAAGGATACGGAACGTAGAACGTAGAACGTAACCCCCCTGGTGTCATCGCATTTGTACTGCATGATTGATCGTTTACAAATAAGCGAAGAGTTCACATAACGATGACGGCTGGGAAAAAATAAACAGGAACAGGAACAGGAACAGGAACAGGAACGGCAGGATAAGCCAACTGACAGGAGCAGACAGTGCCAGTGATATCTGGCTAATTTGTGAAGGATAATAAGCACGAAAGGATATTGCAAGCGCTAATTGGAGGCGTCATTGATAAGAAAAGTGTTTTCAAGGATATTTCTTATAGCTGGAAACAGAATCCTTTTGCCAACTAGGCAGAAACTTGTTGGAACAAACACTCGAGGACACACACTTTCGCAGTGAATAAATGAAGTTGCCAGCAGACACCCCCTGCCTGCTCCTGCTGGTGTCCTTTTTTTTTGGCAAACAAATGCGAAAACAACGACAAACTACGCAAAAAAGTATGCTATACAAATAAGCGATGTTCGCTTCCTGTCTGCTTCCCAGAGTCCTTGCTGGCGGAGTGTCTGGGTATCTGGGTATCTGGGTGGGTGTTTACATATATTATAGCCAGCTACTGCCAGCTACCACTGCGTTTTAGAACGCCACATTAACTACACAACATTTTCGGTGCGGCCCAGGACGAAAAAAAGGCAAGTCTTGGAGGGAAGAGAAAGTAGAAGGACAAGTGATAAAAACTCGCAAGGCAACATCGTCGAGTCTCTTGAAAAAATAGAAAAAAAAAAAACAAAAAATAGCCAAGAAAAGTTACACTGAAAACTGGCATCGAAAAACTTAATAACTTTTGTGTGGAAACCGAGAGAAGAAGAAACCGAGAGTCCTTGTTGTTTCTGAAGGCCTGGAAAAAACTCTTTAAAAATAAATAAAACCACAAAAGAAATGAATTCATTTTGAATGCACAACAAAAAGGACATTTGATTCGTCCTGTCCCAATCTGTAATCACCTGGGGATAGGCAATATGAGAATATATATGAGAATATCTGAGAATATCTGCCAGTTTCCAACTCTCAGATCCCAGCTCTCAGCTCTCAGCCTGCAGCCCGCAGGCGATGGTTCTAAACGGATCACGTCGGTGGCAGAAGAGGCCAACTGACCAGTGTCCTTAGAGTCCTGGGGCCAAGCCGGCGACTGTTTATGTTGCCATAGACGCCGGGTGTCTGGCAGCGGCTTTCGACCAGCTCCTCGTCCACGTCCTTTTTGTTCACGTCCTGGCAGTCACAGTGATGAGAAAGTTATTAAAAAAAGGACAACTATTTGAGTTTTGATTAAAATTTAAAAGAAAATAGCAATTATTATGCTATTTTTTAACAATAATAAAAACCTTTATTAAAGATTAAAATTAGGTATCCTTAAATTTCTTGTTTATTTTTTGTTTATTGTATTTATCAAATATCCTTTTAAAGGACAACACTGTTTAATAGAGATTTTTTATGCCATCGTTTAGCTATTTCCGAGGGCTCTCGCTTTCCTTTCCTTTCCTTTCCTTTCTATTACTCCCAGCATGAAAATTCAAATGCTTGTGGTCCACCCTCTTGGACTTGCCACCACCCATAAACCAACCCACCGCTTGCCACTTTCTATTCTCCACTTTCTACTTTCACCCTCCCCTTGAGCAAGCCTTGTGTACTTTTTATTCCGCCATTCGACGGTTGCCCGACGATTTTTGTCAACGTAATGATGCGTTATGCTCAGACAGCTTAGCCAGGATGCGTTTTTGTTATCCTTTTCATGCCCTTGCCAAGGGTATTATAATTTTGTTTCAAAAAAAAAAAAGAAAGCCAAGTCTTTGTTTCGCAATGAATGAGAGATTCTTCGTGGATCTATTCAAGAAACTCTTTCAGGGTTTTTGTTTTTTAAATTAGCAAATAAGGTAAGAAAATGTATATTTTATTTAAGCCAATAATCCTTGAGAAGGATATCAAAAATCGTCTCGAATTTTCCCAATTTTTTACTCAAAAAACGAGAAAGGTTAGAGGGCAAAGGGCAGAGGGCGCAGAGCGCAGAGCGCAGGGAAAACGGGGTAGCGGTGTCAAGCGGTTTGCTGAGTTTGCTTTTAATTTCCGTTTGATTTGCGCCACGCCCACCAACAGTTTGGAAAACTTTCGCCGTGGGCGGACGATAGACGTTAATGAGAGCGAGGGGGAGAGGGCACGGGCCTGGCACGGGGCACAGGGCAAAGGGCAAAAGGGAAACTTTGACGGCATGTCACACATATGGTAGGGCATGGCTGTGTTCCTGGCCAAGAGGGGGTGTGTGTTTTAGCCAAATTTTAAAACAATTTCATTTAGTTGCGGATAATGAAAAAACAAAGAGCGAGAGTGCGAGAAGGCTAGAAAGGAGACTAAAAAGACAAAACTTTCGTCCTGCCATCCTGGCATTCTGCCATCCTGGCATTCTGGCATTCTGGCCAATGGAAATTGGTCGAAACTTTTTCCACACAAAAAGCCAACAAACTTTCCAGCTCTGATGACTTTGATTGCTCTCTGAATACGAGTATATATATCTAACTGTATATATATATATCTAAATATATATATATATATCTAACTGTATATATATATATATATCCTTGTAGAGATAAAGTTGCACATTTGCTGTTTCTGTTGCTGGTCTTGCTGTTTTGATTTATTAATTACAATTTATATTGTCGCATCCGGCAGGACAAATGTGGAAGTGACACTCGACAAGGACCACCGCAAGCTGGGAAAATGAAAAGTTTTCCAGCTCCTCTGGAAGGATTTTGTGATGTATTTGTTTAGGGATTCATTTCAAAAATAGTTTTCTTTCTTAAACCTTTTCCAAACCATATCCTTATGTTTTCTTTCAATATCTTCCCTTAATCAAGTTCCACTTTTCCTTCTGTGGCATGCAACATGTTCGGTAGCCAACATGTTGCAATAGCGAATCCTAAGGATTTCCCCAGTTTTTCCGGAAAATCCTCCTGCCATTGCGGATCCTGTCATATTTAATATTGTCCTTAGACCATTCACGAAGGCTTTTGATTCAAGAAGCTCATTTTTTCTTTCCTCGAAGCACAAAAGCAAAGAATGGAAATATTTCGAGTGGAGCTCAGCCTGATTTTCTGATTTTCTGATTTTCTGATTTTCACTTTTCCACCCCTTGGTAGTCCTTGGTCCTTGGTCCTTGGTCCTTCCTTTCTTGACCAAGCAAACTCATTTCGAGGCTCTGGGGCTTTTAATATGCTCAAGGATTCATAGAAGCAGCCTGGGGGTCTCTGTCTTTTAACATTTAACACGTTTATAAATTGTTTATTTTTTAATAAAGTTTTTAGTTACATTTGTTGTTTATTTTTATGGTTGAAAAAAGTCTTTTTTATACTTTATTATATTTTTTAACAATTCTTTCATCTAAAGGGTTAACTTTTTGCTTTGAAAACACATTTTTTTCAGTCATTTCCCAACAATGGGACATTGATCATCGCCTTTTGGGAGAATTTCTCGTTTTATTTTATTTTTGGCGGAAAAGGAGGTTTTCTTTGGCTTTGGCCAAAATGAATTACCCGAGGGACATTTTTAATTTAGTGGCGGACAGTGGACAGTGGACAGTGGACTGTGGACTGTGGACGGTGGACTGTGGGCAGAGCAAACGCCAGTGGTTGGGATGTCCTTGTTTGCTTCTAATTATTAATCAGATTTATTCTGTGTCGGCTTGGCCTCCATTTAGCCGCCAGTCCCCCCTGTCCGTAAATTAAGCTCCATAATGAGGCACACGGAGAATAAAAGTTGACTTTTCAACTTCCAATAAATACAATTCTTTAAAAAAGGATATAAAAAAGATAAAAGAGTCTTTTAAGAGTTGCCAGACTTTCAAAGTTTCAAGTTTTCTCGTCATTTCTGGCAGTGTTTGGAGTGGCAATTGCTTTGGCTTTAAGCAATCAGCAGGTGCATCACTCGTTTTCGGACATTTTGTAAAAACTGTGAGCTGTGAGCTGTAAGCTGTTGGCTCTTCCCCTCCTTATTGTCTGGCCTTGTGCGAGTGTTTACTGTACAGGCATGCAGGGCCTCCCCCTGCAGGGCCGGGCCGCTCAATTGATTGGGAACTGACAGTCAGTCAATTTGCTGCGCGTTTGCATTTCGATTTGTTTTGAAAGGGCCGCTTAATTGCTCGAATAAGTGCAGGACATGGCCTGCAGGACATCAAAGGACGAGGGAAAGGGAATACCGCGCAGTACCGCGAAATCCTGGGGAACTGGGGAATAGGGCCAGCGATAGTTGTATTTATCGCCGTATTTATGCCTCCCCGTGGACTATTAAATGTTGCAAATGTTGTTGTGCGCCACGCCCCCTGTTTTTTTGGCAGGACTATCTGGGCTAAGTATAGGCGGCGAATGTACATATATATCTGTATATATATATTACTCTGATGCCAATGGGAATTCCAATTTATTCGATACGATCCGGCTGCCGTCGAAGTGTATTTCAAAGGCTTTGGAAATCATGAAGGCCAAAAGCTGGTAAGGATCTGCTGCAAAAACAAAAGGATTTTCAATATATTTTTTAGATATTTTGACAAGCAATGAGTTTTGGAATCAAATTTAATAAAAGTTGAAAATTTTTCCTTCTTTTTCTTTGCATTTATGTTAGAAATAATAATTATTCTCTTGAAATATCCTTATTAATAATCCCTTTTACTGGCTTACTGACAGCTTTCTGCAATTATAGAAAAACCATCTGGCTCTGGGACAGTTGGCTTGTCAAATTCATTAAACAAATGTACAAAAGTCGGGAGTTTCGGGCAAGATGCTTGCCATAAATAATACCGTATGGGGAAAATCCATGTTCATTTTTCAAAAAAAAAACAAAAAAACAAAAAAAACAAAACACAGAACAAGAAAACACAACATTGCCGCAAAATGAAGAGAAAGCTAGAAGGGGGAGGCGTGGCAAGGACTGGTCTTAGCCATCCGCCATCATCATTGTCATTGACGACGACAAATGTTGCCGTCTTTTAGGCGTTGACATTTGATAAATTAAACATTTTTGTACAGTCGCCAAGCTTAGAAGCTAAGCTTCAGAGCGGGGTGGCCGGGACGGTGGGGGGAGACACCCAAGACACCAAAGACACCGAATTTTTTGTCACTTTGTTAAATACATTTTGGCTTTATTTGCTGCCTTTGTTGATGTTTTTTTTTAGCCAAACTCCTCCTGCCTACGCCTACGCCTCCTGCTCCTGTTTTTTTGAGTGTTGCGCAAATTAGAAAACACTTTTGACATTTGCTTTCTGCCTTTCTGTTTCTGTTGAATGCCCCACGGGTGACTTAGACAGAGTCCCAGCCCTGCCCTAACCTGCCCCTATGCCCCCAAAAAAGGCGATGCCTCCCACCTCGTCATCCTTTTCTGTCATTTTGTTAATTGAGCAATCGCGCCCACGGCGAAAAACAAACTGACGAATCTCACTGACGACTCAGGGTTTTAGGGTTTTAGGGTTTTTGGGTTTTTGGCTTTTTGAGTTTTCAGTTTCTGGCCAAAGTTTGCAGTTTTTGGCAGCTAAACTGTCTCCTGCCAAAAGCTTCCTTTGACGTGTGCTTGATTTGCCTAAATTAATTGAAACTTCAACCGAAATTAACACGAAAAACACACTTGATACTTTGTATTTACATTCTTGGTCTTCTTATCGGAAACCGCAACGATCTGGCAAGCCATCAAGGACTGGCGAGCCCCAGCTGCAGGACACTAAAGCCTCTCAGAGCCCTAGGTCGTAAAAAATATGGCTAGCATAAAATGTAGAAAATGTATCTGTATCTGGCGGATCGCAGAGCTATCTCGCCTATCTCAATATTTATTTGTATTCGCATTTCGCTGGCCATTTGCCAATGCTTTTCGATGCTGTTTTGTTTTTACAACGCCCGTAAAATTGACCACAAATGGTGACCGGTGACCAAGGACCAAGTAGCAAGTAGCAAGTAGCAAGGACTGAAGACCTTCTCCCCTTTAGTCTCCTTTCCATAGAAATTTCAAGGCGTCACAACCTTGCGCCGAAAGTTTCGTTCAATGTCCGTTCAATTACACGCACGATTTCCGCTTCCTGCGGCGACGGCGAGCGGGAAAGTCCTCCCAGCATCCTTGTTCTCCTTGCCTCACGCCCCCTCGAACAACAAGGAAGGAAAAAGCGTGCGGAAAACATGCGAGTATCCTACAAAGGATACAATTAGATTGAAGACACGAAGAATTTATATCCTGGAAGGTGAAAAAAAACTTATTTTTGGCTGATTCTGGAAAAGCTAGATTCTTTTCTAAAGTTTCTTCTAAAAAAGAAGGATCTTTGAAGGATAAAAAGATATTCTTTTGCTTCCCAACCTAAATCAAGGGACTTTTTATAAAGGGTATCCTGAAAAAATCAACACACACTTCCGGAAATGTTATAAACGAGAGGAAAACTTTCCACCCAATACTTTTGGGGGTTTTTTTTTTTTGGCTGCTTATTGGGTTCGGCGGCTGCGTTTATTTGACAAATATAAAACACATTTTCACCCCAGATGACGACGCCATCATCATTGTCCTGCGAGTCCTGTCCTGCGAGCGTCTTCACAAAACGTCCAGACGTATAGACGAGCATTAATAAAAATAATATTTTCGCTGGGATAAAAAACAAGCACAGCGGTATGTCCTGGCCGGATGGTAGGATGGCAGGATGGCAGGATGGCAGGATGGCAGGATGGCAGAGTCCTTGGACCAACTTCTTTTTGCCACTTTGCAAATATTTGCTAGTCGCGCAAAACACTTTTGGCCATGGCAAACGAAAAAAAAGCGACCAAAGAGGCCAAAGGACATGGACCTGCAGGACATGCAGGGACACAGCAAGAAATACTTTGTAATAAAACACTTTGGTATATTTTGGAGCAGTTTTCCCCAACAATATAGCCTTGACTTTTCGATCCAACTCGAGACCTGTCAAAATTTGTAACCTGTGCCCGACCCGTTCAGGTTTCAGTCATTCAGCTTTCATCGGCTGTAGGAATAACATCTAGGAAAAAAACCTAGAAAAAAAATACTTTTGGTTATTCGAAATTAAAAAAAATCAAGTTTATTTTTGTCGAACAAAATTGTAGGAGTGCGTGGAGTGTCGATATCGAAAATCGGGAATCGAAAAATCGAAAATCGAAAATCGAAAATCGAATCGCTATCATGTATTTCGTGTATTTGTACGTGGCCGTCCTGGTCAATATAGTTATGTTCTTGTTTTTGAATCGAGTTATAAGTAATTCGATAACGATTTTCAAGCAAATCGTTAATTACGATTAAAAATAAAATGGAATCTGGCTAAACAGGTGGGTTTTTTGTGCAGAATATAATCAGAAATCGAGTTCGAGTTAAACGTATTCCTCCTATTCCTTGCATTCTGATCCTTGCAGCAGTTGAGAGGCGTCGACGGAGTTTGAACGGTGGTATTTGTTTTATGGTCCAAACCGGATGAATTACACGAAGGCGGCATACTTGTATTATGCAACACACACACACACACACACACAGTTTTTGAACATGGCAAAAGCAAAATGCAACAATGGAGGTTATGTTTTCAACACTTTTTACACTTGCATCGATCCTAGGGTAAGTAATGAGTCTAATAATTATCCTTGTATCCTTGTATTAATTTTTGTTTATTTTTGTTTGTTCTTTCGCAGTCCCTGTGGGCGAATCTTGGAACCTAACCCTTAGAATAGAAAAGTCCATAATTGAGATGATGTTGTATTAAACCGGTAACTAATACACACACACACGCGATTCCTGGCTATTGAGATTGTGTTTCGGTTGCATTTTGCTTTCCTCAAATATAGCCAGGCAATCTTTTAATGAAAAAAAAATAATAAAAAAAAAAAACCATACCAAGAATTGTGTTTTTATTTCTTCGAGTGTATGGTATGTCGGGGATTTTTCGCTTCCTGGGGTGTTGCATGTGTCGGAAAACTTTCCAAACTTCATTACGGTTATTTGCTCAACGCAAAACGTGGCAACTCTACCACACACACACACACACACACACCAACACACATGCAAATGCTGCATTTTTTTTTTTTTTTGGTTTTTTTCTCGCTTGGCCAAGTCCAAGTTATTACCGTTAATTTTGTTTGCGCCAAAGTTTGGGAGCAGCATTTCCTCCCGGCAAGCAGGCAGGACTTCCGGCAAAATGATAAATTATTTTGTTTACTTGCCATTCGGCAATCATTTCCTCTCCAAAAAGGGCAAGAAATCTTTATCGATGGCCAATCGATTTGCTGTGAACTCCGTTTTTTTCCGTATTTATATAATATATAATTTTATTTTGAGGTTGGAAGGTGGCAGCAGCCCCGCCTACTCGGCGATTATTGTTTTTTTTTTGTTTTTTAAATCGTTTTCATTTTCGTTTTCAATGCCATCCATGAATATTCATTTTCAACCCATATTACGCTCGTTTCGCCTTTTTTCTGTTTCTGGGTTATTCAAATGCATTCGATCGGAAATTTGCTGCAAATTATATTTTATATTTGCTTTTTATTTGCTCTCCGGCCGGCGCAGGACGAATAAGCAGAATAAGTCCGTTTGCTTAACATTTGCATTGATAAATATTCACAATTGAATTTCGGATATTTCCGATATTTTATTGGATAATTTATTTGGAAGCGGTTTTTAAAGCCACCCCCACTCCCCATCTATGGGAATATTTCCCGATTTTAACCCAATTTCCCCAAACTTGTTTCCGCGCAGAACCGAAACCAAATAAAACTAACTCCTCCTCATGGTCTCGGTCTCGGTCTCGGTCTCGGTCTCGGTCTCGGTCTCGGTCTCGGAGGAAGGAAAAACAAAAAAAATAATAAACAAACAGAAAGGACGAAATTGCAAACGGAAAAGTGAATTACTTTGTTGTTGTTCGTCCTTTTGGGCCAAAAGAGAAAGAGATGGATAGCTGATTATTCAAGTTTTAATGATGTTACGCAGACCAAGTCGAGGAAGTGGAAGGAGCAGAGGCATCGCAGGACGAAGAGTCCTGTGGGTGGGATAGGACATGGAAAAGTGGCAGAGCCAGATAGCCAAATAGTTTTTACGCGTTCTCAAGAAGCTTTTAACGTTTTAATGGATAGACGGCCTTCGGAAAGGGGGGAGGAGGGTTGGTGGTTGTGGGTGGGAGAGGTGGAACCCTCCACATCCTGCTCCCCTTTTTCCCTCTCTTCCTCCGCTTTTACGACCAAAAAGTGCTGACTGCTGGCCATTTTCTTGTGTTGGCCAAGCGAACAGTTTCGGTTTCTATTGACATGAAACCATCCGCTGCACTGGAAACAAATGCTGAAACTATGAAAATAATGCGGTTCTTATTAGATTCTGGTGTATACTTTTCTCTGTGTGCACTTCAAGGACCCCCCAGTCCTTTAGATACTTGTGCCGATTTCCATCTATCGCAGTTGCTGACTGTGGCCGTATGTTTGTGGTAAATTGTAACAGTTTTTTGTGTAATTGTCAACAGCAGCAGCCGGGGCAGCAGGGGCAGCAACAGAAATAACAACAATAACTAAGTGTGGCAACAAAACCAACAAAAAGAAAGCAACAAACAACAACAAACAAACAAACCAGCCAGCGACAATGAGAAATAACGTAAACAAGTAAATGAGCATGAGAGAATTTTTGCGCAAATGTCAGCACTTTTTGTCTCCAGACACAGACTCCTGCTCCTTCCTAAGGTCCAGCCCCGCCCCCAAAAACACCTCCAGCTCCTCCGCCTCCTCAGCCTCCTCAGCCTCCTTTTCCCTCCATTTAGACCAAAGCCACTTGCGTTTATTGAGTTAACTAAACAGCAACAAGGAAAACAAAACAATCGCAACCAGGAGACAAAAAGGTACGAAGGACTCGCCTGCCCTGGCTCCCTTTGCTCCTTTTCTACTTTTGCGTAACGATATTTCCGCACAAGGATTAAGCTTTTGCCCAGCGGCAGGCAGGTGGCCCAAGCCCCCGACCACGCTTCGTCCGCATCTACAGATGCTATGGGATTATCGTTCTGGCTTGCGAGGACCAGCACCAGCATCAGCACCACGACCAGGACCAGGACCAGGACCAAAACAACACGAGCTTGCAACATTACGGGACAGGACCGCAGGATAATACAGGTGGGCGGGCGGATCTTTTGTATCTCTTGAGTCCAGGTGTTGGGGTTTCAAAAATATCCATCATAGGAAGGTTTTGCCAACATAAAACTTGGGAAACGCTTAAATAGTTATCATTTTACAAAAAAATCTTAAACGATCCTTTTAAAAACATCTTCAACCTTGGCCATAGTCCATCACATCCTTTTGGGCTGGTAATTGCTGGTCAAGAGCCTGCCAGGGTATCCAGAAGCCACAATAAAAATGTAAAAAAGGTGCCACGGTTGCGGTTGCGGTGAATCCCCTCATCAAAAAGAGGGAGGAACAGAAAGGACGAGGTTAACTTTGGGCTGAAACGAATCCTGAATGCTCTGTTAGGGAGAAAACTTGGGAGTTTTTTCCTAGAAATGCTACAAGGTTTTAGATACTTGAAATCTTCTTGAGGAATCGATGGGAATTATTAGTTACTGCGAAATGAACAAATGAACAAATGAACTAGTAAATGAACGTATGAATGAACTTTGTGGTGAACAAATGAACCAATTACAAAATGAACAAATGAACAGGACATTTTCCATCAAAGGCTCTGTTTCTTAAGAGATATTTCTACTTTTCTTTGACAAACTCTTATCGAAAAGAGCAAAACCCTTTGTAAGGATGTTATGGAAAAGGGAAAAGGACTCAACTGCTGCTGCTAGATTATTCATCTTAGATAAAAGGAAACTTTAAACTGAAACTGAAACAAGGACAACCGACAACCGACAACCGACAACCGCTGACTGTGCAGCTTAACAGTTTTTCTTATGCACCTGTCGTTGATGTTGTTGTTTTTTAACCATCTTTTTTTTTTTATTGTTTTTGTTGTTGTTAATTTATTGTTGTTGTATATGTTGTTGGTGTTGTTGTTGTAGTTATTGTTGCTATAACTACTTCTGATGCACAAAAGCCGCTTACAGTTTGACAACAACTGGCTGATGATGCTGCAGCCATTCCATTCCGCCCCCCTGGAACTGATTGTCAAGGCAACCAACATAGTACACCTATAATTCTATATATAATTCTATATATAAACCATACACTGAGAACAAAATTAAGGCACTCTGGTCACACTAAAGGCTAAAAATTAGGTGAATTCTTTGCTTTTAACATAGATACAAAACCTTAAAAGTCTTAATTTTGAAACAATCTTTGAAAACTGAAACGTCACTCTGATTATTTTAAGTGTAAACTAAGTTAGGTTGTTATTTTTATTATAGAACGCCTTTGGCGAGTGCTTGGGAAGGCGTGGCATATGCTTTTATGACAACACGGCAGCTGCAAGAGAGCAAAAAAGACGGAGACGGAGTCTGATAATGCCCCGGGGCGTTGCAAAGAAGGAGGGGAAGAGTCCTTGCTGGATGACGACTGAAAGGTAGGGAATGTCCTTATTAATTCTATAAAAATATTCCATTAACAATATTATTTGAAAAGCCTTTGCAATTATTATCTAAGCTTGTAATTTTCGAATTAATCTGCATATTATTTATTGTCTCAGTGTATGAGATGGAGTGGCAGAAGGATAAGCAGCGCAACTCAAAACAGCAGTCCTTGCCAACACAAATGAATGTCAAACACCCATCAGCTGTGATGAGTGCAGTGAATGAGTAATCGAGTGTCCTGATTTGATCACATCCTTGTGCCTTGTCCTCCCCCTTGTAACCCTAGAAATCAGATGCGATTTTCTCCGCATGCACACGCACAAATTGTTCATTCATTGTGAGAAGTAAGCTTGAAGTAGAAAGAACTGAACAAATCGCTGATTGATGATTGAATGATTGAATGAAAACCTAATTGTAGTTTATCGGGGGAAGGATATCTAGGAAGCTTCCTGTGCGTGGGTATTTATTTAAACATTTTAATTGGTTATTGAATATCTAATGAGTCGCGATGTGACTCAATCAGTGAACCTTTCCGCCGTTTTATTCGTTCATTTATTCACCAGATGGCTGAATGCCCGTTAGGCTTTCGTCCGATTTCCAACCGCTGTCAATGTCCTTGCCACTACTGTCCTGAGAGCAGGGGGCTAGGCAGTTGGGGCGTGGCAGTTGGGGCAATGAAAATACCTGCAAGGAAATTATACGAAAACTGAACAAGCCAAAAACAACGGAAGCTTGTTATTTTAGAGTTCAAGTTAAAGTTAAGCAGCGCCTGCAGCATTCGACGTTCTCATCTCATCGCCAGGACTCGCCTCCAACAAGAACAAGAACAAGGACGTGCTTTGAAGGACATTGAGTGGGTACGAGGAGCAGATCTAGATCCAGCTGCCTCGTCCTGCGTGGGGCGGTGGATTGGGTAGATGCGACAGCAATGAAGTGCACTCGAATTGTGAATGGGCTGGAGTGTTTTGGGTGCTCTGTTTGTGTCCTTTTTCTCTCTGTGTGTGTCTCTGTGAGTGCTGCTTTTCTTACATTGATGCACAGTGAGAAAAAGAAGGATTAATTGAAAGGACTCACTCACTCGTTACTCGTCTCTATTCGTTACTCTTAGAACAAAACAAGTACCGGGTATATTACTCAATTTAAAAGTTCTTGTACAATTTAGTAAGAATTTCTTGCAGTATCTAAAACCTACGATAGGATGTCCTAGCCCGAGCCATATAAAGTTGACTCCAGCTCCTTGGCAAGGACTCGTTACTCGTATCTTTGTGGAACAATTTTGCCTCAATGCAGGCGGCAAAATGGTTGAATGAGCGAATGAATGAATGAGTGAATGGGCATATCCCTGCCACTGGCCCGGCATCCTTCCTATCTGCCATTCCTGGCTACCATTCGAATGGCGCTGAAAAGTTTCTCTCACTTTCGACTTAAGTGCCGCCCACTTGTGCTTTGTGCTTTTGCTTTTGCTGTTGCTGTTGATGTTGCTGCTGTTGCTGTTGCTGTGCCTTAGTTGTTGCTGCTGCAATTAGTGAAGAGCTCACTACTATTATTATTATCATTATGAATTTTAAGCAATCAACTGGGGGGGGAGAGAGGAGCAACAATTAAACTTAAAGTTGTCGACTGCCAAAAACTTAACCACTCTCCTGGCTGTTAGGAACTCCGGTTTGGAAAATCAACAACAAACCAGCAAGTCAAAAACTCAAAATATAATAAATGCAATAATGGAATAAAATAAAAATAGGATTGCTGCGGGGTAAATGTAAATAGAGTATGGAAATTGAATTGTTGTCTTTTCTTTTTATTTTATTTATCGCAGCGGTGTTTTCCGCAGCGATGTACGTATTTATTTTGTTTTTGTTTACCTATGATAATTGTGATGTTTATTTATGGGAAAAGTCGAAAGTCGGAAGTCCCATTGGTTTGGGGTGGCTGCAAAATGTGAATTTTCCGGGCAATTCCGCGCAATTCGAGGGAATTGTTGTTGTTCCGCCCTCCCAGCGATTTGTTTTGTTTTTCCCGAGAATATTTTTGCTTTCATTTAGCTTTTATGACTTTTTAAAGTCATAGTCAGGGCGGTGTTGTTAAATTTACAAGTTTGCTGTTTTTTTTTTGTTTTTTATAAATTGCCTTTTAATGATAGAGGATAGAGGAGTTTTCTGACCGGAAACCCTTTTATTTGTCCAGCCATTGTCCTTGCCATTCCTTGGCATTGTTTAATCTTGGCTTTTAATTAGACGAAGCGGAATCTAGCGATTTATGGATTGCGAGAAAAGGGAAATTGTTGCACAATTAAGTAAACTTCCCTCGCATTGAGGCCATAGTCATAGTTTTCCCTTCTCTTTCTAGATCCAGCTGTCGGTCTCTTTCTTATTTACAGCGCAATCAAATTTAACTGTTTAAACAAGCGATGAAAAGATTCCCTCCCCTTTTTTCCCAGCACACCCACATATGTATGTGCCTGGTGGTGCAGTCATTGTCATTGCCAGGAGAAGTGGGTTGGTCCTGGGCTGGGTCCTGGGCTGAGTCCTGGGCTGAGTCCTGGCCTGAGTCCTGGGCTGAGTCCTGGGCCTTTGGCTGCCTGAAACGACTGCGATGGCTGGTTGGGAAAATGCAAAACAATTTCAGGCGAATTAGCGTAATTGTCTCGCCGCTGCTGTTGCTTCTTCTGAGACAAAGGACCCAAGAAGGAGTATGGACCAAAAAAAAAAAGGACCAAGGACTCGTCGAGCTACTTAATCCTCTAATTTGTGTGTGTGTGTGTGTGTGTGTGCGTGGCCACGCCCCCTTTTTTAGAGCCCTGAACGAAGCAAAGTTTGCCCTCATTTATATGCAAAAATGTAAACCAAAAAATCAGCGAGAATGTTAAATCCAACAAAATGCATTTAACACATAAAAATTTGCATAGAAAGTGGCTCTGGCAAACCTCCTTTACTATATCTATATATATATCTCTATATATATATATATATATATATATATATATATATATATCCTTTGGTAGTATCTAGGAACGTGCAAGTGTGAGAAGCAGAACAATTGAAGTTAATTTTATTTTTATTTTTATTCCCAGCACCCGCTTCTTAACCATTATTGTACTTGGTATCCGAGTTGGGGTTTCTGTGCAGTTTTCACGCCCTAATTTAGGTACTTAATAGGGTATCCTTGGATACCTTTCCATGCTGTAGTCTAAATGTATATTGATTCTGAATACTTATAATTTTGAATAGAAATCGATGTAGGTATGGTAGTCCTACCCTACCCTATCTATTACATCTGAATATATATTTTACATTTGCATCTGATTAATTCCAATTAGATGAACACCAATGGGTGGCGCAGCGCCTCTCTATGCGATTCTCAAGCTGCTTACTTGCCGGGATGGGAGCTTTTTTAACATTTCACTTTTAGAGCTGCGTATCTTTCCATTTCTTATAATGTATTTGTAACCAATTGGTTGCCAAAACCCCCGCTTCCTCTGCATTCATGCTCAGTCAATTTTTTTTCGCCACTGATGCTCCTGCGCGGCTCCTGCTGCTGCTCCTGCTGCTGCTCCTGTGTGTCCTTTGTGTTGTTGTTATTGCATGTGTTGAGATTCTCATGGAAATTTGCATACAAATTGCGTCTGGCGCGTAGATGGCAGTCAGTTTTGGAGTCAGGGTGAAAGGACATACACATGTATATGGACTATATGGACTACAGCGTGGGTTAAAAGCGGAGCAAAGGGGCAGGAGGACACGAGAGGGACAGCTGGCAGGACATGCGTATGGGGTTAACGAAGGGTTAACACAACAACACAACGAACGAAAAAAAGGAGAACAATTCCAACAACAGCAGCACCTGACAACTGTCAAATTTTGTGGGTTACCATCGATAAAAGCGGCAGGGAGCTTTAACACAAAAAGTTATTCGGGAAAATTGTTCAATCAAAATTATAGAATAGAAAGTAAGCGATGGGAGAGTATTCACAATCAAATACCCAACGGATCGAGTCACATATGTATATAAATCCGAAAGCCTCAGACAATAGACGTTAAATATTAAAATAAAGTAAAATCAAATTAGGCGAAAATGGGCAACAGCATCGAGGACATCATCTGGACGATCAAGAACGGCGAGTTTGAGGCCGTGGAGAAGGCGTTCCTGGGCAAGCCCGCATCGGAATCCGAAACCGAAATCGAAACCGAAACCGAATCCGAAGCGGGAATGAAAGCGGAAGCGGGAGAGGGATCAGGAACAGGAACAGGAACGGGAACAGGAACCGTTGAACCCAAATTCCAGCCCCGGAACGTAAACGAGCCCATGGGCGTGAGATTTCCGTTGCACTATGCCGCCGATTTCGGCCAGCTGAAGCTCCTGAAGTTCTTCGTGCAGATGGGGGCGGAGGTGGACCGCAAGGACAAGTATGGGATAACGCCTCTGCTGGCGGCCATTTGGGAGGGGCACACCCGGTGCGTAGAGTTTCTGCTGCAGGTCGGAGCCAGCCGCACGGAGCGGACTCCCGGCGGACAGAGCTACGTGGAGGTGGCCGAGCAGGAGGACATTCGCCGCCTATTGGCACATGGTCCTTAATCTGTAATGGAAAGCGAGTAGAAAAAGGACAACGACGACGATGCTAAGCTATGGAGAAGGAAGTCCTTGAAAGTTACGCTCTAAATTCCCAGTGTTAGGCCTTATCAACATTTTTTTTGCTTTTAACAATTTCGGTTTCCCAATACACACAAAAATACATATAACTTTGTGTTTAATTATCCGATTCTTGAACGGAATATCTTAAAAGATTGGTGGATCAATTCTCTATCGATCTGCATCCAAAAATTGGAAGGGAAAATTTTGAAAAATGATAGAACGGTCGATATGGCCCACTGGGATGGCTATATCTTGGGCAATTCTCATCCGATTCTTGAGAGGAATACCTTAATCGATTGATGGATCGATTCTCTATCGATCTTCATCAAAATATTGGAAGGGAAAATTTTTTTAGATTTTTTTCAATTTTTTTTGATAGGACTCCCTTGAAAAATGCGAAAAAGGCCTATGAGGTCTACAGCGTTGTCTATATCTCTGCCATTTGGAATCCGATCCTGAAGTACATTATCTTAAACGCTTTCTAGATCGATTTCCTATAAGATCCCATCGAAATCATGGATAGTTTCTTTCTGCGTGTCTGATGGGTTGTTTGTTTCTGTTAGTTTTTTATTTAATGGTTTTTATTGATTGAAAATTATTTACATTGCGAGAAGAAACGCTAAAATAACAAAGGCTGGCGTGGTGTTTACCATCCGCTCTGGGCCCATCCACCCGAGGGAGCCCAGCCTGAGGAGTAGCCTCCGGCGCTGCCATGTCCTCCGCCGTAGCCGCCGCCATAACCGCCGCTAGATCCGGAGTCGGAAATGACCTTGATGATCTTAACGCTGCCGCCGCCTCCATGGCCACCGCCTCCATAGCCACCGCCTCCATAACCGCCGCCTCCGTAACCGCCGCCTCCATGGCCACCGCTGCTGTAACCGCCTCCGTAGCCTCCGGATCCACCGGAGGACCAGCCGCCTCCATGGCCTCCGCTGCTGTAGCCACCTCCGTAGCCACCTCCGTAGCCACCTCCTCCGGCACCGGAATCGGTGATTACTTTAATGATTTTAACGGTGCCGCCGCCTCCGTAGCCACCGCCTCCATGGCCTCCTCCATAGCCACCGCCTCCTCCATAGCCACCGCCTCCTCCGTAGCCACCGCCGCCTCCATGGCCTCCGCCTCCATAACCGCCGCCTCCACTGTATCCTCCGCCGGAGGACCAGCCGGAACTAACGGCACTGCCACCGCCCAGGAAGCCACCATGGGCCAATCCGCACAAGGCCAGCAGGCAAACGAAAACCTGCAAATAAACGGCCAGGATATAAGTCACTTTTCAGTCACGAACAAAAAATACAAAAAAAAAATCCTCCTTTGATTGGAAATAAAAGCTTTTGGTCGCACCTTCATGTTGACCAGCTGGTAGATATAATTTCAAAGAGCACTGTCTGCGTTCGTGTCCGGTTGAAGGGGCGATCTTCGACTGTGGCTCTGCAGATTTTGGCCCTCGCTTTTATGGCCAAGATTTTGGTTTGTCTCAGACTCGGACTCGGACTCGGACTCGTACTTGGACTCGAACTCGGATTTGGATTCCGATTCGGATTCGGATTTGAATGCTCGGTAACTAGCTGGGATCGAGCTGCTGCCCTGCCCTTACGGTTTCTGGTGAACAGTGGCAGAAAAATGACAAAAAACTGAAACCCATTATTCATATTTAATTAATATTTTTAAAGTTTAAAAAAAGGCAGTGTGGTTTTTTATAGAATTTACCATGAAAACTTCGTACGAGGAGCATTTTTAAAATAGAAAATTAGTTGTTGCAACTGCTATTTCTTCCTGAAAACCTTTACTTTAATACCTTGCAACATTTTGTTCAGATTTTTGTCATATTTAACCCATTGTGCGGATGTATATGACACACTAATTGCCGGTCCACGCGATGCTCCGTTCGAATTGCGGCATCATCATTACCATTAGGCCATCAACAGTGTCTGCAAAAGGGCAACGGCCCTGACCCCGCCCCCCACTACTGCCCCACCCACAGGCAACGGCAACCCCCCACCACGGAATGCCTGCCAATGAGCTAATTTATGTCTCAGGTTGTGTTGCAATCCGAGCAGCTAACAACTTGCATCCCGAAAAACACAAAAAACCAAAACAAGAAATGGTTAAAAACCGTTTGAAACCCTTTCGGCCAACATTGCACTTGTTGAGTGAAAAACAAAAGCATTTGGATCGTTATGCAATATGCCGTCAAATCGGTAAAAAACTTGCAAAAAAATAATAAACAAAATAACAGCTCGCGGCGTGCTCCAATAAACTGGTAGCAATTTTTTATCCCACCTAGAGATGGAAAGTGCCTTGAGAAAAACACACTTTTTTTAATTTAAAATTAAGTAAATTAAACTATGAAAATATAGTTTAAATAAATAGCATTCCATCTCAGGCGATTTCTATAGTTCTTTGAAAATATTAATAATTTTCTCATCACCTTCGTTCGATTTGGATCTTGATTGATTCGGAAAACGCGAACCAACACCGGGCCATTAACTCTTGGCCCGCAGGGTCGGCGGGTCAGACAGAATGCTTATTAATTGTCGGCTATATAGACCCCGAATCGAGACCCGCGATTCACCTTCACTCTCCGATCTGATAGATGAGCCATACATTTGCCCCCCAAAAGAGCCCCCGAGCTCGGGTCTCGGGTCTCGGGTAGGTTTCCAAATCTGTAATCACTTTCAATTTAATTTTAAATAAAACTATTTCAACACGAAAGGCGACTCGAGAATATTACGCAACCAAGGCTTTGCGTTTTATATTTTAATTAACAGTTTATGGCATTAAAAAAAATGGCTTAATGCGTTTTTTAGACGCAGTTTAACATCTTTGCCGGCACTGAATAAATTAATGCAACCTCTTCAGTTCTTCAGCTCTTCAGCTGTCAGCTTAAAAAACATATATTTCTGAGCTGCATTTGTTTTGGAAAAACACCAATCTTAATTAGTCAGACTATCGGTGGAAGTGTCCATAAATTAAGCTACAAAATATATATTCATGCTACCTGAACCTGAGAAGAAGAAACCACAAACTGGTTTGGCGTCCGAGAAACATCATCAAATAATTGTGGAAATCCAAAACAATTATATCGACTGGTTGACTGGCTGGTTAAAGGGGAATTACTTATCTCGCAGCTCACAGCAGGCCCAGAATGAACATAATCGTGAGACGGTAATGATTTCTTGGCTTCACCATGGTGTCTGACCACGATTCGACCTTGAGGCTTAACCCGTTATCGACCAAGGGTTCCCTTAATGGGTGATGGTTGGTTTCGGTTAAGAGGCGCAAATGTTACTCCCCGAGTCTTTTTTCCATCTTTTAAAACTCTTTCAAAAACTTACTCTACTTTTTTAATAAAAAGTAACTAAACAAAACCCTTTTCTCATCGTTTTTTGTGACAAATTATTAAGGGCACAAAGAAACTTATATCATAAATGGGTTAACTGAAAAGCGAAATCATCAAGCTCAGAAAAATCCCCCTCGGAGATGAGTTATCATTTATTGGATCTTCCCCAAAAATCGAAACAAAAAACCAGAAAACAGACAAAGAGTTTTGTTTTTTTGTTCATTTTTAATAATGTTTGTGGTATATTTGTTAAACTATTAACAAGAAAAAAATGTTCACACACTAAAAACGTGAGCTTGGCTTAAAAATATAGTAACTTGGCATCGAACATCATTCGCATCGAAAGGCCGGACCAAAATGGCGGAAACTCAACAACAAAAACAAAAGAGTGGACGCCTGGCCTGGCTTTGTGGGGGAGGTCCTTACCAGGACGACCAGCCGCCGCTGGAACCGCCAGAGGACCAACCGCCGGAGGAACCTCCAGAGGACCAGCCACCGGAGGGAGCGCCAGAGGACCAGCCACCGGAAGGAGCTCCCGAGCTGACCAGCTTCACGATCTTGATCTCCTCCTGGCCGCCGTGTCCTCCGCTGGAATAGTCGTAGCCGTGACCATGACCATGACCATGACCGTGGCTGTGATCCTCCTCCTGGATGACCTTGACGATCTTGACCCCGCCCCCGTGACCGTGTCCATGACCTCCGTGGCTGTGGCCGTGGTCGTGGCTGTGATCGTGGCTAGATTCGCTGATCACCTTGATGATTTTCAGCTCCTCTGATCCGCCATGTCCGCCAGAGTAGCCGCCGCCGGAGTATCCACCGCCTGCCCAGCCACCGTGTCCGTGTCCGGCATCCTCGCTGATGACCTTGATGATGGTGGGGGCACTGCCGCCTCCCGAGGACCAGCCAGAGCCGCCTCCAGAGGACCAACCAGAGCCGCCTCCAGAGGACCAGCCACTGCCACCGCCGCCTCCGGAGGACCAGCCACTGCCACCGCCGCCTCCAGAGGACCAGCCACTGCTACCGCCGCCTCCGATGAATCCGGACTGGGCCAGGCTGAAGCAGGCAATCAGGCAGACGAAAACCTGAGAAAAACAGGAGGATTTTATTAAGAAAACAAACTCAAAGGTAACTAGATCGCAGTTTTAGTTTTTCCACAACACAGCACAGAAAAAAAATAGAAAAAAAGGATATCACTTGGGATTTATCACTCGCAAAAAAAAAAAAAAACACTTTTTGTAATTCATTTTCGAATCCTTTACCTTCATTTTGTTGTCGGTCTTGCTTGGGTTTTGGAAATGCCGATGGAAGTGTAGTGGGTTTGGGGAGCTGAGCTCGGAAACTGATGATCCAACTCTAGCCCGGGGCTACTATTTATATATCCAAAAATGTGGGTCATCTCTGCGAGAAATGCTAAAATCGGTGAAATGTTCGCCCCCGCCTACCATCCTCCACCGCAGATGAACTTCCATTCCATTCGAAGAGAAGGTGACATGAACTCGGACTCCGACTTGGACTTGGACTTGGACTTGGATTTGGACTTGGATTTGGTAATGAGGCAATGCATATGTATTTTTCCAAACCACTTTTCCAAGAGTCTTAATCATCGAAGCAATTAATCACGAGGTGGCCTTAAGAGGGGCAAAAGGTTCTCCTCCTCCTGTGCTGATCAAAAGAGTTTGGCTCTCAAGTCAAGTGATTTATTCCAAATTAAATATAGGCTTTAATTTCCTAAATAATAACCTGTCAAAGGTAAACATTTGACTGTACAATGCAGGCCCTAAAACCTCTCATTTGGCTTCACTAATAGCGGCAGAAAATCTTCCATCAGCTGGCCACAGGTTGGGCGGAAAACACAGGTGAGGAAGCCCAACAGGTGTTCCACCAGCAACCGGTTTTCACAACTCGCCCTTCGCTATTTTGGCATTTTTTTTCGCACTACTGCGAATATCACTTTCGTGCACCAAATTGGCAAGACACTTGAGATGGCTTAATTATGCAAATCGCCATCTCTCTGCTCTCAGGTCAAAGTGAAAGAAACCAAAAACAAAAAAACTAAAAACCCGCAGACGAAACCAAAACAAAAAACCAAAACCTATTCCACTTACTATTGCGTATGCACATCTGCTTCTGCTTAATTAAGGCCATAAAATGCATGAATCTGTTGTTTTTTTTTTTTCTAACTTGAACATTAATGTGCCTCGGATTGGATGGAATGATAAATAATTCCCATATTAAACCGAAACCCAAACCGAAACCCAAACCGAAACTGAAACCGAAACTATAAACCCATTTTGCAACTTTCTCTCTCCGCGCCCGGCGCCAAAGTGTGATAATATTTTGTCTAGATCTTTGCTTTGCAAATACGAGTACTTGCTTGGCCTTGGTTACATCAGGCATATGAATCCATACTGTATGTACTTCATCAGTTGACAAACATCGATGGGATGACCAGGCAGGTTTGCGATATGCCACTTGAGTTTTGATTTTTTCGCCAAAATGCAAAATGCGAAATGCGAAAAGAAAACCAATCCCCCAAAGCCCTTAACTCTACCATATATTGATTTCATTTGCTGTTTGTGTTTCTTTAATGACAGGCCATAGGGACAATCTTAACGCAGCAATTTTATGTAATAATTTACAAGCGAAAAAAAAAATGAAATTTTTGAAGTAATTTCCATAGAAAGTACTCGTAATACCCAAGTTTTTGGGGCCAGTTTTGACGTTGTTGCCCATTCACCATACCCTTGGCCCCAGAACCGGCTGCCATTAGGTTCGATTTATCATCGTTATCCTTGTGTTCAGGCAACAGGACAACAATATGCAAATCGGGCCCACGCATGAACGCCCAAACATATGCAACAAGACACGAAGAGGCAACCAAATGCGATAAATATGTTGATGCGGTCGTGTTTTTTTTTTTATTCCAAATCGAAAACCGAAAACCGAAAACCGAAAACGAAAAAAGCCCTTTGCCCCCCCGCGCATTTCCACTTTTTTTCCATTCCATTCGCAATTCTTCATTAAAAATAATGAAAATTGAATTTAATTCGCTTGTCAGGCCTAATTATAATTATGTTAATGGCACATGTTATTATTTATTTATTTTTTTTCCACCTCCCCCCTCGGACTTTTGTTTGTACAATATTTATGTTTGTTCAGGGATCGTCGTATGGCTGGGAAATGTTATATTGCGGTTGAAAAATAAACATTTATGGCTTTAAGTTTTGGATATAAACGAGTATTTGAGTCGAAAGTTGAATGGGTAATCCCGTAATGGGTATCGTATAGTCCTTGTTTGAAAACCATTTGCTTGTTGCTAATTTTTCCTTTCTTTTGTCCAACGATACGGAAAGAATCGGTTGAGCTTTAACCAAAAATCAGAAAACTGAGAGTCGAGACAGGGCGAGGGTTTTTGGCCAACTTGGTTGGTTACAGCGATTGAATTTAATTAGCTTATCATGAAAGCGTATTCCACATAAATTTATCAAAATTGCTTTACACACAGAGGCGGGCGGATGCGGATGCGGATGGAAAAGGGAAAAGGGGGTACAAATTGCATTACGACCCGCCCATTAAACTGATAAAAACGAGAACCGAGAGTGGTGCTCCCGTCGGTTGGGTTTTTGGGGCTGGCTGCGGGGCTGCCTCTCGGGGTTGGGTGGGTTGGGTGGGACTTTCAGATGAGCGACACTTTAAACTTGATGGTTCGAGAGAATCTAAAATCAAATTTATTAACGCACATTACAACGCGCACACTTCATAGAACAACCCAGAGAGGGTGGCTCTGTGGGTGGTTCTGTGGGTGGTTGCGGGTTGACTTTGAATTAATACAAAGGCTCGTTGCCCTTTTGTTTCCCGACTCGCGCGTGCTGCGGAAATGTATTTATTTTCCACCCACCAAAGGCCACTTTAATTTTTATTTGTTTTTAAAGAAAAGCAAAGAAATGTAAGGGTTTTGGTTGGAATTTTAATATACAATATCATAGCGTTAGGCAGTCTTTAGTATGAACTAAAGCTGCGCGATGATTGACCCCCATTATCTTTTCTATATCTTAAGCTGCTTTCGTGCCACACATCAATGGACTTATTCCGCCTTATCGGCAGTTATTTTGATAAGCGACCGGGAAAGTGTGTTAATTGATAAGCAAACTTCACAAATCGCTAATAAATAAATGGAGGGAAAAGAGATAAGCCTGCTACACATCCCCTGTATCCTTGATGTATCCTTGCCACAAACCATGACACACACAGGCGTCGGTTCGAAGTGTTAACGAACCCGATTATGATGATTATGCCGCTCCACGGGTTTCAGCCAAAAACCTGGCACAAGCCCGGGATGGGGTGACGGGAAGCATTTTCATATCGGAACATCAACTCGGAATATTCCGGCTTATCAAGCTGTCCGGAAAATTCGAGGCATTCGGCCGTTAAATTACATTCAAAATTTAATTGTGCAGCTTGCAGTGCATTAGATACGCAAAACTTGTTTAGAAATTTCTACGAAACTGCCTTAATTTTCATTGCAACTTGTTGACTGACAGGAAAAACTAAGGCACATCTTTACAAAAATTATATTTTAAAACGAAAACAAATACAGAAACCCGACTAGAAGGATTCGCTTTTAACAAAAACTTTATCGCTTGCATTTATAAATATCGTATTATCATCTGTAACCGGCACGGAGTCAGGCAAAACTTTCAGCACGCAATCATTAGTTGATTGTCTATCGATCTGAAGGATTTCCGCACTATATCCTTGCCCCGGGACACGCCCCGTGCCGCTGCCACACGTGGAAACTTGTCTGGCATTTCTCTCCTGTTGCGGTTGCTAGAAAACAAAAACCAGAAAGCAGAAAAGAAAAAGGGTTAGTGGAAAACCCCTCAACTGATGCAATTTTCCTGTGCGAAAATTAACAAACAAATACACTCAAACAACACACACACACACTGGCACACTCGCACACACTCGCACACACTTACACACACTTACACACACAGTGTGGCAAATGAAAATTCGCTCGCGAGAATTCAATTTGCGGAAAAGAAAATGGTGTTTGGTCGTGGTTGGGTAGGGAGCGTGGGGCATGTTGTTAGGTTTAGGCTATGGTTTAGCCTGCTGCTGCCTGTTTACTTGAGGTTTTCCCAACCTCCAACCTTCTCCTGGTCCTCCTCCTGGAGGAGGCTAGCCGCCAGTTTTCCATCGCCTTTTCCGCTGACTGGCGGCCCACGAGGGCCAGCCGGAAGGAAATGCAAGCGAACAAACGAAGCGCGCCAGGCAAATACTCAGCTCGAGAGCACTTGCACAAAAAAAATGCCAGAACAGCAGTCGAAAAAGTCAAGAAAAAACAAGGAAAAGCGAGGAATATACAATAAAAGTCTCTTCAAATATCAAAACTTTGACTAAAACTATATTCTAAGTGAATAAACTTTAATTTTGTAATAAAAAAAAGGGTTTTTAGGGAGTATCTTTCAAGATTAACTTGAAGGTTAGAACTAGAAGAACTGGAACTAGTTCAAAGGATATCTTCTTTCTCAAGTGTATTTCCAATCCTTTTCTTTTACTCTAAATCTTATTTAAACAATTTTCTTCAAGTGCCTAACCAAAGAGTGGCTGATAAGGGGCTGGGGTGTTGTCGGTTTTGGCCAGGCTGTGTGGTAAGAGCGCGAATGTCTTGGCCCAGACCGAAAATTGGCACAACCGGAAGTCGATTGAGTTCGCTGCCTGCGTTGCCAGACTTGTCGCCAATCATTCGACGGGCTGGTAATGTCAGGGGGTGGCGTGTGAGGCAAAGTGAGCTCATGCCCACACCCAACCACACTTCCAATTGCTATTCAGAAAGTAAACCCAAATTAAAGTCACAATTTCCAAGTAATTTCGACAACCTTGGGCAAAAAATCGCAATAAAAAGCGCAATCTAATCGACTGCAACTGATTAAGCAAAATAACAGGAAAGAAACTTGTCCAAACAATATAAAACCGATCGAAAAAAAAGCTTAGATTGGAACATATCAGTGTTTGATTGACAAATTGGAACGTTCTTCTTGACATCGGGCCTTTCGCGTTTCACAAACTAATGAATAGCGAAATTCATTCCCAAATCTCGATCTGAATTCGATTCGTATTGAAAGTGTTGGTGTTGTCAGGGGTGACCGTGGGACATGTTCAACAGTCGCGGGGCACAAAGCTCCAATCTGCAGCGCCGCAACACCGCATGAGGCAGTGCCACTTAAAATGAAAGAATGGGAAATCGCAACCAATATCTACACTGAGAGGGAGTTCCTGGTTGGAGTTTAGAGTTCAGCCAGAAGTACCGGATATCATAGAGAGAATCGTTTTAAGGAACTATGTTTTGCAATGGTTAAGGTGTCCCTGACTCGAAAACCTTAAATTTCATAACCACCTACTGATTCTTTTCAGTGCAAACCCCCCTTCCATAGGTAGTAGTTTGTCCTCCTAGCTGCTGGAATACAAATGACGGCAATCTGTTTGTCGTGGGCGGTTCGGGTGGCTCGAATGGCTTGGCTGGATTGCTCCAGTTGGGTTGGTGGGCGTTATGGCCAAATATTTCTATTATTAATGTCTGTTTATCTGCATACGACGATGTCGCTACAGCCCCGCCAACCTACCTACCCTCCTACAAATATATACCCTATATATATATATACTATATATATCCCTCTGATCTGTCGGGGTGTCTTTGTTTACGCTGCTTTATGAGCTTCGATTAATTTTGCGCGCAAATAGCAAACGGGAAGCGAAGAGTTTTCTCTGGCAATTTGTTGTTGTTATCTGCTTGGCTATATTTAAACATAGTTTATTAGTTTCTGTTTTTGTTGTTTGTTGCTTTTGTGGCATTTTAAGCATTTAGCCCAAAAAGCGAGCAGAATCATTAAAGCCATATTTAGTTAGAGTACTCCCTTGGCATGAGCTCAGTCTCTATTGTAAATCATTTTTTTTTCCCCAACTTTACACAAAAACTGGTTTCTCATTCCGTGATTATTATTGCATTCTGTCAGACCTGAAGCTAAAGTGACAAAGTGATCATTAGGCTGTGCAAATTTCTAAACAAACATGAAAGGGAAATCTCTGGGTGTGTGTTTGGCCAAAAATTGTTTAGATAATGACGCACCCGTTCCCAGATTAGGCATTCTTGATAAACATGGCTAATAAACAGAGCCCGAGCCGGCTGATAAACAAATAAAAACATTGCAAAAATATATAAATATCAGATTTGCGCGCAGACATGTGTTTATACCAATACACTGGGGGAAATTCCTTACTTTCTGGCTTTTAAATATATATTATTGAAGGTGGGATAAAACACAATAAGTAGTTCCCAATTTCAAGTAGTTCCCAAGGGGTTTTGACATTTTTTTAGACCAGAACACCACCTTGAGGTAGCCAAAACTTGGGGTACTTGGTACTTGGAGTATTTTTCTGTCCTACAGAATGTCCTACATTTTTCTCTCTGTGTAGCTGGCATGCTTGTACATATTTCAAAGCTTTTCGCCATCAATGTGCGAAAAGGCGCTTATCGACTGAGTCGCTAATGAGGCGAAGTGGCGGCGGAGGAAGTGCATCAGAAATTTGTGGGCTAGTGAGCTTTTATGGCCTGCCGACGCCTTCCCAGAGAACCTGGAGGCGATTGGTCGACGTGACCGCCGGCACATCGCACCCGGAAAGCTTCCCGGGGTTTCTGGGAGCCCCCACTAGTTGGGAGCGAATCGATTCTATATAAAGTCAGGGCCTTCTCCGGCGTACCGCGCATTTTGCAAGCGATACTTTGTGCGTTCGGTGCGCTTTTCCGGATCTTCAAACTAAACTAAACCCTAAAACCAGCATGTGGTCGAAAGTAGCTATCGGTGGTGCCTTGGCTCTGATGGGCGGAGTTCTGTACTCCAGCGTGGTGGACAATTTCGCCTACGTGGACCGCTCCCTGGAAACAGCCATGCCTCGCTCGAAGCGTCATGTGGCGAAGGAATGAGCTCCTCAGGATGCCAGGATGTCCCGGGTTGCAGCTGATTGACTGGCTAGTTCCTGGTCACTGGAACTAATGCTTTGTGCTCAGCAGAAGCTCTCAACTAATCCACAAGAACAAGCCTTAACTTATATAAATATTCAAGTATTCGCTTTTTTTTTTTGTAGTTCCATAAGCCATTAAGATTTAAGTTGTAAATAAATGAAACTCGAGTACCTCAACAATGATTTGGTTCGTACAGTGACTCCAATAATGGGTCACTGTATTTATTCAAGGGTTTCCGATTAAAACAATGTGATAACAGGCTAAATATAAACAGATAGGAGCACGAGTCTATATGCACAACTAATTAATGGTCATTAAACACAACGAAAGCCACAAATGCCATCAAAGTACATATTTCCCTCCAGTGCTAGCTTCTTTTTCTTCTGACTAGATCTTTTGGTAAATTCTTGATTTATATCTTGAAAGTAATATCCGTTTTTAGTCGGAGAGGTCGCACGAGCTGAACCCCGAATCGCTGTCCGACTCATAATAGAAATCCGACTCGGTATCCATGTCGGAGTCGGAGGAAAAGTCATCGCCTGATTCCTCATCGGAACTGCTATCGACTGGTATTATATCATCCATTTGAGCGATTTGTTGTTCCTCCATATTGGGGACTGGTTGTTGGTTTTGTTCACGCAAGTTGATCCTTTGGCCGTACACGATCAGTCTATCTTCTAAAGGATTCGGTCTTCTTCCGACTGCGTCGTCGCCTTCTCCCGAATTCTATTACGAAGAATTTATCCAAAATTGAGTGTTAAATTTTGTAGCACTTTCTTACCGGATTCATGTATACTTAATTCGATTTGATGATGAATAACAATGATATGCTGGACATGATATGTCAGCATGTATGAAGTTAAGAAGCCAGGCCTATTTTGCTGAGACATGATCTGAAACATTTTGAGACTCTTTTTTGGGGAAGAGAAATAACTCTATCTGGCGCTAGAGCCTCAAGGACCGATATACTATTAGAGCTGATCATTATTGTTACCTTGAAGTGTATAGTTTAAGTTAAACTAAAAACTTATCCTTGCATATTCTCCGCTTTGGTCTTTAATCTTTTCTCATTAATTAGAAAGACAATACAAGCTTGTCATTAAAATCTTATTGAAAATATTCCTCGAAGATAAAAACATGCCATAAATATGTTAAAGAGGTTTATTTATTTCCCTTTTTTACACTTACAACCTTTTTTGTTTCTGTAAAGTAATAGAAAACTGCAAATAATTTAAAGAAAAGTATCCGCTAGAGAGTTGTATTTAAATTTAACTTTTTGGAAGTGAAAATTAGTTCCTGAAAAGCCACCATGGGTTCAAGATCAGTGCTGGGTCTCCTCTGGGCTAGCCTTGTGATCGTTGTCCTTGCCAAGGAATCCAGTGGCGAGTGCTGTAGGTCGAGAGCCATCGAGTTTGAAACGAGTCGCAGCTGTGAGAGCCACGGAGCGTATAACAAATTAGCTTCCGATGATTGCCATATTGCTATTTGTGCCAATGGAAAGCCGCTTCAGAAAGGATATTTCTGTGGACGTGGCAAGTGCGACTTGTTTGCTTGCAACTGTGATGGAGGGTGCATTCCAGGGGACTGGGAAATATCCTTCTGGAGGGAAAGGGTAGGCGAGGGCATCTGGATGTTGTAATCTTACAAAAAATTAACTTTCAGTTAAAAATTCTCAAATAAAAGTAGGCCTAGACGTTAACGTGGAGCTACATTCCTTTCATAAGGTTCAGTAGCAACTCTCGCAGCAATAAATTCAGTTCGAAAAATAAAATCGTCCCAAAATGCAGCCTGTAAGTAATTTTTACTTAAAAAAAAATAAAAAAAAATATATTTATTGGTATAACATTTCTTGATAAGGCATCCCGAGTAGAAGAAATCGCCAACAAGCTGAGTAGGTGGGTTCGACTCCCTTTTCTCTACAAGGACAAATCCGATGATCCTGTCCAGATAAACGTTCCCGCTCTCGGCCAGGGGTTGGAAATGAATCTGAGCGATTCGGAGGATGAGGATGATGACGATTCCAGCGTGGAATCGGATGGGGAAACTGTTTACAACTTTTATAACGATATAAGTGATTTCACTACTGATGATGATTCGAGCTCTGTTACCGATATGGATTCCGATACCGATTGGGAGTCTGATTTCGATTTCGAATCGGATGGGTCTATCGATTCAGACTACGATTCCGGGTTTTTCTCAGACCTCAGCAGTAGTGAGGCATCAGATTACTAGATTACTAATTGCATTAAATAAATGTAATTGCCCTTCAAGTGGCCCTAGTAATTTGTCAAGCTTTGTTTTTATACATTATCTTGGGGTCTTTGGGGTCTACGCGATATTACAGCTACGGCCCTTCTATTAGAAGCTTTTATGCTGTTTCTATAATGAAGGCGAAGTTTAAATCGATTTTATGAAGGTTTCACTTTGATTAAGTAGACATCTTTGATTATGATGGTCAGTCCCGATTCTTAAGTGATAGTTTGGTGCAAAATCGGATAAAAAATGGCAAAAATATTCTAAAAAACTTAAGAGGATGAGAAAATGAGCTTTTGATAGAAAATCGAAAATTTCCATTTTTGCAACAGTTTTATCCGAATATCTGAGCCAATTCTCAACCGATTTTGAAACGGAATACCATTTATGAATCAGGGTTTCATTATCTTTTGATTCTCGTTAAAATATCAGGAAAAGAGAGCAAAAAAAATTTAGTCGATTTTTGAAAAAATCATAAGGGGTACCCCTTTCAAAAATTGCGAAAAATGGAAAAATTTTGTTTGTTCAATATCTCTGAAATTCTTATGCAGATCGACGAAGACTAAAGATCTGATTCCGAATTGGTATTTTGTTTTGAAATCGGTTAGAAAATGAATAAAATATACGCTGTCAACCGTTTCAAAAAATCGGGTTTTTGGAAATGTAAAACTCCTGTTTTTTGGAATTTAAAAATGCGAATTTTTTAGTCAATTTTATAAGAATATCTCTGCTAATATGCATCCGATTTGGAAACTGAATACCATTTATGAATCTGGATTTCAATACCCTTCGATTCTCATTAAAATTTTGGAAAAAAAGAACAAAAAAATTTTTTCGATTTTTTTGAAAAAATCATGATGGTACCCCTTTTAAAAATTGCGAAAAATCGGTCGAAATTTTTTTGTGCCACTTTCCATAGATTTTAATGCAAATCGACGCGGAATTAAGTTCCTATCGCAAAACGGTATTCCGTTTCCAAATCGGTTGAGAAATAGCCAAGAAATTCATTAAATAGTTGCCAATGGACCTGAAATTTTACCCTAAAAATACCCCCCCAATAATTATCCAAAAACCCAACATTATTTTGTAGTTTTTATTAAATTTCTCAGCCATTTTTCTAAGCCTGGCAAACAGCTTGTGTCTAGCATCTAAATGAATGGCGGAATCTTCTCTAAAGACCTAGTCGGTGTACAAATCGGAGCTAATGCCGGAATCTCGATCGGTATCCGTGTACCACTCAGATTCCGAATCAAAATAAAACTCTGAGTCGGTGTCAAAGTCAGAGTCGCTGCCGTTGTCATGAACAGATTCATCCGAATCGTCCATAAGTGGTATTATAGGTATTATATACTCCAATCCCATATCGGGAATCTGATTCATCTCAACATCCATACCATACATTCCGTCCTCGTAATCGTCAAAGTCGTCAAAGTCGTCAAAATCATCATCAGCTACATCTTCTCTGTCTCCGCCGCCTTCATCGTTATCAAATTCAATTATTTCGATGAACTGCTCCTGAATCTCGACATCCTGAATCGCAACGACATTATTTTCAATCTCTTCTGTACTCTCGATAACTTCTTTATTCTCGATATCCTGTTTAGTCTCGGTATCCTCATTATTCGCTATATCGTCCTTAATCTCAATATTCTCCTTAATCTCGATATCGTCATTAATCTCGATAACCTCCTTAATCTCGATATCATCTTTAATCTCGATATCATCTTTAATCTCAGTATCCTCCTTAATCTCTATATCGTCCTTAATCTCAATATCGTCCTTAATCTCGATATCTTCTTTATCAGCGATACCCTCGACTTCTTCAAAAGCTTCGATCTCTTGAATCTTGATATCTTTGTCCTCGACCTCTTCCAAGTCCTTGATCTCCTGTTCAGTCTTGATACCCTCTTCATCTTCCATGGCTTCGATATCGTCTTGACCTTTAACACTCTCATTATTTTCATTGCCTGTCTTCTCGATTGGCTCATTATCTTCGTTGTCCTCAACGTCGGCGGCATAGTCCATATCCTCGACACTCTCATCGTCGCTATCCTCCATATCCTCCATATACTCGATATCATCATCCTCCATACTCTCATTACGATTCTCATTCGCGACGCTCACATCATTGTCCTCGGTGCTCTCGATAGTTCCATTATTTTCTTCGCCATCGCTGCTATCATCGTCATCATCGCTGCTCTCTATTCCTCGGGGAGCTCGGTCATTCATTTGAATCTTCTGACCATCCACGTTGCGGCGCTTCTTGAACGGACCCTTGCATTCACTTTGTTTCTGGACGTGCTTCTGAATCCAATATCCCAGGCGGTTTTTCTTAACAATGGTTCCGATTTTTGCGTTCTATCACAAAGAAAAGTTTTTGGTTTTTTTTGGCTTTCTCGTAGCAGAATTACTTACCTGCTCCATTTTTTTTAATTCAATTAATTGACTGAATGTACTTTTCTTTGACAATAAAGACCAATGACAAATGACATTGAAAAGGTTTGCAAAGGTGATGTGATGATTAGGAATTTGACAGGAAAAACAATCGACAATCGATTCGATTAATTCCGGACATTGTCTCTGACTTATGGCCATTATTGCCTCTAGAGTTGGTCCTGTTCTCAAAGTCTGAACCCGCAGAAAGTGGCATAAAATACGCGGGGGTGGCAAAGCTCAAAAGTTGGCTTAATGCCGGGGGCATAATCAAGGATCAGCCGGAGGAGAACTGGAACTGAAAGCCCAGCTACGTGGCAACGTGGCTACGTGTCCACAAAGTGCCGGAGAGAAAGATAGCGGCGGAAAAGAAATGATAATAATGCCGGGGTCAAAACAATATAAATGCAAATGCAACTCAATGCTTTTTATGCTCCTGCAACGCATTTTAATCAGCAACAGCTCCCCAGTTCTCCAGATGCCCCTTAGGTCCTTAGTCCTTTAGTCCTCCACCCTCTACGCCATCCTTGTGCTTGTCTGGGGGACTTAACGGTTGCCAGTGTCCTTTCTGCATGCCAAGTCTGACGTCACGAAGGACAGTTTTTCAAGAGGCGCGAAAAGTTTATGCCATTCCCCCTATTTTTTGCACTTAAAGAAAGGATTTCTAAGCATTTAAATTGCTTAAAAGTTAGTTATATTTCCAGTGAAATCCCCATATCCTTAATAATCCTGAATCCTTTCGCCAGCTCCTCTCTCACCTGTTGCCTTTCCATAAATCATAACTCAATCGAAGGTCCTCGAGGACAGCAGCTTAAAACCAGAGTCCTTTCTGCTTTCTGCTTTCCCAGCACATTTTGCACCGGGCCAGTAAATCAATCGCCCGGCCAGGATAATTCCCTCTGATGCGATTTGCCACCGAATCGAAAAGTTAATCGTTGCAGTCGACAAAGGCACAATTCACATTCCCATTTTCAATTTCACATTTTGCATTCCCAGGATGCGCCAGGATGCGCCATGATGCCCCAGGATGCCGCAGGATAGCCCCAAAATCAAAAAGGGATCAGAAAAAGAGAAGACAACTCTGGAATCTTATTAGTTAATTAAGGAGACTGCCAAGCCAGATGTTGCCACATTTTTACCGAAGGCTCTTTTGGCCACATTGTATTGCCAATTTGGCGTTGCTTTGTGTCTTGCCTTTATTTTTTTTTTGTTGTTGTTGCTTTTTTGTTTTCGGCAAAGAGCTCTGCGAATTTGTAAATTTGCATTTTGTAGAAACTGCAACAGCAGCTGGGGGAGATCTTAATGAATTGCCAAAATCGCACAAATGCAAAACGAAAATTCAATTTGCAGATACAACAACAGGCAATCAAAAAGCCCTGGAAGGAGTTAAAGGAGACTTTTCGATACCCTAAACAGTCTGACAGGGCTAAGAATGTAACAAATATCATTTTATTTAACCAATTATGTTCAATAAATGAACATGAAAAGCCTTAAAAGCTTAGTTTGTGTTATTTTCCGACATTCTCTTCCAATGTTCCAAATTCAAAGCTGCTTCGTGCTGCTACTAATGTTTCTTTTGGTTTCAAATTTCCCTTCGAAAATGTATTTAGTATATTTTTTAAGTATTTTCTAGAAAATCTACTGGGTATTCAAGTGGTAATAATAAATAAATTGCATATTTGTGTGATGGCGACGCCTTTGCAACTTTGCCAGCAAATTGCCGTTGATTGAATTTATGTGTGTCAGATACAAGGATGGGGGGCGTGGCATGGCACACACAAAGATACACAAAAGACTCTTACATGCTTCATTATTTCTGTGGCTAAATTAAAGGATAATAGATTTATATGCTTGCCTGGGCCCGACCCGAGTCGCCCAAGCCAAAGACTCCAAAGCCAGAGAAATCCGTAGGATACACACACCCACACCCAACTATCTCGTAGATGCAGAGATGCAGAGATGCAGAGATGCAGATGCGTGTACATGCTGGATACGGATACGCAAACTCCCACGGGGGCTTCTGGAACAATAAAAACATGCCAAGAATAAGGCCAAGAAGTCAAGCAAATATATGCATATTTTATAATAATACCAAATATTTAGACACAGCTTCTCTTAAATCTATTAATTTCCCACATAATCTGCACGTTTTTGTTGAAAAATCGATGATAAAATATTCATAAGAGTTAATAAGAGCTAATTGAAAAATACAGCGCCCTCCTCCTCGATTCTCAAAAAGTTTACATGGCTACTACAGCTAATTTCTTCAATCCATTTATTTTCCACATAATCTCCACTTTTTTGTGAAAAATATTCGTGATAAAAGATTAATAAGTGTTAATTGAAAAAACAGCGCCCTCCTCCTCGATTCTCATAAAGTTGACGTGGCTACCAAAGCTAATTTGTTCAACCTATTAATTTTCCACATAATCTGCATTATTTTGTTCAAATATTAATGATAAAAAATATAATAAGATTTAAAAAAGAGTTAATTTGAAAAAAGAGCGCCCTCCTCCTCGATTCTCAAAATGTTTACATGGCAAAGCAAACAAATTAATAAAAATCAGTAATATATATAATTCATTCTTCAAATATTAATGATAAAAAATTAATAAGAACTAATAAGAGTTAATTAAAAAAAAACACCGCCCTCCTCCTCGATTCTCAAAAGGTTTACATGGCGAAGCAAACAAATTGAAAAAACTCATTTCGCATTTTGTTTAGTAACTTGCCAATCTTAAAATTTATTTTAAAACTAAAAAAAAAAAATTATGCGACTTTAAAAAACACTTGAAAAAAATGCGTGAACTTAAGGAAAGCAAACGAGAGATACAATTGAAAAGTAATTTTCGGGCAACAATTTTCTTTACAAAAACTGAAACCACAATACGTGCCACAGACGAGAGTTTTTTATTTTCTTTTTTTTGGGACATACCCAGGACATGACGAAGTCCTGGCCTGGCCCATTCGGCCATCCTCAATTTATTTTAACTCACTTACTCACTTAATTTTTGCTAATTTCTGGTGTTGTTGGTGCTTTGCCTGCCTTTCGGTCGTTAGGCAAATGATTAAGTAATTGCTCTTGCCTCTAAAAGAGGACGCAGGGAAGGGGGCTGGTGGATAGAGTGGACAGGGGACAGAGGACAGAGGACAGGGTCAGGTCATGACCATCAGTGGCTCATTAGCCGGGCCGGGCCAAAGGCAGCAGAAAAAAAGGCCGCCTGCTCCAAATGAGCAAAGGAATTACGCGGAATGAAGAGCGGTAAATTGAGTCGAGGAGACGGGTCCTGGGAATCGGGAACTGGACACGGGGCACGGGGCACGCGGCACTGTGAACTGGGAACTTTAAACCAAAAGTGGGTAAAGCGGCATGCGGCAAGTGGTGAGTAGAAAGTGGCGACTGGAGAGTGGTGAGTGGCGGTTTCATTGCATAAATTAACTTGGCCAAACACAATTTTGCAATTATTCTGCAATTAATAATTTATGTGGCCGCTGTCCGAGAACCGCACGCGGTAATGATGAAGGGCAATGCGGATTGCGAAAGGGAAGATTGCACTGCAAGAAAATCGAATTGATACAATGCCAATAAATCTAACAAAATAATGCAAATATTAAAACAAAAAAATTGTGATATCTATAAATCTGCAATCTTTAAATCCATTTTTTTGTTGTCTTTTCTAGTCTTCTAGTCTTGAAAGCTTCTTCAAATTTTTTGGTAGATTTTATTCCTTTAATAACTAATGAAACGTCGACTTACTTTTCAGTAATTTTCAAATATTCTTTAAAATAAAACACAAAATCATGCTTCGTTTTTCTTTTAATGCAAATAAACTTTTTATTATGAAAGGTTTTCAAAAACATCTTCAACAACTTCTTCTAATTAACTTTTTTTTTTCTTAACTTTCTTTCTAAATGAATCGCTTTTGGTTATTTATTTTTGTTAGTGCCCGAAATTTGTTAAGATCACGCCCCTTTAAACGTCGTTTGAGCAGCCCTTTCCCCGCTTATCCTTTCGCCTCCCCGGCGAATTCTATTTGCACTTGAAGTTTTGCGGTCGAGTTGTCATCGTGGTCCTTGGATGTCTGTCACTTCATTACTGTCACATGATAACTGGAAATTGTTGAGCCCTGCCCTTGGCTTTAAGTGGCTTTCACCTTGACTGCCACGCCCTCCAAACTGCCCAACTTCCCAGCTGCCCAGCTGCTCATGTCCGGGGGGAGTGGCAAGTACATAAAAAGGCGATACGGCTGGCCACAAGGGAACTCATTATGGCCAAGTCCGGCTAACAAGTCGCATTTCACGTGTAAGGACTATGTGTGCATAGGTGTGGGTGTGTGGGTGTGTGTGTGTGTGTGTGTGGGTAAAAGTGTCCATTTGGAGTACGTTTTATGAGTGACACTCGCACGCCCACGCACCCACACATGTGTCTGTTCGTGAAGAGGTCCTTGAACAAAGTTTAGGCCGAAAATATATCCCTTGAAAGAATGCCACACAGGAAATCATAAGAATATATAGTCCATAGAATCAGATATTTTAATAAATATTCAAAAAATTTAATAGCTAAAAGCTTGAAAAGAAAAAATTTCCAACTTTTATGCTAATTGATAAATATCAAGTGTGGTTTTTTGTCTTAACCAATTAGCAAGTCTACAATTTGAAGTGACATTTCGCACATTAAAGACTCGCTAAACGTTGCTAATATTTTAAGAAAATTGAGAACTTGGAAGCTATTAAGTGGCTTGCCGTGTATACCCTACCCTGTCGCTATCTTACAGGGTGTGACGGAATCGCATCCGCATCTCGGAGACACATTCTGCACATTATTGGAAATCGTGCGCTTCGTTAGCGGCAAATCTGTTGCAAAGTAGCCCCAGACAAGTAGCCCTCGTCCTGTTCGTGGAAAGCCTATTTTCCACCACCCAACCACTCAAACACCCAACCACCCAAACACCCAACCACCCCAGCACCCCAGCACCCTAACACCCCACCAACACCCTTGCGTTGACAGTCTTAGAAGACATTTTCCTGTATTTTTGTTGTCCCTTGGCCTTCGGATTCGCTTTGTGTCCTTTTATATTTTGGTGGCTTTGTTGCCTCGAAGCTTATCATTTATTGCTGCCGATTGCTTCCAAACCACCACCCACCCACCCACCAGCCACCCCTCGCAATCCCCCAGAGGACACCCTCGCTTCTCGCTTCTCGCCTCTCGTTTTTCCCTTTTTTTGTGAGGTTTTTGCATATGCATATGCGTAGCAAACGAAATGAAACGAATGCAAACGCCGGCAAGCAGAAGCCGGAGCAGAAGCAGAAAAAAAGTGCCAATAAAGAAATTTAATTTAATTTCCAACTTTGAGATGTATGTGAAGAGTCCAACCCGAGTTGGATCATTTCTTCGACTCCTGCCCCGGCTTGTACGAGTATATATCCTTTTTTGTGGCAAATGAAATCGAAACGCATTTGTCAGCAATTCGCATTTAAAGTTTGCGGCTTAAAGGCAACATTTTCTGGTGACTTGAGGCCATTCTTTTTTAAAGGATTTCAAATGTAGAAGAGTTCTACTCGAATAATGGTTTTAATTTTAATTATAATCTTTTCTCTCCCATTTTTCTCCCACAGGAAGTCGACTCTGGGCGGGATGTCAGTCGAAATTCCAGGCCCTAACGACTCCCAAAACAACAGCTTCATATCCAGTTCGATGTTTGTGCCGGACGGAGAACAAAAAGTTCGAATTCGAAATTGCAAACAGAAATCGGCCTTGGAATCGGAATTGAAATTGGGAAATATTTTGCAATTGCTGTTTGATTGGTAAGTCCTCCTCCCTTCCTTCCTTCCTTCATCGCAATGGGTTAACCCATCACACTTGTTAACCCATGGCAGACCTTTTGAGTTTGCTATATTTGTCCGCGGAACGCGTTTTTTTCCCACTTCGATTTTATCATTTTAAATGGAAGCGAAAAAGTACGAAACGCAGTCAAGTGGCGGACATTTAATGGCCATTTTATAGTCGATCTTAAGTGCGGATTTGCATTATAATTTATTGCAATGCCTGCATACGCTTTATTCTCTTGGCGCTGGTGCTGGTGCTGGCTCTGGCACTTGGCTTGGCTTGGCTTGGCCTGGCCTGGTCTGGCTAATTCCGATGCCTGTTTCGAGATAACAGAGCGTGCTCCTAAATGAGTTTTAGCGGCACAAGGCGTTGAAAATCCTTTGCCTAATCTTTGACGCCAGCCGGCGTTTATAAATTTTTAATTTACATTACGATAGGGAATCGCAGGGCGGAGCAAGTTGGATTAATACGAGTTTGTTCATATATGCGGCTTAGTGGCCAACAACAAAGCGTACACAGCGTACAATAAGCCCGGCTTAAATTGTCTCGTATTTTTATTAGCCAGAAAGATCCAACTGAAAGGTATTTGGCACACGTCGACTAATAAGTCGTGGGACGAGAAGTCGAATCCCTAAAGAGCTTAAAAGAAAGAGTTTCCATTATTTAAGCAACTTCCATATTTTTCATAAATTCCTGCCCCTTTCATTACTTTTTCCATTCACTTTTTCTAAAAGATAATCACTTAAAAAATACCCACAGTCGGATTGATTTCAGGGCTCGGCCAAATTCCAAAATGATTTATTTCCTTCCATTTTTTTGGCTTGTGTTTAAATTTGGAATCGAATATCCATCCTGTCGTAGCAGAAATTTGTGCGCTTCATTTGCTCTACAAGTTGGAAAACTGGAAATGGTTTAATTATTTAGTAACCTGATGCTTAAAAGCTTAACAAGCAATGGCAATGGCAATGCTAATGATTATGGGGAGTGTAGCCTAGCGACAGGATTAACCCGAGGTCCTGGCCCACAACCCAAAACCAGAGCCTAACAGGACCAGCCCCAGCACCAGCACCAGCACCAGAGTCCTTGTCATAATTTGGCCAAAAATGTTTATGCCACCATTAAATCAGAGTTGAAATTTCTGCTGACCACAGACCCCACAAAAGTGTCAATAAGTGTGGCCGTAGCCAAGGAGGAGGACCAGCCACCAGCACTTGTAGCCCCCGACGAGGCAGCCTGGCCAGCCAGCTGGTGTCCTCAGCCTGGGCAAACAATAAAATATTCAAAGTTTATAATGTAAATTAACCCAAAGTCGCCCGATGTCCTGTCGCATGTCGTGTCGAGGCCGAGGCTGCTGCCTCTCTTGCCTCATGAATACACAATATCCTGGCACATGTACCGCCCGTCTTGGGTCCGGTCCTCTACTCCTTTTTAGCGCCTCATCCCCTGGCTCTCCTATATCCCTTATATCCTCACCCCCTGGCCACCCATCTTGTCCTGGCTAATCAAATTTTATTGGGCCACTGAGTGCTCGAGGATAGATGGGATAACTTCCAAGTGCACAGTGCAAATCCTGGATGCTGGCTACTGCTTGCTGGTTGCTGGTTGCTCGTTGCTGGTTACTGGTTGCTGGTTACTGGATGTGGGCGGGAATTGAAATAATCTTATTAAAATGTGTGTCAGAAATAGTGGGCTGAAAATGGCCATTCACGAGTTACTAAAGGAATTCAGGTGACTGAATTATTCCGTCTGGGCAGTCCCAAAGGACAATGTCTTGGGGAGATCTTAAATTTGATTCCGAAAAGTATAAGTTACGTCCCGGCCTTACCTTAGGTAAGAGCCTGGCAAATTGAACTTTGATCGTAGTCCTGCCACGCCCTCCTTTGTTTTAGTCAAGGCTCCTCCTGCTTAACTAGCCGCTTATTCATCAAAGCCCGCAAATCCAAAGTCGGGGGAATGATGAATGCCACCAACAAAGCCCGATCTAGGGGCAGGAGGAAAAGGACTCCAGGACTTTGGGTGTCCTGTTGTTGTTGTTGTTGTTGTTGTTGGTGGTGGTGGTGGCGGTGGTGGGACATAAACATTTCCAGGCCCACATGAAATGTCATCTTTCATTAGATTAACGATTGTTCCAGTGTCCTGAGGGGGAAAGGACGAGCGGAGTCCAGTGGCAAAGCTCTCTGCCCGAAATCAAATCTTCAACAATCTGTTCTGCCAAATGCCTCTGCACACTGGGCGAAAAAAGAGGGTTGTGGTAGTGTGGCAGAGAGTCCCCGGCATATGGTTCCCCACAAAAAAGTGTCAAATGCGTGGAGGGCCAAAAAAGAGTGAGGGGGAGGCGACAGGCAGGACCGAGGAGCCAGGACTCGGCGCCCAGGACGACTGTCAACTTGAGCCTGACAAAGTATTTGCGGCTTGCCAATCATTTTTTGTGCGTGCGGCCAAAGAGGGTGGCGGGGCAGGGCAAAAATGGCAGAGCTGCACTGAAAGAAACTCGAAAAAATAATTACTAACCAAAAATAGTGTTTATTTTTTAACTAAAAACTAATATTGTGGATGTATTTTTATTATATTCCTCATTGATTCGACTTGAAATGTCCCTTTTGAAATAGAAAATATAATTTTCTCCGTGTGTTTTGGCCAACTGACCAATGAAAATGGACCACCTTGGCTTTCGTTGCGAGGATTCAGACTCGTAGAAACAAAACCCAATGAGGCCTGAACCAAATGCAAATTAATATGTCCAATGCCCCGGGGCGGACTCTATCCAATTTAATACTTCAGAGCCTTTTGGAAAGCCCACTTAATTATATTAATTAATTTATATTTTTCAGATGTTTTATTTTACTAAAAATTTACCAAAGAATGTCCCAGGACTCCGAGGCAGAGTCCTGTCGCGTGGAAGAAGCACCACCGGAAGCGAAGGAAAATGAAGGAACTATTCACACTATCCACATCGAATCAGACACCCCACCAACCCAGTCCCCCAATCACACTCCCACTCCCACTCCCATCCCCACTCCCACTCCCACTCCCACGTCCACCCCACCACGATCCCCTCAAGCTTCTCAATCCTCTCAGGCCACTCAAGCCACTCAAACCACTCCAACCACTCCTCATACTAAAGAACCCACTCCGATCAAACGTTCGGAACAGACCGTGATAATGGTGGAGGAGCCCGGAACGATAATCGAACTGGTGGACCTGTATGTCCCGCCCCCGCCGCCAATTATCCTGCCGCCCAGCCAACTATTCTTCATGCGCCAGCCACCACCGCCCGTCCGCATGCTCCCGGTGCGCCACCACCCTACCTCCGGCGTCCACCTGCACCACCAGACCAACGGACAGTACTGGTGCCAGGTGGGGAGTTCATGTCCGATGGTCTATACGGATGCGGGCGGTCCCAAGCCGCCGGATTCACCGCGGACAGCCCAGTCCACCCGAGGACGCAAGCGCGGAAGGAAACCAGGACCCAGCCGTGGCGGCCGAGGGAGAGGAGCGGGCGCTGGACGGGCAGCGAGCAGAGGTCGAGGCGGAAAAAGACCGCGGCGGCCGCCGAGTCCCCCGTCGCCCCCACTGCCGCCGCCACCGAATTTCCTGGAGAACTTTATAAATCCCTTGGAGAATGACATATATCCCAAGGTGAGTTTGGAAATCCTGCATTTTAGAAATAGTTTTTAAGGAAACATTCAGTTTTTTTTTTTTTTTTAATTTGAATTTAATTGAAAGTTTTGCGGCTTTAAAACTGTAAGGTCTGACCCATGGGTTTAAAACTGTACAGTCCCTCCTAAAAATAGGCAATGAAAAGTTTCCATTTTTCGTTCTTCCGTTTCCGTTTGTTCCTTTCTTTTTTTTTATTATTTTTTAATTTAATTTATTTAAGAACAAAATTGGGCAATTAAGTAGCTTAATTTTATGCCGCCCTACCCTACCTCCGCCCTAGGTTATTGTACAGCCCGCCCACCAACCGTGGGTGATACCCCAGAACCTGGACGAGGATCATCCGCAAACGCCCCCGCGCGCCTCTTACCGCTGCACCCGGCCGCACCCCATGTCCCCCTGCAAGCATGAGCATCACTTCCCGAGACTGGCAGCCTTCAATCTGCTGCCCCCGAGACCGAAGAGTCCCCCAAAGCCACCCCCACCCCCACCCCCACTGCCCAGCCCATCCCCATCCATCGCCCAGTTGTGCCAGAACTTGAAGCTATTCGGTCCGGATGTGACCATTACGAAGCTGGCCAGTCCCAGCTCTGGCAGATTTCTGGCGGTGAGGCAGCAGGCGAACGGCCAGCAGCGGCAGATGGTCTTCACCGCAGACCAGTTGCAATCATTCCGGAATACGGTTCGCCTCCGACAGGCCCAGACCCAGCCCAGTCCCGCCCAGCCGCGGCGCAATCCTCCGCAACCTCGTCCATCTCCAGCTCCTGGTCCAGCGCCAGCTCCAGCTCCAGCTCCGGCTCCAGCTCCACCTCAAATCGAGTATTTGACGATCCAAAGGGCTCCCGTCTTCAGGATGCCGCCGCCAAGGGTGCCGCTGCCGAAGCCACCACCCAATGCCTATAAATATTTTGATCCTCCCAGGCTCGAGCCATCACCCGTACTTGCAAGTCGTTTTCCAATTCTGAGACCATTTGTTCTAAAACGTCAAGAAAAACCAGCTCCAACTGTGCCACAAAAACCTATTCCATTCTTTAAAGCTTCCACCAGTCAAGTAGTTCAAGTTCCAGCTCCAGCTCCAGTTCCTAATCCAGGTCCTGGTCCATCTCAAGCTCCCGCTCCATCTGAAGCTCCTGCTCCAGCTCAAGATCCTGATCCAGCTCAAGATCAAGCTCCTGATCCTGTGCCATCTCCTGCTCAATCGCCTGTTCCTTTCTCTCAGCTCAGTTCACCATGTTCACCCTATAGATTGCCCCCGGCTCTGCCCACGATCCTCAACCACAAGTCCCAAATGAAGCTGCTCAGCACCCTGAAAATTCAGCGCGCCAAGGCCAAGGCCAGGGCAGAGAAGGCGGCACAGGAGGCCAGGGAGGCCGCCAAGGCGGCTGCCGAGGCGGCTGCCAAGAAAGAGGAGCGTAAACGGGAACGGGCAAAGGCAGTCAGAGAGGCTCTGGAGGCCCAGGCAGCCCAAGATCCTCAGACATCCGCTCAGGCTTACCGGAATGTCCTGCTGAATCCCTTGTACAACGACGACAGCGATTAGGATCTCTCTCATTGAGGTTAGTGATTGTGATAAGAAAGAGGTTGAAAGCAAATTTAATCATGGTCGGGGTCAATATTTTGAAATGCATTAAAATAATTATTAGAATACAAGCTATACAATTTTGCTTTCTACATTAAGAAGCTATAAAAGTTGTCTTCTTACTCCTGTTTCTTAGCTTTCTAGTACTCTAGTGGAGAATTATCTTAAGGTACTTGAAACGTAAGTAGAGAAAAGCCCGGTGATAAAGGTAACGATAGTTAAACGATAGTTAACGATAGTTAACGATAGTTATCATAAAGTATAATATGTATTAATCCAATCAGCTTGATATGTTAGGAATGCTTCGGATTGCCCCAAATAGTGCCACAAAAGTATCATTTGTTTAAGGAAAATCGTTATTCTTGACAGACTTGGGTCTCGCTAAGGCTCCCGCATCCTTTTCCAAGTATATCTATTTATTTTTTTTTAATCATAATCAGTGGCCCGCATTAAAATGCAAGACCAGAAAAAAAAAGTGAGTAAAAAAGATGTTGGGGAAGTAGAGGGGGAGACTGGAATCGAAGGGAGATAACAAAAAATGTGAACAGGACATGGACGCTGACTGATTAGAAAAATGTTGTAAGACACAACAAGCGGGCAGGACAACGACAACAACAACAACAACAACAATAACAATAACAACAACAAGAAAGCGGAAATAAAATAAAACAAAATGAAAGAAAAGAAAAGTTTCAGGGGGGAGGAAATGAATAAAAAAGAAATTCATCAAATTTTGAAAGCGTAGCAAAAACGACACCGCTTCTGTTCACCAAACGGGGGGTTGGAGGCTAAAAGGACGATGGGTGGAGATAGAGAGGGGAAAAGGATGTCTCCTGACAGGAAGCGGCTTGTCAGCACGCGTACACCAAAAAAATATTGCTGAAAACAGTTAGCGAAACAATTTAATGATGAATGATGGTCAATAGCAAATTTCTTACATTGTGTCCGAAGGAAGGAAGCCATCGTCGGAAAGAAAGGACAGGGGGTTGGGCTTAGGGATGACCCAGAAAAGAATCCTGTTGCCCACAGCTGTGAAAGTAATTTAAAATAAAAAGTGTTAAGCGTGGACGAGAATTCAAAGAGCTATCAGAGCTATACTGCGTATCGTAGCACTCAACAGAGGGCATAAAAAAAATCACCCACTTTCCAGGACATAATTGATATATGGTTACAGGATTGCCAACCGTATCGAAATATTTGAAATCCTTGTCAGTTCTTCTGTGTGTTTTTCTGTTGTACGAGTCTCATAGCCAGGAATGATTATGCGAGACTTAAAATGGCATTTATCACATTGACAAAGTTCTGTTCAACTGTCTTTCTGGCCATTCCCCATTATTTTTCCTACCCATCCTACCCATCCTTTTCGTCCTTTCAGTCATTCGTCATTCGTTCATTTGGCAATCAGAAATGAATTTTTTCTCGTCCTTCAGATTGTGTGTGTTGTTTTCGATTCCTGTCAATTGGCATTTGTCAAATGACTTTGGCTCTCGCCCTTCAGCTCTCTGCCAGGACGAGTACAGTTTTGCTTTTCTCCAACGTCACGTGACGATAAGGACACACCGAGACCGAGACCGAGACCGAGACTAGAGAGATTGCATAGGCTTCAGTGGCACAGGACTATAGGACTACACAACTACAGGACTACCGAGGCTAGAGTCTTAGGATACTGGCAAATCTTTTGGCATATCATTTGAATTTGTGCGAATTTGGAATTGCCATTTCCTGCTGGTCATTTATCTGGGCCTAATGCGCTCCATGACAAGCGAAAGCATCGAAAGCATCGAAAGCATCCTGCCCAGGATCAATCTCATGCCCCCCTGCTTTTGTGATTAACAGGTCCTGAATCTCCGAAGGACTGATTGTTGTGGATTCCATTCTACATTCCATTCTAGCCGATGCCGATGCCGATGCCGAGGCACTTAAGTGGCTGGCTCCTTGGGAGGCTGCTGTATGTAGGATGCTGGGATTCAGGGGCAGGCCAAAGCCAATTAAGATGCACTGGAAGAAATATCAGGACTCTTTTTAATCCTTATACATGTACAATGCTTAGAAGAAAGAAGGTCTGGAAAAAACTCTATTCCTATTATTTAAGCTTAAGATTTACATTATTTTCGATGTCTCAGTGTGGCCAGTTGTGAGAGGCCAGCTGAGGAGCCGAAAAGGACATCCCCAAGATCCTTGAAGGTGGGCTGGGGAATTGGCCCAGGGCCGTATAATTTTATTGTGATGAACTGATAATGTGACATTATTGTAACTCATTTGTCAACAAATTACGGGGCGCTGGAGGTGGGCGTGCCGTCGCCGTTGCCGTTGCCGTGTCCTGGGCCGTGTCCTGGGCCTATGTATCAATCAGTGGCACAAGGACACTCTCCCTGCTGCTTCTCTTCGTCTTGCGCTTCCTTCTCGCGCACACACACCCGCACATACATAATAAATGAATCGTACATGCATTGGAAAAGATCAAAAGTGTCAATAAAACAACAGCAGACAAACAAAACCCAAAGCGGGCTGAAAGCGAACCCCAAAGGGGGAAAAGTAAACATGGCCAGGATACGGGAGAGGACGCAGGACGCAGGACGCAGGACGCAGGACGAAGCCAAATGACAAAAGTGGCAAACGTGGCATAAATTACAATGCCACACACTCGCTACCCGGCTAGTTTCGACGAGGAAAACTGTGAGTAAAAAAAGCCAAACAACATGAAAAAATAGAAAATCCCCGCTTAACAAGTGGTCTCCAATGATGCGCAATGGCCAGCGGGAATAGATATAAAAATAGTAACAAAAAGAAAATAAGAATCATTTATACACACTATATACTACATACTACTTATATATATATGGTATATCTAAAAACAAGGAGGGGCTTCTCCCGCTCCTGGCACACCCACTCCACATTTGACAAAGTAAATCAAGGAAAATTAAATGAATTATTGCCGCAATAAATGTGGGCGAATGGCAATATAAATTGTATATGTCGCCACTTGAAAGAAACGAAACAAAAAAATAGATACTCGTATATGTATAGGAACAAATGGATATTTTTGGGGGGTCGAGTACGAGGGCGGATTGAGACACTAAAGGGGGTGGGCCTGCCAGAGTCCTTCCAAAAACGACAAATTTCCCATATATATCAGGCCACAAAAACTCTGCTCTGTGAAGCTCCTCCTGAAAGTGTCCTGAAACAAATTGTGGAATTTCTATCAAAATATGATGTTTCCGGTTGCTTTCGAGAATATTCTAGTGAGTTTCTATTATTTCATAATCAAAGCTAATGGCTCTTGATTTTGATACCAAATATTTTTCCCCTTTCAAAATTATAGAAAACTTTTTATTTATTATATTATTGCTAGATTTCTATCATATATATAATTCTTTATTTCTTTATTTGCCATTTGGACTTTGATTTATTTGAATTGCTTATAATTTTGTGCACGAGTCTCGTCCTTTTTTTTTGTATTTTATTTTTCTGTATTGTTTCCTTGGCCGGGTGATGGCGCATAAGTAGAAATAAATAAAATTGGATTAATGGCCGGCTCTCGAGTATCCCAGCGATAAATTCCACTGGCTCTGGTGAAAAGGATAAACTATTCCTGTGACTTGTGTTTCTGTTTGTTTTATGCTCCTGCTTGTTTTCCTTTTGCTGTTCCCGTGCTGCCCCCCTGTTCCCGTGCTCTCCTGTGCTTCTCAGACATTGTTTCAACTGGTAGCTGATGGCCTCAGTTATGGTTCATTTAGCCTTGTCAGCTCTGAGCTGTGACACAATATTTTCTTATTGCATCGCAACGCAATCGCTCCTCCAGGAGTCCACGCTGCTGCCAGTTCTCATACCGCCGGAGAACGTTAACAAAATCTAACAAAAACAGTAATACGAAAAAAATAAGTTGCCAAAACTTGATCCACGAAGAATAAATGCACTTTCTGCTAGAGAATCCCTTTTTTTTATCGCTTTTAATAAGCTCTAATTAGCAAACAAAGTACAATTCCTCTTGGCTAATCGTGTTTAAGAGTTATAGCTTCTTCTGGCACAATCGCCAACAAATTGATGGTACCCTCTGTTAGAGTATATAAACAGGAAAAGGAACAGGAACAGGAACAGGAACGGGAACGGGAGCAAGTAACAAGTAACAGGAACAACAACAAAAGCTTTTAAGGCCGCATACATTTTTAATGAAACGAAATACGGCCATTAAACATTCCAGAGACTGAATCTCTCGGAGATGCTGCTGTCAAGGCATCCTGAAAGGCAGCCCCGCCTCCACCTTGCCATGGCCTCCTTGGAGCACACGCCCATGGCCAATGTCCCGCCTTTGGCAACAATTTAAACTTTTATTAATTTTACATATACAACATTCCACCACCACCGCTACCTCCAGCTCCACTTCAGAACCATTGTTGCTGTTGCGGGTTATTACAAAATGAAGAAAAATATATAACATATATTTGAGATGAGGAAAGAACTCGGGGATTCTTTCTTAAATTAATATTTCCTTGCTGCAGCGCAAAATCGAAACTGTAACCGAAACTGAAACTGAAAAATGAAGGCGGCCTTTGAAGCGACTGGATCTCCATTTATATTCGCCGCACGGCACACGGGGCGTATACTTAATGTGAAGTCAACCTCGGAGAGGGATGAGAAAGGGGGCCTTCAAGGGTAAACAATTGTAATTGGAGGACTGTACGGGTAATACTTTTCGTTCAGGCTTAACATATTCCACTTTCTTTTGAAGTTGAACTCGCTAAGGAAGTTAGAAAATAAAGGAAACGAAAAAAACTCAAAATATAATTAAAAAATTAAATATTCTGCTAAGTTCTTTTAAGGTGGAGACTGTTTCAGGAATAATTTCATCCCTTCTAGTTCATTTTTCGACTCTAAATAAATAATTTTAAAAACCTCCTAATTTATTACATTCCCAAATGAAATTTATTTCCTGTCATTACCTTTAACAATGTCAACTTAAAGACAGACAGACAATCCCATCTCTGGACTTCATGACTGTCATATATCGAGGGAACCGCACAGCCCAGCCCAGCCCAGTGTCCTGTTTTTTCCAACCTTTACCCGCCTCTCAATCCCGCTGATGGGGGAAAAAAAAAAACAACTATTTGTTATCCCTTGTAATTTGCATGGACGACGCACCCAAAAACGTCAGTCAGCAGAAAACGGGGACGTTAAGACCAGAAGACCAGAAGAGGGGCAAGAGCAGTTGACACATGGACAACGTCTCCATCCATGTCTTGACGTCCTTCCTGGCGGAGGTCCTTGGTCCTTGGTCCTTGTGCCAGTTTTCCTTATTCACTTCTGCTACCATTTTTTTCGTATCTTTTCCTCTCGGTTTTAATTGATTTCGCTTAAGTCTCATAATCGTGACACTTTGGCGCCTTTTAATTTGATTTTATTGGCCCTCAGCATGCCACAGCTTTTCGAGGCGGGCAGGACGAAAACTGGGGTAAATGGGCTTGGTAAAAATACAACGGAAAAAAGGGAATTTCAAGGAGTTGACCCGCGTCAATTGGCGCATTTTATGACGTCGACCTCGACGAACTTTATTATATTTTGTAAAACAAAACAAAAAAAAACAACGTCGACATAGAAAAACACGCTGACTGAAAGGACTGCGAGGGGACAAGGACGAGAGGATGGACATTCCTCTTTTAAGATACTTTATGCCTTTTTGCGTCCTGTTTTTGTTTTTAGAATTTTTTTTAGAATGGTTTTTGTCCGGTTTTGTTTGCCTTAGCGCCGCCGCCTACATTCTCGTTTTAATTTGCGTAATTGAGTGGCTCGTTTTAATTTCCATTTCCTTTTTTTTTTCAACCCGGCTTATGCCTTTTTTTGCTGATAACCAAAGGGTAGCAAAAGTCCCATGGACAATACGATTCATAGACTTTTATACCTCTCGGAGGGTATTCTAACTTGGTAGTTTCTTTCTTTTAATTTAATTCATTTTAATGAAGTTTCCATTTTATAATTGGAGCATTAAATAATTGTCAATAAAAATAATTTATTCATAGGAATTATTCAAAAAAAAAAACAGTAGGGTATCTGATATCTTCAAGTAATTTGAATTTCAATTGTCAAAGAAGTTGAATTCAACTTTGCGTAAAAGGATATGCCATAAATGGAGCAACAAAGGACCAGGGAGCAAGGAGCAAGGAGCACAAGAGAAAGCTTATTAAATTGTTGCCTTTGCCTTAATGAAAATGACAAACTGGCAAATGGAGAAATGGAAACTGGCCAAGATCTTACCAGTTTCAGTTTCCAGTTTTCAGTTTCGTTACACTATTGGTCGCTTTAAAGGAAATTTCGTATGGTCCTGGGGAAAATCAATTTGCGAGTGGGAGACATTTGACAAGAGCTGCCCGCAAACAGTCAAGGACAAATTACATTTAATTTAATTCCGAGCTGGCAGCGAGTTTCACTTCCTACCTGACACTCTCTATCACTCAATGCCCAACATCGGAGCATCGGAGCATTTAGCCATCCATCAGTCCCCTTCCTAGACTTGATACACACAGAAAAATTGAGGTTTCTTTAATTAGAATTTATTATTTTTTTTAACACAAGTCGAGGTAAACATTTTCAAAAACTTTAGCTATATGTTATGGATTCAAAGAACATATTGATTTATCATAAGAAAAGTGATAAATTACATTACATTTTGGATTTCTACCTGCATTGCCCGTATCCTGTCCGATTCCTCCGGCAGGACATAACTGATGATGAAGTTGCTCAGTCAAGCGCCACGCCCGATGGAAATTCAGTTGCCCATTGGGCTTGCCTTTGATTCCATTCCGCTTCTCATCCCGAACGGGAATCCTTGCTGTCAGGACATTTAATTTATTAAAGAATTTGTAAAGCAATAAGTTTGTAGCCAGTCAGAGCTACAAAGTCTCCTCTATCGTCCTTCTTCGAGTCGATAATCGTTTTCATTAAGCCGAGCGACAGGGGGCGGTCAGCGTGCAACACGGCGGCTTAATTGTCGTGCCACCCAGCCACCCAGCCGCCCACCTAACTCTCTCACCATTCGCTGCCACCCACTCTTCTTTCCATTCCCACCCATCAGTCAAATGGACAGTCGTACTAAGCGACACTTTTTAATTAAAACGTAAGACCTGAGGGGGAGCGATGAGACTAGCGAGAGCAGCGCCAGAGAGTGGGTGAAAGTGAGAAAGTCATGATTGGAATGAAAGTCTCAGGCAAATCTTTCGCTGCTGCTGCTGCTGCTGCTGCTGCCGCCTTCAAGGACCACAAAAATTCAATCAAATCGAAGGACATTTGCCGAAGCATTCCTCATTTTCCCTCCTTTTGAACATTATTAAACGAACTGTTGATGGAATTTGTTTTGTCTGAAAATGAAAAGAAGGGTCAAACTTTCTCCATCTTAATTAAGATCTTAAACAAGCTGGAACTGTTTAGACTTTAAGGTAGAACCTACATGATAATTACTTCATTTTCCATCAAGGAATATTGAAACCTATTCTTTTGAAAGCTCTTTTGTTTTATTTTATAAACCAAAACCTCTTCCAATGGAGTTTTCGCTCGTAACAAATACGCTCGAGGATTATATAAATAAATATGGCGAACCCTTCTCCGGATTTTTGCCGGCTAGCCATCCAATCTCTTGGCCAAGGATCATTAGGCGCTGCCTGAAGGCAACAGAGTTGGGTTGCCAAGATGTCCTGGCATTGCAGCTGGCTAACAGAGGAAGAAAATTTTCTATATTTCTTGACTACATTTTGTATATATTCTTTTTATTTTATTTCCAGTGTAGCTGCAAATTCGGGAAACCATCACCTTCATGTTGCGGCTGCTCATTTGCGTAATGCACAAATTTAATTTACCGAAACGCAGCCCCAGAAAAAGATGCTGCCCCTGCCCCTTCGGTCTCAACCTTAGAGCAAGTTCCTTTCCCCCGATTTTGGCCACGGAACATCAACGGCGAAAGTCGCTTACCCGCAACGCATTCAGTGCGGTCCTCTGTCCTCTATCCTCTGTCCCCTGTTTCCTGTCCCCTTCCCCAGTCCTCTGCCCGCTGTCCGCTGTCCGCCAACCCTCTAACCCTTGACCCCCTGCCATTCCAGACTCACAATTTGAGGGAAAAGCTTACGTTAATTGTGTGTATCCTCCAGCAGGGACTGCGCTGAGCACTGCGAAAAACGAAAAGGTAAGTTTTTACATATCAACTATTCGATTTCATTCGAAATAATATCAAAATTAGTTTATGAAACCAATAAAATCTACAATTTAATCAAGTATTTCTTAGTAATTTCAGAACACTCTAACTTATTTACTGTGTAGCTGCTGGAAAACTTCTTTTCCGAGGGATAAGAGGAAAGAGACTTCGTTTCGGACCCCCAAAGGGGGTGAAAAAACGTAAAGGAACTGGCGGCAGGAGGAGTTGACTGACTCGGTGAGTAAGGAACCGGCTAAGGCCCAGGAGCAGGGCTCATTTTAATCAATTTTTAATTTAAATTTAATAGAGTAACACGCTTGGTGGCTTGGAGCTGGAGCAAAGGTTCGGAGAAAGTGGGAGAAAGCAAGAGGCTGCTGGGTGCTGTGTGCTGGGTGCTGGGTACTGGGTGGCCGAGCGAGAGGTCGTCGCAATACATTGGTGTCATTTTACACGCATTCCTAGGTAAATAATCTTCAGAGCGTCACTAATGCGATGACTTTGTGGCACTCCCGCGGAGAAGAGGAGCCAGGGCGGTGAGGGGCGGCACTGTGCCACCGGAATGGGTGGGCGGGTGGCAATGTAAATTTGCGCGTCATTTCGGTTCGCGGCACAAATGTGGGTTAAGGTGTCACCGAGCGCCGAGCTGGCGATATTTAAAGGATTAAGTGATTTCCCAGAAATTAACACAAGTGTGGGTGGGTGGATGTCCTGGCTCCATCGACTTGGCCTTGCCTTTGCCCAGCCATTTGGTTGGTTTAAGTGGGTGTTTCATAGGGTGCTTGGGTGGCTGGGTGGCTGGGTGGTTGGGTGGCTGGATGGGCGAGACTCCATTGCGGGCAGCCGGCAAATTGCGTGTTATTTTGACCATTATGCTCGGGGGCTTAACGTAATTCAATTTATGGCCTTGCAAAGACTCTGCTCGGCCCCTCGACCCGCCCCCTTTCCTGTCAATTGGTTATTTATGCCCGCTTTTTAGATTTCAGCGGTTAATTAAAGCACATAATGCCTTAATTGCTAGATTAAAATGCCTTTTTTTGCCCAGTTTCCCCGCAGCTTCTTTTGGGTCTTTATTTTGGGTTTTTTTTTTTGTGTTTCTTTTTGCCCAGCATGCTGACCTTTCCCGCATTTTAAGGTGCCTCTTAATGACTCGCAATTAGTTGAAAATTAAAAAAGGGAGCATAAAACTTACCGCATATGCGTAATTTGATTTTAAAGTCTCAATTCTCCAAGTCTATAAGAGAAAAGGACCTCAAATTTGGCTAATTATTGAAGGAGGCTTAGACTACACCCTCTCTCACCCACAGGTCCAAGAAAAGATCCTGGAACTCCTTCTGTATCATTTCTAAGTTCAATATATTAGTAAAAATTTTGCTTGTTTTGTTAGATCTTCACTGAAAGGTTTTCTTTTATTTTATTAGATGGTTAATTATTAGTAATAATGATAAAAAAAAAACCACCAGTTTCTTTAATCCGCAGATATCCCTTCATTGTTCATGTTCTGGCTGAGATCGAGTCTGGACGACACCCAGTTCTTTTGCTATACAGCACACTTTTCTTTCGTTTTCCAACGCACGCCGCACAAAAACGACATTATTAGCTTTTGCCAAGACAAAAATCGAGTAAGTATCGTATCAAATAGATAGCGTTCTTTTTCCGTTTTAATGTATATGAATTTCTAGCTTTTAGCTAGGATTTTTCGGCGTTGCCACAAGATCACCATATTGTCGGCCATTATTTTGTTGCAATGTTGCAAAGAACACAGCATCAACATGTGCTGCTGGAGATAATGACGCGGCCACATGTGCTTAGAAACATATGTTGTAGATACTCGTGCTGCAGCATATGTTCCGGACACTTATGTTGCAGCAACATTGCAAAACAAGCCGATTTTGCTGATCAAGACTCTTATGTTGCAGCAACATTCCAACAAGCCAGTTCAGCAGCAACTTATCGCGCCTCTTCATAGCAAGACAAGACAACGATAGGTGAGTACCGAATAAATATATGGGGTTTATTTGGGTATTAATGTTTTTTCCATTCCAGGTTCCAAGGACCACGTATGCCACGGAATGGTTGAAGTTTCCATATTGGAGAGGTGTTCTAGCCGTTCATATTCGGGTAAATATTGATCTGCACAATGAAAAGACCAAAATATTCGCTATTACAAATATATAAACGTCCATCCAATGATTCCAAAATGGTATTCCGTTTTAAAATCTGTGCACAAATGACCCAGAAATTCTTTAAAAACCTAAACAAAAACGGGTTTTTTTTTCAATTCTGGTATATTTAAAAAAATCAATTTTTATAGTTTCGGTAGCGAATATCTTGGCCATTTTCCAACCGATTTCAAAAAGGCCTACCATTTCTGAATCAGGACTCTAAGCACCTTCTATCAGTGCCAAAAAATCGGGAAAATCGAACAAAAAAATTTGACTCGATTTTCGAAAAAAAGCATGATGGTACCCCTTTCCAAAAATGCGAAAAATCGATCGATTTTTTTTTATTCCGTTTTCGGGATCTTTTGATGCAGCTTTACAAATATTGAAGTTCTGATTCCAAAATGGTATTCCGTTCTGAAAACGGTGCACAAATGACCCAGAAATTCTTTAAAAACCTAAAAACAAAATCGGGTTTTTTTTTCAATTCTGGTATATTTAAAAAAATCAATTTTTTTATAGTTTTGGTAGCGAATATCTTGGCCATTTTCCAACCGATTTCAAAAAGGCCTACCATTTCTGAATCAGGACTCTAAGCACCTTCTATCAGTGCCAAAAAATCGGGAAAATCGAACAAAAAAATTTGACCCGATTTTCGCAAAATATCATGATGGTACCCCTTTCCAAAAATGCGAAAAATCGATCGATTTTTTTTTATTCTGTTTTCGGGATCTTTTGATGCAGTTTTACAAATATTGAAGTTCTGATTCCAAAATGGTATTCCGTTTTCAAATCGGTGCACAAATGACCCAGAAATTCTTTAAAAACCTAAAAACAAAATCGGGTTTTTTTTCAATTCTGGTATATTTAAAAAAATCAATTTTTTTATAGTTTTGGTAGCGAATATCTTGGCCATTTTCCAACCGATTTCAAAAAGGCCTACCATTTCTGAATCAGGACTCTAAGCACCTTCTATCAGTGCCAAAAAATCGGGAAAATCGAACAAAAAAAATTTGACCCGATTTTCGCAAAATATCATGATGGTACCCCTTTCCAAAAATGCGAAAAATCGATCGATTTTTTTTTATTCTGTTTTCGGGATCTTTTGATGCAGTTTTACAAATATTGAAGTTCTGATTCCAAAATGGTATTCCGTTTTCAAATCGGTGCACAAATGACCCAGAAATTCTTTAAAAACCTAAAAACCAAAACGGGTTTTTTTTCAATTCTGGTATATTTAAAAAAATCAATTTTTTTATAGTTTTGGTAGCGAATATCTTGGCCATTTTCCAACCGATTTCAAAAAGGCCTACTACTTCTAAATCAGGACTCTAAGCCCCTTCTATCAGTGCCAAAAAATCGGGAAAATCGAACAAAAAAATTCGACCCGATTTTCGCAAAAAATCATGATGGTACCCCTTTCCAAAAATGCGAAAAATCGATCGATTTTTTTTTATTCCGTTTTCGGGATCTTTTGATGCAGTTTTACAAATATTAAAGTTCTGATTCCAAAATGGTATTCCGTTTCCAAATCGGTGAAAAAATGGCCAAGATTTTTCAAATAAAGTGTTGATAAAAATCGAATTTTGAATTAAAAACGGCTTCAAAATGTTTTTTTTTATTTTATTTTACAGATTCACAGAATCGAGAGCAAAATATATGGCTTCCAAGGATCAAGACGACAAATGGAGACGGATCTATCCATGGAGGACAACCAGGAGCTCTGTAACTAAAACCTATACTTTATGAAAATTATGCGGTGAGTGGAAAAACACGCTTCTTACCATTCAAACACTTACAAACCTCTTTTATTTTGCAGATCCGGCGACGCCCCCTTTATGAACCATATCCTGGGTGGTAGCAAGTCTGTCCGGAACGCAGCCCCAAGCATTCCAGGAATAGGCACTGCCTCTACTTGGCAGACACCACCAAGATCATCACCAAGTACCAACAGAGCGGAAAGTCCCTCGGAAAAACATAATAGTGGACAAGTGGAAGACATGGACAAGACATTCCAGCGACATCACACGATGCGGGTCTCAGATATAACTGCTATTTTCCCAATACTATTAGCTGTATCATCTATTTTTTATTATTAATAATTATTTTTAAGCCTTTTTTGTGTTTAATTCCCTATATTTTAAGCATTTTCTTATGTAAATACATGTATCTGTATATGTAAGGATGTTTTATTGAAAATAAAGAACACAGTCTACAAAAATTTTCCGAGTTTTCTTTCATTTTTCAGGTTTTGCCCCGAATTTTCCCAAAATTTTCCCGAATTTTCCGAATTTTCCCGAATTTTCTTGAACTTTTCCGAGTTTTCCTGAATTTTCCCGAATTTTCCTGAATTTTCCCGAATTTTCCGGAATTTTCCGAATTTCCCTGAATTTTCCTGAATTTTTCTAAATTTTCCCGAATTTTCCTGAATTTTCCCGAATTTTCCCGAATTTTCCGGATTTTTCCGAATTTCCTGAATTTTCTGAATTTTCCTGAATTTTTCTAAATTTTCCTGAATTTTCCCGAATTTTCCCGAATTTTTCTATATTTATCAGAATTTTCCTGAATTTTAAAAAATCGTAAAAACCCCAAAATCGCCCTCCGGCCACTTCTGAAGTACCAGGCGAACAGAAATCAGCAGAAGGTGGATGCCGAATTTTTAAATTTTGGCGGGAATCCGTTAATTTCCCGCCAAAATTCAAAAATTTCGCATCCACCTTCTGCTGATTTCTGTTCGCCTGGTACTTCAGAAGTGGCGGAGGTCGATTTTTGGCTTGGATCAGCAGAAGGAATTAAAATGTTGCATACTTTTATAACCTTTTTGCAAAAATTTAAATGTTGCATACTTTTTGGATGCCGAATTTTTCAAATTTGGCGGGCATCCGTTAATTTTCAAATTTGAATTTGAAAAAAATACCAAAAAAATTTTAACGGAAAAATACCAAAAAAATAACGGAAAAATACCAAAAAAAACTAAATCTGGTATTTTTTCGTTACATTTTTTGGTATTTTTCCGTTAAAATTTTTTTGGTATTTTTTTCAAATTCAAATTTGAAAATTAACGGATGCCCGCCAAATTTGAAAAATTCGGCATCCAAAAAGTATGCAACATTTAAATTTTTGCAAAAAGGTTATAAAAGTATGCAACATTTTAATTCCTTCTGCTGATCCAAGCCAAAAATCGACCTCCGCCACTTCTGAAGTACCAGGCGAACAGAAATCAGCAGAAGGTGGATGCGAAATTTTTGAATTTTGGCGGGAAATTAACGGATTCCCGCCAAAATTTAAAAATTCGGCATCCACCTTCTGCTGATTTCTGTTCGCCTGGTACTTCAGAAGTGGCCGGAGGGCGATTTTGGGGTTTTTACGATTTTTTAAAATTCAGGAAAATTCTGATAAATATAGAAAAATTCGGGAAAATTCGGGAAAATTCGGGAAAATTCAGGAAAATTTAGAAAAATTCAGGAAAATTCAGAAAAATTCAGGGAAATTCGGAAAAAATCCGGAAAATTCGGGAAAATTCGGGAAAATTCAGGAAAATTCGGGAAAATTTAGAAAAATTCAGGAAAATTCAGGGAAATTCGGAAAAATTCCGGAAAATTCGGGAAAATTCAGGAAAATTCGGGAAAATTCAGGAAAACTCGGAAAAGTTCAAGAAAATTCGGGAAAATTCGGAAAAATTCGGGAAAATTTTGGGGAAAATTCGGGGCAAAACCTGAAAAATGAAAGAAAACTCGGAAAATTTTTGTAGACTGTGTTCTTTATTTTCAATAAAACATCCTTACATATACAGATACATGTATTTACATAGGAAAATGCTTAAAATATAGGGAATTAAACACAAAAAAGGCTTAAAAATAATTATTAATAATAAAAAATAGATGATACAGCTAATAGTATTGGGAAAATAGCAGTTATATCTGAGACCCGCATCGTGTGATGTCGCTGGAATGTCTTGTCCATGTCTTCCACTTGTCCACTATTATGTTTTTCCGAGGGACTTTCCGCTCTGTTGGTACTTGGTGATGATCTTGGTGGTGTCTGCCAAGTAGAGGCAGTGCCTATTCCTGGAATGCTTGGGGCTGCGTTCCGGACAGACTTGCTACCACCCAGGATATGGTTCATAAAGGGGGCGTCGCCGGATCTGCAAAATAAAAGAGGTTTGTAAGTGTTTGAATGGTAAGAAGCGTGTTTTTCCACTCACCGCATAATTTTCATAAAGTATAGGTTTTAGTTACAGAGCTCCTGGTTGTCCTCCATGGATAGATCCGTCTCCATTTGTCGTCTTGATCCTTGGAAGCCATATATTTTGCTCTCGATTCTGTGAATCTGTAAAATAAAATAAAAAAAAACATTTTGAAGCCGTTTTTAATTCAAAATTCGATTTTTATCAACACTTTATTTGAAAAATCTTGGCCATTTTTTCACCGATTTGGAAACGGAATACCATTTTGGAATCAGAACTTTAATATTTGTAAAACTGCATCAAAAGATCCCGAAAACGAAATAAAAAAAAAATCGATCGATTTTTCGCATTTTTGGAAAGGGGTACCATCATGATTTTTTGCGAAAATCGGGTCGAATTTTTTTTGTTCGATTTTCCCGATTTTTTGGCACTGATAGAAGGGGCTTAGAGTCCTGATTTAGAAGTAGTAGGCCTTTTTGAAATCGGTTGGAAAATGGCCAAGATATTCGCTACCGAAACTATAAAAAAATTGATTTTTTTAAATATACCAGAATTGAAAAAAAACCCGATTTTGTTTTTAGGTTTTTAAAGAATTTCTGGGTCATTTGTGCACCGATTTGAAAACGGAATACCATTTTGGAATCAGAACTTCAATATTTGTAAAACTGCATCAAAAGATCCCGAAAACGGAATAAAAAAAAATCGATCGATTTTTCGCATTTTTGGAAAGGGGTACCATCATGATATTTTGCGAAAATCGGGTCAAATTTTTTTTGTTCGATTTTCCCGATTTTTTGGCACTGATAGAAGGTGCTTAGAGTCCTGATTCAGAAATGGTAGGCCTTTTTGAAATCGGTTGGAAAATGGCCAAGATATTCGCTACCAAAACTATAAAAAAATTGATTTTTTTAAATATACCAGAATTGAAAAAAAAACCCGATTTTGTTTTTAGGTTTTTAAAGAATTTCTGGGTCATTTGTGCACCGTTTTCAGAACGGAATACCATTTTGGAATCAGAACTTCAATATTTGTAAAGCTGCATCAAAAGATCCCGAAAACGGAATAAAAAAAAATCGATCGATTTTTCGCATTTTTGGAAAGGGGTACCATCATGCTTTTTTTCGAAAATCGAGTCAAATTTTTTTTGTTCGATTTTCCCGATTTTTTGGCACTGATAGAAGGTGCTTAGAGTCCTGATTCAGAAATGGTAGGCCTTTTTGAAATCGGTTGGAAAATGGCCAAGATATTCGCTACCGAAACTATAAAAATTGATTTTTTTAAATATACCAGAATTGAAAAAAAAAACCCGTTTTTGTTTAGGTTTTTAAAGAATTTCTGGGTCATTTGTGCACAGATTTTAAAACGGAATACCATTTTGGAATCATTGGATGGACGTTTATATATTTGTAATAGCGAATATTTTGGTCTTTTCATTGTGCAGATCAATATTTACCCGAATATGAACGGCTAGAACACCTCTCCAATATGGAAACTTCAACCATTCCGTGGCATACGTGGTCCTTGGAACCTGGAATGGAAAAAACATTAATACCCAAATAAACCCCATATATTTATTCGGTACTCACCTATCGTTGTCTTGTCTTGCTATGAAGAGGCGCGATAAGTTGCTGCTGAACTGGCTTGTTGGAATGTTGCTGCAACATAAGAGTCTTGATCAGCAAAATCGGCTTGTTTTGCAATGTTGCTGCAACATAAGTGTCCGGAACATATGCTGCAGCACGAGTATCTACAACATATGTTTCTAAGCACATGTGGCCGCGTCATTATCTCCAGCAACACATGTTGATGCTTTGTTCTTTGCAACATTGCATCAAAATAATGGCTGACAATATGGTGATCGGTAGAACCGCCGAAAAATCTTAACTGGAAGCTAGAAATGTATGCATTTATATACACTGAAACGTAAAAGAAGACTATCTATTTCATACGATACTTACTTCGGTTATTCCAGTAAGAGTCGTGCAAATGATGGATTTATCTCAGTAGGGGCAGAGCTTAACCGAGAACTTTGGATTCCAGAAGATGTCCAATGAATCTGTAATGTATAGTAAATAACTTTAAGATAACTTTATAAATAAATATGTAGCCCCTATATGTAAAATTTATTCAATAAAATGTATTTACTTCAAAATAAAGAATGGAATTTCTGGCTGATTACCTCGGTCCACTTTGGGATTGACAGTGTGGTGGGTGGAGTTGGGTTTTTTTGGGGGCTGGTGGGTCGGTGGTGGCTGGTGGCTAGCCAGGTGACTTTGAGTGGCCGTGCACCTGTCATTTGTCAGCCGGAGTTGCACCTTTGATGGGCCTGCGATGGGGGCACGGCTGCGTTCGGCAGCAAACTGCATTTGTCCACTTTGATTGTCATAATTGCATTTCTTTGTATGCGTGTCCTGTGCGTGTTTCGAGGGAGTGTGTATGTGTGTGTGAAAGGACAGCCTGCAGTGTGTACGTGACGGGATCTAGGAGGTCTTCACTGAAAAAAAAAACAAATAAAGTAGAATTGGTTACATTTTTCTATAAAAAACATGTTTTCCTGTCTTCATCTTCTTTCTGTATTCTTCCAATGAGTTATTAATTAATATAGAGTAATAAAAATCATAGCTTAGCGTCTATAAAATTGTCAATTTCACACTCGAAGCTTTTCTGGCCGTGTAAACTTTAATAGTTTGTACTAAAAATTTTGTATTTATTGAAAATTTGTGGGAATTTTAGGCCAGTGAGGGAAAACAGCGCCTGCCGGAGGCCAATGGCAATAGGGTGGCCCAAAAGGATGGCTGCCAGGAGGCTGGAGGAAGGGTGGTATAGCCAAAACGGCGTCAGCCAGCGTGTAATGATATTAGTCCTGGACTAATGTATGCAAGCTTCTCTAATAAGCGCACTGCACATTATTAGTTATTAATTAGCCAGGTGAATTGCCCACGAGACTCGGGGACTCTACACACACACCCAAGCACACACACACAGACGCTGTTGGTGTGGCTTTTGTTGTAAGCTTCCCGACCGCATTGAACCACTATAGCTCATATATACATATAGATATACATAGATATATGGCTACAATGGCCGGCGGCGTTTTTCGACGGCTGCCTCAACATGCTGAATTATTAGAAATGAGCCAATTGAAAAACTGACGCACACACGCACATTTGCATTTACAGAGGCCCACACCCTTACGTACTCCACGTAACGACGTAATTCATCACGTAACGTGGAATGTAAATTGACAGCTAACAAGCTCAACGCCGCCAGATGCGAAAACCTCCCGAAAAAAGGCTGAGAGGGTAAAATTCTGTTTGGCGTTGAGTTTCGGATCATGGCCCCCGAAGAGATAATGAATTTTCAAATTTAATTTTAAATTTTAGGAAGCTAAACAACACTACAACTTGGAATTCAATGAAATCTATATTTTGGGGAGTATCCTCTATGGCCAAAGGGCCGAAAATTCTATGCAATTACGCATTTTTGAGTCGATGACATCCCATTAACCAATAATCAAGTTATCTCTGATAAAATTCAAACACTACCACACTAATTGTTAGCTTTGCAAATTCCATCACTAGCGAAAATTTATTCGAAAAAGGAGAAAAGGAACAGCAAAATGGTAATTGTGTTTCCGATCTGAAAAATTCTTAAAAAAAAGGTAATAAAATAACTTGTGTCTTCAGGATGATAAAATGGTTGAAGTTTCCGAGAGCCATCGAACGATTATCATCAAGAAACTGCCTCGCCAGTGCAAGTGCGGCAAGATCCGCAATTCGCAGAAGAAAGAAAAGGAGCCGAAATCTTCGGTTCGCAGTCTAGAAAGATCCTTGCGAAAACTGAACATTAACAGCCAGATGAAGAAGACTTGTAAGAGATTTAAAAGCACCAAGACGGGTAACTGAACGCAGTAGAAAGTAGAAATTAGAAAGCTCTAGAAAGATAACGATAACATAACCGACTAATTGTCATTACATGTTACTCGAATTGGCATTTTAGCCAAGAGAAAAGCACGTGAGCTGGAATAAATGTATCGTGTTGCGGATTTGCCAGCTTGTGCCATTGGCTAATATTAAGTCCGTTTCGCTCGTTATTCCCAGTTTCCACTTTGTGCAGCTAAACTTATATAACCCGAGTGGGTCCTGCACTTCTTTCATTTTCTACTTCGTGTTTAGTGCCCCGTTGACAAATGTATAGAAGTGGCAAAGTTATAATGACCTTTTCCTCCCTTCGCCTTAATTTTATAGTAAAAAAATCAAAGACCCGTAGAGAGAGTCGATCCGGAAAAGCCGGGACCAGAGATTCAAGGCGAGTAGGAAATCCTTCTGCCCATGCCGCGACTCCCCACCCAGAGCCCAATCCGGTGGCTGGAGGACCTGGGGTCGATCCTGCCCCAAATCAAAACGCCAATTCGAATGCGACTGGAGCTTAGCGCGTAATTTTCTATGAATGCAGCAGCTCAGCTCGATTTTCTCCGGATGCGGATCCGGATCTGTACCACACACTGTACCACAGGACAACGGGACGACAGGACCACAGGAGGTCCTTGCAACAAGAAACGAAAACGGCGAAAGGAGAACGGCCAAAAAGAGATGAGACGAGACGTGCCACATGTATGGTAAATTAATACCCCCCCGGTTCCAATACGGATTTACTCTGACAAAGAACACTACAAAAAATCATACATTTTCAAAACGTTTGCACACACATTTTGTAATACCAGGGGCAGTCCCAACACGAATGCCACAATAGCGGAGACTATGACACATTTTAAGCCAAAGAAGAGCTTTCGAATAAACTTTGCTTAATGCAATTGAAAAATATTTGCCCCTCGCTTTTTCTCTCAGTGGCTTCGTTGAAAAGTCGCGCTGCAACTGTCGCATATTGAAACGTTAATCGCATTGCTCTTTGCAGTTCTCTCGGCAGGGAAACAGCTCGAAACTCGGACTTTGGTCAGCAGGGGTTGCATATTCGAGGTGGTAGGAGTAGCGGGGAGATGAGAAGGAGTTGGGGGACAAAGGCCGTCATATTTAGTTTTCCTTGACGGTCGCAGCTCACACAGCTGGATGTCCTTACGACGTCCAACCATATTCCGAATCCCATTTCCATCCCATTCCTCCTCCAAACGCCCCAAAAGCAACGTTTGCGATGATTACTTTTCGTGGTTGTTGACTGTGGCAGTCTCGCCCACCGACCACCGTCCTCCGCCCACTTCCCATTGCCCACTACCTACAGCCCCTTCACCGCCCTTGTGCAACGCCTCTTTGTTGTTCGTCGTGTGGTCAATGACATTTGCTTGAGAGTTGCAGAAAAAGCAGAAGCAGCAGCAGCAACTGCGAGGAAAAATCAATGCAATGACCTCCCTCTCCCTTAGCTAAGGGGGGAAATCACCACTTTAGAATTTCCTTCGGATGCTTAAGACTTTTGGCTGCGACACCTGCCAGAAAACAAGGTCCAGAGTCAAGTTTCTAGACTAAAAGATACCCGATACTTCCTGGGTAACAAGTTTTTCACTCGTACTTGACTTTATAAACTATATACCATTAAAAACAAATGTATATAAGTGCTTGGGTATACAAAAAATAAAACCAAATCGTTTTCTCCCTTCCTGTCCTGTTTTGGCACAATATTTCACAATTATCATAAATTTCGCCAGGCACTTTCTTTTTAAACTGGGAATTTATAGGCGCACTTGTTTCGATAATTGGATGTCGGCCATGGGCTTGTGGCCAGATGGGGCAGGGGCATGGGGCGTAGGGCAGGGACACGGACGGGCTTACACAAAAAATTGCAACCACTTGAGTTGAGTGAATCTGCATTTACGTGAAATTTATGAGTCTCACTTTTCATTCCAATAATTGGATGCCCTGAATGCTTGAATAAAGAGATTACATTTAAAGCAATTTTCGATTTTCGACTTGAAGTGAAAACTAAATCATTTGGCTTTTCTTCGAAAGCCAGAACAGCTTTTCAGCCTCATTTGCGGTAAACTCATCCGCCAGCAAATCAAATTCCAGACATTGGCCAAAGGTTTTCTAGCACTTCGCTCACCTGCCGGAGAAATGAGAAATTGCGGTAGCAACAAGTCCTCCAATTAGCCGCGTGCCTCGGATTCTTGCCATCATTTGCCTCACCTGTTAACTGCTGATTAGGTGCCTTTAACACTGAGAAGAAATTTGAGAGACTTTGAAGGCTTGGAAGGAAAATAAGATCTTTTTATATTGTATATTCTCTAGACCTTCCATAGGCCATAGGAATTGAATCTATCGTATTTTTCTTTTCCATTCAAATTTCTCTCTATGTAATTGCCGCGTTAATTACCCTTCATAATTGACCAAAAAGGACATGAAAGTCTGAGGTCGAACCTGCTGGCCAAGCTAACTGAACAGAAGGCCTGACCGCTTTCCATGCCACGGCTAAAATGGCCAGAAATTGGTAAAACTCTTGCCACTCTGGCCAGAGAAAAAAAACACTGGAAATTGTGGCCGATAATTCTTGTGGACAAGAGACAAAGAAATTCCATGGAGCAAACCATAAACCAAATACCGAAACGAAAACCCAAGCCGAAACCAAAACCAAAACCAAAACCGAAACGTTATGAAAAGGCAAAGGATAGTGGCCAAAACCGAATGATGTCGATGCAACCAATTAGGCAGACAATTACCAAAAGGACCCTCAGTTTCAAGGACCTCAGTCATCTATGAGACTAACGAGTTTGGTTTTGAGTTCCGCTAATGAGGAGACACCTTTTAAGGAGAGAGTCCTGGTTAAAAAGGATTACATTTGATTGGTTTTTATGCAAGGTATTATAATTTTCTTTTCCATTTAGCTGCTTTTTTTTAATATCCTCTAAATTGGATTCTAGTTAATTTCTTTTTGGGCTTTTTATGAGTTGCAATTAATTTGTTGGTTTACTCTGGCCGCCCGCCCTCTCAACACTCAACGCTGCCTCTTTGTCATTTAAAGCGATATTTATCATCGTTGTCTACTTTTGGCTCATTTGCATTTGCCACAAGCGGCAAGCGGCAAGCGGCAAGAGTGGGCTGCGGACGGGAACGGGAAAGGGAAAGGGAGTGGCAAGGACTTTGTGGTCCTCACAGGAGTGTCGCCTGTCCGATAAGTTGGCCATGTTTTTATGGCTTCCATGCTTCGGGCCAAGTTGTTTGTGACAGAGGACTCCCTACCCTTCCCCTTCCCCTGCCCCTGCCCCATCTCCTTGCTCTTTTCATTTTCATTTCATCAATTAACCAAAAGGCAGCAAAAATGTGTTTTTGCCCTCTAATTAGCATCAACATAAACAGAGGGAAATCCTATTAGCACCCACAGGACCTTCTTCCTGTTTTCCGTTTTTCCCCCCCGGTTTTTTTACCCATTAACCGGAAGTGTTGTAAAAAAACCGAACCATAAATACTTAGGGACCAACAGGACATCGCAGCTCATTAGCCACTCAAACACCGAAGGACTCGACTTTACTGGCTTTTTATTAGAAAACTAAAATTGAAATAAACTTTGCAATATTTGTCAAAGATGCAGAGGCATTTGGCTAATTGGTTTCCTCTAATTATTTCCAAGTTATTTATGCAAAAAAACGAGCTTTTCAACGATTTTAGAAACTCCTATCCTGGCCGATAAAGAAGATTCCTGTGGAATAATTGCCGCATAACTCAGTTTCAGTGTCACTTACCCGCCATTGTTCCTCATCCTTGTGGTTTTTTTTTCTGTTTGTTGGCACTCCTGGGACATTGTGTCAACTTTTGGAGTTCATTTGCGACCTGCTCCTGTTTCGGCTCCTGGTCCTGTGTGCTGCTCCTGATTTCTCTGCTCCTCTGGCCCGGTGTCCAGGGTGTCCATTAAGCCCACGGCCACTTCACCCGGTCCCAAAGTGACGATCCCAACAAGAAAAACAGGCGGCATTTCCATTTCCATTTGGATCCCTTTTGGTTTTCGTAAGGCCATTTTTTCGGGGTATATTCAGGCTGCCCTAAATTTTAAAATAGAATATGTTTAGTTAATCGAAAGATGGGTAAAGTATAAGGCGAATAATATTAGTTGAACGGAAAGTAATTTTTGGATTGATTTTGATTTCAACGCAGAAATATTTAATAAAACTTTGGAAATATTTAAAAGAGGGTTAGTTTGGATAATAAAAATAATGTTTTAAATGTTATACTTGTTATTTTTCGTATGAAATAAAGGGTACTTGCTAGGCTTTTACCTTTGGAGACCAGCTTTAGTTCGCCTTGAGCTGTCCCCATGTGTACGTATCTAAACGTATCCATATGCCTGAGATACGGGATACCGAAGCCAATTACCTGTGTGTCTGTCCAGACCCAGTCCCCATTCACCTGAGTTGGCGGGGGCAAAGGCGGACCGGTGTCTGGGCCTGTGCCTGGGGCTGCTATGGGAAATACAAAACTGAAGCTGGGGAGGATTCTCCGAGGGCCATGCGACAAATTTGACTTTTATGCTTTTGAGAATTGCTTGTGACACAGATACAGATACGCACGCGGGGTAATGGATACAAATACTACCTGACAAACACACACATACTCATACATGGATGGAGGCACATATGTATGTTATGTCCTCGACGGTTATGCAATTACAACAGGTACAAAAAACCCAACGAGGCACTTGATGCGACGCCGTCTGTCCCCGGTGGTAATGATGATTCTCTCAGGACGATCATCACGGCGCGGCAAGATGAGAATGGGCATCAGCATCCAGATAATAATGATGATGATGATGGAGTGTTATCCCTTGGCTGAAGGATAACTCGCCAGCCAAGACACTGAAAGTAAATTTTTATTCTAACAAAGGATTCTTGAGTTATGGAAAGCTCAAAAATGTATTCGTTTTTCCGATAGTTTCCTATTTAAATTACTCATACAATCCAGAATTTTAAATTATTTTATAAGTTTGGGAATTTTTAAAAATTTCTTTCACCAAGTTTGGGGTTTTGAAAAAACTGTAGCATACTTTTGCGCGCAAATTACGTATACGACGCGTGGTTAAAAAATAATTTATTGTCTTTATAAAAATTTAATTTATTTGATTAAAGATGCTAGTTATTAATGAGAAACTATTTTGTAATAAGCGAAACAAATTTTAATGGGCATTTTCCAGCTTTTAAGAAAAATTACTCATACGACCCGTAACCACATATATATTTTTTGTTTTTTAGCTCAAATTTCTGGCTGTAAAAGTTTAGTATTTGATGAAAAGTAAGTAAATTTTTGTTTTAGTTTAAAAAATATTCAAAGGCAAAGTCTTGGCAAAAAATACTTACGATAAATCTATTTTTTTTTTCATTAGAAAATACTTACTAGTGAAAAATGAATACTTTCCAAAACCCAAAAAAGCTGTAAGCATACATGTATTTTTCTAAGTGTTCTGGTGTCCGGCAACTGAAATGGACACCGCTAACAGCAACAATAAAAACAAAAGAGAAACCAAAACAACAACAAGAGTCGTCCCGAAATTGTATGGCGGGAAATGCGAGAACTTTTTCGGGGTAAATAAGTGGATGGCCCTCGGCTATGAATCTGCAAGCGAACACTCCCAAAAACCCGCCAGGATTCCGGGATGCAGGATAAATTTTTAGCTCATAGGACGAGCCGGGCCAGGACAGTACAAGGACAGTACAGTATAGGACAGGACAAAACTGGACGGACTGGACCGGACTGGACAGGACACATATCGTCCCATTCTCGAAAAGTAGAGAATTAAAATTCAAATTCCAATTCATCAAGATAATCGCATTTCAGAACTTTTATTTGCCCCAAAAGCGCGCAATACTGCAAAGTCAAGTGTGCGAGTGAGATGGAAATGCAATAAATGTTGCCTCTCACTCGCACTTGCACCCACACCCACCCACAAACACACACACACACATGTGCGTGGTGTTCGGTTCGGTTTTTGTTTGTGCAGCTCGGGCAGCGGATGTTGTAAATATTTGCAAATAGCCGTCACAGTTTCCAGGCCAGAAACTCGACCCGAACTTCCCAGTCCCACAGCTTGACCCTTTAACCCCACGCCCTAAAGTCGCAACGCCCATCCCCCCTTCGGACGTCAGTGGGGAGTGCAAGAAGGGGCGGTTTTAGGGCCAATTATTATTAATTGCTTTACAGATACAGAACAACCGACTCGCAAAGCCCCACAACGGAAACGAAAACGAAACGAAAAAACCAGAGACACGTAGAAACGAGTTCAGGAAGCGCAGCTTTAATTACCATGGATTTTGAGAAACTTATCGGAGTCTTAAAGCCAAAAGGTTGAGCTGGGCTCGGCCAAGCCCATGGCCCACTTGGCAGATGAGAATCCGCTAACAAAAATGGCAATAATAACAACAATAAACCAGAAACAAGGAACAAGGCACCGAGAACCCGGGCCAGGGCCAGTAATAGGGATAGAGTGGCAGCCAAGTGCAAGCTGTTGCATAATGCTGGGCCGAATCCGAATCTGAATCCAAAAAATGTATATATATTTTTGGCCAGCTGGATGGATGGATGGTCCTGGCACTCTTGGCAATTGCCAAGCGGATTTTCCGCTCAAGTGAGCTTTTCCAGCCGCCAGAAAAGTCTTGAACAGAAACTCTCTGAAAATCGAGGAAAATCTGCAAATTTGTGCAAGCTGAACTCGTTCGTCGATGCATTGAAGCGTTCAAATTTTTAATCATAATATTTTAAGCAATATAATTGCACAAACTAACAAAAGATGCTGTCAAATTTCAACAATAATTTCCCTCTTCAAGTTGTGCGCAAAAATGTATTTCGCATTTGAATGAATCGATTGTTAAATTGGATTATTCGTCTATGAATAGTTTTGCGTTGGAGAACAATATGAAATTGTGTGTTGAATCGGGGAAAAAGTCGAAGAAATAAAGCAGGTCAGTCAGCAGCTCTGGGCAGTAAGTCGCTTGTAAGGATTGTGTGTAATTAAATAAAAATAATTGATATGAATACGAGAAAACAATGAAAGCAGAAAGTAATGAAAGAAAGTTGAAAATATTCATAATAAATATCAATAATTTTTTCAAATATTAATTAAAACTGTTGGGCTGTAAAACTGTAAAAGAAATGCCGTTTGAGGAGCAACAAGTCTTAACCCTTGAAGTGTCACCACGCTGGAAAGTATGCTACGAAAATGTTGGCTCTTTTGCCCACAAGTATGCCATACAAGTCCTGCATACAGGCAGCTTGCAGCATGTTGGGCTTGCAACATGTTCGCATTCCACACAAATGGAAGCCATTTCCACAAAAATAAAGTTCGTGTCTTTTGGGTTTTTCGTTTTTTTATTTTATTTTTTATTCTTGCATTAAATCTTTAGTTAATTCGCATCCGCGTTTTACCAGATACGCGGTGTTTCTGTTAATTTTTTCACTTGTCGCCAAGTTTCTCAATCAATTGTCGTCCTTCAATTGGTTTTCATAGATTTTTAAAACGTTTGTAATAATAAATATGCATAACGTTACTTACAGTTTCGCTTAAATTAATATAATTAATTAGTAATAATCAGAATAAAGTGTAAACTCTGTAAATGCCTGTTGTTGTTGGTATAGTTCTTTCAATTCTTTTAATTTTTCCATCATTTTGTCCTGTCTGCGTTCTTTTCGTTATGTTTTCTTTTTATAGTTTTTATAAAATATCACATTTTAAGCTTTTTGTTTTTTAGGTTGGAAAACAAAATGTATTTCGAACCAAAAATCGCGGGAGAAAAAAGCAAAGCAAATCTAGCAAGACCCAAAGAACGCAAACACTTGGATCGGGGATCAAGGATATTCAGCGGATCCTCGACCCTTAGCATTCTCGTATTTTGTATTTTTTTCTCCATTTCATTGATTTCTCATATTTCAGTTTTTTTCTGTTTATGTTTCTGTTTCTGTTTCTTTTCTTACTTTGTTATACATTTATATATCTGTGGCTTGTGGTGCTAAAACTTTTGACTCTTGACTTTACGATTTATCCAATATCTAATGCGTTTCACTTTCATTTACTTTCATTTAATATTTATGTAGACATTTAAAAGTCTGCAAAGTGCAGCTTGGGAATTTAAAATTTTAATTTTCTTGTATGCATGTTTATCTGTCTCTGTCTCTGTCTTTGCCTCGGTGTGTGTGTGTGTGTGTGTCTGTTTTTGTGGTTGTTGTTGTCGAAGAAAGTGCCCCAAAAAGCACGCAACACTTTCTCCAAAACTGCCATTTCCATAATAACTACAACATTAATTTGCATCATATTTGTATTTTGTATTTTACTTTATTACTTTTTAATTTCTCCTACAGTGCATCGTTATTTTAATCTTTGCTTTTAATTGTTGAAGGAAAGAATAGTTATGGAAAGAGGCAGGCTAAGGAGTTTGGAAAAAGTGTGACCAGACTTGAAAAAACTTTCATAGATTGGAAAGAAAAAGAAGATTCTTGGAAATTTGGCATTTTAGCTTGAAGATTGTTGGGTTTTTCGGTTGAAAAGAGAAATTCGAATCAATTTCGATTACGATTTTTTGCTATTTGATTATTACACCTGTGTGTGTATGGGTGGTGGTGGTGGTGGTGGTGGTGGTGGTGTCAGTGAGACGAAGGTGTGTTTGTATTGGTGGAGACAATACCGTTTATCGTAAGTGTACATCATATAAGGTATGTATTCGTAGGTTTCATTTCGTTTTTATATAATCCATTTGCTTAAGACACATTTTTTTTTGAATAAGTAAGTGAAACAACTGGCCAACTGTTTTTTGTTTTTCAACTACATGCACATAAATTACAGATTTACCATTTAAATGCTTTTAATTGTAATATTTCTCTTAATTTCTTGTTGCAAATTCAAAGTGGACAGGCAAACGACAAATTCTCTTGTTTTTGCTTTAATTTTACTCTGATTATACTTTGATTTAGTTTTAGTTTTACTTTTATTTTTTACATTGTTGTTTTGCTGCTGTTGTTGTTGTTGTTGTTGTTGTTGTTGTGCGTCAATTAAATTGTTTACGTGTTTTTTAATTTGTTTATTATTTACAATTTATTCAACACTCAGAGCTTAAGTTACCACAAAAAAAATGCAAACACGTTTAATTAAATATGGTTTGCTTTTATTATTATTAATATTCGTATAATTATAATCCACAATTTTTACTCTATGTACAAGCATTGCTATTTTATAAATAATAAAAAAAAAAATTGTTTATATTTAGTTTTATGTATATACTTCATATAAATGCAATATGATCATGATCTCGTATTATCATCATTCATTATCCATTATCGTAGACAACATGGTGGTGCAATCTTCTAGATTCTAGTTAACCACTTATTTATCCACAAAAAAATTTATCGCTTCTCGCATAGTCTAGTTGGATGCAGTTAAAAAAAAATTGGCATATAACGTAGATTTGTATATACATGAATAGATATATATCGCTTCATATTTATATATATATATATATAGATATATATAGATATATATGTATTTTTGTAGTGTTGTCCTGTTGTCGTGTTGTCGTGTTAGTGCGTCGTGTCGAGTGTGTCTGTGTGTGTGGGTTTTTGGGCGGGTAAATATATATTCTATATCCTATATGTTAATTATATAGCGGTGCCAGATCTGCCAGACGGTTAATACATATATTTTGAATATATATATCGATCAATTCTGTGCTTAGTAACGATAAGTTTTAAAATGTACCCCCAGGTGATCAAAAAAAAAAAAAACTTTGATATACATCTATGCAACATACACCATTCATCAAATATCGTTTATCGGTTATCATAAATCGGTTATCGCTTGTGGCCTATCGCTAATCGTTTACTTTTCTTTTCAAGGGGGGCTCTACTTTGTGATACTTTCTATTCCCGCGCTTCTCTTCCATCCACTTTATGCTTCTCTTTTAGTTACTTTTTTGTAGGTACCTTGCGTTTCGCTTCAATGCCCAGTTATCGATTTTGATCGCTTCTGTATCTTTCTGTATCTCTATCTTTTTCTAATTTCAAACTACTACCCCCCCTCCACCAAAAACTCAAAGCCTACTTACAACATATCGGCTATGGAACCATAATGCGGCTCCTGGAAAATCGGACGACAGCACTCCTCTACGGCATCGTATTTGTAGTGCCGTCGATTTCGATTTCGATTGCGATTTCGATTTCTCAGACTCCTCTGATAGTTACTCTCCCCGACACAATTCTTCTTCACCTTCTCCTCCTGCTCCTCCTCCAGGTCATCATCCTCTCGCTCCTCCCGGTTTAGTTCGTCCAGCTCGAAGGGATTGACTCGATGCTGGGGCGGCAGGGAGAAGCGCTTGCGGGGCGGCTGCAATGATGACGTGGATGATGACGTAGACGCTGATGACGTCAGCTGCTTATGCTGGTAGAAGCTACTGTAGCTATTGGGTTGATGGTAATAGTGGATGGCATGGCATGAGGCAGTCTTTGTATTGTATTCCTGAAAAGACAGAGAAGGGTTTAGGTTAAAATTAGATTTCTAAAAAAGATTCATTAAGTACTATCTATGAGAATCGCAGAGGAGGACGATATTTCTATCAAACCTTTAAATGAAATCATAAAACTCTCTATATTCTGCGATCTATCGGGAAGTTCAACAAGTTCGAGGCCGCTTTGGTCAAGTCAAGTTTGGAGATAAAAGCAATTGACTTTTGGCAGCTTCTTCTTTTATCCACTTCCGGTTCCTCCACAGCTACTGTGGCGCCCTCCTTCTATTCACTTTCCTGCCCTTTGGCGAAAGGAGAGAACGAGTTTTCCTAACCAACTGAATATTGTCTGCGCTAAAATTTGTTGCCACAATTTGTGCAACAAATTTTGTGCTGCTGCTGCTGCTGCTGCTTTTGCTTTTGCTTTTGGCGCAATGCCTTTTACATCTGTGGCCATGCGTGTGGCTGTGTGTGTGGTGGCTGTGTATGTGTGTGTAAATAACCAACATAATGGCATAAAGGTCACATTCTCATAAAGTTGCCGCTGGTATCCTGTCTGTGTCTGTGTGTGTGCCGGAGCTCTCCTTGCCTCGCCGACTCGTCCTGTGCGCCCCGAATATTATCAATAAATTGCATCTGACTGCCAAGCAGACAACAAAACGGTAGCCCTATCTGCACAGGACCTCTGCCCCACCCCCTACACTTTCCATTTTTCACCCCTCATAAGGGGTGGGAGGGGGAGGTGGACCGCCCACCGCCACCTGACTAGCCCGTTATTAAGAGACAGCTCAAAAAGACTTGATCATAGAAGGAAAATATCTCGAAAAAATATATAATTTTCAAATAAATATACAAATATTTTGATTCAGAGGAAAAAACATTACGAAATACGAAAATTTACTAAAAAAAAAACTCTTTTTGTATCAAATTCGTGGAAAAACTTTCACAAATATTCCAAATATTAATAACACTTGATTTTTAATCAACTTACACCGCAATTATATATTCCAGTGTAATTTTGGCTTGGACCCCGTATTACGGACCGCACCTTGTTCTAATTTATTTATTGTTGCATGCATGTACTTTTATTGGGTGCCCCCTTTCCATGCCACAAAAGCACCACCAGCAGCAGCAGCAGCAGCAGCACACCACCCACGCCCACCCCTCCACGTTTGACCGCAATATTGGAGAAGACCCGGACACGGACCCCGACCCTGCCCGTACCTAGCCCGAACCCGGGGACTGGACCTGGGGGCTTTAACAATTATGTTTTGCCGGGTCCGGTGAAAGTCAACACTGGAAAATGTCTGACAATTTGATGCACTTGTCGCTGTGAGAGGGCGGTTGGGCGGATTGCCATTTGGTGCCAAAGTTATTAAGCACTTTAGCAGCCGGTCGGTTATTTTGGGGCAAGGATAAGCGATGGGGCGCACCCGACCAGCAGCTAGCTTCCAGCGTCCAGCCAGGGGGTTAAGGGTCTCCCCTCTGGTTGGCCAAAAACCTAGCCGGGATCTGACCCAAACTGGACGGCTGGGAGATGAGTTTTAAAAGCGGCTTAAACAGGCAAATGTATTTTGGATCAGCTACCCCGAAAAACAGTCTGTTTGCTCTACAGGGGAAATAATATTTAAAGACAAAATCCGAAACTAAATGAAACATGAATAATTTGAAAAGAAAATACATTTTTCCTTTCCCATATAAATCATAAATTGTTTCAAACTATTTATAAATTAAGATAATTGCATTTTTGGGACTCTTTCGAAGCATTTTCTACGACAATTTTGATTGGGTTTCCGAGTTGGAAACTTTCTCGATTAAATAATAAAAATATGTAGAAAATATTTAGTTATTTTTTGATTTTTCGCTCTGTGAAGGACCCTCCTTCCTATCCTGTCCTGCCTGTTGACTTTTTTGTTTCAAAATTTATTGATGACGACGTGAGTTTTTCATGCTTTGGAAAATCGGAGAGGCAGGGGCAGCAGCAGGGTTGTGTCTGCAACGTGACAAAACCCATTATAGATGCGACCGCAAAGATAACACTCGCTTTTCGGTCCAGACTCGACTTCTGATGGATGCCCCCAAACACAAGTGTCAGCTGGGGCAAGGTGAAAGTTGGGGGGAGAGAGACTTCGGGGAGGACTCCGGCCTGTATCCCAAAGTTTCCATAAATTTCATTTTGTAACCATCAAAAAGTGAAGTCAACGATAAATTGAATGGATGCATGATTGACTGAATGACTGAATGACTGAATGACCGAATGAATGAATGAAAGACCGGATGAGTCAGTGTCAGGTGCAAAAAGATGGGTGTCTGGGTGGCCAGGAGGCCAGGAGGCCAGGGGCTTGTGGCTGTCGCTTGCTTGTCGGTCATTGTGTGGCTCGTTGCTTTTTCGGCCAGACATCAAAATCCACAAGCCCAGGGCAAAAAATTGGAAAAAAAAAGTCGAAAAAGGAGTTTTCAAAAATGGAAAAATTTCATATATATTTGTGTATACGGGCGAGTGCCAAGAGATAAATGGGCTAAAGGACAAAAAATGTTTACAATTGGGGTGGAAAAAGTTAAACTGCAGCCAGGTATGGCCCAAAAAAATGGCTTAAATCGCAAATCTATTGATAGCCGTATTAAAAGGCTATGTTTTTTGTCCAACTTTAATCTCTGGATTCCTCTACTCTATGTATTTATTTAAAGTGTTCAAGTTGCGAATAATTTATATTTTATTTGACAGAGAAAGGGTTGTAAAAAATAGAGTAGAGTTTTAAATTTATGGAGTTGCTTCCAAGGTTTGACATTAATTAGAGCTCTTTTTGTATTAGTTTTAAGGTTTAAAATGTCTATTTTACAGAATTTCTTTCCCCTTAAAAATATATTTGCCTCGAAAAACAATCGCAAACAAGTACTAGCCACTATTTTTGTATCCGCGATTGTAGAAAAAAATGTTCGTTAGTGTGGGTGTGAAAAAAGCGTCAATATAAATATAAAACAGGCGACAACAACAATGCCAAAAAGTCAAAAGCCGTCAAAAAGCATCATTGAACCAAAGGCATGGCAGGTGGCAGGGGTGGCAGTGGCTGGCAGGGGTGGCAGGGGGGATGGGCAGATAGTGCGAAAAGGGATATGTCAGGAGGTGTGGAGGCGTGGCAGAGGTAAGCGCCAACAGCTCCATAAAACGAAAGTCTGACGTGGGCGTCACCTTTTTGGCCAAGGCGTGCCGCAGACATGTGACATGTGCCATGGTAACACCACCACCCCCTCTGTACCATCCTGTACCCCCTCCTACCAGGCAGAGGTGTGGCAAAAAAGGGGGCCAGGGAATCACCTGCCTGCCCAGCCGACAATAGTGCGGAAATATTAAATCTGCGCGTCAAGCGAAACGAGCAAAAGGTACAACCAACCAGCCAAAAAAACACAAAAAAATAACAATTTCTCGTAAAAAAGCGAGGGACGAAAAGAAGAAGCAGGAGCCAAGATCCTGCAGGATAAAGGGCGTGTTTAAGTCTTTATATAAATTGCAATAAACACGAATGAGGTCGTAACCATCAGCAGAATTCACGATTCAGGACTCGGGATTAAGGATGCAGGAAGACAAACTTAAAACTGATTATGTATTGATGGCTATCAGAGGAATTGCCGTGACAGGATGGCAGGGGAAATGAGGAGATGATTGCCAAAGAGAAATAATAAGAAGGGAAATGATGTTTCGAAAGGATGTTTCGAGGGGTAGGAAAAACTCTTCAAATATTTTGTATTAATATCCCCGATTGCTTTAATCCCGAAAGCCATTAAAAGCCGCTTTAAATATGGCTCGCGGTCCTAAGCTCTAAGCTCTAAGCCTGGCTAAGTTATGGTGGGTCAGTGCTGTCTGGAAATCCTTCCTGATTCCATCCATCAACCTGAAGGGTAGCGGCGGTAGCGTTGCCTACTTTGCAGGACGAAAAACACTTTCTTACGATACTTTGTTTGTTTTTGTTTGTTTTTTTTTTTCCATGCACTTTAAGTCGCTTCGAGAAACTCTGGACAAGCCATGTTGTTTTGTGTTGGAAAATTTCTGACAGGTCATAAATTGGCGCAACGGGCGGTGGCAACACCCCCTCATTGCAACAAGGGGTTGCTTTCGAATGCTTTTCGCTTTTTTAGCTTTTTTCCTTTTTTGCCTCTCGCCAAGCCCAAAACAAACACTTGCACACCCGTAGAGATATACCTATATATATATATATATACGAGGCGGTATCCTCCTTGTTTTTGCTTTTGCTTTTGCTTTTGGCTTTCTTTATTTTTTGTCATATATTTTTATTGCATTTTGTTTTGTTTTGTTTTGTTTTGTTTGGTTTTGTTTTTTGTGGCATTGTTTGTTCCCGAGGAGAAGCAGGCCAAACCAAACGAAATGAAAACGCATTCCCCGCCGGACAGCAAAGGCTACAAGCACAAATACAAATACAAATACAAACACACCAGCACACACACACAGTAGCACACACACCAACACACACACACACACAAATAAAGGTGTGAAGCAACAACAACAGCAACAACAACAGCAATAATAATAACAAGTGGCATTCTGGCTCTGCCTTCATTTACATACTGAGTGTCCTGTGTGTGTGTGCGAGTGTGCGTGTGTGTATGTGTGTGTGTGTGTCTTTGCAACATTTATTTTTTTACACTTAATGAAGCGCCGAACGACCAAGGACCAAGCTCGGAACAAAAAAATACCAAAAACAAACAAGAAATCTAAATGCACTTAAAAATAAAAGTTTGTATATATATATATGTATATATTATATATTTAGCTATATATATACATATATATATATACCAAATAATGTTGTAGTAGTTCAAGTTATACATACCATCCGAAAAAAAAGTACTATAGAAAATGGTATTTTTTTTTTCAAGGGCTACTTAGGTACAACTTTTGAGAATCGAGGAGGAGGGCGTTTTTTTTTATTTAAATTAGTTTTTAACGTTTTTTAAGCTTTTTATGTTTAATGTTTTTGTTTTTTTTGTTGTTTTATATAATTTTTGAGTACTACATATTTTTGGAATTTTTTTTTGGCTAAAATTTTTAATTTTTTTTTGGAAAAATTATACTTTTTATAATTATTTATGCCTAGTCTGCTATGGAATTAATATTTTTTGCTTCATTTAGATATTTTTTTGAGAAAAATAAGAGAAAAAAAGTTAGCTATTTTATAATTTATAATATTTTTGGCTAAACTCGTTTTTGGCTAAAACTTTTATATAGAAAAATGTAGAGAAAAACGAAAATCTGACTGTATTTTGTACTTTTTCAAGTGTGACAAATGCTTTGGCACCTCTAACCCCCACCTGCCACGCCCCCCTAGAACCAGCCACCTTGCCACCTGGCCGGCTAGCACCTCTTGTGCCTCGTTTGTCGGGCTTGTTTATTAGCCAGGACAACCAGGACAACCAGGACGACCAGGACAAGCGAGAGCGTGCAACAAAACAACAACCAAATGGCCGCCGTTGCCGCGCTTAATTGTGCGGCCAGCAACCGGAAACGGAAACTGATTGTGCGGTCTGGCAGGACAACCACTCCAGTGGCAGTCCCCACCACCAGCCATCGCGGTTCTTCACTGATTTGCAACAAATCTCATTCGCATTAAGCCAACGCGATTTGCCAGCGTTTTTAGTCGCGACCAGGCTGGTGCTGGCGTTGGCGTTGGCGCTGGAGCTGGCGGCTTTCCAATCAACGCATTTGACATTCAGACCCCACCCTGCTCCTGCTCCTGTTCCTGCCCCTGCCACACACACAACCCACCCACACCCACACCCACACCCACACATTGATTAAGCAAAGGAGACGCTAAAGGGGGCAGGCAGGGAATGGCGGTTCCTACGTCAATCGGTTTGTTTGTTTGCCAAAAAATTGACTTTGAGATTCTATTTCTCTCGCTCTGTTTTGTTTTTTAGCCTTACCGCCACCGCTTTTTCCCTGATTGATGTCCTGAGATAAAGGGGCGTGGCAAGGGACAGGGGCCAGGGGCCTGGAGGAGGGGCTGCTGTCGTTTACATTTAGCAGTCGGTATGGTATGCCTCTCCTAGGCAAAATCAACAAGAAAACAAGCAAAAAGTACATCCTATTGCGTTCAATTGAAGCTGCGCTTTTCATTCTATTTTCCCTGTCTGTCTGTGTGTGTTTTTTTCGTCCTTTCGTCCTTTCGTCCTTTGTCGTAATTGATGTGTCTGCGTTGCGTTTTGTTTTCCGTTTTCACTTACAAGTTTTCCATTTCCCCCTTTTCAAAGTGCAAGAATTCGCCAGGCCAGAAAAAGACTGGCACATCTCTATTATAACTTTCAGGGAAACGACGACGATGATGACGGCCGTTGAAGGAGCATTGGAAAAACCCAAAAAAAAAGAAGAGCGAGTTTCAGGGCTTTTCCATCTAACTAGAAATTCTGCAACTTAATTTGGTTTCGCATGCAGAATCCCTACACAGAATTCAAGGCAAGGCAACTGTTTTAGTTATTAATACCATTTGATAGCCATCTGGGAAATATCTATTCCAGGCTCCCAACCAAAGGTCTGGAACTGAAACTGACACTCGAAGTCTATCCACAAAGAGGCCTTTGGCTTGCAACATCTTAAAGGCGGAGATTATTGTGGCATTTATGGGCTGAGGCTGGAGCGGCGGTAATGGGTTCGGTTCACCTATTCAGAGATTTTGAATAAACCTTTGAGGGGGATTCATTACGCAACCGAAACTGCCGCAACAAATGTTCCGTTTCATCCGATTCCATTTCAATCCATTTCATCTCCGACTCCGACTCCGACTCCGACTCCGACTCCCACCATCTCATCGCATCTCATCTGGCATTATCAATAGCCATTCACGCACGTTTGCCCGAAGTTAATGCAGTCATCAGCTTAGGCAGCGACTCGAGACTCGAGACTCCTTATATACGAGAACGAGTATGTTGTACATAATCGGGATATACGGATATACGGATATACGGATGGCAAGGCAACCCCCTTTTGAAAATTAAACCACGCACGCACCAGCTGTGTGAGTTTCAGAAAGTGTTCAGAAGAGCTGAGACCTCAAGTCGATAATTTAATGGTCTCTGCCGTTTAATCTGCATTGAATTTATTATCTTGGAAAAAATTAATCTTGATATGTGGCCAGCTTATGTCGCCAGAGTACTGGGTCTGAGTCTGTGTCTCTGTCTCTGTCTCTGCCACCGAAATAGCTAAAAAGCCGCGACAAGCACGCGCTCGACCACCCCCTCGACCTCAGTCACAGTCACAGTCACAGTCGATGTCGAAGTCGCCTCCCCCCCTTAAGCGTGAGTAATTCCGCCTCGAATATCTCATAAAAATTTGCAATTGTGCGGGCGGGCGGTGAGTGGTGTCTCTAAATCTTTAAAGAATTATTTACTACACTTTTCGTCTTAGACGCTGTGCCAGTGGTGGCTCGGTGGTACGTTTGGTTGTTCCTTCGCTTCGACAACCCCCAAAAAGGCCCAAGGAGTACTCTCCAATGCAGTGAGAGAAATAGTTTTTGAAAGGGATTTTGAAAAGGGTTTTCGGGAAGGATTTCGGGATAATTCCACTTCAAGAACTTATAATAGATGATCAAATACACCTCCTTTTTTAGGACTAAAGACGTTCCAGGGAGGGACAAACAGAGATTGGACTACAGAGAATAGGGATTCAAGGACATGGAAGATTATTCTACAGGATCAAATGTATATCTTAGAGATCTCTCTCCCCTGTTTTCCTCAGTGTCCTTCAACGTACTCGTACATTTTGAAAGGGAACTCCGGCCAGACAATGTCACCACCAGCTACCGTTGAGCCACCCCCAAAATTCAGTGTGTGTTATTGCTCTACGCCTGCCATTGTCCTTGCTTCCCCTGATCCTTGCTCCTTCCCCTGCTCCTTGCTCCTTCGACATTGTGCCATTCTCTCCCCCGCCCCGACTACGTCCGCTTGTCCGTCTCGGCGTTGGCCTTATCCTAGCCTAGCCTGGCCTGGCCTGGCCTGGCGCCTTGCCAGAAAATAAGGATACGGGAAAGGAATGGGAGTGGTAGGGAGGAGAATAGAGACCCTGAGCAAAAAAAAAAAACCCGACCAAGCGGGTCCTTGTCCTTGCAAATTTATTGTGTTACCCACGCGACTTTGGCGCCAGCGGGTTAAGGTTTTCTTTCGCTTTTCTTCCACTTTGCTACACTCGCAGAAATACTGCGCATTGGATTTCGATTACGGAAAGGGGTGGTGAGCGGTTAGCCTTTCCCCAGGATTTTCCAGGATTCCCCAGAAGGGATGACACAAGCATAAGTGGTTTAATGATACACGAAAATAAGCAATAAAGACCAGAAGGACAACCGAGAGAAAGCAAATTGCAAATCTTGAATTATCTATAATGATGTGGACTTTATTTTTCCGTGTACTATCCGGCTGGGCAAGAATAAGACTTTCCTTCAACCCCGTTGCGCTCCGCCCCTGGCTAGTTGTACAATTTCGATGAGAGACGATGGTCTCGAGGCCTTCATCATTCAATTTTTAATCAGTCCGGCGCAATCTAGCTTGGAAAAAGTCAACCAGGAGCCAGGAGCCAGGAGCATACTTCCTTAGAAGTTTTTCTGACAAATTTCCAGGCTCCCAGCTCCTGAATTCTGACCTACCACCCTCTTTTGTAACCAAAAAAAAACCCAACCCCCAACCCTGGCAAGTTGTTTAAATAGAAATGTTGTTCATTTGAGTATTTTGTGTGTTGCTGTTGCTGTTTCTGTTTCTGTTGCTTTTGGCTTTATTATATGGCTAAGTGAATGTTTATGCCCGATTTCTCCGCATATAGCCCCCATATATCCTCGCCACCACCGCAATCCTTTGGCTCCTTTCTTATCTCTGTACTTGTACAGGACACTGAGGAAAAATGAGGGACTAAACGGACTTTCCCATCAAGTCTAAAGACTGGAGCTAAACTTTGGTAACTCCCAGATTTTCTTTTAGTGTCACATTGTCCAGCTTGGGAAACCCTAAATCGTCGGTCCTTGGAACATTCAGAGATCCATTTTCATATTTGCCCAAAGCAACAGCAGACGCTTTTCCCATTTTGGCATTTTGATGTGGCTCTGATTTCATTTCGAGTTCCTTTTCCTGTTCCTTTCTCTATTTTCTTCCGGTTTCCCTTATTTTTTTTAGCCATTTTTTAGCTGCTGCTGCTGCTGCCTTTTGCTTTATTAGCCGGCGCAAGTTTAAAATGTTTTATTATTGTTGGCAACATTTAAACGATTCTCGGTGTGGGGGGGTAGATGGTAGATGGGCTGGCCAGGATAGGGTTACATTTTGTCAAAAAGGGTAGACTAACCGACAGACTAACTGACTGACTGTCAAATCGAGTGTGCACAAATCGTTTGCAGATAGAGTGATAGAGTTGCCCAAAGACCAGTTTTGGGTCACATACGAATACAATATCCTTCCTTGCCAAAGGATAACCGAAAAGGCGCCCAAGGATAGCAATGAGAATGAGAATGAGAATGAGAATGAGGATGAGGGTCAAGGATGAAGTTCTAATACAGATGCTGATGCTGATGATGATGAGATGTCTGGGCTTTCAGCCAAAACTTTACTCTAAAGTGATTCCCCCCATTGGGGGAAAGCATTTGAATGCCTCGAATGCGATTGAATGTATGAGTATGAGCCTGAGTGTATCTGTTAAATATTTATCTTTATCTGAATACCCCAAGCATACGAAGCAAAAGAGTTTGTAGTTTTTAGTACAAGATACTCGGTACTTTTTTCTTTAAACTTTAACTTGAACCTTGCTTTTTGTTTATTTAAAATCAAGGTGAATGCCAATGCGGCTGAAAAGGTGGAAATACTGAAAAATACTGAATAAAAAGCGCGAATGAATGGCATTCCTGGTCTTGGATTTCATAAATGGCTCTGCAAATACCCACAGCAAGAGCGATTGAATAAGGATATGTATGGTATATCCCGATTCATGAAACTATCCATTCACTTACTCAGTGCTCGCATTTCAGGCATTCATTCATTGATTCTCTCTCTCATTCAAATGGCATTGAATGAGTGCATTGAAGGAGTGCAGCGGCCACGGTTTCCCTTTTCACTGATTTCCATTTCCCATTTCCCCGGCTTTCTCCGGCTTTCCCCTGGCCTTTCTCCCAACTTTCCCTGCGCTGCATTGCATTTATTTCACATGCTACTTAACACCCGAGGCAAATTAGTTGCGCCTCGGCGCAGTTTCGAATATAAATCAACACCCGGACAACGACAACGATGGCAACAACATCGAATGGCCAAATAAACAGTGGCTGGCTAGGGATCAACGAATCGAACTGTATGATACCCTAGAAGATGGAAATTCTAAATAGCTAGTAAGCTCTTTCTATTCTAGTTCTATTTTGGCTAGAAATATTGTGTTTTTTTTTCTGTTTTTTGCCATAAAAATGGTTTCTTTTAATAGAGTTCTCCTCTGGCTCGTTGTGATGCCCTTTGTTGGTTCCTGCACTTTTCGCCTTCGGAGCCATTTCCGAGTTTTTCGCACAGAACAGATTTTTTATGGTCGCCGCCGAAATGCGAGACGAGCCGTAGCATGCACCCTGCGGCTGCCACACATGTGCCGCCCTGTTGCCCTGCTGCCCTGTTGCCACCCTCTCTTGTACCCTTGCAACATCCCAGCCCCATCCCTTAGGGCTGAAGTGTGTTGATCTACTCCACCACCCCTTCGCTGTATCCCATCCCCCGTGGCAAAAAAAAAAGCGATAGCCTGGCCTGTCGAATGTTGCATGTGGCATGGGGAATGAAGCATTTTCGCCTCGTATCGCTGCGTTTCGTACGCACAATTGTGCAAATTGACAGATTTATAACAAAATGCAATGAATAACGGTATTATTCACACACCCAGAAAAAGGGCATGGCCAGAGGGTGGCCATCGATGTTGCAAGATGCAATGGGGATGTTAGAAAGATGCACATCGAGAAATATTGTGACTTTGTGATATTGATGGGAAGTTACTTTTGGAATAAAATTTAGAGAGTTTAAGTATTAAATCGGGGTTTCTTATTAATATTTTTTAATATTTTTGATCCAAAAAAATGTTACTATAAAAGCTCATCCTATTCCTTTACTTTCTCTCCTTTAAAATACTGACTTGTTTCTACCAAAGCAACCATCAAGCAACCTACAAACTGTCTATATTTGCAGGGATTATCGGTTAATTAATAGTTGAAATTATTAAATTTTATGCTTATTAATCAAATTAATGAAATGAATATCTTTTAATCGAATCGTTTCGAAACGTTTTCCCCTGTGTAATTGCAAGTTTTCAAGTTTTATTTCTGTTTTGTCTGCGAGACTTTTCAACAGGCGCCTTAATGGTCTTCACTTTGGAATATCCCTTATGGTTGTATCCCTCATATTCCTTCCTTCCCAACTTGCCCCCAGCTGCTGTTCTGTTGCTGTGAAAGATTCTGGATAATCCCCGTGACCAGTACAAAAATGGGGGCATATGTGCCATGGGCCATGGGTATTTCTTCGAGTGGGCTCTGATATTTCTCACACCCCGATGCGAGGATTAGCCCAGTTTCGTTTATAAATGAATTTTTTTTCGGGTACAGTGGTGGGTGGTTGGGTGGTTGGGTGCTTGGGTGGTTCAGTGGTTCAGTGGTTCAGATGTGGAAAATCTATGAAGTTCAATCAGTTTTAATTGATTCATTTCGAGTGGAAAGTGGAAGGGATGAATGAGATTCTCAGCCCGCTTCTCTATGGATAATGATGATGTTTCTCTCTCTCATGGAGTTAATAAATTTATTATCTTGGGACTTGGGAACTGTCCTACTCCTATCTATCCATCCTGCTTACTCGGATATGCGGCTTCTCGCTCCAACGGAAGTATCTCGTTGATTGTGAAACGGAGCCAGTACTCCACTTTATATACGAAATCGGGGCCGGGCCGCAAATTTATTATGATTAAAGTTGAAAAGTTGAAATTGATGCCCAAAACTGAGAGAGACCTGGGGAGTGGATGGACGGGATGAACTGGATGGACTGGATGGACTGGATGGGAGGAGGTGGGAATATCGAAACGATGATGAAGATAATCATCGCAGATGATCTTAAATGACAAAATGGCCATAAAAAGCAATCAGCTCTGGTTTTTTGTTCTTTTAAAGGCTTAAACGAGCCATAAAAAACAAAAGAGTGTGATTCAAGGGTGTGAATACTATTTTGGATTCATATTTTTATATAGAATATAGAATATATAGTTTAAGAATGACTCACCATAACAATAGTCCATTTCTTGCAAATGTGACGCAGCGCCTTTTTGTAGCATCACGGTTTCATGGTCCAGAAGTTCTTTTTGGGTTTCGTGCCGGTGGAGAGAGCCACGTTGCTGCCACTGGTCATGGTAGTGGCGCCTCCGCCGCCCATTCCTACTCCGGTGATGCCTACTCCGGCCATGCCGGCTCCCGCCAAGCCCACCATCGATCTTCCGGAGGCGCGCTGCTGGTCCGCCGAGCAGCGCCTCGGATAGTTGAAGGGCGAGCCACCCACTCCTGCAGACTCCTGCAGGACTCCTGCATTGGCAACCACACCCCCAACACCGGCAACGCCAACTCCCCCACCCACCGACAAGGTCATCCCAATGCCCTGATCCTCGCTGCAGCTCGCCATGCTGCTCTTGGAGGTGGAGGTGCCCGACGCCGTCGAGGAGCGGCAGCTCCGCAGGTTGTGCGGCAAAGTGTTGTTGTTGAGCGAGTGATGCTGGTGGTGGTGGTGGTGGTGCTGCATGCCCTGGTGGTGCAGGCCCTGGTGGTGCAACCCCTGGTGGTGCATGGGGCCGGTGGGCGTGGCCGACTTGTAGTACCGCAAGCTCTCGTTGTAGCTGGCGCCGCTGCTGCTGCCGCTGCCGCTGAAGCCGGAGTCGAGGTCGCCCTCGTCGAACTCCGGGTTGATGCAGCTGCTGTGGCCGTGATCCTTGAGCTCCATGCTGTTAAGAGTGCTCGAGAGGTTCTCCAGGCTGGCGTGCGAGGCGGAACTGGAGTTGGAGGCGCCGCCGGCGTTGGAGGCACCGCCCAGCAGGCCGCCGCGCCTTGGTCGCTGGTTGATCTTGCCCGAGGCGGAGGGCATGGGCGCCACTACCGCCGTGGTGGACACGGAATGGCCTCCGCCGACGGCGCCACTGGCTATGTTCGGCTCGTCGCCGGCAGCGTGATTGGGACTGATGTCCGGCGGAGTTGGAGGCATGATCAGGGCCTCCAGGGAGAGGTTCAGCTCGTCGAGGACCCGGAAATGGTTGTTCTGGACGCGGCGCTGCTCCTCCTTGACGTTACCGACGCTGGAGGCGCTGGCGATGCGGTTGTCGGAGAGGACCTTGCGGATCTTTTGGTCGGTCACCTCCTCGTACAGGTTCTCGGTGGTGCCGTACCGCGTGGTGTAGGTGTGGCGGTCCCGCTCCTCGGCGCTGGGCGAACTGGAAGTGGACTGACCATGTCCGTGGCCGTGACTGGTGGAGCTGCTCTTGGAGCGGAAGCTCTTGGCCAGCAGGGCGCGTATCGAGTTCCGGGGTGGGCTCTTCTCCGGCTGCCTGGGCGGGATCTGCGCTGATCCGGACGCGGACACCGATGCCGATGCTGAGACCGAACCGGAACCGCTGCCCGATGATCCTTGAGCCGGGACATTCGTGTGGCACTTGGCGGCTCCGGGCTCGTAGTAGGCGTACGAATAGACGTGATTGAAGGGCGCTGCTGGGGCAGCTGCCCCGCCCACTGCTCCTGCGGCTCCGCCTCCTGCCGTGGCGGCAACTATGCCCGATCCGGATCCTATGGATCCCGAGCCGGAGCCCACCGATCCTCCTGCGGCCCCACCACTTGACCCATTGAATGCCACATGCAGCGAGGGATTCGATGCTCCGCCCCCGCCGCCTCCCACATGCGAGGGCGTGGCATTGTTGCTACCCGGAGTCATCACCCCAGCCGCGAATCCATAGTCCAACGAGGAGGTGGAGGACGAGCTCTGGGTGTTGGGCGTCGGCTCGAAGCGCTCCATGGTGGCGGCGATATTCTTCCTGGACCACTTGACCTGGAAGGAGGGAATGAATATTGGGGATTAGCTTTACTTTTTGAGAATCGCAGAGGAGGGCCCAATGAGGAATATACCTGCTGCTCCACGTCCATCTTGTGGTTGCTCCTCCGGTTGTGGTTCCGCCGGCGGCGCTCCGTAAAGGCCTCCCCGTGGCTGCTGCCTAGGAGGAACTGGTCCCCGGCGAGTCCGTTCTGGGCGGACGGCGGAGTCGGCATGCAGAACTCGATGCTGTCCATGTCATCGGGGTAGATCAGGTGGGAGCCGACATGGCTCATGCCGTGGTTGTGCGGCGGATGCCCCAGAGTGGCGGCATTGGAGTGGCCGTGACCGTGTCCGTGTCCATGTCCATGTCCATGGCCGTGGGCCACCATTGCCCCCATGCCCAGGCCGTGATTATGGGACATGCCGTGGCCATGGGTCAAGGTCATTTGCTGGGCCCTCTGGGTCGACCTCATGGAACCGCCTCCACTGCCACTGCCGCTTGCAGTCACAGGGGCACCCCCACTCGAGGGGGCGGTGTGTATGGCCACCGATGTGGTCTGCGGATGCTGATGAGGATGTGGATGTGGATGCGGATGCGGATGCGGATAGTCGCTGGCGAACTGTGGGGAGCCGCAGCGATTCTGGAATTTTGCGGCCGTTGCGGCACTGCCTCCACTCGGATACATTTTCGTGCGTTTTTTCGTCTTTTTTGTATTTCTACCTCTTGGATAAATATTTTCCTTCCGTTGAATATTTTTTCCTCGCTCGGGCTCGGACTGGGAAGAGATTCGGCCGGCAGAGACTTTCTCGGCCCTAAAAGCAACCAATGCAACAACAGGAACAGCAACAGGAGAGCTTGCCGGGCATCATCTGTGGAATACGAAAAGCCATTAATCAGCGTTGGAGAATAGTGCAAGTGAGAGGCAAATATAGTGTGAACGAGATGGCAGCAAAGAGTGGTAAGAGGCAGAGATGCATGACTGACATGCCATGCCAAAATCCCACAAATAAAAGCTGGAATTATGTGCCACACTCGGACTCCGAACTCCGAACTCTGGACAACCCGCACTCGCACCCGCAGTCGATTCCAATTTATTTATGCGCAAACATTGTTGCCACACTAAGTGGCAGCAGTGGCACTTGGAAAAATTTGCTAATAAAAGTTATGAAAACTTCACAAAATGAAATATTTATGATGTTTAGGAAAAGCGATAAACTATTTCCAATAAAAGAAAATAATATCCGGAATATTCTATCCAAAAATCTTTACTTTTTACTGAATTTTTAGTATTTTTTTTTTTTTTTTACAGTGTTAAGAAGGCACGCATGTAAAACATTTGGCGTTGGCATGCCAGGTCCCAGTTTCAGCTTCAATTCCAGTTCCCGTTCCCAAAACGTCTTACGCCCCCGCCTCAGCCACCATTCCAGTCCCCATTCCAGTCTCCACCCCCGCTCCATGCTCCATCCCCTCTGCAGTCTCTGCCAGCCTCCACCCCTGCTCCTTCCACGAAATGCCATAAAACAGCATTAAAGCTATTAACAGTCAAAGGAGAAACGAGCCAGCCGAGAAACGAAAAAAAAAAACACAAGGAAGAAGCTAGTGACGAGAGCCCCCCATCCTTTTTTTTCCAGTGTACGGAGGAAAAACATAAATCAATCAGAGTGCCTGGGCCTGGGCTCCTCGCTTTATGAGTGGCCCCAGCGTGTGTCCAAGATAATCCTGCTCCCAGACCCGACACAACCTCCCAAAATACAAAACATACAGAAAAGCCGTGGCCCAAGGCCAATATTAATACCCGCTACTCGAAAATCTTCTCGGGGTTTATTATTTTTAAAGAGTGTTCCGTTGGTAAATGGCTTTTTGATAAAATAGGTATATATCTACGGCACGAGCCTCAATCTGAATTCCCATTCCGATTCCGATTCCGATTCCGATTCCCTTCTCTCATTCTGATTGATATATCAAATTGATAGCCATCCGCCGTATAGCTTTTAGTTTTTTTGGTCTCGTTTAGATTTCTCCTTTTTTTTTATAGCACTCTGCAAGGAATACCCAATTTCCAACGATAGATAGATAGATAGATGGATAGATGGATACAGATATAGATATAGATGTGTTTCCATTTCCCCAACCTCTGGCCGGAAAATCTAGCGTCATCTCGCTTAACAAAGCTCGGAAATGTTTGGGCCTCAATGCCAGTTTTTTTTTATGTTGTTTTTGGCCCGATTGCATTTCACATGCAAATTCTAACGAGTTGTTTGTGGTCTTGTCGAGGCGTTGCCAACAAAAGTTCTACCAAAAAATGGCTAAAAAACACGACAACAACAGCCAACAGCCAACAACAATGACAACAATATGCCGTTTATTTGCTGCATTTTTCGCAACATTTTGATTTCGTCTGATTGAGTTGGTTCACAACAAAAATATCGACCAAAACTCGATAAAGGTATATCTATATCTACGGGTTTTATGATATATATATATATATATATATTGAAAGTAATAAAAAATACATAACTCGAAATGGAAACAACGCTGGCACTGGCACTGGCACTGGCACTGCCAATTGATATGCATTTTTCAATTAAGATTTTCTATGGATTCATAAAACATATCCTTGAAATGATTCTGCAAAATTGATGATACGCCAAATGGAAAGAGGATTCTAAAAGAAAAAATATACAACCATACGAGAGATAGAGAGAGAGAGATTTATAGTTCCATAAAAAAAATGAAACATTATTTTCTTTTAATTTGTCGAGGATTCTTAAAGCCGAAGATCGGTTCGGTTCGGGTAATGAAAACAATCGAGCCAGCCAGCCAGCCAGCCAGCCAGCACTTGCCTAATGCAATTTTCGAATGCAAAAGCCATAAAAATATCTATTTTAATCGAACACTTTGTGGAACACTATTCTGTGCTCTATTTTTTACCCGGCAAGGTACCTTGGCAAAAGCAATTTAAAGTCTACCGAGTCTTTGGCTCAGAGTCCAATGAGATGAGGCAGCAGCTGCACAGACCAGAGACCCCTGTATAGAATGTATCTTATGGATACACCTCCTCATCCTGCCACCTGCCACCTGCCCTTTGCCTATTCCCTATTCGAATGCCTCAGCTGCCTGCTGGCAATTCGATTTCTTGCTGCAATTTAATTTGCTTCACTTTGGCAACGCCACGAATGCCCAGCCCAGCCCAGAATGCACCGAGAGCATCGATTTGAAAAGCAAAAGTAACTCAAGGCGCGTCCAAAAGGCAACAGGTCCATGGCGTCACAGGACCCCCAACAGGACCCCCAACCCCGACCCCGGGCAGGACTCGCCAGACTCATTAGGCCTGCAAGAGCTGTGCCTCAGTTGGTTTGTCATTAGCACATTTTCCATGTTGGGCATCATTAGAGGCCTTCCATGATGAAAGGACCACAAGCACTGAGAGAAAAAGCGCCTTGGAAGGGATAGAAAGAGCAGGAAATGCAAATCCCTTTCATTATTTCGGCAAAAATTTTGTTGCAGTGCCGATTCATTGCATACTCGTATGTTTCTTTATTTCAACAATGCCCCTGACACGTGGCGTCTGCCTCCACCTCCACCTCCACCTCCACCCGGCCGGCCCTCTTCTCCTCCTCTCCATAAAACCAAAATTATTCATTGATGTCAATGGCAAGAAGGAGATTTTCCTGCCAACGCTTGGTCCTGGCTGCCTCGCCTCGCCTCGTCTCGCCTCGCCTGGCCTCGCCTGGCCTCGTCCTGTTGCCTTGAGCTTCCTGCTGCTTGGCATGCATATGAAAATTGGCCAATTTGGCGCAGCGTTTGGCTTCGCTTTGTAGTGTAGTGTGTTGGTAACTGTACTGTGTGTGTGGCACTTCCCCGCCATTCCCGCCATCCTCCTTTCACCCCAACCAACAGTCTTTCCATTTTTGGCAAGAGGGTAACTACAAATTTGCAGGAATTCGCTATTTGCACTGCAAGAAAATCGTCCTAACTAACTGGTAATGCATCAAGAATGTTCTTGCTCCTAAAGTCTTGATAATTTAGGATCCTAAGTACCAGGTATCACATCGTTTTTTTCAATAAGAAAACGAATCAAAAACAAACTCGAAAAACTATTTCTTCCCATTTTTTTGGGAGTTCTCCTTTTGTTTCCTTCCTTTTTTGGTCGCTTGTTTGCGGTGGTGTCCTCTGCGTAATGACTTTAATTAACATACTGAAACAAGAGGGCGTGGCAGTCAAGAGGCTGGCCAAGGACAAGAGGAGGCAAGAGGTAAGAGGCCAGCGCTCGAGCGGAAGTTTTTTTGGCCAAAATAAAGAGAGAGAGTGGGACTAGTTGAAGCCAAAAATGTGTGCCACAACTTGGTGGCCAATTGCAGCTGCAACAACAACAACAACCACAACAACAACAACAAAAGCAACCAACAAACAACAATTCTCCAAAATAACAACAAACACTTAATGAAATTGAAATGCATTTTCTCGGAAAATTCCACGAAAAATTGCACTTTTCGGAATTCAGAATTTCTGAATTTCTGGATTTCTGGATTCTGGATGATTTTTCAAGTATTTTCTTTCCAGAAATTCTATAGAAGAACTTTGCCAATTGAATTGACACGGAACTTGACTCGGTTTGAGTTGGGTTTCCAGTAATTTGCAGTGGCATTAGGGGTCACAGGTCAGGGGTCAGTTGAGGCCACGGCAGTAGCAGTTCAACACCCGATAATCGCACCGATATTTCTTCCATCTACCCTGCGACCCTCTGCCCTTCCACCTGTAACTCATACAACTCATCGAATATTTGATTTCCGGACTCCTTCATCAGCAACTCGACTCCCCAGTGCCCACTTGGCCTACCGAACCCCGTAGAAACCGTAGAACTCGTAGACTTTCCACCCTGCCAGGCAATGTTCAGGCAAATCTAACCAAATGCCAACACAAATTTTGTTTGCCTTTTGTATTAGGTTGACAAAAATCAACAGCCAGCCGGGAAAACAGGAGTCAGGAGTCAGGAGCCAGGAGGCAGAAGCCAGGAGCCAGGAGGTAGAAGCCAGGAGCCACGAGGCAGGAGTCAGGAGTCAGGCGAAGGGATGCTGGGATCTGGCAGATTGTTGAAGAGATTTATGTTGGCACCACGCCCACAAAAGTGGGAGACTGTTTGTCTTTTGCAAATGTTGGGCAATATTTTGCGGTAAAAGGTGAATTTATTAGCACTAGAAAAGAGGCTTCATTTACAGTTTTGTGTGTTTTGTGCACGAAGAGAAAATCTGATATCCGGAATAACTTTAAAACCTTTCTTTTTGAAGGGGCTTTATTGATTTTCTTACAGTGTAAATTAAACCTGAGCCCTTTTTTCCCTTAGCTGGCAATTTAAAACACATTTTCCCGGTCCCCCCCCCCTAAAAAAAAAAGCGATATTGACAAATCATAAACAAAACGCTTCACGGAGAGAATGGACAGCGGACAACGGACAGCGGACAACGGACAACGGGCAGCTGCAGATACTTTTGTATCTCTTTTGATATGGAAAAGCCAAAAAATAAAAAATAGATAGAAAAAAAAAACTAGAAAACCTCTTACCCGCAATCACAATAAAAAGCCACACATAAGATGCATATCGCAAGTATTGAGCCAAAGATGTGGAGCCACCAACAGAAAAAGGGGATTATTTTTTTTTTTTTTTTATTTGGGGGAATGGGAAATGTTTTGGTGAGGGAGGAGGAGGGGACTACGGAAAGATAGGCATCTCTGGGATAGATGCTCTTCAAATTTCTTCTCTCTTCTCAAAGGCCGTTAAGCCGATTTCTGGGTTGCGACACAAAACACAAAAAAAAACACAAATCTGGGCGCTGACATGAAATGAGGGGAAAAGTTTTTCATGTCAACGCTATCATTTGTCGAAATTCCAATAAGTTGGCGATGAAACCGAAAAGGTTTCACTGCTCCCCTTCACTTACCGAAGAAAAGACCCAAAACAGCAGCAAGAAAGTACCTGAAATGACAAGAAAGGACACACAGAAAACATTAGAGACGGAATGAAATTTAATTAGCATGCGTATAGTATTACTTTTGAGAGTACAATTATTAATACAACCAGAAATAATAATAAATGCGAAAAGGAAGCAAGACTGAGGAATCAGTCAGCATCAGCATCAGCATCAGGATCAGGATCAGGGATTGTACATCAAAAATGTGACTTACAATGCCAGGCCAAATGAAATTTTCCAACCCAAACCCAAACCCCCAAAACCCAGAACCCCCGGGGAGGTTTCCCTTTCCATTTTCCATTTTCCATTTTCCAGCTTTTCTTGTAACATTTTGCTTTAGCTTTTCCATCATTTCAAAGTCAAATGTTGGATAAATAAAACAGCTTTCTGTAGTTTTTCTTCCTTCTTTTTTTTTTTTTTTTTTGCTTTTTGTGCGTTTTAGTTTTCTCTGTGAGTCTGTTTTTTTTGAAGCTTTTTCTCGGAATTCATAATTGAATGTTTCTCTCAACTTTGTGGAGATGATATGGGATTTGCAATTGAATTAAATTCTGATGCCGTTTGTCTATGGATTTTCCAGTTTTGGAACTTTTGCCTGGCTTCCTGCCCCTCGACTCTGCCTCGATTGAGATGTTCCCGTCAAGGATAATTGTTGCAAGTTGGCTTCCAAATAAATATTTCATTCTAAGGGAATTCTCCTCAGCAGTTTGATTTGAAGAAATTTCGGGGGCAACGCCAACAAATGTAAACAATAAATTCAACTTTTTACTAAAAAATAACTTGATGCTTAAAGAAAGCTGCTGAATTTTTGATTTATTTAGTTTAAAAAGCAAGAAATCCTTTAGCTTTTAATGGTAATAAATAAAAAAGGGAAAAATTAGACCAGAAATGTCACTGCAAAAATGTTTTAATTGAGCCAAGAATGAAAGAAAGACCAGACCGGGCCAGAAGCTGAAAAGAGTCAAGGCATTTTAGCCACAAAGAATGAATAACGAATAACGAATACGAATAACGAATACGAATAACGAATAACGAACAACGAATGCCAAGAGTGGGGCAATACAAATAAAATAGAATTTTAAACCACAGGCAAGCGTGCGTTATTCATTTTTGAATTTATAACACAATTGGGAGGAATGCGACTGAATGTCAAAGGAGGAAGGCCACCAGACCAGACCAGACCAAACCAGACCAGACCAGACCAGACCAGACCAGACCCACCAAATCCAAATGTACAAGCTTGCCTTTTGTGTCATAGCAGTACCGGGTATCATATAGTCGAGTCTGTCCAAAGACCCTTTTCTCCGCTTACATAAAAATAGAAATAAATATGAACGTGGAATGCGAGGTGAGTGCGGAATAAAAGGGGAAAAGTCAAAGGAACTCGTGTCGCGGCAAATGTGACATCGTCGCCATTTTTACCATCTTGCAACCCAACCACCCATCCACCCATCCATCCTCTCCCCAATAATCCTCCCGGAACCAACCAACCATCCAGGCATCCTCGAACGAGAAGGATACGGCTGAAAAATGACTCGAGTTTTGAGTTCGCGGCAAAAATTGACAAAAATGTAAAAATACAGAAGCACAAAAAGTACAAAAAGTACAAAAAGTACAAAATGTACAACAAATAAAAGGTAAGAGAAATAAATAAGCTTCTAAGAGGAATAGAATGTACCATAACCGATGGAAATCATAATAATGATCATCAAGGACATCAAGGAATGCTACCTGTCACATTTTCACATATTTCCCCGACACCTTCAAGACATTTTAAAGCCTCCAAACATTTTTCCCCTCGACTTGGAATGCCTTTTCCCTTGAATACCTTTCCCAGCTTGATTTTGTTTATAATCCTTGCAACCCCCAATCAATGGCCAATTGTTAATCAATGATCTGTAATCGTCAAAGAAACCGCCACCGAAAACTGAAGTCCTACATGACAAGGTTTTTGGGATCGAATGTCGGAAGACCCGCAGCAGAAGGGCAACCCGTTCTTCCATGAGTCATGGGTTTCTGTGTCTTGAAGATAAACGAGAAACAAAATATATTGTTTCTAAAAAATGTTTCGATAGAAATCAAAACCGGTTCGGGTTCGGGGTCGGGTTTATCTTAAATACAAAATTTACTGCCTTAAAAATTGCCATATTTTGCCGCCGCCTACTTTCGAGCATCCTTATTGCTTGTTCTATTTTTCCAGTACAATCAACCAGGAACAGGACCACGACCACGACAACGAGCACGACCAGGACGACCTTGTAGGGGAACGAAAATTATTGAACACGGCCCTGTGCCGAGTACGAGTGTGCAAATATGTGTGAAATTTATTTGCCACAACCCATCGCTCCCAAAGGGTTTGAGGTTGAATTTTTCTCTGTTTTGTTCCGCCCGTATCCGGATACGAGTCCGGATTGGATCGGATCGGATCCGTGGCATACCATACACATTACACGTACAACCCTTTTTTTCCCAGCTACAGTTCCCATTCCCATTCCCAGTCTGAGTCTGAGTCTAAGTCTCAGGGGTGGTTGCTTTTCGCTTTCCGCTGCTTGTTTAAAAATCACTTGATTGCACAAATGCTCATTGAGCTAATTTTATTTTCTGTGTGTACAGAGCCCAAAGGAGTAGCAACCGAAAACCGATGGCAACTTGAGCCACGCTTACATTTGATGGGATTCCGATTTCCATATGCCAGAAATTGGGAAGCCCTACCTGACCTGACTTGGACGCAAAACTTAACTAAATTATTAGCCGGCCCAGGCCCAGGCCCAGGCCCAGACCCAGGCCGAGGACCAGGCCCTGGCGAGTGCTCAGCAAGGTGGAAAAATGTCCAAGGGAAGTTGATCAAATTACCAGGACTTTGATGCACTTGAGCCGTGTCCTCACAAAGTGCCAAAAATGGAGCAGGTTTTCTACCGTTTTTTCATGTCTTTTTGCCGCTGCTGACCTTTCCTTTGGGGTCACTTTAATTAATTACACGAAATGAGTTCCTTTTTGTTGCCTAGCTAAATTACATGGCATCGTCCTGCCCAGAGCCAAGAAGGACAAACATTGTAATGGAAGCCAGCCAGGACTCGGCTCGGGTGCTTCAAGGTGCTTTACAAGTGGCGGAGTTTTGCAAACATTTTCACAATGTTTGTGCCTTGGAAAACTATACGATGGCCGGTACTTTCTATCATATTTAGGATGAAATATATACGATACCCGGTACTCAAATACCTCGAAAAGTTTCCAGAAAAGTTATTCAAGGTGCAAAACCTCCTTGCAGCCTCCTTGGAGCTTCTTCTGCAACTTCTTCGCACTTCAAATGAGTTTCCAAGTGCGTGACAAAGTTTTCCCGCCCAATATCCACTTTCTGCTCCTTTTTCGGGACTTTTGACTTGTTCTTCTTTCGTTTTTTGAGGCTCCTTTGAACTTTGAACTTTGAACACGTAAATAAACCGAAAAATGCTCTCGTCCTGCCATTGTTTTCCTTTCTTTGACCCCTGACTCGTCTTTGGTCGTCTTTGGTCGTCTTTGGTCGTCTTTGGCAATTAAATCATTTTGACCATAAATCGAATTTCTCAACAAACACACACACACGTAGCAGGGTAGCAGGGTAGCAGGGTAGAGGAGCTCTGTGTTAATCCAATTAACTTGGCTTGCATCAAACACATTCCATTCCAACCTATTAAAAAGGCCAAAAAGACGAAAAGAAATGAAAACAGTTTCAAAGAAACTCAAACTTGAAGTTTTATAGTTGCTGGCTGGAGCTCTCTTCTTGCTACAAATTTCATACGAAACTTGGATCTGGGAAACTTTTTTTCACAGGCATTTCATAGGAAAAGTCCTTCCCCATCCCTGCCTGATCCAAAACGAAAAAAAAAAAAAAAAGGTGGGCCATGGGCCATGGGCCATCAAGCCAGAAAAGCTTGTCCTGACAAATGTTTTCATTGATTTTTACGACCAGTGAACGGTATAAAATAAATTCACTTTTTTCTCTGGCCTTTATTTTTGGCCAAAAAAGAGAATATCAGGCTGGTACCCAGACTTTGTAAGCTGAGCCGCACAAAAAAAAAACCCAAAAAACTTTATACAAAAATCTCGCTGGTTGTTTACGTTCGTTTGTTTTGCGTGTTTTCATGGCTGTAGTTATTGTTTCAGAAGGTGAGGAGGTACTCGTACTACTAGTGTCAGTTTTACGATTACCCACCTAGATGGCCCACGCGATTCGCATGCCTGTGCGTGTCCTGGTCGTAAACGCATCATAAACACCCTCGAAGAAGACTCCTTTTTCGGTTTTCCGCAGCACAACTGCATCATCATCAAAATTATATTTCATATTTACCTTTTTTTATGCCCAAAGACCACCCAAAATAATGGATCTTAATCAACAGGTTGTTATCCCTTGTTGTTTTTTTTTTTTTTTTGTGGAAATTCATTTACTTTTCTCGGTTCTCTCTTCTCATATGTCAAAATATGATGTCATTGCGAGGAATTCATAAAAAAAGAGACACACACCTCTATAAATATTTGAATTTATTAGCCTTAATGGGGTTTTTTTTAATCCCTTTAAGCTACAACTTTTATTTATTACTCTTAATGGATTTCAGTTTTTATTTCCTCAAAACTTTATCCCACTTCTAATTGCAAGTCATAATTGTAAGTCATAATTCATTTAATTTTGATAATTGCTCTGGCAACGGCATCCCCGCGATAAGCTATATATTCCTTCCCCGCGATTGTTTATCGGCGTGTCTGTGTCTGTGGCAGTGTCTGTGGCAAAGGTTTGATTGCTCGTAAAAAATACAAAAAACAAAAAAAAAAAGTCACATTCGTTGTCGTACTTGCTCCATGATTGTAGCTCCCCGCTTTTTATGGGCCTCGTCTTTGTCTATCTGGCGGTTTTTTATGAGCTTTCGAATTCGAAAACCGTAAAATGCATTCCAACAGGGACAACGGCTCGACGGCTCAACGGCATTAACTTATTATTAATAATAGCAAGTTTACCCAGTCGGAGGCTCAACTTGAAACCCTTTGCTCTGCGGGTCGGAGGCGGTCGGTAAAGTTTCTCTCAGTTTTGGAGTTTCGAGTCTGGAGTCTGGAGTCTGGAGTTCATTCCGACACATAAAGTCAGAGTCAGAGTCGAGCCCAATAAAATGTAATTAATTTGCAAAACTTTTAACCCCAAAAGCCAATAAAGCACAACTAAGAGGGGGTTGGCAAAAAAAAAAAAGACAGGGATTTGCATGCCAGAGAAGAGCAAAGAGGGAAAAAAATGTACAAGACTAAGAGATACCCGGTACTGCTTTCGACCCAAGGAGGAAACTTACACTTTCTTCTCCTGAAAAAGTACCGGGTCTGAATACAAAAAAACTAAAATGGATTAAAATATTATTAAAAAAAAAAATAGAAAAGAAAACAAGAAAAGGCATCGCATAGAGCCAACAGCTGCTCGACATAAACTTATAAAAGCTGGGAAAAACTTCTCTAACCGAGAAGTGGACGCAAACGCAAACGCAAACCGGGGCAAGGAGGCACAAGGGGGCACAAGGAGGCAAGAAGCTGGCTGCATTAAAAAGTTAATAAAAGTGGAGCATGCCACAAGTCGTGCCGCAATTTGCGGCAGCTGCAGCTGCGTTCCAGCAAAAGGATATGGATATGAATATAAGTAATCCTAGTGCCAGGTTCTGCTGGAAGTGGAACTTGTTGCTCTCTTTTCAGGTGGCATAAGCTGTGACTTTTGCACTTGCCACAGCCACAGTTACAGCCACAGCCTCTTGCCACCTCCTCTGCCATGTTCCCCTCAAAAAGTGCAAATAATTAAAATGCTCAACGTGGCAGGACGACTCCCCCGCAGAATCGAAGCATATTTAGCGCAAAAGTTTGGAGTTTGAAGTCAGGAAGTTGGAAAACAAAACTATATAAAAGTCAACAAATGTGTTTCAAGAAAATACAAGGGGGAAACCATATGTAAAACAAGAGGTTATAAGGGGAAACCCTTTCAAGATATCCAGAAGGAGTCAACTTGTTTTCTTGCAGGACTTCTCTTAGAGTCCTGTGTCTGCGTTTTGGTTAAAACTTTTGGTTGAAAATTGATTGCCACTGGAGCCGAGCCATTCATCATTAGTTATCCCATTTGGAGGATGGGAAGGCAACTTAATTTATAGACGAGACGAGAGCCCGTCATAACGATCATCACCATCAATAAGGGTTAGTAAAGATTTAGCCAAGATTTTCCTCATCAGTTCCCGCTCTGTTGGTGTGCCAGAACACATTTCACTTCTGTCAAATATTACCCACATGGATTTATCTAAAGTATCCTTTCGAATCCTTGGGTGTGTGAGTGTGAGTGTGAGTGTGTGTGTGGCAAGGAGAGTGCACATTTATATACTTAAGCCCTAGCAGATGGCAACTAAATGCAACTCTGCTGCTGCTCCTGCTACTGCTCCTGCTACTGCTGCTGCTCCTGCTACTGCTCCTGCTCCTGCTCCTGCCACTGCTGCTACCAAGTGGCAAGAGCTCACTTCCACTTGCGGTTTCAAGGGTTACTCAACGCTTTCGAGTGGCAACTGGAAAATCATGGATGGACAAGGGGGTCGCACTTTAAGTACAAGTGCCACAAAACGCCAACAGCGACTGCAGCTAATTAAGAACGCATTAAAACGATTTGCCACCCTCCGGGGCACGCCCAGCAGCAGCAGCAGCAGCAGGATGGATGGATGTTGTCCTTTTTAAAAGGATTCTAATACAGCCAATCGATCCAATCAACAAATAGGTTTAACGGACAGACGATTATGCAACAGCGAATGCGAATCAAGAGGCAAAGGCAGCTAAATTGCATAAGCCAGGTAAATGCTTTAAAGGGGCTCAACCTTAAGTCCCCTTTCCCGGCTCGGAAATATTCATTCCATAATTCCAATTCCCGTAACACCCCTAAGCTGATTAGCGGCGAATGGCGAATGGCGAATGGCGAGGCCCGATATTGGGTTTCAAGAAACCAAACTAAACAATTTCTTTAATGAAAGCGAACCTGTCCAAACAAATGAGCTGAAAAACAAGCCGAGATATATTGGATATCAGTTTGCGAGTATAAAATGTCATAATCGTGAAATATGTGTTTTATTAATTTCCTTCTCGAATACCATAAAGGGAAAACTTTCCAGAAAACAAGATGCAGCAAACCAATCAAAAATATTGCCATACTTTGGCAAAACTAACTATGTACTTGAATGGAAGGGAAGGCCAGCCAATGGCCAGCCAATGGCCAGACAAAGCCAAAAACTTTAGCCCCACCCCAAGCCATTGCAAATGTCCAACAACAAGTGGCTATCAAAGAAATGTCCTAGAAAAAACTTAAACTCCAACTTTCTTGCTACACGTATTCGGGTATTCAAGGATTCAAGGATTTGGCGGAGCCTTGTGTGTGCGCAAAAATATTTTCAATTACAAATTGTATTTTTCCGTTTAGATAAGCAAAAATTTATGGCAGGACTTGCGTTCTCTTCTCTTCTCTTCTCTTCTCTTCTCCCGGGGAACTGCAACTTTCAGTCGCCAGTTGCCAGTTGCCAGTTCAGAGTCCTTTCAAAGTCCTGCGGCAACAAACACTTTTGCACTTGGTCGGCGACGCAGTTGTAAACAAGAAGCGAAGGAAAAAAAAACCCAACCAGAACAAGAACCAGAACCAGAACCGGAGGACTACAACCAGAACAAAAACCCCAAGCCAACAAACGACCAGAAGACGCCCCGAAAAAAAGCCAAAGTGCGAAAAAAGTGCAGCCAGAAAGCTTGGAGCAGGAGCAGCGAGAGACCAACTTTGCGTTAGTCCTGCGAAGGTGGAATGCTCTCGCTCTGACTTTAATTTAATGCAAAGAATAGGTAATTATTTGAGAAGCTAACGAAGCTAGGATCCAGCTAGACCCTTTGAGAAGCGCAGAGAAGGGTCCTGCTTCTTGCATCCTAGCCTATCCTATAGACCCTTCAGCTCGTCAAGTGTATTAGAGGGTATTAACAGAAGAGAAGAGAAGAGAAGAGAAGCAAAGCGCGATGGAGCACAGATTTACAGAGTATTTTCTTCTACGTGCTTCCTGCTGGCGCCGCCAAATGTCACGTACGCAGACAGTGGCGTCCAGGAAGGAAGTGGGTGTGGGCGTGGAGGAGGATAGCCGGGTAGCTGCATTGCTCATATGGCTGTCACATGAATGCAATTGCCAACTTAATATGAAGGCAAATGCAACAAACTGGACAGCAAACACAGAGAACCTCCTCCAACCTCCTACTATTGCCACCTCCATTTCCAGGGTTGTCATCTTTTCGAAAACGAAACGAAAAATAAAAATAAGGATCCTCCAGCCTGCAGGCAGATGTTGCAGGCTCTAGTTTCAATTGAAATTCTACAGCGAGACGTTGAACCCTACTTTCCTTGGCTTTTCCTTCGCTTTTTTGCGGCACTTAATGCGGCTAAAAGGTCCCAGGCGAAGGGGGCGTGGCCTGGTCACGTGTCACCGTCTGGCCTTATCGATATTTAAGTTATTTTTTACATTTAAAATTTTCCATTCACGTTCGCAGGCAAAACCTGAAGGGGAACCTGGCTTTGCATTCGGCATTTCTTAAAGGATTCTCTTAGTCAACTTTAAGGACAACCTGAGAGGGAGTCCCTGGAGTCGCTAATAGTCTTAGGACACGCTTTTGAAGCGTGTGAAGCCATCAAAAATGGAATTGACACGTTCGCTGTCAGATGCAAAGGATCCCCCTGTCTACTTTGCTTTTTTTTTCCCTCTTATAATGAACGTTTTTTTTTTTTTCCTCCAGCTCTTGTGCCCCATGACCCCGATCCCGCCGACTACGTCGTCTTATCGTAATGATGACGTTTACATTTCAATTAACGGGGAACAACATAATTGCAGCAGTCAAATTATATAATTACACACAAACAACACACGCAACGCAGGCAACTCGTATGCATATTCCCAACCAACCAGCCATCTTTCCATCTTTCCATCTTTCCATCCATCCATCCATCCATCCATCCATCCATCCATCCATTTATTCCTACATATACGTATATATACAATATATCTAGAGATATATATATATTGAAGGCAGATTGAAGGCAGCTGCAGATGCAACATGGGGCAGGTGTTGGCCCATGTGTCAAAAAATAATCATTTTGAAATCACTTCAAAAATCCAGACAGCTTCGGACTAAAGATTCGAAAAATGCGTGCGTCATGTGGTGGGAGAGGGAGTGGACCAGGGAGTGGACCAGGGCCAGGGAGCTACATAAGTCAAGGGTTCCGGGTATACTTTGAGCGGCAATCCTTCTCCAGTCATGGACATGGAACTTGCCTAGAGAAAGCTTGTTCCGTTTTGCCATTTTGTGAAACCAAAACTGTCTTTTAGGGAAAAGTAAAAAAGTGAAATTTATAATTATTTTTCGTTTGTTTGTTTCTCTGAAGTAGCCGTTGTGTTCCGGCATTGAAATCAAAACCAAAACCGAAAAACGAAACTGAATCCAGGCCCGAAACTGAATTCCCACATCGAACCACCTGAGAGAACTTAACACCGTGTGGCAGGGACCGACCGTGTGGCAAAAAAAAAACCGAGGCAAGAGAAAAAAATAAAGAAAATTAAAAGCGTTAAATAAATGGAAAAGGAAGGAGGAGTGAGGAGGGAGAAACACACATTGAATTGTTTTCTATCGTGACACATGAGAGGCCTTCATAGGCTTGTTGGGCATAATTTTTCATGGCACACATTATAATCTCGGCTCGTCGTCGTAATTTATTAACGTTTTCCCAGTCCCAGTCCCAGTCCCAGTCCCAGTCCCAGTCCCAGTCCCAGTCCACCGATATATCCACGATATATATTATATACTCCGATATATTATATATACGCAACATATATAATATATGGTATATGCGTGTCTGTGGCGTGTCTCTGGCGGGTTGGGCTTTTGGCGGTTTCGCTTTCAGCGTTTTATTTCAATGCGATTGCGATTGAAAGCAAATTGAACAGAGCCGGCACCTGCCACAAAGTACACACGGCGCCGCGGCAAGACCAATACCAATACCAATACCAATACCAATACAGGTAGAAAAAAATCATAGTAGAAAGTAAACAATAGTCTCTTCTATCGGTACACCTTTTCTCCTGGTGTAACTCCTTGGTCGGGCTTGATGGAGCGCATTAAACAAATAACGCCCTGGACCTGGACCTGGACCTGGCCCTGGCAATATTTCATTAAAAACTTAACGGTCCGGCATTGGTGGTTTTTGGGGTCGAAACCAAGGGGGGGACTCTACTCTACTCCGGTACTCCGGTTTACTTCGGTAGATAAAGAGCCCTTTCGGCTAATGCCCCAGTGGCGTGTGTGCTGGCATTTGATGGCAGGAACACAGGATGCATTTTAGCGGAAAGGTGCAGAGACCAGAGAGAACAGAACAGGGCCAGTAAATGGCTCCAAAGTGGCCAACTAATGGATGCCCAAGTAGCCTTTTTAAAGTATTCGAATGAATATTACCAAAAACACATACTTTTCCTGCATAATTAAATCCCAAATTACACAATTCATTTAAAAATTTAAATGTCCCATGTCCCGAGTCGCACGTCCCAGCCAATTCCCATTTAGATTCTCTTTTTCTGCCATTTTTGCTAAAATTGACAGTTCAATTATTGTCATTATTCTTGTTAGTTGACTTCGAACCATTATTGTTTCTGGCCAGTTAAATTATTATTGATATTATTATTATTATCATAAAGCTAATGATTTTTATTCTATCGTCCTTTGTGCCACATTCGGTGTCAGTTTTGTACTTTTTATGCTAAATTAAATTAGCCTGATTGGCACATGCATTTTTAATGGCTCTTTGTTTCCCATGTCTCCCATGATAAATGAATCAAATAAAACTAGTATTTATTTAACTTGTATTGCAGATCGATAGAGAATCAATGTAGAATTCTTTTCAGGTATTCCCCTTAAGAATCGTAAGAGAATTGGCCGAGATATGGCCATCCCATTGAGCCATAACGGCTTTCCCGTCATTTTTCACAATTTTCGAAATTTTCGGTTCCCATATTTTGCAGCAGATCGATAGGGAATCGATCTAAGAATCTTTTAAGATATTCCTCTCAAGAATCGAAGGAGAAATGGCTTTGATATGGACATCCCAGTGAACCATATCGGCTCTCCCGTCATTTTTCACAATTCTCGAAAGGGATCCCCTGGAAATTTTTGAAAAAATTCTAAAAATTTTCGGTTCCCATATTTTGATGCAGATCGATAGGGAATCGATGTAGAATTCTTTTGAGGTATTCCCCGCAATAATCGAAGGAGAAATGGCTATGATATGGCCATCCCAGTGAGCCATATCGGCTCTCCCGTCATTTTTCACAATTCTCAAAAGGGATCCCCTGGAAAATATTGAAAAAATTCTAAAAAATTTTCGGTTCCCATATTTTGATGCAGATCAATAGGGCATCGATCCACGATTCTTTTGAGATATTCCCCGCAAGAATCGAAGAAGAAATGGCTATGATATGGACATCCCAGTGAGCCATATCGGCTTTCCCGTCATTTTTCACAATTTTCGAAGGAGATCCTATAGAAAGTTTTGAAAAAATTCTAAAAAATTTTCGGTTCCCATATTTTGATGCAGATCGATAGAGAATCAATGTAGAATTCTTTTGGGGTATTCCCCTTAAGAATCGGAAGAGAATTGGCCAAGATATGGCCATACCAGTGAGCCATATCGGCTTTCCCGTCATTTTTCACAATTTTCGAAGGGGATCCCCTGGAAAATTTTGAAAAAATTCTAAAAAATTTTCGGTTCCCATATTTTGATGTAGATCGATAGGGAATCGATCTAAGAATCTTTTAAGATATTCCTCTCAAGAATCAGAGGAGAATTGGCCAAGATATAGTTATTCCTGTGGATGGCCTAGTGTGGCCAGATACATTTTCCACAATTTTCGAAAGGGAATCCCCCCTGGAAGATATTTCAATAAAAATTTTATGTTATAATTAAAGGGCCGAGCGGCGATGGTGATGAAGGCAAAGAAGTCGAGGGATGAATAATAAAAATTAACGCCGTCGTCGTGTTGTTTGGCTTTGGGCTTTGGGCTTTCCTTTCCCGAGACCATATAATTTTTTCTATTAGACAAATATGTGTAAGTGCAGGTAGGAGGAGGAGGAGGAGGATTGGCGGGGAATGCAATAAATTTTATTCAAAACACGCTATATACGAGGTATATACGAGGAGTACGACTACGAGTGTATACAAACAAACGCATAAACCGGGAGGAGCGAGGGAGTTTTTGGTACATTTCTGGGTCATCATCATCGGCCAGACGTGACCGTCGCGACGGTGGAGTTTCGGTGACGTGTGTGTGTGTGTGTGTGTGTTGTTCCCCAAAACTCCGTCGCATTTTCGGTGTCCAGCTGAGACAACAAACATAAAACCGAAAATAAACAAATATCCGAGACACTGAAGGTGAAGTTTAAGAAGTTTTTGCCCAAGATCATTGGTCGAGACCAGGTTTCGAGGTGATCTTTTGGGGAAAATTTCGATTTCGATCATATTTCGAATATATTCTTTTATTTTTAGACAAAAACATAAATCAAACAATAAAAAGTGTGACCAATCATCACTTTCTTTTAGATTTCATTTAAAATTACTAAATCGAACAATCTAAAAACAATCTATTGTAGTACCCTTCGTAGTTGGTAAGAAATTTAACCATTTTTTTCCCACTCAATGACGACAACGAAACACTGCTAAGTGTGGCCAAATTAATGGACATCGAATGAAGTTGACCGACAGGCTGTCATAAAGCGTTCATAATTACTTTTCACACCAGGCGGCATCGTCCAACGCGTGACTAACGATTGGGTTTGGGTTTGGGTTTGGGTTTGGGTTTTGGGGCACAACAAGATGCGGAGTCGGCAAAGAACACAAAAAAAAAACGGGAAAAAATATAAGGCTGGAAAAAATATTACAAATAAACAATCATAAATTTCTATAAATTGGAATTGAAAGAGTTGCGGCGGGAAAGCCGGGAAACGACAAGTCGGGGTGTCTGTTTATAGGCTTAGAGCGTATTGCGCACGACATTTGTTTATTTATGGCAATAATGACAATAAAATTTAATAACTTTGACACAATTTAATTAATTTCCATTTTTCAATATGACAAAAATAATAAAATACAAAAAAAAAACGACCACGAATATAGAAAGAAAAAAAAAATACAAACGGCAAACAAACAAAATTGGAAAGCCAAACAAAAATCAACAAAAAACATAAAATTTTTATGGGGCGGGGTCGGTCGGTGGGTCATAAGCAAACATATTTATGGAATCAACATTCTATATATATATATATATAGAGGATTGTTTTTTTTTGAATGTAGTTTTGTGCTCGGGAAAAGCATATGCAAAAGGGAAATTGAATTAAAATTCAAGGATGCCAATTTACGAAATTAGTTTTGAAATAAAAAAAAACTAAAAAAAACCTACTCGGTCTATGGTTATGGAAATTTCATCGGAACTCGAATCAAATCGACTAAATTAAGAGCTTTGAGAGAACGCAACAGGAATCCCAATCGAATCTAAATCAAAATTGAAATTGATTTGTTCCATTCACAAGTTTTTCGAGTCAATTAAAGGTTGTTTTTCTTCGCCAATCAAAATGTCAGGGACATGTCGCAGAATAGTTTATTTTTCAAATTGATTTCATAAATTGTACGACTCGTACATTTGTAGGTTCGACCGTCTCGTCCTGTTGCCTGTTTGGCCACAATGAAAAACCGCAATTGAAATGCAAAATATTTTCCATATACATATAAATATTTGGCCAAAAAAAAGGAAAAAAGTCAAAATGCAATGATTGAAAAATGGCCAGGAATGAGGATGAGGGAGGAAAAAATTAATTTTGAATGCCCTTGTGCCTCGGCCAGTAGCATTTTAAATTGTGACAACATAAAATAATTGTTAAAGACCCAAAAACAACAATAAAATCGAGTGTTTCGGGTGTGTGGCGGATTGTTTGGGGCAAAAAGCAATTTGCGATGCACCAAAAACCAAAAACCGAACCCCAATTCCCAGGAGGGGAATGCATTAAAGTATATACGAGTTCGAGTACGAGTACATGTGCGAGGTAAATTTATTGATTTCCATATATTTATTTGTGTAAAATGCCATAAATTACAATTATTTAACACAGGGCTGTTGGACGGGCTCCCCAGTCCCCGGTCCCCACTGAAGGATCCTTGACCATATTTCTGCCTTGGTGTTGTAGTTGGGTCAATAGGACCCAGTATATTGCTGCTGTTGCATAATTTGTTGGCCAAATTGCAACTCAACAGGCCAGGTAGCGAGGAGCAAGGACTCAGGAGCCAGGACCCAGGACCCAGGACTCGGACAAACAAAGACCGACGACCGGGAGAGAGAGAGCAATTCCAGGGGCAGGCTCATCAAATATGCAAAATTTCGCCAGTCCTTGCAGCTATCACAAATTAGGGATGAGCTGTAAGTTGCGGCAACAAGCCAGCACTATGAGGGGTATCATAGGTAGTACCAGGTATGGCTCAACACTTTTTTGAGAATCGTATAGAAGGGCTATAAAGTTTTAAGTGATTTTTCATTGTTTTTCATCAATTTTTCATCGATTTTTATCGTTTTTTGATTGATTTTTATCGAGTACTTGAATCTTTTATAGTTAAGAAACTCTAGAAGAACATCTTCTAAAAAAAACCACGCCCATGAGGGGTATTATAGGTAATGCCGCGGCTGTCTTAACACTTTTTTGAGAATCTAATTGAATTTTTATCGATTTTTCTTCGATTTTGTATCGTTTTTTAACGATTTATTGAATCTCTTAAAGCTTGGCAACTCTACCTGCATCGACTGAGTTCACCATGCCCACTTTTGCGCCTCTTTACCAACGGAATGCAGTTATTTCTGACCATCCTGACTTGCCGGAAAATGCCTCTGCCTTTGGTTCTCACTCAATGAGCTCGTCCTGATCAATCGTTTGGTCATTTGTTGGCTTTCCCTGGACAAGAGTATGTGTGTGTGTGTACTTTCTCCTTTATATGTACGAGTATGTGTATGTGTGAGTGTAAGGACTATTATGTCCGAAGCTTATTAACTGCGGGTCTCGACAAATGCAAGGCAAATAAGCAAATTTGCAATCAAAAGAACGATTTTCATATTTAAGATGGCAAAGTGTATGGATGGAATGCATGGGCGTGGCTAGAACAGAGGCATGCACTTAATTTGGCAATTGTCTCTACACACACACACAGAGACACACACAGAGAGAGACAGAGAGAGACAAGACAACCACCACCCACTGTGTGTTGGCGCCTGGTTTTGTCATTAATATTAATTTCGTGTTTAATTTATTGTAATTTACGTGCATTTGATAAATCGTGTTATTATAATCAGTTGACTGGAAACATGAAGAAAGGATAGGCCAGAGTACAGTTGAAGAAATAGGGATAGAGTTTTTTTTGATCCCTCTTTCTTTTAGATTTTAAATTAGAATGAAATTTAGATACTTTATCATCCTTATTTCTTTATCTGTAAGATTCTATCGAATCAAGAGGGGGGGTACTAGGCATATTATGCCTTTGACAGGCTCACAAGAACTCACCTTTATCCTTTAACTAATCGAGTTTCCTTGAAGCCAAGCCAGCCTCGAGCTTTAAAAACTGCAATGAGAATAGATGAGAATGAGAGGAAATGTGGGTTAATTTCTATGCATTTCATGTTGTTGCTTTATAAGATGTTAATGTTGTTGTAATAATAGTGCCATAAATCAATTTGGAATTGATGTCGAATCGTTTAAGCTACGATGCTGTCCTATAAAGAGATTTATTTATTAGAATCGCGTAGAACGCGTAAACATTTCTCTGCCACTAAGGACAAGTGTCGCATAAACGAATGCTCTTTCTAGCTTTCAGTTTTTGCACTTAGCAACGCGATGTTTTTTATTATTTTGTTCGCTTTGTGAAGCGAATTTTTATAACAAAATAATTATATTTATGCCACGGGAGAGTCTGTGTGCATTTGGCCATCGCCATTGCCATCGTCATTGCCATTGCCATTGCCATTGTTGGTGCATTCGAGTCGAAATAATGCAGCAAAAGGCGAAACGGAAAGCCAATCGTCGATTCCGATTCCGATTACGATTGCATCGATCCCCGATCCCCGACTCTCGACTCCTTCACACATAACGGCATCCATTACACGCAACAACAAAATGGCGTCTGGGGCGCGTATCTGTGTGTTGTCGTTGAAATTATTTTTATTATTTTACACAATTTTTATACGACAATACACACACAATACACTCTGGATGCGAACTTTTACACAACAAAAAAATGAACTTTTACAGCTTACAGCCATATAGCCATAGCCATGGCATAAATATTTAGTACTTACTTCTCTCTCTATATATATATTGTATATTGTTCTTGTTGCTGCATGTTTATATTGTTGTATTTAATGAGATTTTTGAACTTTTCTTTGCCATAAGCGCCTTAAGCGTCCCCGTGTCCCTGTGTCCCTGTGTCCCTGTGTGAAAAAAACACTTTACAGAAGCCACAAAAAACAGAAAGAAAAACAAGAAACATTCGAGAAGTTTTTTGACTTTTGATGTTCGAGGGTTGCAAGTGTGAAAAACATTCTAATTTTTTTTTTGCCAGAGAATGAAATACCATATTCAAATACCTTACAGAGCAACATCTTAATCTTGAGACATTTTAATAAAATTATACCATGCAGAGATGAATATCTAAACGAGTCTATTCATAAATTGGAATTCCAATTCCCATAATCATGAAACCAATTTATTGTCATCACATTTAGGGCCATTAGCTTGAAGTCTGATAAGATCTCCGATTTTAATCTCGAATGCATTTGTCAATCGCCCGAAAGGAAAATATAAAAAAACCGAAATCGAAATCGAATCAGAGCAGATCGGAAACCAGTTTCTTGATCACTTTTTTGTATTTTTGTTGACGTTGTGTGTGGGTTGTGCAATCCACTAGAAAACCGGTGGCAGGTCGCTGCGATCCAAACTCCAACGCATTCATTAGCTCTCATTAGGAGACAAAACATTCCGCGTCCAAGCTCGCATCTGAACGATAAACAAAACATTTTTCAACTCGAATCGAATCGAACCGAAGCTTGACCGGTTTCTATTGGCGTCTCTAATGAACGTCGCGATTAATAAACAACAAAAAAAAAATAGAAAATAGAAAAGGAAATTTTTATAATGCTTTGGGTGGTCCTAGAAAGTCGAGAGATAAACCTAAAAACCTAGAAATGCATAATTTTCGGGGAGGAATACAGCGGCAGGGATACTCGTATGACATAAGACTCCAAGGCAAAATCGGGGGGATACTCGTAGAGTATATAGGGTATATAGTGTATATATGGGGTAAAGCAAACATGTGACATATGCGGCAATTAATGCCGTTAATTATTAAAGTTAACACCCAAAAGCGACATGCACAAGTCAAATAAATAAACACGCAGCAGGGAACAAAGTCAATGGCTCTTGGCCAGGGTTTATGGACTATATTTCTATATATATATATATATATATATACGAGTATAGACTCCCCTCCACCCTACCCTACCCTTACTGAACAAACGCCCCAACAATTAAGGATAATGCGTACTAATTTCAAACGAAAACTTCCAAACATGAAACAAAAATTAAAACTCGTCGGAAATGATATTCGTAATACCCTAAAATTATGCATAATTTTCCATTGGCAAGTACCGGGTATTATTTTTTATTTCAAAAAGTGCCACAGGCTGGGGAAGAGCTTGTTGGGGAAGGACAGTTGGCACATAAATAATTTACACACACTCCATCGTCCTGCCGTCCTGTGTCCTGCTGACATAATTTTTCCCTCTTTTTAACAGAAAACAGGGGGGGGACGCACAATTAGGGGTCGGCTATTTTTAGGGGGTGATATTTTTAGGGGGTGGTGAATTTTTAGTGGGTTAAGAGCAGCGGGAGTGGGGCTCTTCGGTTGACAAGGGCAGTGCAATGCATAAACAAACAAAACTTTGGCAATTTTGTGCAACTTTTTGGCTTCCACATTTTGTGGAGAAAGCATTTTCCTTCATTTTTTCCTCCTTTGTGCGTGTGTGGGGAGGAAATTATGTTTTTGAAAACAGGAAAACCTTGGCAAGTTTGCCAGCAAAACAAGGATTCGACGAGGAACGTGGGACGAAGGACGAGAAGCTTGTAATTCCATTTTGGAATAAGCTTTGTTTAGGTCAAAATTGAGTTTAACTTCTTTTGGTTTTGGGTTTTGGTTTTTTTTTTTTTAGGTTTTAGGTTAACAAAAACAGTTAACAAATAATAAGACGGAATTTTCCAAAGATTCTCTAAGGATTTCCAGGACTTCTTTCCCAAAATTGAGGCTCAATTTCAGATTTTCTTTCTATAAGAGAGAAGCCTAAAAATGTTTCAAGTTTCAAATGGTTCGAATATCCTTAAATATCCTGTTTTTCTTAACTGTTCTTTGTAATTTGTACAAATTTTCCCGCTTAACTGTGCCATGAAATGCCAATAAAAGGCGACAATGACGATGAGCATATGATTTTCAATTTCTGCCACAAATCCAGGCAGGAGCCGAGTCCTCGACCAGAGACCAGAGACCAGAGTGTTCCCCCCACTAAAAGCCACGCCCCCTTTTTTTTTTGGGGCACGTTAAGCGCCATTAGGCGGCTGGGGCAGACATTAAAAACAGCTGCCATCGTCTCTGCTGTGTTGTTCCTGTTTTTCTGTCGTTGAGGCAGTTTTTTTTTGGTATTTTTTTTTCTGGTGTTTTGTTAGAGGCGTAGAAGGGAGGGGTGGGTGGGCCTGGAATTGCCTGTTTATATTCGCAGCGACAGCAAATTTTATTATTATTTTTGTTCTTGACAACGACAGCAGGACCGAAGCAGCAGCAGCAGCAGCAGCAGCAGGCTCAACAAACTAAAATCCAGTCAGCAATAGAGCCCAGAGAGAGCGTGGGTGGGTTGGGTGGCGAAAAGTTGCCAAAACAATATACCCAAAAAATACTATAGAGAAGGGTATTAAATGGGGTCTATTGGTATTTTGTTGAATTCCAATTTGATTCAAAAAGATGCACCAACGCTTTGTGTTTAGAAGTGTTTTTTTTTTTCCAGTTTTTTTCTGTAGTCACCGACTGCGCGCCTCCAATTAAAGAATAATTCATTTCAATTGAAGTCAATCAAAAGGAATTATTTCACGCTTAATCAATTAGGGAGTAAGAGCCCCCAAGCAGGGCACTACGAAATATATCAGAACAAAAAAATTTGTTTGGTATATAAAATGGGAAAATGTGCTGTACAGATTTCTTGGCTCTGAATCAGAATCAGAATCTGCGGGAGACTGAGAACGAACTCTGAGACTGACACTGAGACTGAGACTGAGACTGAGACTGAGACTGATGAGTAGCCCCAAAAAAAAAAAAAATACAGAATATATATATATCTACAAAATGATCCTCATCATTATGATATATGAAAGACAGTCAGACGAGTCCGATACTTGAGCTTTGCTTTTAGTTTTTTGGGAATCCAAACAAATTGATTCCCGCGAGGGTGTTGAAATGCCGGGAAGTGGCACTTGAAGAATCTAAAAGATAAGCTTATATATGGTATACAATCTATCCGATCGGAGGGGAGCTTCTACTATATACTATATATATATAATCAGGCTTAGATTTACGACTCTACGGGACAAGAAAAATCCATAAAAACTCAAGGGCCTTGAGGGTCTCTAAACGAGACTCTTCAAGTGTTCTAATTATTGGGTTTTGCTGGGAAAGAAAGCGGAAGAGGTTCTTCAAACATGGAAGATATGGAATCTTTAGAGTAGTTCAAAGATAGATTTCTTTAACATACCAGTTTTTTATGGTATTTTTTTTTTGGAGTATATAGAAGTATAAGGTACCAAAAAGTACTTCTAGGAAACTTCTAAGGAGTCTCGAGATATATTAATATTCTATTTTCTAGTATTTATATCCATTTTTCTAGTATTTTTATCTATTAATGTACTATTTTTTCCCTTTAAATATTAAAAATAAATCAAATAAATCTTTAAAGCAACGCTAGAAATCTTTCAAGTACTTTTTAGGAAATCCTTAAGGAGTCTCTAGTATTTTTATCAATTTTTCTAGTATTTTTTCCATTCAAAATGTATTTTTTTGGCCACCAATTCATGAATAAAACCGAAACCTTTATAGAATCTTTACAAATAGAAAACTAAAACCTAATTAGCATATTAGAGAGCAATTAAAATGGCATTTCTCTAGAAATTCGTATATACATTGAAGTATATATTCGAGTATATATCTCTCTTGATTCCAGACCACAATCCGCAATCCGCAATCGTCGAGAAGCCAAGGAGCCAAGGCAGCTAAGGAGCCAAGGAGAAGCCAAAGCCAAAGCCACGTCATTCCCAAGATCTTATAAAGTATTTATAGTTATATATGCGATATACGATATACGATGTTGTCTTTTTGGGGGGGATAGTCGCCTCGAGTCGCCTCGAGTCAAGGAGGGGATGTCGCAAACAATTTTTGCTCTTATGCAACGCCCACCCAAGTGGCGACACCAGACTAGGGGGCGTGGATTGGGGGCGGAGGAGAGAAGGAGAGGCAAGCGTCGCATTAATTTGTCATTTTGCGCGTATGTTGACGACGGGCAAATATAGAGAAACAAGACAAGGGGGAGCTAGTGGCAAGCCACATCAAGTGGCATGCCACATAGGAAACTTTACTTTTTCCTTTCCTATTTTTTATTCCTATTAAAATTCCCCCCTTTTTTTCTGCTCTTCTAGTGAGCGGCTTCTTTTACAGATTTCGCAAAAAAAAAAAAAAAAAAAAAAAAGTGACAAAACTTTTATGGTGGCCATGACACGTCACCGGTGGTTTCCTTGCCTTGCCCCTTGCCACTGCCTCAGATCCTGCCTCAGATCCTGCCTCGGCTACTTCATTTTCCAGAGGACTCATTAAAAAAGTTGCGACACATACAAATGTAGGCACTGAGAGAAAAAAAACCTCTACTAGAAAGTATTGAAATTTTAGATTTTTAGATTTAAAAGCAAAAATAAGAAACCTCTTGAAGAAGCTTAAAAGCCTTGTTTTTATTCAAAAATCATAATTTTTGTTTAGAATATTAATTTTGTTTTGTGTTTTAGGTATTCCCCCCCCCCCCCTTTTTATGGCACCGATTCCCTCAGACAAAGTCAACACGTTCGCCTGCATGTCAAGTGTCAGGCACTCTGCCGCGAATTCCTCTTTTCTGCCACAAATTTCCACAAATTTTCACAATTTTCACAACTTGCAGCACTTTATGCTTTCATTTTCTTTTTCTTTTTCTTTCTATTTTTTTTTTTGCATATTTTTATTTATATTTTTTTTTTTTGTATAATATTATATTTTTTGGCGCAAACGAATGTCAAGAACGAGCTCTCGCTTTGCGCTTAAATGCAGTCGAAATGCAGAGAAAAACTATGAAAAAGGCCAGCGACCTGTCGCCATTTTTGCATATTTTTCAAGCCACCCTAACACCCTGTCTCTCCCTCTACCTCTACCTCTTTCTCTTTCTGTTTCTTCATTTTGTTGCATTTTGTTTTTTATTTTGTTTTATTTTGTTTTATTTTGTTTCAGGTTGTTTTGTAGCTCCCCTCGCAGCACATACGCTCTGGCGAAAAAATAAGGCTTAGGGAAGTCACTGGAGCGTGGCCAGCGAGGGGAATTTTACATCAAAAGCAAGGATGGGGGTGTTGTCGAGGTGAATGCACCTGCAACCTGCAACCTGCAACCTGCAACAAATACTAGCCTTAGATTGATATTTCAAGCAACATTTTTCGAGGCCATAAAAATAATCCAAAAAATCTGCAAATTATCCAAAAAATAAACATAAAACCGAACACGACTACCGCTGTGTAGGCAGAAAAAAAAAACCAAAAGATGGGAGGATGGGAGGACCTCTTCTCGGAGTAACTAAGAAGCCCATTTGGCAGTCAGACTGTCGCCAGTGGCCCTATAAATAGTCCAGAGATAACACTAAACCGGGCAATCAGCTTAAGGCGAACCTCTTATCTTAATGTGTCGTCGTTTTCGTCTCTCAACTTCGCGAGACATTTCTGCTAATTAAGCTGTGTGACCCAGCCAGGACGAAGACGAGGACGAGGACGAGGACACCCCAGACATTACCATTTTTATAGAATATAGAAAGGAAGGGGAGTTTATCTGGGAAGAGTTTATGTCTGGCAGCGGTCACTACTTAGTCTGATTATTGTTATTATGGCGTCGTAGTTTTCATAAATTCCCAGCAAGTTATTTTCCCATAAATTCCCCAGGTTCCAAGTTGCAGGTTCCAGGTTCCAGGTTGCAGGATCCAGGTGAAAAAAAAAAAGAAAAAAAAAAAAGAACAGAAAGAGGAAAGGGTAGAGCGTCCAGGTAAATGACGACGACAGCAAATGACAGACGCCACTGGAATGAGTTGAATACACCGGAAGAAAATTCAACAAAACTTGGCTTATTTTTAGGGAGAATGATTGGGAAATAAACCCTAAAATCCCCAATATTTTCTCTCACTGCATCAACAGTAGTAAGGTTGTCCTGTCAAGACCTAGACAACTAACGAACCAAAGAAATAACAACTAAAAAGACGGTGACTATGGCAAATCTCTTGGCAGGACAACAAAAATACACAACCAGGAACGCAGAAAAAAAAACTAAAGAAAAAAAAAATACCAGAAAAATAGCAGAAAAAAAAAATGGTAGAAGCAAACGATGCAATGTCGAGACATGTGCAATGTGCAATGTCCTTTGGGTATACAATTTAAATTGGCATTCCACATGACAATATGTGTGGCAAAGTGAACAAGGCAACGAGGCAGCAGAGGCAGCTGAGGCAGCAGAGGCAGCAGAGGCAGCAGAGGCAGGGAGGTGGCACAGACAGGTAAGAGAAGCCCCAGTCCAGGCATCATCGTCAAGTCTAGTTGATTATTTCTTTAATTTCAAGTGGAAGAGGTTAGTTAAGAGTTCGCAGGACACTTTTGATACTGATTATTATGGCTCCTTATCGCTCCGCTCCTGCCTTGTCATTGGTTTTTAGTATTTTTTGCCATCGGAGGAGGTAACGCTTCGCTGGCATTCGCTATCTGCCCAGAGTCCTTCCATCAACCTTAGCGAGGGTAGCTTCATTTTCAATGGGTATTCAACCCCGTCGATCAGAGTCTGATCATCTCTATAAGCGGGGTATATCATTATTTAAACATTCACCAGATATGTCTCTCGTTTTTTTTACCGTTTTCGGTGTCTGGGGAATGCCAAAAATGTGCTGGATCTCGATCTCAGCCCCAAAAAGCTAAAAAGCCTCCGCATTTTGTACAGTTTTGTACAAGCCAGATGGAGATGGAGCAGCATCCTCATCCTCAGCCTCCTCAGCCTCCTCAGCATCGTTCTGGTCATTTATATTGCGGATTGTGGATGCTGCCCCGTCTGCCCCGTCTTCTCGCTCCACACACATGTGTCAAGTGGACTTGTTTAATAATTTATGATGAGGCCAAAAACGTAGATCGTGCGTTGCGCATTGCCGGCCATTAATCATGGCCAAGAAAAGACCGTCAGAGAACGGAACGGAGAAGGCGGGGGTGCTATCTGGAGGTTTTATTCAGTTTGGTCAGAAAGCAGAAAGCAGAAAGCAGACAGCAGACAGCAGAGGAGCTGCTGTAGTAAAAGTTCAATTACCCGCCAAATCAAAATTCAATCTGCTTGGCGGAGAGCAGGAATACGGCAGCAAACAGGGAAGAGAACAGAAAAGAAAAAAAAAAACTTGCCAAGAAACTTGCAACAAACCAAACCAAACCCAACTGACACAAAAAACAAACAAAACGAGCGAGCACTACTTGCTGCATATTGACTCCGGACTTGGGACTCGGGACGCGGGACGCGGGTCTGCCCCTTGCTGCAATGTGGCAAAATCAAAAATTCCAAACGCATACACCAGACAACCATGAAGTGGAGAGATGCGACTCCAGGACCAACCCAACCAGGAAGACCCAGCCAAAAAGCAAAGCGATGTCATGGCGGGTGGATGGATGCTCTTTGCCTGATGGATGGGGGATATACCATATCGCTATATCGGTATATCGGTATATCGGTATATCGTTATATATATACATTATCAGAGGGGCGGGGACAATGGAGAGAGGCCACTTAGCCACGCCACAGATCAGATGACAGGCAGCCCAAGACAAGACGCGACCAGGATAGGGAAAAACTTGGCCAACAAAACATGATTTTGGTAATACTCTGCAGGAGGGAAATTTTCAAAACTTAAGGATAAATATTTAATAATTAATAAAAAAATAATATCCCAGAAAAGCTTTCCATTATTTCTATATTCCTATTATCTATTATTCTTATTCCTTGCCGCAGGACTACTCTCCCTCAAAGTCCCTCACAAAGTTGATGGACGAAAAAAAAACTTAAATCAAAACCAAAAAGCTTCCAGGGAAACGAGTAACGCGGGTTTTTTTTTTTTTTAGACTTCATGCGTGAGTCTCGGTCTCGTCCCCAGACACCCCTCTTTATCCTGCCTGTGCGTTGCTGCCACGTAGTAGGTGCAAGCATAAGCGCTACTAATCTGCTACTCAGTGGCGGCGTATCAGGCTAAAGGCAGCTAAAGTCGAGGCATGCCACCAAACAAAACCGGCGAGCAAACAAACAAACAGATGAGATGCGACTCTGCAGCATGGCGGGGGCAGGGTCCTGTGGCAAGAGTGGCCGGGTGACGGGGTGGCGGGGCGACAGGTCGTGTGAGTGATCAGACAGCCGCAGATTACGTATACGCCGCATTGCCCCAAAACAGAGATGACAACTTTTGGCGGCAGAAAAATGGGTCAGAAATGTTTTTATTTAATAAAAAAAATTGAATTTAAGGTTTTAAGATTTTAAATCAATTATTTTAGAATAAAGTAAAATATATTTTCATAAAAATGTAAAATTTTCTTCAGTTTCTAACAAAAAAGGGAAACTTTTTGCCACCTTTTGGCCTTTTTCTTGGCATCTCCGTTTGAGGAAAAGCTGAAGGAAAGGGAGCGGCTGACGGGGAGGAGTCGCTTAACTTTCTGACTTTTGGCTGCGGCTTCTGTGGCTGCCACTCCTCGTGCTGATGCAGCAGCAAGTCCGTAAAAAAAGTCTCAACTCTTCTACGTTTCTTCGGGTTGCTGTTTTTTTTTTTTTGGTATTTTTTCGCAAGCTTCTCTGGTTCATGCTCTTTTCCATCTTTAGTGCCGGACGAATCTGTTTAAAAAGTCCGCTCAGGTTTTGTTTGTGCCGCAGTCTGAGGCAGTGGCAGAGTCGGAGTCTTAGTCGGAAGCTGAAGCTGAAGCTTCATTTGTTATTCAAAAGTTTCTTGCTTTGCACTTCTTACTCGTACATTCCCTGTCCTTATTTATTTATTTTATTTGCCTGATTTCATTTCATTTCATTTTGTTTCATTTCATTTCGCTTCCCTCCTCACGTATACCCGATATTTCCATATATATATAGTCTGGATTCTGGACTTTAAATGCATCCGCTTTTGGTCATAGGAATTCCCTAAAAAATGTCTCAGGATTCAACCATGAAATGTTTCGACCTAATGGGCTTAACATCGACACGAAACACAATAAGCATATTGATTTAAAAAGAAAGTCCGCCAATTTATGAAAAAAAAACAAAAAATAAAGCTAATCCCATTAAATGCTGGAAATAACAAACACAAAAAACTGACACTAAATGGTATTAAAATATTTGTGAAACAGGAGAGCCTTTCAATAAGGTTTATCTTTCTATATATAGACATTATATATATATTTGCGGAAATTGTTTGATAAGCTAAAAAAAAAAAAACCGGAAAATTTATGTGCAAAAACACAAACTTTTCGTTGCGAATATTTTTTTGTGCAAAATTTATGGCAAACTGTTTGCGGTATTTATTTAAAAATACTGATACTGTACTTTGACACGCAGCAGATAAAACAATGACAAGTTTTGGAAAGTTTTGGCAAAAAAAAAATGCAATATTTTTCGTGATTTTTCATGATTTTTCATGATTTTTCATGATTTTTCATGATTTTTTCGTGATTTTTTCGTGATTTTCGTTCTTGATTGCAGTTTGCGAAGAAGTTTGCTTCCGCTTTCAGATAATAAAATTGAAAAATGAAATAAAAATAAAAATAAAACCCCTGGCAATGCCACGCCTATTTAATACGCGGCTAAATATGTGTAAACACTAATTATGATAATTATACTTTTTTTGCCTTTGGCTCTGCTATGGCTCTGACTATGGCTCTCTGCAATTATGCTAATTGTATTTTCAATTATTATATGCTTATTTATTATTACTTCTCAGCATTGTTGTTGTTGCATTGCCGATGATTAAAATCATACAAACGCGACTCGCGATTTGTGTAAAAATATACATACACGTAAAACGCTGCCTGAATTTTAAGATGATTTTTTGTTCCACCATTTTTGTTTGTTTATGTTTGTGTTTGTGTAAAGTCAAAATTAAATTGATTTCGCTTAACATGGAGGATGGAGGATGGACATATAATTATGGTACAGCCACATGTGAGGCTACATATGTACAAACACGAATACACGGACACGGACATAATGTATTCACACATATTCATTAAATAATTATGTCCATAATTAAAAACGAAGCGCAAGTCCTGGCAGGAGGAGCAGGCAAAGGATCAAGATTTAACCCGGTAAAGCAACGTCCATTTCCCGCTGGTTTGTTTCATTTTTTTCACACACTCCAACTCGGTTTTCCCTCTGTTTATTATTCAACTTTTCCAACCTAATTATATGACCAGATTAAATGTCTATTAACTTATAATTTTAATATCTAACGTGTGAGTGAGAGAAATGAATGGATAAAAAACCGCGAATTAAGCTTTAAAGCCTGCAAAATGGCATTTAAATGGTTTCTTCTCGAAGGGGTTAAGGGGCTGCGATGGAGTGTTTATTGGCGCCACCTGGTGTGTGCCGTGCCTTAAACGATAGCAGCTGCCACCGATCTATACTATATGTCTTGTTTATACCATATCCACAGACAGACAGCAGTTCATAATTGCCCCCAGACCGTTTCCATCTCGTAATTCTGTTTCATCTCTTCTCTGGCTGAAAATTTCCCCTTTTTTTTCTTGACGCCTTGGCATGGCATTTGTTTAATTAAAGTGATGACCCTCTGTTGCCCCCCTCAGGCTAGGGGGCGGAGTGAAAAAATCAGAAGCCGCTGGCATTATTTAAAATGCAACGCAATGCGGCGCTCGAAATGCAATCAATGTGAATTAAATTCCCCAACTGAGACCCCTACAATCGTACAAAAGCAGCAAAAACCCAGCCGAAAAATCGGCCAAAAAATATAAAAAGAGGCAAAAAAAATGGCCTGGCCAGGAATCACAGTCACAATCACTATCCGAGTCCGAGTCCGAGTCCCAATCCGAATCAGAATCAGAATCAGAATCCGGCGCAGGCCAGGTCAGGTCAGGTCAGAGATTGGGGTCAGAGCCGCAAATATTTTATCCAAACTCCGGGAAAAGTACAAATAAAATAATAAAATCCATTGTCCAGCCATTGTCCAGGATAGAAGAGATCGAGGAAAAAATTTAATTGAGCGGAAAATATATTCTGAAGTTGTTTTCGGAAAGATTTCGATAAATAATCGATAAGACAACAAAAAGGGACGGTTTTTTTGGTGCAAAGAAGTACCAGGTATCATACAACCTCATCTAAGAAGCAATTCTACAACTTAAGAAAGTTTCTAGCGGAGTTAAAACCAAAAAGAGTTTCGATAAATAATCGATTAAACTTTAAGAAGGGACTATTTTTGTTCCTTTTTTTTGGTTTTAAAAAGTACCGGGTATCTTACAACCTCAACCTCATTTAATTTGCTTTTTTTAGACACTCTTCTTCCATCAGAGATGAATCTGAAGATGTTTTCCGAAAGCATTCGCTATATAATCGATTAAAAGGCACCAAATATGACTATTTTTGTTAATTTTGTTACGTAACAGTACCGGGTATCATAACCTAACCTCACTCACCCATCACTTAACTCGCCAACTTGGCCCTTTTTCAAGCCTCCTGCCTTCTGCTTCCTGCTTTTTTGTCCGGTTCTCGACAAACTTGTAAAATTTTAATATTTCGCTCATTTCCTCAGTTCCCTTGCCCCTGCCCCTGCCCCTGCCCTTGCCCGTTTAAGGATGTGAAATAAAAGAATTCTTTTTCAATTGCTTTCACTTATTGTTTTCTGCTTTGATTTCTTTCTTTCTTTCTTTCACCACCGCCCACCCGCCCCGGCGACTGACTCTCTCCAGGACATTGTTTTGTTTTCTTGGTCACGCAATTAATTTCTGCACGCAAACTTTTTGTTGACTGAATGAAACAATAGCCGTTTGGCCACACCCACTACATCCTCAGCCTAGGCTCCTGCTCCTCACTAGGCATTGTCCTGGCACCCATTCCCAGGACGCAGGACGCAGGACGCAAGACCCAGCCCCCTTTTACCATGTGATCGTTATTATTAGAAAAGTTTTATGCACAATATTTTTCTTGTTCCTTTTGATTGTTCTTGGTCCTTCTAGTCCTTGCTGTTATTCTGTTTTGTTTGCACCTTCTTCTTGCTACAATACTTGACCCCTGACCATTGCTTAACCCTCGACTGCCAGAGCCATCATACATCGTTTATGTTACGTGACTTGTTTGCCAGATGAATGCAAAATAACAGACCCCGAGGAGGAATCGGAATCGGAATCGGAGAAGGATTCGAGTGGGAATTGGTAGGTGGTCGAGGGATATGGACACATGGGTGTGCGACGGCTGGAAAAACAGCGGAAAATCAACAAAAGTACCAAAAAGAAAAGAAAAATTGAAACGAAAAGAAAAACAAGTAGGAGAAAAACGAAAACAAAAAGAAAAACAAAAAGAAAAGAAAAGAAAAGGCGGCTTTGGTAATGAGACCAAATTAAATGATGGCCTACGGGAGTTCGGTTCAAGGAGTCAGCCAATTCCACTCGAAAAAAAAAATCATCATTAATAATGCCTAATTACGTTTTACATTCAATTGTGAAGAAAAAATGTAAGAATTACGTTTTTTTAAGCCGAAAAGTGACTTTAAAATGGGTTCGAGATGGAAAAACAAAGTAAAAACGTTAAAAAACTAAAAATTAGTTTGAAAAGTACCGGGTATCGCATTATAAAGACTCTCTTGTAGAGAAAAAACACACCGAAAACCGGGTATCATATTATAAAGACTCGTTTTTAGCAAAAAACCAACCAAAAACTCTATAGAAGTCTAAGAAGTACCGGATATCATATACTAAACAATCTCTTCTAGCTAAAAACGAACCAAAAACTCTATAAAAGTTTAAGGAGTACCGGGTATAGTATTATAAAGCGTCTCTATTAGCGAAAAACAAAGAAAAAACTCTATTAAAGTCTGAGAAGTACCGGGTATCGTTGAAAAAAGAATCAAAAAGTCTATATAAGTTTAAGGAGTACCGGGTATAGTATTATAAAGCGTCTCTTTTGGCAAAAAAACAAACCAAAAACTCTATAAATGTTCAAAAAGTACCGGTTATCATATACTAAAGAATCATTTTTAGCGAAAAACAAAGAAAAAACTCTATTAAAGTCTGAGAAGTACCGGGTATCGTTTAAAAAAGAATCAAAAACTCTATAAAAGTTCAAGGAGTACCGGGTATTATACACTAAACAATCTTTTTTATCGAAAAACCAATCAAAAACTCTATAAAAACCAGAATAGTAAGGGGTATCGTATTCTAAAAACTTACTTTTATACAAAAAACAACCCAAAAACTGTTTCAAAATTAAAAAAGTACCGGTTATCATATACTAAAGACTCTCTTTTAGCTAAAAAAAAAATACCAAAAATCCATAGAATATATCCTCTTCGTAGAATCCATTTCTCCCAGTGTCCTTTCCGTATTCAATTCTACAATTTTCACCGCCTCCACTGTTGGTCTGGCTGGCATTCACGCCCTCACACATTGATACCTACGTACTTTTCATTCCACCCTCGCAACCCTCACATCCTTCCCCGCCATATTGTAAACTTTTTCCCTCAGCCTTCAGCCTTAATCATTTTATCGATTCGGCGGCGTATTGTTGTTGTTGTTGTTGTTGTTGTTGTCTTTAATGCATATTAAACAGATGTAAAAATTTACACTTCAATTACAACAACTTGAGCATGAAAAAAACAACAACAAGAAAAACAGCTGGCAAGGATATACCATAAAGGAGCAAGGAAGTTGACGAATTTTTGGATGGCAAAGGCAAGCAAAGGCAAGCAAAGGTTGGGAACTGTAAACGATGCTGCCGGAGAAATCATAATTTAAAGCGAAAGACAACAAGGATACAAAACAAAAAAAAAGGATACAATATTGAATTTTAATGAAACAGAAAATCAATATAAGAAAAAAGTCTTGAAAAAAGGACTCTAAAGAGGAAACTATATCCTTTAATGTTTTTAAATCAAGTAAAAAATTTAAGATATAAATACCCCCTACTTCTTGCTGTATATTTTCTTTATTCCTTTTTATGTATTTCCCACAAAAAGGATCTGCGACTTGTAAGCTGTTTTCGTTGCGGCTAAAATTACAAGTAATTGAACCTCAAGATGTGCCCTTTTCCGCTTTTTCGGGCAACATGTGTGCGGCATCCCGGTATCGGTTTTGGAAAACAAAAATAAAACCCAGAGACCCCAGCAGGATGCTTCAACAACAACAACAACAACAACAACAACGAAAAAGGTTTCATGGGAAAAGGGAGCAGCGTCAAGGGGCGTGGCAAATTGGCAAAAAAAAAAAAATGTGAAACAAATCCCGGGAGAAGATTTCTTTTCAGGCTTGAATTCTGTTTTCGGTTTATCGATCCCAACGATCGATCATTCTTAGCTGAGACAAGAACCAGCTGTCGCGGCCACGCCCCCTTTTATGGATCAGACAAAAGGTGTTTGAGGATTTGTTCAGAAATTCGAGAGGATCTTGCGGTTTTATGTCAAAATATTTGTGTTAAATGGGGCTTGGGAAATAATCCAGTTTTAAGAAAAAATATTCCAAAAAATATTCCAAAAAAATATTCCAAAAAATATACCAAGAAAATATTCCAAATTATATTCCTATTTTTTAAAGCCAATTTCTAGATCATTAATTTCCTTTCAAGTCCAAAAACCAACCCGGAAATTCTTAAAAAAAAAAACTTAAGACTTTTTCGCTTTGCTAATTTTTTTACACTATTTTTTTACTCTATTTTTTTATGTTAAAAATTCTCTAATACATTTTTTTCACACAGATTTCAGAGTAAATATGCAAAATATTTCCTAGTACCACATTAATGCATCAGCGGAGAGCAGAGGCGTGGAAAAGGGAGCCACCAGGAAGGGGGCTCTAAAGATCTACGGATCTGGCCAAAAAGTGGGCGAAATGGCTAAGAAAAAAAAGGGGGAACTATGCGATATTTTTATGCTCTTTAAAGGGTTTATAGAAATGCATAAAAAAAAACTCTAAGAAAAGGTTTTAATTTCAATTTAATAATTATGATTTTTTCTATTTTTTTTATTATTATAATTTTTTTTTATATTTTTCCTTAATATTTTTCTTTATTTTTGTTAAAACATCTCTCATACCCTTTGTTTTTTTTTATAGTGCCACAAAAAAGTATCAGAAAATGCGACATGATATGGGAAGAAGTTTCGAGCGAGAGAGCTATGCGAAAAACGTGCAACAAACTATGTTTATGACCCTCTCGCTTCCACTTCACTTCCTATACCCTTAACCCCACACAGCCCCCATAGCCACCATAGCCCCCATAGCCCCCATAGCCCCCTCATAGAACCCACACAGTTTTTACCGCTTAACCTCGTGTATGTCTGGGGCCAAGCTTAAATGTTGGCGGCATGTCATGGAAATAACATTAAAAACACATTAAAACCGCGAGTTTCTGCCCAGTCGACAACAACAACAACAACAACAACAAAAAGCTAAGCGATGTGAGAAGAAAATATATATATATATATATATATTTCTTTATATATACATCCCATACATATATATCCCAGAAAGGGAAAAGGCGACAAAGATGCGTTTCTTGTACACTCGAAAGAATGCGGATTTTGTTGTGAAAAAAGTACAAGAAAACGATACGAAATCCTTGGAAATTTCTAAGAAAAAAAGGATAATAAATTTTAAAATACATAAAAAAGGATACAAAAAGGAAGATGGGCACACTAGTAGATTGGTCACACGAAGGAATTTCTTTGGATTTAAGAAGATTAAAAAGTTTTCTTGTAAAAAATAAAAGAAACGATTAGAAATCCTTGGAATTTTGGGGGGAAATGGGGGTACTACATTCTAAAAAAAAAAAACAAGAAAGAGGGGCACACTAATAGTTAGACAAAAAGAAAGCCACATGAAAAAGTTTCCATCTCTTTAAGAAGTTTCCTTATTTTTTTATTAAAAAACAAAGAAAAAACCGCGACGGTCACACTATCACTTAAACAACGCTAAGGCCACACCGAAAAGACGCCCCTAACCTCCTTCAATCACAATAAAATCCCTTTCTCCCCGAACCTAGCTAAAAGCTAACTAATTATTTCATCAATATATTGAATAATGCAAAAATATATATTGCGATTTGCATTTTGCGAGGAAAATTGTGACCCTAATGATGGCTGCAAAAAATATCAAATATCGATAAGAGGCATTAAGGGGCGGGCGGGCACGCCTTCCGCTGACCTCAATGAGGAATAAATAATCGTAGCTCCTACCTTAGCCTTAGCCTTAGCCTCTTTGTTATTGTTATTTTGTTGGTAATTCTGCATCGAAACGTACACGTACCTGAAAGAAACGGAAAGAATCGAAAATATATAATCAGAAATCAGAAATCAGAAATAAATAAATATAGAGTAGAGTTTAGGAACTACGCTCGAGCTACGATTAATCCAGAAGCCAGCCAGCCCCCTGTCAGCAAATTTACAGCAGAGCAGCATTAAAAAAATTAACGAATTTCACGTTAACATCAATTAACAATTTTGTTTGCCAATCAAACACATCGATGAATAATCATTAACAAAAACGAACGGGGTTGGATCATAATTGAGGTTAAAGGGGAAAAAAAAAGGTGGAAAGTATTCCCCTTTTTGTATAAAAAAAATAATAAAATATTGTAAATATTTCAAATGCTCGTATTTCCTCAAGACTAGAGTGCGTCATGGTCTTTATCTTTATGGAGTTTCTCACACTTTTTGTTGCAAAACCGAACCCTCCTCTAATCAATTTGCTTTGAACTCGAAATTCAATGAATGACTTGCCTCCCATAAATATGAATATCATCCATATATATATATATATATATACTCAGATATTTTGTTTGTTGGCTTATGATTGATGATGCCATTGATTGATGCATGACGCGCTCTCCTCGCTGCCTTTTAATTGAATTTCCCGCCTTGCCGCCCCGCCCTCCGAAAAATATGCTGAACCTCAACTTTTGCATGCTTATCAGGACATCAGGATATAACATCCTTGGCCACCCTCCAATCCCCCCGCCCTCTGAAAAAAGGAAAGCCTCATAATCGTCATCGTTCAACACAAAATTGTTGCAACATCATGCGGCGGTTAACCGTAAAAGTAGAAGAAAATTATTATAATAAGAAAAAAAAAAGGCAAAAAGAGAAAAAGTATTTATAACCGGTACTTGGCAGGGTATAAATATTTCCTATTTCTGTGTTTTATTTCCTAATTTATTTCCTTTTTTTCCTAATTTATTTCCTAATTTATTTCCTTTTTTTCCTCTTTTATTTCTTCCCTTTTTACAATTTATTAAATCCCATTAAAATGTGTTTCTGTACAGAATATCTTCAATAATGTCTCATCATCAAAAACAGAACATTTTTCCTCAGAAGACCCCATATTGAGTGTAAAAAAGTGCCTTCAAAATGACTGAAAAATTTCCTGAACAATGCTTGAAAATTGCCTAAAAGATTTTTTGAAAAATGCCTGAAAAGTGCCTGAAAAATGCCTGAAAAATGTCTGAAAAGTGCCTGAAAAATGCATAAAAAGTGCCTGCAAAGTGCCTAAAAAATGTCTGAAAATTTCCTGCATAACGCCTGAAAAATGCCTAATCACTGAAAAATGCTTGAAAAATGCCTGAAAAATGTCTGAAAAATGCCTGAAAAATTGCCTGAAGAATGCCTGAAAAGTGTGTGAAAAGAGCCTAAAAATATGCATAAAAAGTGTCTATAAAATGTCTAAAAAATTCTTGAATAATGCCTCAAAAATGCCTAAAAAATGCCTGAAAAATGCAAAAAAAATTCAAAATGCTTGAAAAATGCCTGAAAAGTACTAGAAAAATGTCTATAAAATGCCTGAAATATGTCAGAAAAATGTCTGAAATGTGCTTTAAATAATTCCTGAAAAATGACTAAAAAAGTGCCTGAAAAGTGCCTTAAAAATCCCTTTAAAAATTGCTTAAAAATTCCCCTCAATGTCTGTTTTTTATGATGATAAAATACACAAAAAAAAACTCGCTTTATTTTTGAACTTCCTCTGAAGATTTTTTTCTTTTATTTTTTTCTACTTGATAAATCGCCAAGGCGAATTAAAATTGTTAATAATTGTAATAATTTCTGTTTTTTTTTTTTTTTCGTTAAAAAGTGACCAACTTGCCACTCCGCCTTGGCTGATGGGGCGTTGGGGCTGACGACTAATGCGGCACCTTGAAATGGTTTTTATGGCCATGGCGTGCGTTGGGCCATTTCAATTAAACGTCTCTGATGATGATTACGATGATGATTGAGGGGGGCAGCTAGGGGAACCTAGAGGTAGAGGTAGAGCCTAGCTTAGACTAGATTTTTTGGAACGAGAACGAGAACGAGTACCGAGTATCGTGGCCATAATCACGGCCACTTTGTCACCCACCCAGTTTTGGCTAACTTCGTGTGGGGTCGTGTCTTTTCCTCTTTTTCTGGCTTAATGCAGCTGCCACACGCAAGTGCCGCATAAAAACAAAATGTTTTGCGGCCTCTCTCCATAACCATAACCCGAACTCCATCTTCCTGTTTAGGAAGTTGTTTGCTTTCTTCACACATTTTACACTTTACAAAAATGCTTTTAAATATTACAAAAATCCCTTCTCTTCAGTCAAAAGTCTCTAATTTTGTGTACAGATTTTTCCTGAGTGTATTTCGACTCCCTTCTCCCTTTCTATTACTAACCGGAAATGAAGATGATGCAGCACAAAAACTCTGAAATAAATAAACTACATGCCACACCAAAAGGTGGCAAGGGGCAGGGATAAAGTGTGTATTTTTCTTGCCACAAAATGCCTTCAAACTCCAATGCCACAAGCGGGAAATCTTTGCAAAAATATAAATAGACCAAAAATAACCCCAAAAAAAAAAGACAACATTTTCGGAGAGAAAGTTTAAAATTTTCATTTATTTTCCAAAAAGTTGTCTCTTTTTTTGTCTTATTTTGAAAATTGCGACTAATTCCATTAAATCATTTATTTAATTGAAGTTTTGTCCGATTTTTAACAATAATAACGAGAGAAACGAGCGAACCATTCTCCAAAGTTCCGCCTCTGCCTTTTGTTGCCATTTTTTGCAGATTTTTTGCAGATTTTTTGCTAATTTTTTTTTAGCGGAAAACAAATAAAACAATTTAAGGAAAAACTGAAAAAACTGCAAAAGGGAAACGGGAAACGGGAAACTTTGAACGGAATTTGCAGAAAGCAGCTTTTAAGCTAATTAAGTTGAAATGGAAAAATTCTGAAATTTTTTCTTCCTTTTTTTCCACTTTGGATGTGTTTTTTTTTCCTATTCCAGAAATATTCAAATTAAAGTTTCTTTTTTTAAAGCATTTAATCTGGCAAAAGTGAAAGAAATTAAGTCAACACTTGATGCTCCCAAAAAAAAACCAAAAAAAACCAAAAAAAAAACAGGAAAAAAAGAAAAAAACACTCAAAAAAAAAACACCCTGAATATATATATATTTATGTTTTCCGAACCTGGTTGCGACACCTTTCCCTTAGAGAAGCCCACAAGCTCCATCATTAGACTCCGTCCAGACACCTTTCACCTTCTTCCGTTCCACTGACAGATGACAAGCCCACAAAATGGTCTCTCGACAATAGGGATACCCTTTAAATATATTCTTTTTTTGGGTTTTTCTGTATTTCTTTTAATTTCTTTTAATTTCTTTTCATTTCTTTTCATTTCTTTTCATTTCTTTTAAGAATTTGTATTAAAAATGTAAGCTGTATTATTTTTAACATTTTTTTAAAGCTAAACTAGCGTTTTTTTTCTATATTTTGTGCTTCCGGTTGGCTCTATAATTCTCAACAGGTTCTAGCTAAGCAATTTTTTTTTTTAGGAATATTTTTCCTAAAATTTTTGACTAAACTCTACCATAACCTATCGCTGCTACCCTGTGATTAGCGTTTATAATTAATTAGCACCTGCCTGCCTCGTTTCGCTTGGTGCCACCAGAAGAAGAAGAAGAAGAAGGGGAGGAAGAGGAAGAGGGTGGTGCAAAGAGAAGGGGCAACACACAAAAAAAAAAATACGATAGAGGAAAAGTAAAACCAGAGGCTGACAAAACAAGAAATCGAGTTGATGTAGGCGTTTTGTCTTAATGATGCAACTCCTCCTCCTCCTAGCCACTGCCTCTGTGCCACATTTTGTGTCGCTTCGTGGGCAAAAGTGTCATCGAAAATTAATTGCTAAACAAATGTCTAATCTTTGCCATTTAAAAAGCGCATAAATCAAGCGCAAATCAAACACTACAACATCTGAAAGATACATCTACAGAGACATCTTCGAGATACAAAAACTTCAGAGGCAAAAAAAAAAACACATGACAGTTTTTTATGTTTGTTTTTTGTTTTTTTGGTGAATGGCAAGTGGCAAGTGACTCAATTGGGGGCAAGTGGCAATGGAAATTAAAATGAAATACACAGAGAGAGAGAGATTGCGAAAAAAGGGAATAAATTACAAAACAAGGATGTGTGTGGAGGATGAAGTGAAGGATATTTATTATAAATTGCAAATGCAAATATTCAAATCAAGGAAACTAGCCAAGGGAATACGAATATATATCCCTATATCCCTTGCAATCCCTTACAATCCAATTTCTAATCAAAAATCTAATACAAAAATCGAATAAAAAGCAACCGAAATTTATTCTTTTAAAAATAATATAAAAAATATATAAAAAAAAAAACTATATATAGATTCTTCAACCTCAAAAGTTGAAAATGAAATCTGTGTGGACGCCGGCGTTGCCATTAGAAGTCCTGTGGAAAAAGTCCTGAAACTCATTTCCTATGCTCCTTCAGCTTTCAGGACGACACTCCTTCTGCCTCTCCTCCTGTCCTTGTCCTGCCGTTGTCCTGTGTCCTGGTGTGGACTATCATCCATTTATGATTTAGTCTCTTCCCTTTTCTGCTCCCTCGGCCCTGACTTTTCGCCTGGCTTGGTTGCATTTTTATTGCCAACTTTGTGTTGTTGCACCGTCAACACCTACACACTCCCACACTCGCCCTTTTCTCTATACATATATAACCCTATTTTTTGTATTCCCTGACAAGGGGTACTCTGAATCGCTTTAGGAGATGGCAACCCTGTAGCTCTGTTCTGTTCCGTTCCGTCCGTTCCGTTTCTATTAACTCTTCAAGCTAGAATCTTCAAATTTTGGGTTTTTGAACTTGAACTAATATAGAAGAACCAAAAAGAATCAAGAAGAATCGAGAAGAATCGAGAAGAATCGAGAAGAATCAAGAATAATCAAGAATAATCAGGAAGATTCAAGAAGAATCCAGAAGAATCAAGAGAAATCAACAAGAATCGAGAATAATCAAGAAAAATCAAGAAATATCAAGAAGAATCAAGAATAATCAAGAATAATCAAGAAGAATCAAGAAGAATCAAGATGAATCAAGAAGAATTTTAGGAAGAATCAAGAGAAATCAACAAGAATCGAGAAGAATCAAGAAGAATCAAGAAAATTCAAGAAGAATCAAGAAGAATCCAGACAAATCAAGAAGAATCAAGAAAAATCAAGAAAAATCAAGAAGAATCAAGAAAAATCAAGAAATATCAAGAAGAATCAAAAAGAATCAACATGAATCAAGAAGAATTTTAGGAAGAATCAAGAGAAATCAAGAATTATCAAGAAGAACCAAGAAGAATCATAAGAAGAAGAATGATAACAAAAAGAATCTTATCCAAAAGAATCCTAACAAGAAGAATCCCAACACGGAGAATGTTAACAAGAAGAATCACAACAAGAGGAAACATAAGAAGAACACCAAGAAAGAAAACCAAGAATCATAACAAGAAGAATGATAACAAGAAGAATTATAACCAAGAAGAATCATAACAAAGAAGAATCAAAACAAGAAGAATGATAACAAAGAAGAATGATAACCAAGAAGAATCAAAACAAGAAGAATGATAACCAAGAAGAATCAAACCAAGACTTTCTTACCCAAAAAAGCTTAGATTCTCTACTAACCAAGGGTATCTAGCTTTTGGCTTGACCTAACCTCATTTTTCCTTGGCTTTTCCCCCACCCCCACTGGAAGTTGCATTTCCCTTTTACACAATTTCGTAGTTTCTTCCCTTTTCCCTGCTATTTTTTCATCATCATTTTGTTTTTTTTTTTTTGCCTCTCACTTCGCACTCTTTTTGAGTGCAAAAAATGTAAATTTTGATGTCACTGGGAATTTCTGGTCCTTCTTGTTCTGTTGTTGTGCGAGTCCTGGTGCGAGTCCTGCGAGTGCTGCTTCTTCTTCTTCTTCATGGTCTATAGGCCATTGACGAGGACATGGACGAGGACGAGGACGAGTAGGAGCAAGAGGACACTGTCCAACATGGTTAAGTTAAGTTCGTTGGTCCTTCGAGCGCTCCTTTCTCCTTTCTCCCCTGTGCACTTTCTCTCCTGCAATTTCATGCTTGACTCGAGTGTGAACTTCCTAATTTTTTGCTTCTCTTCTCGCCTTTCATCAGTTGACTTCTTCGACGGTTTTGTTTCGTCCTTTTTTTACCCCCAAAGCTCTCCTTTTCTGCTTTGAAAAAATATTTATTTGGACAATTTTTCATTGGATTGCTGGAGAGAGGAAGAGGAAGTGGAAGTGGATGCGAAAGTGGAAGTTTGTTGCATCCGCAAGGTTGCTTCTTTATTCGGCCACGCCTACATAACTCCCACGTTTTTTTTTTTACAATTTCCAACACTTTTGTGCCAAGTCCGAGGCATTTCTCGGTTCTCTTACCTAGAAAACCTTTTTTTTTTGTCAATTTTTTAGAGTTTTAAAGGATTTCTTTAAATTTCTGTTAATAATTTTATGATTCTTGGTTTTCCAGTGTGGCCAGTCTCTCTAAAAGTCCCACAATTAAACTTTACGACTGTTTGGTTTGTTTTTGGCAAAAAGTTGTGTACAAATTTCAAGCTTTTTATCCGTCTGGGAGTTCCCTTTATATATCTCTCTATATATCTCTATATATATATATCCCGATCCAAGGGAATGATTGGGAAATGAAACTATCTAAAAGGCTTTTAAGTGTCGCTTTCTCTAGAGTTTTTTCTCTTCAACTTTGAGATCCTGAATGCGAAAGGAAATCCCGAATCCTTCTCCGCCGTTTGTCGCGCAGAATTGGCTTCTAATCCAAATTGATTGAATCATTTGCAACATCCGCTTCCGGATCCTGGCGGCCAGTCGGTCCTTTGGCAACCCTTTTTCTCGACACTACTTGGCTTTGTCTCGCTTGAGGCTTAATTAGCCAAGTTTTTGTCCTGAAAAAAAACCTAAAAGGACACACTATGGGCCTTTCTCTCTTCCTGCAGTAGATATCCTGCAGGATAATGGTAGCTTCTCTTCATTGATATTTGATTACTGAATGCTCCTTTTGTTGAGTTTTTTTTTCAGGATTTTTTTTTTTGCCTTTTCTCCAGCTTCTTCTTCCTTTTCTCTTGACATTTGATGTGCGGCGGCTTGGAGCGAAAGAATCTCGTGGTTTCAGCCTCAAATTTCAATGAGCATTGGGCCACTTAAGCGGTGAGACAGGAGCCAAAAAGGACGAAGGACGCAGCAGGACGCATCAGGACGCGCCGGCGGTTGTCATTCGATATTTTTTTGGCCCAAAAAGTGGCTCAGGTAGTCGTCCTTCCATTTCGAGTGAGGCAATGCTAGAAAAACACACTTTTAAATATCCTTAATGTGTGTCCTTTGATGCAGAGAGAGAAATTAGAAGAAGAACTAGAAAAAATCCTGAAAAATCCATCATTTCCTTGTCCTTTAACTGCTGGCAGTGCCTCGAAAAAAAAAACAGTTAATGAAGCATTAAGGATGTCTTGAGGAAAACCAGGACCCAGGAAGGAGCGCAAGGATGTGCCAGCAAGAGTTACTTTGTCTCTGGGCCCTGCCTTGGAAGCGGAAATTACCCAAAGTGCTTCGACACGCAAAATAAACATTCTCCAGAAGAGCTTCTCTTGGCTTTCTCCCTTCGCTTTCTCCCTGCGATTCTCGCTTTAATAATCCTTCTCCTAATTTTCTGTTATAATTTTTTTGTATTTTTTTTTCAGTATTTTTTTTTTTGTATTTTTATTTCTGTAAAAAAAAACACTTTTTGTTTCTCGTTTTTTCCGCGGGTGCAACACACTCTCGAGTGCCCGAAGTGAGTCAGTCAAAGGCAAAGGGCTTCCCACTGTGCCACTCCCCCTACTCAGTCTCCCCCTATATTTTTACTTTATTTTTTTTTTCGTATTATTTTTTTTTATACATTTTTGTATATTTTGAACAGGGTGTTGCCCAGTGTCGGGCAATAACCCCTTTTCGGTCCAACAACAAAAAACTCCCCTCCATCAAACCGACAAAAAGGGGAGAGCGAAAATTCTAGAATATTTTTAAAGAATATTTAAATGTATTTTTAAGGTTCTTCTAAGCTAAAAAAAAACTCTTAATTTATTGATATATTTTTTTAAAAATCACAAAAAAATATTTTCCCTTTTTTAGGACCAACAACCGCAGTGTTTTGGTAGTTTTCAAACTCCCCCCTTTTTGTGGAATTTCAGTTTAATTTTTATTTTGCCAAAAAGGGGAGCAAAAAGCTGGAGCTTTGATAGAGTCCTGCTCCCTGTTCTGGTCCTGTTTCTGGCCACAAAAGGCTCGAAACTAAAGCCGCAAAAAGGGAAGCCTCCTGCGACAAGAGAGATCCTGTGACTTGAAGTCATTAGGCCTGGCAGAGAGAGAGAGAGAGAGAGTCCTGCCAGCGGAGTCAATAACCAACTGCTTCCCCTCGAGCCATTGTTTGACAATTTTTTAAGCGAGGGTCCTGCCTGCCGCCTGATGGGAGTCCTTCCCCCTCACTGTGTCTTGGCCCAGAAAAAAGGGGAGAAAAATCAGTGAAAGGACTCCCGACATTCCTCAGGCTTTAAGAGTTACCTTTTTGTTTTTGGGGCAAGGATATTTAATCGGGAAACTATAATTTCTTTCTAAGGATATTCTCCTTTAAGGACAGCAAGTTGGAAGCTCAATAGCCCAGTCCAAAGTCAAGAAGAATTACATGTAAAAATATTTTATAATAAATTCCGAAATGGCCAAAGGAGCAAAGCAAGTAAAAAAGGACGAAGGATCCCGAGAGGAGTGCACATGCAAATAGCTCGAGTTGAGGGCAAAAAAAATAAAAAAAAATATATAAAAAATATTGCAGAAAAAGTAGTTGGCAAAGCGACCCCTAAAAGGGGGGAACCCCCCATGTAGCGCTCCCCTTGTAGAGCTTCTTCCCCTTGTAGCTCTCCCCCCGCTGTATAGCTCCCCCTTGTAGCTCTCCCCCGCTGTATAGCTCCCCCCATGTAGACCTCCCCCATGTAGATTTTCTACTCATGTGTGGCAAGAATTATGATGACATACAAGGAGGGGCTGCCTGGCTGGCTGGATGACTGGCTGGATGGCTGGCTGGCTATGTTTTGCCAACTTGTCTACTTAATCCCTACGTGAGGGAGTGGCTAAAAAATAATACCATACGATATTTCTATATATATATATTTCTATATTCGAGAGGCCAGAAGGGAGAGCCATCGCTTGGCCATGCAATTGGCTGGGGTGGCAACCCTAAGCGGCGTCTCTGATTATTTGCATAAATTAATTACAAAAACGTTTCGCCTTCAGCAGAGTCCTGCGTAGTCAAGGGGGGGGTGCGAGGGGCGAGGGGTGCTGCCACGCACATGAGGTTCGCCAAGGTAAACTTTTTTAATTATGAAAATTAAGTGCAGCGACGACGGCTGCAGGAGAAGAAAGCCAAAGAGATGGAAGAAGCAACGATGGGGAGAGAGAGGGGAGCTGCAACATACAGGGGGGGGTGCCACATCTAGGAGGGGGGAGGGTTGCAAACTTTACGAGTGTCGCTGGCAAACAGATGGCTGCTGCATTAATTGCATCTTCAGATTTTTTTCAAATCAAAATATGGAAAAAATTATTTAAAAAAAAATATCAAAAAATTATCAAAAAAATATATATTAAAAAATAAACAAAGCTAGTTAATAATTCAAGAAATAAAACAAAGAAAAAAACTGTATTTTTGTGACCCTCTTTTTGGCCAAAAAAAAAAACAAAAATTAACCAAAAATTAAAAAAAAAAAACAAAAAACCCGTTTAATGAAGTTTTCATTTGAATTTTAAAAATAAATAAACTAAAAATATATATTCTCATTAAATTTTTTGAATAATTTATGGATTCCGGGAATGTCATTCGATCCTAAAGCGACTCCTCGATGCTTCCTGGAAAACTAATTAAGCCTAGAACGAGGTTTCTGGCGAGGATTACTGCCTTTTTTTTTGGACCATTACCTCCATTACCTTCATTACCTCCATTACCTTCTATAGTTTTAACTGTTTTTCGCTGGACTTTTCGGCCACGCCCATTAAAACTCAACACCTGAGAGGAAAAAAAAAAAGCACTTGGAATGCCACACAAAACCCTCGACGCATGCGCAACAAAAGGCTGCAACAGCCTCAACAGCCTTTCAACCTTTTCTGCATTTTTTTGTTGTTTTTTTTCCGTCGATTTGGATCGCTTGGCAAAAATTACTTTTTAAAAGGCTGCCACACTGCTTTGTTTTTTTTTGTTTCTTTTTTTAAGCTTTTTTTGGAATGAATCATTCTCCAAAAGATTTCTTAAAGTTTTGCCAAAAACCTTTTTTTTTAAATCTTTTCCAAAACCTTTGAAATTTGATTTAAAGATCCTTTTGTTTCACTTTCTTTATCCTTATTGGCAGTCCTTTTATCCTACCCTGGCATCTTTTATCTGTTATCCTTTTCTTGCTTCGGGAAAACCCGGAAATTCGTCTCATTAGCTGGGAAATTTTATTCTCGCTTCGTTTCATTTTCAGGGATATTTTCCTTTCCCATCTTTCCTTCCCATATTTCCTGTCCTTTCCCGAGTCCCAGTTGGAGTCCCAAGTCCTTTTTCCTCACCTTATCCTTTCCCAAATGTCCAGCGGAAGAAGAAGATTAACAAAAAGGGATATTTGGGGTGTTTTTTAGGGGATATTATTACGGGGATATTATGGGAGATATTTTTTAAAGAAAATTTAAGCAAAAATGTAGGCATTTTTTTGGGAATTTTTTGGACATTATCTTCCTTTTCGGGATATTTTATTACTGGGACATTATTATTAATACTTTTTAAAGGAAATTTAAGAAAAATCCTTAATTTTTTAAATGGAGATACTTTTAAAGATACTTTTGAAGGAAATTTAAGGAATTTTCTAGGAATTTTTTAGACATTTTCCTTCTCTTTGAGGGATATTATGACCGGGATATTATTGGGGATATTTTTACAGGAAATTTAAGGAAAAAGTAGTAGTTTTTTAGGTATTTTTGAGGTATTTTCGGTATTTTCTTTCCAACTTTCTTTAGTTTTCAAAAATTTAAAGAGTATTTCGGTTTCTCTTGAAGGTATCCTTGTATTTTTTTTATCATTTTACTTTTTGGCAGTTTTTCGCCGTTTTTTTTTCGCTTTTTTTGTCGTTTATTTTTTGGCCAACAATTTTTTATCGAGCATTGCGAAATTTTCGCTCCTCGCTTCTTCGCTTCCCCCCTCTGCTGGCCTTCGTCCTGGCCTTAGTCCTGGCTGTTGCTTTATCATTTTTCTTCGTCTGCTTTCAGTCCACCTCCTCCTGAACCCCTCCCCCTCCCCGACGTCGTCAGTGTCCTGTATTTTTGGCCAAGCTTAGTTTTGGGGTTCGAAGGCGACGCGACTTCCTGCACTGCCAACGACATACATTTTCAGCCAAAAAAAAAAAATGGACAAAAAAAAACAGGACACAGAGGAAGCTGGGAATCTGGAGAGGGAGTGGCTGATAGGGGGGGGAGGTAGTGGGTGCCGGTGGGAGACAGGAAGCAATACATTCACATTTTGTATCACTGTGTGTGTGTGTGTGGCAAGGGCAGAGGAGGGGCAAGGGGTTGTGCCACGGGGGAGGGGGACAAATGATAAATGAATTTGTGATAAATGAAGCATGTGGCCAAAAGTTGAAAATACTTTTTACACACAGTTTTTGGATTCCAATGGGGGGGTGGTGGCAGGCGGGAAGGGAATTGCGATGGTGGGGCAGGGAGAGGGGCGGTGGGGGAGGGGCTGCCCCCTGGTCTGTCGGAATTTATATCGAATTATGAATGAAAAGGCTGCTTTCTCGCTCTCTCATTGCCCCAAAAAGATATCAAAAATCCAGACAAAAGCCGGGCTCTTCATTAACTTTGGCTTTTCCGGGCAAGAAAAATTGGCCAAAAAAAAGGGGAAATATGTTAAAAAATCTTTAAAAATATTAAAAGGTTTTAGAAGGTTTTAGAAAACCTAAAAAGGAACTGCTAGGAAAGGGAATTCGGTTTAAAAAAAAATAACAGAAAAATGCAGACAAAAAAAATTACCAAAAAAAGGGAACATTTTTAAGAAAATTATCAAATAAATATTAAAAAATTGTTAAAAAAATATATATTTAAAAGGATTTTGAAGTAAAAGGTTTTAGGAAATGCTTTTTAGAAGCATTTTTTAGGTAATTTTTATAAAAAACTATCCAAAAATTGCAAATAAAATTAATTAGAAAAAAAGGAAAATGTCCGGAAATAAAACTTTAACTTTAAATATTATTAAAAAAAAGCTCTGAGAAAATATTAATAGTAGATTCTTTTATTCTATAACCTATATCTTTCTGTACTTTATTTAATTAATTAATTAATTTCGAGAAATTTAGAGAATTTAAAGAAACTTTGGATAATTTTTCAGACATTTTTGACTTGAAAAAAAGCTTAAAAAAATGATCTCTTCGATTTTTAGACAAAAATTAGTTTTATTTTTTATCCACCCGCTTTTTAGGGATTTTTTTGTGTTATTTTTATGTTAGTTTTTATATTTTTTATATTTTTTTATATATTTTTATGTATTTTTTATACTTTTTTATACATTCTTTTGTCTTATTTTTGTTTTATTTTTGTTTTATTTTTGAGAAAGTAGCCAAACAAGTGAATCGGGAGGGAAAAAGTTGAGAAAAAAGTGTGAGTCTGGGGCTAAAAGTGGAGCGATTACTTTTGAATAGTTTAACAGCTGTTCCGACTGACTGTGCAGGGAGAAATGTGGGAGAAATGGCAGAGAAATGATGGAGAAATGGGGGAGTAATAGAGGGAGTAATAGAGGGAGTAATAGAGGAAGTAATGGAGGAGGACATGGCAGGGGCTAGGATGCCGTAAAATAAATGGTCAAGTAATTGGGAATCGAGATTCGAGCGGGGATTAAGTTGAAAATGAGTGGCTCGTTTTTTCTCTCTCTGTTAGTTTTTTTTTTTCTCAAACGAGAAATGCATTCTCATTGGGGTGAAAATTTCAAAAAAAAAAAAAAAAGCAAAGAATAAAATAATTTAAAACTTAATAAAGTTAATTAACGAAATTATTGAGAAGTCTTCTTTCGCCAAAAGCCAGTCTTCGATGAATCCCAACCGCGACTCTTCTCTTCTCTTCTTTCAGAACCGTCTAGACGGGGTCTCCAGGTGCCCATTGTGTGTGTTTTTTTTCTGTTTTTTTTTTCTGTTTTTTTTTTTTGGTCAAAACCATGTAAATCAATGCATTATTTTCCCACGTCAAAGCTCATTTATCAGAAGCGGTTTTTTTTTTTCGAACAACAACAAAAGCAAAAGCCAAACCAACACAAACAACAAAAACAACACTCAGCCCACACACAACAACCATATCGAGGCAATATTGAACCAGAAATAAGCCGCATCATCCCATATATATAGCCCATATATGGTATATATCCCATAACCATAACTTCTTCGACTTTGGAATATAAAATATATCTTTTTTAGGTTATCCCGAGTGTGTAGGAATCTTTTGTATTAATATTAATATTAAAATTAATATTTAAGAATCTAATACAGAGACTTTTTTATAATACCTAAAAAAGAGTTACCAAAAATAGTTTATATATATTTTTGTACCATATATTCCGTAATCGCTTTTGGAATATTTAAGAATCCTCTCTGGTTTTGAAATATAATACAGGGATTTGTTTATAATTGTTTTTAATAAAGAATTAAGAGAAAAAGTTGAATTTCTAATGAAAAATGTTTTTAGAAATCATCAACTCTTAGAGCCTCAATAGATTCTTTCCTAAAATGGCTATTTTTCTATCTTTAAAATGGAAAAAAACAGGATTTTTTTTGTAATAAAAAGAAGGTTAAAAAAAATAGCCAAGATTAATGTTTTTAAGTTTAGTTTATTTTGGAAAATGCTTAAAACTTTTTAGAGATTCTATAGATCCTTAAAATAGATCCATAAAAGGACTATTTGGAGTATTTTGAATCAATTCTAAGCTTCTAAAAAAGTCCCTACATTTTTCTAAGTTTAGTTTTTTAACCTTTTTCTCTTCTTTTTTATGAACCGTTTTTTGACCAAAATAAATTTAAGATATATCTCAGAATTATAATAAAAAATAAGAGTTATTATTTCCCAACAAATTCGGTATTAATTCTTCTATCTCTACCCCCCCCAAGATTGGCCGTTTTAATGGCAACATTTACCATAATTTATGGCCAAGAATTTGATTGCGAAAACTGCTCCGACTTTCTGGAGCGTTATCCGAATATCCGAATTATATTCAAATATATATATATGGTATTCCCGTGTATATATATATATATATGTTTCAAATAATGACCACAAAACTGTCATTAGACACGGCGCATAAGCAGCAACAACAACAACAAAACAACAACAACCAAGAATAAAGACCAAAAAAAAACAAAAAAAAAAAAAAAAAATTAAAGTGGAAGACAAACAGAGCGCATCGATGCCATTGAATAATAATAATAATTTATGGCTCATCCAAGGAGTTGCGATAAATAATTTTTATATAAAAAAGGAAGTTTTTACAAACTAAATACAAACTAAAAAAAAAAAATAAATTCCAAAAAAAAAATAGCAAGAATAAATACCAAAAAAGTACGAAAAAAAAATATCATATTTTTCCCCATCTTTTCTTGTAATTATTTCTCCTTTATTTTTCTCTCAGTGCACTCTTTTTCTCTTCTGTTTGTTCATAATTTGTTTGTGTTGAGTGTTTGTTGGGTTTACGAGGGTTTTTCAGCATTTTTCATTGATTCAAAAATGACAGAAAAAAATAAATAAAAAAAAGACGCAAAAAAAGACAGAAAAAAAGGAAAAGAAAAGGAAAAAAACGTAGTAGAAAAAAAGTCAAGAAAAAAATAGAGAAAAAAGGCAAAAAAATAAGACAGAAAAAAAATTAGGAAAAAATTAAGACAGAAAAAAAACAGAAAAAAATTAGGAAAAAAGAAGAAAAAAAGTAAAAAAAAAGGAGGAAAAAAAGACAGAAAAAAAGTAGGAAAAACAAGACAAAAAAAAATAAAGTAAAAAAGGAGGGAAAAAAAGTAGGAAAAAAAAGTAGGAAAAAAAAGTAGGAAAAAAAAGTAGGAAAAAAATAAGACAGAAAAAAAAGTAGGAGGAAGAAAATTATTCAAATCACGAAAGTGTTAAGAAAACCCTCGCGCCAAGACCCTTTTCTCTCCATCTCTTTCTTATGCTCCCATCGCTCATTCCATCTCTTTTGCTCTTTCGCTCTGCAAACAGGTTCTCTCCTCGAACGAACTGTGAAGAATTCTTCTTTTCATTTTTTTTTTGTTTCATTCTTCATGTGCGAGTTGCTGGCTGTCTTCTGGAACCTGCGTGCCTCAACCAAGAGTCAACATTCCTGCTTTCCCCTTCTCCAAATACACACGATATACGGCTCTGTCTCTCTGTCTGTCTCTGTCTCTGTCTCTGTTTCTGTTTCTGCCTCTGTTTTTTTTTCCTGTCTCTGTCTCCTAAAAAACCTGTTTTTTCTTCAATAATAAAAACTAATTTATTTACTAGTTGTAGGTACAAAGAAACAACAACAAACAGGAGAATACTTTGAAAAAATCGAAAGAATCGACAAAAAAAATCTAAGAAAAAAAAAACGAAAAAAAAACAAAAAAAAAAACGAAAAAAAAAACCTTAAAAAGACAACAAAAAAAGGTATTTTTGAGGAAAGAAAACTGCGTGTGTGGCTAATCAGAATCAAATTGATTTAAATTTGAATGGTTCGACGGTTAAAGTGCGATCACAAACACTGGGAAAAAAATCGTAGAGGGTTGGGGGGAGTACAAACAAAAAAAAAAAAAAAAGTGAGAAAAAAAAAGCGACAAGTTGTTATCGAAAACGGGTTTTCGAGCAGAGAAAAGAATTTCGATTTCCTGGAATTTCCACTTGAACACCTTTTTTCGTTTATGCAAATTATTTTTCCAAACTATTTGGAATTTTTAGGAAAAAAATTATCACATTTCTTGGCTAATATTTGCTGAAAAATTAAGAAGATACTAAAACCGAAACAATAACCGAAAACCGAAATTCGAAGAAAGTATCTTAGAGATACGCAGAAGCAAGTCCTGCCGCCTGCCTCCTCCTTCTTCTTCGGCAAACAAAAGCCAAACAAAGGCTGCGAAAAGTATCTGGAAAGTTTTGTAGCTCACTTTTGACACAGTAGATGAGCCACAAGATACACACAACCTTAAAGATACAAACGATACTAAGATACCAAAGATACAAAGATACTGAGATAAAGATACTCTGGCAGATTTGCTTTTCTTTCCGAAGAGTTTCCTCCCTCGACAACAGGTGGCGGCTTCGCTTACCTTTCTTTTCGTGTTTTTTTATTTCTCCTTTTTTTTTTTTTTTAGTCCTGCAGCTCCTTGCAGCTCCTTGCAGCTCCTTTCTGTTGCTGTTCAATTACTCGGTACGGAAAGGACCTTTGTTTTTCCACCTGCAACTGGACGCAAAAGTTGGCCAAAAGTTTCCTCCTCCGCTGCAAGAAGATCGCAAATATTATCAAAAGTTTTCGCCAATTTTCAAATATAAACAATAATAGCCTGAAAAATGGCTAAACAAGAGAGTTTTCCTTCCGATTCTTTTTCTCTGTTAAAAATTACAAAAAAAAATTAACACCTTTTTTTCGACTGAAGAATCCAGTTCTTCTAAAAACTATAAAAAAAAAGTCACAACTTTCTGAGTCATAAAACGGGAAACCACAATCGCAATCTAGAGTCTATATCTTTTTGCCAATTTACATCTCATTTACGAAGAGAAACACCTTGGTTTTATGTTTTTAATTAAATCTTTGTCAATCTGCTTTCAAATTTAGACAGAAATTTATTTCCAGGTTTTCTGATAATGGTCTTAAAATATTATTACGTAACACTACCCATAGGAGACTCCTTGAACCACAGAGAAACCTTCAAAACTCTGTCATTTTTTATTCGATTCTCAAAAGGAATACAGGAAACAGGATTTTAATTAAAATCTGATCACCGAAAAATTTTCCATTTTTTTTCCTATTTTTCTGGGGAAAAAATTGGAAAAATGTAAAAATCCATAGAAAGCTTAATATGGCCCAAAACGAAGGCTATATCTCGGTCAATTCTTATCCGATTCTTGAAAGTAATACCTTAAAACACTCGTGGATCGATTCTCTATAAAACTGCCCAAAAATATCGAAACAAAAAATTTTATAGATTTTTTTCTCAATTTTCCTAATGGACCAACTTGGAAAAATATGAAAAATGTCTAGAAAAGCCAATATGGCCTTCTGGGAGACCTATATCTTGGTCAATTCTCAACCGATTTCTGAAAGGAATACCTTAATCGATTGGTAGATCGATTCTCTATCAATCTGCATTAAAATCTTGAAACAAAATATTTTTTCGATATTTTTCAAAATTATAAAAATGTAAAAAATGTGATTTTTCATTTTCGACCTGTTTCCATGTCTATATCTTTCCCAATTTCTGTCCGATTTTTAAGCGGAATACCTCAAACGATTTGTGGATCAAATCTCTGCAAATCTTTATCAAAATATGGGGAAAAAAATATACAACTCAAGGATATAAAGGTAGAAGAACCAGGTTTCAAAGGAATATCTGGCATCGATTTGGGTTTTGTGAAAACTAAGATCGCTTCTTCGGGAAAAAAAGTAAGAAATTCTTTGGTATCCTTGAACAGGATGCAGGATAATGCATAGAAGAAGACTCCAAATATACAAATCAAGGATATAGAGCTGGAGAAACCAAACTTTCTTTCATCAGTTATGATTTTTGTGAAAAACTAAAAATTTCTTCTTCGGAAAAGAAATAAAGAAATCCTTTGGTATCCTTGGACACGATGCAGGATAATGCATAGAAGGACCCTCACAAAGCTACAGGAAGTCCTTTGGAAAGGAATTTCCAACTTTGAGGAGATAGCATCTGTGACGTCATTTTTATAATTCGCAACCAGTTCTGCCAGCGACTATATAAGGAGGCTCGCTTCATGGAAAAATTTTATTTTTTTCTTCTTCTTCAAATTTTCTTTTTTTGTTTTTTTGCTTTTTTGTGTTTTTTTTTTTGTTTTTAAACGTAATCAAGTCTTTATATATATATTATTTATAATATTAAACCATAAAAATGTTTAAAATTTCCTTGGATAACTTTTTCTTATTGAAAAAGAATAAAAGACCCATAGAATCCATTGTTCTTCTAGTAATTCTACCCCATATCCATGTTTTTAGTGGAAAATAAAATCTTATCCTTTGGTATTCCTGGCCAGGATGCAGGATATTTCATAGAAGGAGTCACGGAAAGCCAAAAAAAAACCCCTTGGAAGTGAAGTTCAAGACTTGAAGAGACATTATTTGAAATAAAATTTTTATAATTCGCAACCAGTTCTGGCCCGGGAAGTTCTGGCCTATATAAGAAAGCTCGTTTGAGGAGAATCTTCTTCTTCTTTTTATAATTTTAAAATAAAATAATTAAAATTTCTATAATCTTCTCTTAAAAGTAATACCTTAAATGAAAGGTAAAACGATTCCCTATCAAACTACATCAAAATATCGAGACACAAAATTTTGTAGAATTTTTCTCAATTTTTCTAATGGACCCGCTTTCAAAAATATTGAAAAATGCTTCGGAGATATAATATGGCTCTTTCGATTGCTGTATCTTTGCCAATATTGATCCGATTCCTAAGCGGATCTTCTCAAACGAATTATGAATCGATTCTCTATAAATCTGCATCAAAATCTAATAAGGAATTTTTTTTTTTGGATTTTATTCAAAATTTTTATGGGCAGACCCCTTGAAAAAAATGAAGAAATCGAAGGAAAGTCCAATATGGGCCAAATCGGAGGCTATATCTTGGCCAATATCCTACAGATTTTTAAGCGGAATGTCTTAAAAGATTTGTGGAAAGGTTCTCTATTGAACTACACAAAAAATAAGTAATGAATTTAATTGTAAAGTTTAAAATTTAGATATTAAAATACAAAATAAATCAAAAAATTAAAATAAAAGCGCCCTCCTCCTCGATTCTCAAAAGTTATAGGTAAGCAAGGCGATTTTACTCTATTTTAGTATTTATTTTTTAAGTTATTATAAGTTAAGTTATTATATTTAAATACCAAATACATTTATAAAAATACTAAATAAAAACCGCCCTCCTCCTCGATTCTCAAAAGCTGTACCTAAGCTGTGCCTTATAGGAATCGAGGAGGAAGGTTTTCTTAGTATATTTTAGTATTTATTTAAGTATTTATTAAAGTATTTCTTGTGTTATTTCTTTTTTAAGTAATAAATTAAGAGAAACTAAATTAATGAGCCTTCCTCCTCGATTCTCATACTTTGTACCTAAGAGAATTGAATTTTTGGATATATTTTTCCCTGGAATACCCATCGTAAGCCTCTATCTTGTGTTATTCTTCCGATTTCCGATTCTGGAGAGGAATACATCCAATAAGAGCAAGACTAAGACACTTTTTTAAGCCCGAAAGAAAGACCAAAAGTTACTCAATCGAATTAAAATGCATTCGAGTAGCAGTGACAGTGACACTTGGCCCAAAAACAAAAAAAAAAAAACCAAGAAAAAAACAAAGAAAAAGTGAAGAAAAAGCGGAAAAAATGGCAAAAAAAAGAAAAGCCAAATGCGCAAAAATAAAAAGGCAAAAAAAAAAAAAAGAAAAGATAGAGATACTCGTACAAAAAAGATACGGAGTGGCACGGCGGCATCGGCGGCGGCAGAAACTTAAACTGTGGCAAAAGTTATTGTAACTTTTGGCCGCTGGCAAGGCGGGGCCAATCGGAGTGCACAGAGAGAAAAAAAGGGGTCGATATTCCTGGATATATTCCTAGATATATTTATGGATTTTCGAAGCTCTAAGGGAAAACCTTTTCTTTTTGACTCTCCTTGCCACACGGCACTAATAACAATAATAACAAGGACATCAAGGACATCTTCTGACTGTTTTTTTTTATCCCCCGACAAGGCGGTTGGGGGATTTCCTTACAAAAAGATGCTTTTTAAATGATTAAACGCTCCGAATTACCGACATTCTCAGGGTCGTCTTTTTCTGTCGCTTTTTTCTGCGTTTTTTTTATTCTTTTTTATTTCATTTTTGACTCAATTTTTTTATTCCATTTTTTTCTTCCATTTTTTTCTTTCATTTTTTTGCCATTTTTTTTATTTAATTTTTCTGATATATATTCATTCTTTTTTTTTCTCATTTTTTTTTGCTGATTCTTCATATGGAATGACATCAAGTCGGGCGAAACATCACGCAGAGCCGCGAAAAAAAAAAAATCGCTGCCCTTCTCATTAACATTTTTTTTTGGGGCTAATCGATTTGATTTCAATTTTGATTCGTTTTGATTTAGATTTTGATTCGACTTCATTTGATTGAAGGGGGGTGGGTTTGGCTCCGAAAATAAATTAACATCAAAAGGAACTTTGATTTCGTTTCATTTGCTTTTAATTTTCATAAATAAATAGTTTTTTTTTTAAGTTTCCCAGTGACTTCCCCGTTCCCAGGTCTTGTCAAAATAATTTCTTGGAAAGATAATTTTTTTCCCAAAGCAATTCCATTCAAAAGATTTTGGAAAAAAAAAAAACGTTGCAAACCCGCTGACATCCAGACCTCAACATGAGGCTTGCCCCCAGGTCAAGTGGCAAAACGTGAATGGGCAGAAAAAAAGCCGCTTCTAGGAAAGGAAAATTGTCATACGAGAAACAGCAATGACAAGTCATTTTCTTTCTTAGTTTTCTTTTTTAATTTTATTCTTTTTTTATTCTTCAACCAAGCAGGAAGATAAAAAAAAAACAAAACAATTTGTCGATTGTCAGAGTTGGGTTCCCTTTTTTTATCAAATCCAAGAAATCAAAAAGTCAGGTTGCAAGCTTGCTTTAAAGATAAAAACTCTCTTCTTTTTTTCCCCAACAATCAATTAAAAGGAAAAACTATTACTGACAAATTATTACCAATAAAAAGTCGCATAAAAATCGCATTTAACAGCGAAAAAAAAAACCGTAAAAGGCTAAAAAACTGAGAAAAAATACGTGTAAAAATAAATAAACAAAAAAATCAATCAATATCGGAAGTTTGCGTCGATTTTTTTTCTATATCTTTGTCCTATATCTCCGACTTCCTCCCAATCCCAAGAACTCCCGTTTTTTCCGTCTTTTTTCTGTCTTTTTGTTTTGAAAACCTTTTTCGTTCTCCCTTACTCCCTCTCACTCTATTACAGTTAAGTTCTCAATACGGTATTTAATTTCAAACATTTCTCAAACATAAATTGAAAATGTTGTTTTCAGATTCCCCTTAATTGGCATTCGAATTGCCTGCGGCTCATTAGTGCCTCTCTTCTCTGCTCTTTTCCCCAGCATCCGATTATGCAACACATTGCCAGCCATTTAACAATGCCAGCGAGTTGCAGCCCCCCCTTTTGTGCCACAAAACCATTAAAATGTCATACACTTGCCGCGCCACAAACTAAAAACTAAAAACTACAGTCTGGCTTCGTTTTGGTGGAATTTTTTAGAAAAAATTCATCGTTTTTTTAATTCGTTTTTAATTCCTTTTTGGAACCCAATTTTATTGCCAAACAAAATATTACCGTTTGGCGAAAATAATTGTGAGATAAGAACCCAAAAAAAAAAAAGGGATGCAGAAAAGGGCCAAGAGAGACAAGAAACCACAAAAACTGGTAAAAATATTGTAATGAGAAAAATGCACAACAAAGAGAGGCGGTTAAAACAGAGAGGGAGCGGCAGAGCTGATCCCAGCCAGCCAGCACACACACTACCACATACTAGCATAGTACTACCAAAGCACTTACACCTTTACAGGTATGGTAGGGTAGGGGAGACAGATCTTGTATTAACTTCTCACTCTTGGCCATGGCAAAAGGCATGCAGCAATTGCATAGCAGCTTCTCCCTCTGGCCCGTGCAAAATGCAAGTGAATGGAAAGAAAGACACAAATTTACAGTACAAGTATTCTTCTCCTGCTTCTATTTCACCTTTTCGATGCCGTTCCTTTTCGAACCTCTCCTCCAGCTTACCTTTCTTTCCTTAATCTTGGGTTTTCGAGAGTGTGTTTTTTTTTGTTGTTTGGGTTTTGTGTTAATTTTGATGTCGAAAAATTTCGGTAAATATTCGCAACTTTGTTTTGTTTCTCGTATTCCTTCACCAGCAATTGAATAAATTGAATTTCTCTACTTTTGGCACTCTTTTTTTTTCTATACTTTTGATATCTTTATTTATTTTTTCATTTCATTTTATGCACATTTGGCTCACTTTTGATGGAATTTTTTTCGCTTTTCTCTTGTAATTTCGGTTTTAGACACAGGAAAAAAAAATGCAACGATCTTTGTTTTTCGTGGGAATAGGAATTGGAATTGGAATTTATTTTTTTTTGGCTAGTTTGTATTCTCCGTCCTTTTGCTGTTGTTAGAAAATAAAACGGATGCGAAACGAAAGGCGATTTGGATGCGATCTTTCCTAATATTTTCTGGGATTCTTCTCAAAATCGTGTATTTGTTGTTGGTATTGGTGTTGGTGGTACAAGAGGTAGAAGAAGAACCGGTTTGTTACAATTTCTCCTTTACAAATACACAACTACACACACACACGTCGCACGTCGCACGTCGCACGCACACTCGCACACACCAACATGAGAAGCAGAAGCAGAAGCACCAACACACGCGCGAGCGGCGGCCGTATTTCCTGGCCGACGAAAAGCCGATTTTCCGTTTTGCCGTTTTTCCGTCTTTCCGTTTCCTCGATTTTCCCCGTTTTGACACCGTAGTACCGTAGTAGCCTCTCGCCGAGAGAACTGCTCACTCCGACTAACAATTTCGTATTGAAGCGAGCGTTTGGCTATCATTTCGATGGCGCCGGCAACGGCAGCCATCTCGGCCATTTACAGACCCGAACCCTGCCGAGCGCGGTACGAGAGCGCTTCGATGGCTGTTTCGCCATTACATCCAACATCGAACCGCTCGCAGCGAACAGCATCAAACCTAAGCGAAGTCTTTTCTAAGATTTCTGTTTTACTTTTTAAGTGAAACAATTTTTAATTAATTTTATATTTTTTTGAGATTTTTTCTAAAAATTTTTCGATTTTTTGTGGCAAAAAAGTCTCGAAACTCAACTCAACAGGCTCCAAGTTGGCTTTGCAACTTCGAACCAGCCCCCAAAGTTCGATGTTCGATGGGGGAGCTACGTTTGTGGATTCTATTCGCCTTAAGAGTGGAAATATTTTTATAAAACAAAGTTTAAGTTTAAAAAATATAAATAAAATACAAAAAAATCCAAAAAAAATAGAAGTAAAATTATGTAAATTTTTAAAATTATATAAAAAATATTTGTTCAATTTCTAAATAGACTTTGAAATCGAATTAAAGGGTAATAATCGAGTCAAAACTGTGGGAATCTTTTTCTTGTTTTTATTTTTTTAGCTCCAGTATGGTGAACCGGTTCAACAGGATGCAGGAACAGGAGCCAGAGCCGGAGCCGGAGCTGGAGGAGCTTGGAGGAGAGCCTGGCGAAATGCTACCAAAACAAAGGCTGCCACAAAAAACAACTAAAAAATGAAACAAAAAAAAAAGGAGCCGAGCCGAGATCTCTCTCTCTTTGAATTTCGCCAAAGAGCAAACCGACTTGACAACAATTCCTGCCACATCTCTTCCTCTTCGGCAACAACAAAAAGTGGCAACTGAAATGGCAAGGCGGTACCAAAAACAACAACAACAACTACAGTGAAAACTGGGTGAGAACCGGTTCAGGTTCGCTCGCCCAAGGAATGCACGAAAAAAACAAAAATCCTAATAAAAAAAATAAAACCCAACCACAACAACAACAACAACAACAACAACAAAGGCGGCCACAGAAACAGCAGCAAAATGCAATGCGGGAAAAAATAGCAAAAGGTGCAAGCAATAACCCAAAGAAACAGTAAAAAAAAAACTTTTAAAGGAAATTGATTTAAAAAAAACTAAAAGTTTCTAAAGATAATTTAAAAAAAGGTACAAAAAAATAAATTAAAATATTTAAAAAATTTGGAATTATAAAATTACTAAAAAAAACGTTAAAAAATACCATCTAGAAGTTTTTAAAATATTTTGAAGCATTTAAAACCCTGAAAAGTCCTAATTTGAGGTTAAGAAATAATTTTTCTCTATCGAATCTTCACTGTACCCCCATAGTTTGATCAGTCCGACTCCCTGCCGCACCCCCCAACCACTTAAAACCCCCTTTGCCACCCCTTTTTGGTGCAAAAACCAAAAGAAATGACATAAAACTGCGTGGCAAACAAAAGACTTAGGCAACGAACGTGCCACAAAAGCGTGTTGCAACAAAAGCTAAAGCCTGCAACTGGATTACTGTTACACGACCGAGGCTTAGTTCAAGAGGAAGCAGGACAGCATTATTGAGCTACTGAGTGAGTGAGACAGCAATGTGGGGTCAAAGGTGGCATGTCCGCGAACTTTTGTAGGTGAACTTTTGGTCTGACTTCTGGTCGAGTCGCCCCGAAAAACGGTTAACGGATGATGGGAAACAATCAGGGAAGTAGGGCGGGTGCAAAAAAGGGGCGGATCAAAGGGATAAAAAGGGGGAATATAGGAGGGAGGAAATAGGAAGAAAAAATAGGTAAAAAAATAGGTAAAAAAATAGGTAAAAAATAGGTAAAAAATAGGTTAAAAAAATAGGAGAAAAGTAGTTTAAAAAATAAGTAAAAAATTGGATAAAAAAACATAAGCAATATTTTTAGGTCAATTTTTGGTTTAAGAAAAAATTCGAAGATTTTTTCTCCTGATTTTTCTTGACTTTTTGGAGAGATTTTTTGTTTAAAAAATGTTTATTTCCTTTGAATATTTTGCTTAAAAAATTATATTATATAATATATTTTATTGTATATATTTTTAAATGTAATATTTCAGCTTGTTTTTATTATAAAATATCTTTCCAAAGAGTTAATCTTTGATATTTAAAGAACAAAAAAACACAAGCCTGAAAAAAACCTATAAAAAAACAATTATCACATTTTAATGATTTATAAATAAGTAGAAATAACATTTAAGCCAAAATTATATTAAAAACCAAAATAAAATCTAATCAGAAAGCTCTATTAAAAATCATGACTTTTAAAAAATCAAATTTCTAGTAAAAAAAATACCTAATTTCTGTTAATGACAAACAAATTAAAGTTGACAAAATATCATAAATATATAGTTAATAATATATATTAATTTTAATTTTATTTCATATTCCAGTTACTTGTTTTTTTTTTTGTTTTTTCTTAAAAAAACCGACCATTTAAAGCCAATTTGTTGGCCGAACTCTGAACTTTATTGTTGCCACAACTAGTTGGTATTTTTTGTGTATTTTTTGTATTTTTTTTGGTATCATTTAAGCCGCATTATTGCTCTGCTGCGGTTTGGTTTTCGCTTTTTTTTTCTTGGCCACTTAGAAGCCGCCAAACAAAACACTCGACTCGACAAATCACAAAAAAAAAACAAAAAATATGACCCAAAAAAACGATAAAAAGGGAACCGAAACAAAGCGAAACAAAATTAAAAAAACCGCAAAATAAATAAGACGAAAATTATGCAAAAAAAAAAAACAGACAAATGCGCAAATTTGAAAAATGCCACAACAGCTGCGTTTTTGTTAAGAAAAAAAAGCCAAGTTTGGGTTAAGAGAAAAAAAAAACTAAAAATTAGAAACTGCAAAAAATTAATCATTTTTCATTCAATTTTTTAGAAAACTGAACTTTTCTCTTTAATTTCTTTTCACTTTTTTTGGCTTTAAGCTTAAACCACCTGAATTTTAATTTCTCAAAATAGCCAAAAAAAAAACGTGTAAAAATGCGAGTTGTCTTACACCCCAATCAAGGCCCCCAAACCACGCCCCTAATTCCAATGTTGGCCATAAAAAAAATCAGAAAAAATAGCAAAGAAATATCAAAAATAATTACAATAGAAAAGTGAAATTTTAATAAGAAAAAAATGACTAAAAAAAGGTGTAAAAAAAGACAAAAAAAAGTATGAAAAAACGTATAAAAAATGTATAAAAAAAAATGTATAAAAAAATGTCTAAAAATATGTATAAAAAATGTCTAAAAAAATGTTAAAAAAAATGTCTAAAAAAATGTATAAAAAAAATGTATAAAAAAAATGTATAAAAAAATGTCTAAAAAAATGTCTAAAAAAATGTTTAAAAAAAATGTATAAAAAAAATGTATAAAAAAAATGTATAAAAAAAATGTATAAAAAAAATGTATAAAAAAAATGTATAAAAAAAATGTATAAAAAAATTTATAAAAAAATTGTATAAAATAATGTATAAAAAATGGTATAAAAAAATGTCTAAAAAAAATCTTTAAAATTGCTTAAAAAATATCTTCTCTGTTTCAAGTTTAAAAAAATTCCAAATTTTTCTATGATTTTTTTTCTGTTTTTTTTTCTGTTAACTGCTTTTTGATTTTGGTCAAAAGGGGCGGGGCAGCGGCAGCGGTGGCGGTGGCGGGCTGACAAAAAAGGGCGTTGTTTTTTTTAACAAATATTACTCATGGCTCATGGCTCATGGCTCTTGGCTGTTGGATCTTGGCTGTTGGCTCTTGGCCTGGCCCGATCATGTCGAACAGCATAGCTAACACCCAAGAACAACGTGACGAACAACCCGACTTGGCCAAAAGCGAGTTGGCCAACAACGAAACGAGCAGCGATCGCGGCCCAAAACTCTGTTTCCAGTTTTCAGTTTCCAGTGTGCTCGGTTTAGGCCGCTGACTGATTGTCATGGCCCGATAATGAAATAACATGGCCAATACCCTAACCAGAAAAGGGGGTCCCTTAGCTAGTGAGTTTTTAGAAAACAAAAGACTCGAATATATTCATAAAAAAATGGTTTAGAAAATACCAGAAAATCTTTAAAATATCTTTAAAGTCTTTAGAAATATCCCAAGATATCGAAAGATATTCTAAGAACACAAAAAGGGTTCCTAAACTAGCAGAAAGCCTCGAAAATATTGAAATTGCTAAAAAATATAAGAAAAGATCCTAAATATTTAAAGATATTCAACAATATCATAAAAAATATCCAAAAATATCCCAATAAAACAAATATAGTTTCCAAGTTAAAAGAAATGACTCGAAAATATTCCTAAAAATCGTAGAAAAATATCTACAAAATCTACGAAAAGTCTTTATAAAGATCCTAAGGTATCCAAAGAATCCTAAGATATATCTAAGATATCATAAGAATATCCAAAGAATATCCTAAAAAAAAAACTCCACAAAAAATCATACAGAAATCCACAAAATATAGGAAAAATCTTTATAAAGATTCGAAGATATCTAAAGAATCCTAAGATCCTAAGCTATAGTATAAAGAATAATCCTAAAAATCATATAGAAATAGCTCCAAAATATCTGCAAAAAATATCTAAACAGTTTCCAGATAAATCTTTTTATATATAAAACTTTTAAGGATCCTCAGATTTCTATAAGAAAAATATATATCTTTAGTTCTAAAAAGTCTTTGAAAAACCCTTTTGAAACCCTTTCGAAAACCTATTCCTATTTATATTCTTTATATATTCTATAAATTCTTTATATTCTCTATAAAAACGATCCCAAAATTGTTTCAAAAACTATAACCCCTTAAAAAGATCAAATTTTTCCAATAATATTTGCTTTAAATTCCTCATTTACTTTAAAAACAAAGTTCTTTAAAAGTTCTTTGGAAGTTCTTTGGAAATTCTGAAAGTTCTTTGGGTATTTTCTGAAATATTTCTATAATATTCCGAGTTTATATTCCCACTTTTTGTGGCATAGTTTCCCAAAACAGAACGTGCAACCATGCAAGAGGCATTCCTCATCATGCTTAGGCCTTTTTTTTTTTTTTTGTCAAAAGACTCCATCTCCATCTCCGTCCCTGTCTCTGCCTCTGCCTCTGCCTCTTTAGAATGCAAGTTGCGCCTGCGTCGAGGAGTTTGTGCCACAATGTGGTATCATAATCATATTATTTACGATTGTATTTGTTTTGTTTTCGTTTCGGTATTTGTGTGGCAATGTGGCAACGTAATTGCCGTTTTGTGGTCACATATTCAGCTCAGCTCCAGCTCCCCAGCCATTCCATCTTTTGTGTGCCACTCACTCACTTCAAGTTACTTTACTCTGACATACTATATATATATATCGTATATATATTGTAGATATATCTGGTATATATCTGGTATATATCTGGTATATATCTGACATACTTATATCCCCGTCAAATGGACTGGCGACTGGCTACAAAAGCAACACGAATGCAGTGCCATGAAGCATGTGTTTTTTTGTTGCCATTTTCAAGGGCACTCCAGTGTCTGTCTTTAACCCATTGAGCCCCTTGAATGGCTTTTAACCCTTGAAAGAGCGATCTATAGAGTGACTAATAAAAGTCATGCTTTTCAAACTTTTATAATTAAACTTTAAAAACTTGAGAGAATAATTTGTAAAATCTAACTAAGAAATGCTAGAAAGTTGTCGGTGTTTCACTTTAACCCTTCAAACCCCTTTAAATGCTTTTATTAACCCTTTAAAGATCAATCTATAGAGTGTCTAATAAAAACCTTGGTTTATTTTTTATTAAACTTTAAAAATCTGGAGAGAATAGTTGGTAAAAGTTAGAAAAATCTAAGAAATGGCTCCAAGTGTCTTACTTTAACCCCTTAAGCCCCTTTAAATGGCTCTGTTAACCCTTGAAAGATCCATTCATAGAGACTCTGGTTCGGATTTATTAAAATTAAGAAAATAGCTACTAAAAATAGCTACTAAAAATAGCTACTAAAAATAGCTACTAAAAATAGCTTTTAAAATATACAAAAAAATGAAGCCATCGGTTTCTGACTTTAAGCTTTTTGAATAAAGCCTGTTAACCCTTGAAAAGCCTTTTAATAATGCCTGTTAACCCTTGAAAGATCGATCTTCTATAGCTTTTAAAATATATAATAAAATAAAGCCATGGTTGCCCTACTTTAAGCCTTTAAAAGATGTCTTAAGCTCTAATTAAAGATTAACATTTTCTACAATATTTTTAACAAAATTAGTGCCCTCTAAGGCACTCTGTATACCCATTAAATAGATCTTTTTCATAGTTTTAATGTTTACAATAGAAATTTTAATAAATATTCTTGATTCTTTCTAAAAATTCCATAAAACTCTAGCAGAGAGAGCTCTAGAAATACCTCCTAGAAACCAAGTCTTTTGTAGAACAACTCAAGGACCAAGACAGAGGAGGAGGCAGAGGCATTACAAAAGGGGGGGAAGAGATAGAGGAAGGGGGTCCCAGCTGCCACTCAGTTGACTGAAGCTGTCCAACCCGTTGAAACGCTTATCGATCGGACCACTACGAGTTCTGTTTTCGAATCCGAGTTCGAGTCCGAGTCTGACTTCGAGTCTGAGACTCGTGAATCATTTGTCCAAGTGCCTCAAACGAAATGCAAATTGGTCTGCCCCTGTCTCTGCCCCTGCTTCAGCCTCTCCCTCTTACATTGTTGCCATCTCACCTACACATCTGGATGAATCACAAGCAGATCGGCCTGCGGCTATATACTCTCCATAATCCAATATATATCCAATCTCCCAGCTAGAAATGAAATATTTTCCAATAAAAGCCCGCAAAGAGCCGCAGAAAAAAATGTCAAAGATTTTTAGCCAAAGAAAAGCTAGAAATAAAAGTCATAAAAAAAAAAAAAAAAAATGGCTAAAAGTCGGGGAAGATATGGCCAAGTTATTGAGAAAATGATGGGAAAAATGCACTGCAAAGAAATGTGGGAGGGGTGGGTGGTGGGGTGTGGCATGCAAATATGTGTGACGATAACGGAGCCTTGACTCTGCCTCAAGAGGGCTTCACCTTTGAGTGCACTGAGAGAAAGTAGAGGTAGCTTTTTTGGGGAACGAAATCGAAGAAATTCTAACTGTTTTCTTACCTTTTTTCTGCCTTTTCTGCCTTTTTTTGCCTTTTTCTTACCTTTTTTCAGTTTTTTTCTAACTTTTCTTGCTTTTTCCTACTTTTTTTCTGCCTTTTCCTGTTTTTTTTCCTAACTTTTCTTACCTTTTCTCTATTTTTTCAAATTTTTTTCTACTTTTTCCACCTATTCCTACCTTTTCCTATTTTTTTCTACTTTTTTTCTGCCCTTTTCCTACCTTTTTCCTACTTTTTTCCTACCTTTTTCCTACTTTTTTCCTGCCTTTTCCAATTTTTCCAACTTTTTTAATACTTTTTCTTACTTTCTTCCTACCTTTTACTATTTTTTTCTACCTTTTCCTGCCTTTTCCCTATTTTTCCCTATTTTTTTCCTAATTTTTTTCCTAATTTTTCCTACTTTTTCTTACCTTTTCCTATTTTTTCCTACCTTTTGCTATATTTTTCCCCCCTTTTCCTACCTTTTCCTACTTTTTCCTAACTTTTTCTACCTTTTTCCTACCTTTTCTTACTATTTCCTACCTTTTCCTACCTTTTCCTATATTTTTCTTACCTTTTCCTACCTTTCCCAACCATTTTCCTTCCTTTTCTTACCTTTTTCCCACTTTTTCCCACATTTTCCTACCTTTTCCTACCTTCTACTACCTTTTTCTCACAGTGTCTTTGCCAACTTGTTGCTGGCCAGAGAACTTTTCTTTGGGCATCGAGCTCTGGGCATCTTGCACTCTTGGCCACAATTCATTTCTGGCACGAACCGAAGGCCACTGAGCGCTGCCTGGGAGATAACCCTGGCTTTAACTTCCATTTCAAGCTCCGATTTTCTGTTCTCTATCGAGTCCCCGTCCTCACCTCACCCTTTCATTGAAGTATTTTTTTTTTGTTTTTGTTGCTTGTGGCATCATGCTGTTCAGAGCGAGCAACAACAACAAACATTCTCAGATGCAAAGCAACTTGTGGCCTTAACCAAAAACACAGTGGGGCTGCCACAAAACAAATTCAAATTCAAATTCAAATTCAAATTAAAATCACATTCCAAGACATCAAACCAGAAAACGCAAGAAAACACAAAGAAAAAAACATTAAAACCCAGATTGGAAATTTAATTATCGGAAAACTATCGACAAAAAAAGATATCGAAAAGGGTTCAGGTACAAGGTCAGGTACCACTGTCTTTGTTGCAAATGCCACCCTTTGTCCCCGACTTGATTGTCGCGAATCTCCTCAGAACTTCGATATCGTGGCTGCTGTGATCTTGGCCCAGTTAGCAGCCTTAGGAACCTGGCCAAGACTAAGGAGTCGATACTTTTTTGATTTTTTTTGGATTTAAAGACAAAGTTTCTAAAATTACTTCAAATATTTCTCTATTTTGTTGTCTAGTGTAATTAAAACCGAAACAAAATCGACTTCTGACTTTATGCAAAGTAAATATTCAATTCTCCTCACCTGAGTTGCCATTCACTCGTCACGCCCACAAAAGCGGCCACCGCCTCCAAATGTTTATCGCGGGGAGGGAAGAGGAGAGGCTTAAGACAAGTGTCTACCGTTTACCGTTTACCGTTTTCGCTTTTTTAGTGAATGGAACTAAAAGGTAACAAAAACAAAGACAAAAAAAACAGAAACCGAAACCAAAACCAAAACAAAACCCCAAAACATGCCGCAAAAAACATCAATAAATTTAACCAAAAATAGAGGGAAACAAAACTCAACAAGTGGCAAGAAAAGCGTGCAACAAAATGGCAGAAAATCGAAAACAAAAAACACAAAATCGTGCAAAAATAAACACAAATCGTAAATAAAAACACAACAAATTGCTAAAAAAAAAGGAGAACATTTAAAAGGTTTTGTCTATTTTTTTCGGATTTAAAAAATGAAAGTCGGTTTTAAATTAAAAAACCTTTAATTTTTTGGGGTTAGTTTTAATATATAATTCATTTTTTAATAAGAAATTAAACAAAATGAAATAAAAAGCATTAAATTTCTTCTATTTCATTTCAAATAAAGGTTTAGATAAAGATTTTTAAATGGAAATCCTCTTCAAACTATGAAAAGTAGTTAAAAAATACCTACTTTTTCTTATTCCGAAATTTCCCTGAATTTTTTCTGATTTATTTTGAATGAAAATGCATTTTTAATTAAGAAATGAAAGTAAAATTAATCAAAAATACAGATTTTTACATAAAAAGTACTTGACAACAATAAAAATAGCTTAAAAAAAACACTCCTTTTCGTTGTTCTAAAATTTCCCTGTATTTTATTCTCATATATTTTGCATTTAAATTAATTTTAGAATAAAAAATGAAAGTAATTTTGAGTAAAACTAATAAAAATGCATCTTTTTAATTCAAATAATTCAGAAAACACTTGAAATGAAGAAAACTAGCTAAAAAAACTCACTTGTTTTCGTTTTTCTAAAATTTCCCTGTATTTTATTCCGATTTAGTTTGAATTCTAAATAATTTGTAATCAAGAAATGTATGTAATTTTAATTAAAACTAAGAAAGTTTTCTTATTAATGTTCAAATAGAAGCTAAGATCCGGTTTTTTATATGGAAAAAAATTTAAAATTAAGAAAAATTACGAAAATATCATTTTCATTTTCTCATTCCAAGAATTTTCCTGTATTTATAATCGGATTTATGTTTTTAATGCCTGTTTTTAAATGCCAAATATTTAGGAAATAACATTTTTAACGATCTTCCCAGGACTAAAAGGCATTCGCCAAGCTCTTCAACTTAAACTTCGACTTGGAGTTCGAATTGGACTTTGATTATAAATCAAAAGTCAAACAATTAAACATTCTTCGATTCGATTCCCAGCCTCCCAGCCTCCTGCCCCACTCTGCCCCCTATTAGCTGCCCCATGACTAACCCTTGATTATGTCTTGGCTTTAATTGCTGTAAATGTGCGCCTGCCGCAGTTGCTGCCGCAGTTGCAGTTGCAATTGCTCGGCCACAGTCGGGTGTTGCATTTGGACACACTACTGGGAAACTACACTGAGCGAAACTATCTTAGAGTCTAGATAATTTCAAGCGAAATTCTCCTTACAAAGCTTCCTCGATTTTCCTTTTGAAAAATCTCATTTTAAGCAAAAACTTTGTCGATTTTTTTCCAGTGCATTATGGGCACTGTGTCGCAGCCTGAAGTTGTCTAAAATTTGACAGTTGTATGAGATTTATGACGCCGCGCACTCGATCATATTTGACTTAATTGACAGCGGCAGCCACGACAAACTGCCATCGGCATCTGTCAGAGGTGGCTGCCACAGTCGCTGTTGCAGTCGCTGCCTCAGTCGACGTCTCTGTGGCAGTTGCAGCATCTAGCTGGGAGAATCAAAAGGCCTTTTAAAGCCTTATTTGCTTTTCATTGCTCTAATTTTAGTTTCTAACTCGTAATTCTCGTAATTGTAACCCAAAAAAAAATTAAAAAAAAAAAAAAACCTACAAAAGGTTTCGAACCTCGAGCCTCATTTCGGTTTCTTTGATACCCTGTAGTTTGATGGGTATATAAGGAGGGTATTAGAAGGGTTAATATCTCATTGTAGGATATTTTTTAAAATTTTTTGAAACAGTTTTTGAAGCATTTTTTGAGACATTTTTTGAGACATTTTTTGAGACATTTTTTGAAACATTTCAAAGTCGATTTTTTGAACATTTTCCGAACATTTTTTTAAACATTTTTTTTTAACATTTTTTAAACAATATTTAAAACAGTTTTTAAAGCTATTTTTAAACATTTTATTCAACATTTTTAACCTATTTTGAAACATTTTTTAAAGCTTTTTTTTAGCATTTTTTGGAAGATTTTTTGGAACATTTTTTGAAACATTTTTTTAAGCATTTTTTGAGACGTTTTTTGAAGCATTTTTTGAAGCATTTTTTGAAACATTTTTGAAACATTTTTAAAACATTTTTAAAACATTTTTTGAAACAATATTCGAAACAATATTTGAGAGAATATTTGAAACACTTTTTGAAGCATTTTTCGAAATATTTTAAAACACTTTTTAAAACACTTTTTGAAGCATTTTTGGTAACATTTTTAAAACATTTTTAAAACATTTTCGGAAAATTTTTGAAACATTTTTTTAACCCAAAACCTCTAAAAACCCTCTTAAAAAACCCATAAAAACCTCTTAAAAATAGTCTTCCTGGGTATCACTTATTCGTTACCTAATTAATTACATTTTTTATCTCCCTGCATGGCGCATCTAGAAATCAATTACAATGAAATCTGATTTCTTGGTGTTGTTTCGGTTTTTTTTCTTATCTTTTTGGGGGGTCCAACCCCCTTCCACACTGCGCTCCCCCCTCCCTACGTGACAACTGTAAATGGGGGCGTGGTTGGTGTTGGGGGGGGGAGCTGGTGTAGGGATAGGGTAGGGTGTCAGGGTTACTGCACTTTTCCTAAGTGCGTCCGACGACGAGCAATAAAAATAATAAGAACGAGTCCAAAGAGTGCCAGATTGCTTGGAATGGCAGTGGCGGCGGTGGAAGGGGATCCCTGACCAGCTTCTTGGCCACAGCAGCCCCTCAGCCCCATCCAGCTATTTTTTTTTATTATAACAGAGAGAGAAATTTTAAGAAATAATGGAAAACAAGGGAAAAAAGAGTTTTATTCATGTTTAAGCATGTTTTTTCTAGTTTTTTCTTGTCTTTTTCATGTTTAATTCATGTTTTATCATGTTTAATTATGTGTAATCATGTTTAATCTTGTCTAATCATGTCCTATCAATGTTTAATCATGTTTAATTCATGTTTAAGCATGTTTAAGCAATGTGTAATCATGTTTAATCGTGTCTAATCATGCTTATTTATGTTTAATCAATGTTTTATCATGTTTAATCATGTTTAATCAATCTTCTTTTTGAATCCTTTACCTCAAAATGCCTCAAATTTCTTTCCTTTTTAAAACTTTCTTATTTCTTTCAGTGTAAATGCCTTTCGCCCACCATAAATTGGACACATTGTTGATAAAAAGCAACTTTATATGTTTTATATGAAGCTCTCTCTCGGTGTGTGGTTGTGTGAGTTTTATGTGTCTGCGAGAGTGTGTGTGTGTGTGTGTGTGTGTGTGTGTGTGGCAACATCATCGTCATTATCATTATCATTATCGTCGTTGTCATTGTCATCATCGTGGACGTCATTGGTGCAGCAGCAGCAGAAGCAACAGCAGCAGCAGCTTCCATCAATGGCTTTCATCATCCAACATTGTTATCAGCGCGAAGGAAAGAAGGAAGGAAAAAAAAAGCACTTTTGGTGGCACAACCCCACACCTTGCAACATGCCACACCACTGCTTTAACTGGGCTATGAAATTACGCTGGAAAAATAGCGAAATAAAAAGCCAAACTGAGAGGAGAAGCGAATAAATGCTGATAATGTTGAATGTGCCGCATAAATGCCGCATAAATGCCGCTCCAATGACACCCACACATCGGGAAAGAGATATAGCTAAAGGCTATCTATAGCCGCACTTGGATCCAGATACCAACCCGAAAAAAAAAGAATAGACTTCAAGTCGACTTTTAAAGAACTGAAAACCCAGAAAAAAACAAAAAAACTGGCAAGAAAAATAGCTGAAATGGCAGAAAAAAACACGAAGCCTTCGGAGTCTAGGAATCTAGGAATTTCATTTTCATTTTTATCTCGAAAAGAATCAAAAAAATAATAAAGACTTGCCTTTGGTTTAAGAAATCTGAGATATTAATTAGACTAGAAAAGATTCTAAAATAAGCTTCAAGCTTGGCTTGCTTTCTTCTCGCTTTTGCTTTCTTTTCGCTTCCCTTTCTTTATAATTCCCAAATGATTTTTTAGGCAACAAGTTTCTAGGTTATGGAATCTCTTGTTACTATTTTTTTTAGTCTTTTTGAGTCTTTTTTTTTTATAAGAAATTGCATTCCTTTTAGTTTCAATTAAAACTATATCCATAACTCTTCAATAAATAAACGTTTCCCATAAACTTAACCTACAAATGATGAATTTTAATGTCAAAAAAATTTGGAAAAAAACAAAATCAAACAAAATACCATTTGCAGTCTTAATAGCTCCTGAGTTTTGTATTTTTTCAACGATTTGTATATATTTTTCTGCGTGATTTGGCTTCGTAAATGTTTATTTGCATATTCCCCTGGCATTAAGCCCTTTCTGGTATTTTTTTTCGGCATATTTTTTGGTTTTTGGCATTTATTTAATTGGTATATTTGTCACTCGGACAGACAATCGTTGAATACAAATTGTTATGGCCGAATTTTTGTTACTTTATTAATATTTTTACATAAATCGCATTTCTGTTCTGGTTTTTTTTTTTTTTGGGATCGTTGGTTGCTTCTTTATACATTTTTTCCCTCCTCTTTTTTTTTAAGTTTTTTGTTTTATTTTGGTTTTTTTATTTGAGTTTTTATTTTGTTTAAAGTCTTGTTTTTATTTGGTTTGAATTGGTTTGGTTTTTGTGTGCAGTTTGCTTCCTTCTGTTTCTGTCTGCAGGCGTTTTGTCGGTTGATAGATTGCAGCTGGTCGAGGATACCATATCTGCTTGCCCCAACTGTTTGGATACCCTGGGAAATATTATCAGAGCTTTCAAGGGTATGATGGAGCTCGATTTGAACAAAACAAAATCCTTAACAAGGATAACTACTACTTAGATCTTTCATTTTGAAACTATTTTGAAACAAAAACTATCCGATACCCGCTACTTTTCAACCTATCCTTTCTTAACCCTTCTCGACCCTACACAGTATCCTTTTTGTCGTTAGATATCCCTTTTTTATGTTAACAAACATTTCTGCTTCTTTCTCGCGCTGTTTTTTATGCCTTTCTGCCAATTTTTCATACACACTCCCGGACACACACATGACTCTGCGTCTGCGTTGAGAAAATTGCCCAGCTAATGGCTATTAAGGCAGACTCCGAACCAAAAACAGAAACTGAAAAACTGCAAAACTGAAAAACTGCAAAACTGGCCAAAAAGGCAAACTGGCCAACTCGAATTGGGCCCAAAAACTCCTCGCCCGAAATCCGTTACCAAATTGCATTTGTAGTTCGTTGAGTTTTTGTTCCATTTCCAGTCTACAAGGGTCAGGGGTCAAGGGTTACGTATTTTAAAAAGCATTTATTATGAAGATAATTAGGGAATTTGCTCTATAAGAGGTTCTAGAGAGAGTCCTGCAAGAGGTACTACAAAAGGTCTTACAAAAGTTCCTACAAAAATTCCTATAAAAGGTCCTAGAAAAAGTCCTACAAGTGTTCCTACAAAGGGTCCCATCCATGGTCCTATTAAAGTTCCTAAAAATGTCATAAAAACGTTCTAAAAGTGTCCTACAAATCGCCTACAAAATTTCCTACAAAAGGTCCTGTAAAAAATGTCCCGAAAATTTGCCAAAAATTACCTAAAAATTTTCTAAATATATCCTAAAAATCTCATAAAATAGTTCCTACGAAATTTCCTATAAAAGGTCCTATAAAAATCCTAAAAAATTACCCAACAATGTCCTAAATTTGTTCTAAATATGTCATAAAAATCTCCTACAAAAGTTTATACAAAATATCCTATAAAAAGTCCTATAAAAATACTAAAAATTACCCAAAAAATCCTAAAATTGTTCTAAAAATGTCATAAAAATTTCCTACAAAATTTTATACAAAATATCCCATAAAAGGTCTTACGAATTTCGCAAAAAGTCCCAAAAATATCTCAAAAAATGCTCTAAAAATCTCCCAAAACTCTTCTAAAAACCTCCTAAAAGAGTTCCTACAAAAGTTCCTGCCACCTACTCGTCCTACATCTTTTTCCCAGCTTCTACCCTCTAGTTTTTCCAATGTTTTTCATTCCCTAACCCTCCTCCATTAGGATAGAAGCGTTACATAAATACGTAATGCCAGAGTCAAAGCTCCCAAGATTGATCACCATTAGACGGGGCACCCCTGCCCCGTCGCTGCGTTTCGTTTGTTGCACTTTTCAAAGGCTGCGTTGCATTTTCAGGGGCAGCTTGGCAATTCGTCACAGGGACTGTGTGGCACGAAACCAAAAAAAAAAAACAAAACCCAGAGCTCCTCCAACCTATTCTGTTCACACTCCACATCGCAAGTAATTCATCAGACACGCATTCTCATTGCTGCCCCTTGCTTCGATGTGGCTGCCACCACACACCCTGCCCTGACCCTTCTATTTTTTCTATTTCTTTTTTTTTTTTTTGTTTTTTTTTGTTCTCCTCTGACGCATGACACCCCCTGACACAACCTGTACAGCGACGGATGCGAAGGTGGAACACGCACTTGCCTTCGATTTGGTTAATTAGTAAGCAGCGAAAGGCCTCAGGCCCTGCACTGGGAGAAAATCTTCTCAGAAAAAGAGCAGAGCAGATTTTTTACATTAATCTGTAGTTCATGGAAAGATCTAACAGAGAACGGAAAGTTTTGGGTATTTTTTGTAGGATATTCCCATTCTTTTTATCACGCGGTTCCCACTGCATTCCTAGAGGCGCTGCCGTTTATCGTACGGTTCGTCCAAGATCCAATAGATCCATGAGAAAAAGGTAAAGAAAGAAAGATAGAACTAGAAGCGGAAAGTTTTGGGTATTTCTTGTAAAATATTCCAATTCTTTTTCCCATTTGACCTAAGGGGCGCTGTTGTTTATCGTACGGTTCGGATAGCATGGATAGATCCAAGATCCGAGAAAAAAAACGTATAGAAACGATAACGATAAAACATTAAAAAATTAACTAACAAGATCCTTGAAATATTAAAAAAGATAAAACTAGAAGTGAAAAGTACCGGATATTCTTTGCTTTCTATACTCTTTTTATAACAGACCGCTACCGTTTATTGTACGCCTCGGATAGCGAGAATACAACCGAGATCCAAGAGAAAAAAAAGCATAAAAAACGATTACGAGAAACATTCTAACCCCAAAATCTTTAAAGTGTATCAAGAACAAACGAAAATAAATCCCAGTAACTAAAATTTAGTTACCAGGCTTTAATTTTATTTAAGATTTATAATGAACAAAGACTTTTAAAAAAAAGTACCTAGCACCGGAGATATCCATCTGGTGCTCGTTTTTTTTATGGTCACATTTTCCCGGTTTTATGGACTCTTATCGAGTCGTCGACTCGTCGATCAAAACTTTCCTGGGCTTTCCGAACGAACACACATCTATCTTGGCATTATTCCATTTTCCTATCACTTCATTACCATTTCCATTTCCAAGCCCCTCGAGTAGAGTGTCTTTTTTCATGGTCGAGAAAGGTGCGTGTGAAGTTTTTAATTTTTTAACATTAATTTTGAGACAAAATTCTTTGTGTCCCGGACCCATGTGTCTTGGGGCGCGACGAAGCGTGTCGAATGAAAAGTTTTGTTGGTTTTTCGACGGGAAGGGGCATGCCACGAGGGAATCCAGGGAAGGTGCAAAATCTACAGAATGTCAGTGCAGAAATCAACAAAGTGTCGGTCTTGACAGAACCAGACCCAGAGCCAAGGCCATAATGATCTCTAATGGCAGCTAAGGTAGCAGCTGTCCAGCCCGGGACTTTTGCTTGCCCCAAAAGTTAAGGTGTCAGCAGGCTGATCTTGCCCCAGGTAATGGGGCAGCTAAGGGGGCGTGCCTGCAATTTGCCAGAAAAAGGTAACAAAACGCTCCAAAATCCATGCCATGTGGTGGGATTTCGTCCTCTTTGGAGCTCTTTTTTGGGTTTTTGGAGCTATCCCTGATCCTTTAGCCTTGGGGCACGTGGCAGGTCAATGGCTGCTCAACATTTTGAAAGCTTTCTTTTTAGATTCTCTGGATTCTGTAGAATCTCTAGAATATCAAATCTCGAAAGTATTTTCTTCTAATTTCTGTTCATTTCTTTTAATTTATCTCAAAAATTGTCATATTTTCTTATTGTTGCCTCGAAAAGTATCTTTTTCGATGAGCTTCTTTCGCATCTCAGGTTTCTCCCGCTCTGTTCTGTGCTCTGACTGCCTGCCCCCTTTTGTGGCAACCTTGCCCCGGCACTCTGCTATCTGGCTGTGGATTTATTGTGTGAATTGGCATTGACAAAGTGCATTTGATTGGCTCTCTCGTTGGGATGCGTTCCGTTCGGGTTGCGTGTCCGTTGCAGTTCCCCTTTCAGTATAGAGCCCCCCCCTGATACCCAGCCAAGGACGTAGTCCCAAAAGGGGGAGACACAGTTTAAAAACACTTTTAAAGGTATTTTAAGGCATTATTTTTGGGCTTTCCCTCTTTTGTTTGTTTTGTTTTTTTTTACAAAAAACTCTAATATCCTTGATCCCTTTTTTTTTAGGAATTTTAGACTCCTTCCCTGACCTCTCGCCGGCACTCACTCATTCTGCTTGTCTGTCGTTTTTAATGTGTTTCGATAACAATTCCATTAAAAGTGAAGAAGTTTATAATAATAATTTCGAGTAGCCGAGAGCTCCAACCCGTTTTTTGTCTTTTTTTTTTGTATTTTATTGGCACTTTTCTTGCTCTTTTTTTTATTTTTTTGTATTTTTTTTTGCCTTTTTTATTTTATTTTTGCAATTTCTCGATCAGATTCTTTTTGAAATACTCTAAAACAAGGCAAGAGTCTATGGATTATTGAGGTTTTGCAGGAGAAACAGGGAACTATAAACAAATCTCATCAAGAATTTTATAAAAAAAAAGCTATTTAATATTGTTTTTAATATTGCATTAAAACGAAAACCTTGTAACAATTAAAAACACAAAATTACAAACAAATAGCACTAGAATTTACACAAAAAACTATAAGAAATCTTATAAAGAATTTGATAAAAAAAAATGTATTTAATATTGTATTTATTTTTAGTAGAAGAAATGATTTGAAATCAAAAAATTATTAACAATATTACGAAATGGAATTCAAACAAAAACTAGAAGAAATCTCATCTCAAGAAATTGTTAAAAATGTTATTTAATAGTGTATTTAATTTTGTATTTAATTAAGGATTTATTTAAGGACAAATAGAAAAGCATTATAATGATAAAAAATACCAAACAAAATACCAAATCAAGAATTCCATAAAATATTTCAACTAACCTTTCAGGGTATTAAAGGGTATTAAAGGGTATTAAAGGGTATTAAAGGGTATTAAAGGGTATTAAAGGGTATTAAAGGGTATTAAAGGGTATTAAAGGGTATTAAAGCTCTTCGACTTACATTCCTTAATTGAATTACTTTTATTTTTATTCTTATTTTTATCCAATTTTTTTTTTATATTTTTTTACACTTTTTTTCCCTTATTTTTAACCACTTTTTTATACTTTTTTTTCCTTATTTTTATTCACTTTTTTCCTTATTTTTATACACTTTTTTATACGTATTTTTTATGCTTTTTTTATGCTTTTTTTAATTGATTGTTGTCAGTCCATCACATCACACCGAGCAGAGAGATAGATGACCATCCGTACATCCCGACATCCTCCCGTTCCCGTTCCCGTTCCCGTTCCCCGTTCCCGTCTATATCCCCCGACATTCACAGATAAATGCATCCTTTCGATAGCGAGTACAGTGCTGGACGTGAGTGTAAGTTAACCCACATGCCATGTGCTTTATTGCATTCAATTTTCTCTTGTTTGTCAATTAGTTGTGTGTATTTTGTTGGTATTTTGTTGGTATTTTGTTGGTATTTTGTTGTTGTTTCTGTATTGTTGTTGTTGAATTTGAAGTGAAACTCGGAAAGTTTTAATTGGCTGCATTATTTATTGTTTTTCCCTTCACCGAGCACCCAACACCCAGGCAGCCAGCCCTTTTAATTCAATGACTACTGTACTTGTATTGCGCAAAAAATAACAAAAAAAATATCGAAAAATAACGAAAAATAACGAAAAAATAACAAAAAAATAAAGAAAAATACCCAAAAATAACAAAAAATACTAAAAACTGCATTAAATATTTCCCAAAGTTTTGCTTTCATCGAAAATTTCCCTTTTTTCTGCCAAAAAAAGGAGTCCCAAGGTCCCTAAACTCATTAATTATTTCTAAAACAAAATATAAAAGCTTTTAATTAAAAAATTTCAACTCTCCTGAATATTATTTATTAAAAATTAATATGATATTTTGAAATTTTATTTAAATTGGAAATTTACGTGGAAAATTCCACTCAAAAAATTGCCTTATCGAGGTAATTCTTTGTCCTGCGACTCGGCATTGCCATCTATCTGCTCCTGATTCGACAGGACCCAGCTGCAGGTCCTTCAACTATTTGTAGAGAGCTTAAAAAGTGTCCTTTTCACACGGCGACAGAATACACAGAAAAAAACCACTGTTAACTTTGTAATTAAAAAGTTTTTTTAAAGGAAATTTATTGGGAAATTTTTCGTTTTGTTTGAAATTCTTTAAAATCCTAAAATATCCTTGTTTAATATCGCTTTTTCTTAATTTTTTTTAATTAATATTTATTTTTAAAATTATAAACTAAGAAAAAGACTTAAAAAAAAACCCTTTAAAACTCTTAAAAATCTCCTTAAAAAAATCTTTAAAAAAAAATAAAAACAAAATTTTTTTGGTGCCCCAAAGGGTTGCTTTTCGAAGCAGGATGTGTGTGTGTGTGTGTGCGAGTGTGTGCTAGTGTGTGTGTACTTATAATTATTTAACTCTTTTGCATGTTAACCCCCCTCCACCTTGCAACACCCCCATATCCCTTGCACAACCCTAGATGAAGATTAATTATGAAAGAAAGAAGAAAATTCGTAACATTTTTCATGCTTAATCTTATAGAGGAATTTTTGAAATAAAAGGGAAAAGGGGAGCAAAGAGAAGGACGAAAGGATAACAGGACACAGGAGGGGGCAGATAGCACGTGGAGCCAACAAACTAACTTTTATTAATAATAATAATTGTTTCATGTGTTTTCATAGAAACAAGTCCTTCCCATTCCTTCTACTCGTATTTACCAAACAATTTCACACGAACATGTGTCACCCTCCAGATCAGAGAGAGATGGCTAGAGCAGGGAGTAAAAGAGACAGCGGGACAGCTGCGGGTCTTTGAAAAATGATTTTTAGCGGCTTACGAGCTAGTCCCCAGTCTGGGAATCCAAAAAAAAACTAGTTTAACCCAACCCAGTGCCTCGAAACGCCGCTGGACATCGCCTCGTTTGGCATTTGACCAGAAAGTGAGGAAATTTCATAGAAAAAAGCTACTTGCGAGGCTTTTGATACCCTTTTTATACGGATTTGTCAATAGTTAGGGTATAAAAACTCGAAAAATAGATTTTAATAATGAAAAAAATTCTAAAATTTATGTAAAATTGATTAAAAACATCTTTTTTTATCTTTTCTAGACTTTATCTAAGCTGTACATTAAACGACAGCGCCCATTGGTACGTTATCCACAACAATTGTGGTCTAGAAACTCGAAAAATAGTCAAGAAATGGAAAGAATGCTTTTGAAATTGATTTAAAATCCTTTAAAAAATTCCTCGTTATCTTTTTTCTACTTTATCCGAGCCGTACGTTAAACGGCAGCGACTAACGCGAAAAAAATCGATTTTCTATATAAAAATTGATATTTTGAACAAAATTTAGATGTTTTTTTTCACTTACCTGCTATTTTTTTCTTAAAAATTAATGTTTTTTAATAAAAAAAAACAAAAAAAAAATGTATAAAAAACTGCATTTAATGTTCGTTGTTTCTGGAAAAACGGTTTCCATTCGATTCGATTTGTTGTTCAACGACTTTTAACAACTGCTACCTGTTTAGGGTTTAGTGGCATTCCATTTCGGGATCACTTAAGTGGCACCCGCTGATTCTGACCCCTTAACCCCGACTCCGACTCCGACTCCGACTCCGACTCCGACTACGACAACGACCCCTACCCCTAACCCGACCCGGAGACATTAATTTTATTGTTTTGACTTTGCGCACGATCGAAATCTTCCCGGTTCTTTTATTTATTTACGTTTTTTTTTCTCTATTCTATTCGGGGATCAGTTATTGATAGTTCCAAATTAGGGTCAACTATGCGGTTTTCGGATTCAGTTAAAGCCTCAAACCCCGGATCAGAACCAGCGCCAGGTAGCCAATATCATCTGTTTTAATTACGCACTGAGGTGAGGTACAAAAACAACAAGAAAACTATATAAAAAAAAACTATATAGATGATGGCTCTAATACGCCTCTGCAGGTGTTTTTCAAAGGCAGTTAGCAGGCGCACTTAATGGACCCCAAAAGACCCCACACAAGACCCAAAAATAGTGGGAAAGGGTTCAAAAATATTCCATTTCGAAGGGGAATAGAATTTAATTTTCTTCACACTTTAAGAAAGGTGAGAAAATCAATAAAAATCAATATAAATTATGTAAAATATATGAAAAATATAAAAATTATCAATAAAAGTTATTTTTTTTTTACTCTAAAAACACAAAAAAATAAGTAAAAAAGCAAAAACAAAGCAAATAAAAGCAAAATAAGAGAAAACAAAGAAAATAAAGCTTACCCATAACAGTATTTGCCAATTTCCATTGATGTACAATGCATCTTCTTCAATTACATATTCCTTTCTACGCAAATTCGTCTACGCATGAATCCATTCGAGTGGGAAAAACTATAAAAATAGATATAAATCATAAAAAAAAATTATAAGCAGTAAGAAAAAATTGAAAAATCACAAAAAATTAACAAAACAAAGATAACAAATCTTACCAATAACGGTATTTGCCAATAGCCATTGATGTACAATGCATTTTTACATCTTCCTTTCTACGCAAATTTGTTTACGCCTGAACATCCAAAGGTACGTAGGAAACGGGAAAAGGTTCTCTGGCGGCCATTGCCGAATTGCGCCGCGACACGTCGCTCTCACACACACGTACGCGCCCGATACGCATTTCTGCATAGTAATCCCCATACGTGTGAATTACATTTGGAAACTATTTAAAAATGGGCTTAAATAGTTGCGTATTTTAACCGGAAGTACAAGGACTATGTGTTTAAGGTGCTTTCACTTATTTATACGAACGAAAATTTATGTTTTAGTTTTAAAATCAAAGAAAAAACACACACACACAAGCACACGCGGTTCACCGGCACCCAACACAGTTACTGTTTCTTTCTCATTAATCAAAACTTAATTAAAGAATATATTTTAGCAAATCTAAAGACGAACTATTAACCGAAAACTATATTTTAACAAACACTGTAACTAATTAAGAAGCACTGATTAAATGTGGGCGAGCGATTAAAAGTAATTTCGATCGTGTGAACTGTTGGAGAGCGAAAGTGCGAATGAGCGAAGGTGGAGAGGCAGGTGCTATCATCTTCTAGTATGCTGCCCTTTAATGGGGAGAGTACATTTTGGGGAGAGCAGATAAGTGGCCCAAAATTGCACTCACCCAGAAGGAACTGTTGCTTTTGCATGCATTGCATGGGAGGGCAAATCAATAGGGGAGCAGTGGGTTGGGGCATATAAGACACCTTATAGATTTTTAAATGTAAAAACTATATTTTTGACTTTGTTAATTACATTCGATCTGTGAAGGATCTTAAGAATTGTAATTGAAATCCTTTTAGGGATACTTAGGATATTCTCCAGCTTTTATAGCCAAAGAAAAACAAGAAATTGGTGGCCTTTAAAAACAATTAGTTAAATGAAAGCTCTAGTCGGCCGAGCCCTTATGGCACAAGTAGGGTATTAAGTCCAGCTTAAGAGGTGAGAGCATAATCTTGCGTTAAAACAGTGAGAGTAAAATAAACGCAGTGATTACAAATAAAGCAGGGGGTTGGGGTATATTAGACCATTTATAAAATTGTAAATACAATACAAATATTTTAAATTTCTTTAATTAGATTCTTTAAAGGATCTTTATCCTTTATCCTGATATACTTTTAAAGGATTTTTAGGACATTCTTCACCGTTAATGGTCTAAACAAACTAGAAATTGGAGACCGTCAAAACTAATAAGCTATAGTCGAGGTAGCGCTTTCGGAAAAAGCAAGGTATTAAGTCCAGCTTGAAGCTGAGAGAATAAGCGTAAAACCGTAAAACCTTAAAACAGCAATGAGAGTAGAAAAATAACCCAGAAATTACAAATAAAGCAGAGGGTTGGGGTATATTAGACCATTTATAAAATTGTAAATACAATACAAATATTTTAAATTTCTTTAATTAGATTCTTTAAAGGATCTTTATCCTTTATCCTGATATAATTTTAAAGGACTTTTAGGACATTCTTCAGCGTTTATGGCCTAAACAAACTAGAAATTGGTGACCTTCAAAACTAATAAGCTATAGTCCAAGTAGCCCTTTCGGAAAAAGCTAGGTATTAAGTCCAGCTTGAAGCTCAGAGAATAATCGTAAAACCGTAAAACCTTAAAACAGTAATGAGAGTAGAAAAATAACCCAGAAATTACAAATAAAAAATCTGTGATAAATTTTTGATTTTTCTGTTCTTGTTTTGAAGTTTTTTACTTTTTATTATGATTTCTCTTTTGTATTATTAATTTTTTCTTAAATATAGTTTTAGTTTTTTGTTTTAGTAGCTTGGTTTTTTGCTCATTTGATTTTTGGTTTAGTTGTTTGTTCTTATTTTTGTTTTTGTTTTTGTTTTTGTTCGATTTACGTCGACTCTTGCACTTCATACATGTTCTAGAAAATATGAATTTGGTTTTTGTTACACTTTTGGTTTTCCACACTTGGTGTACGTGTATATATAATATATATATATATGGTATATATGGTATATATGGTATATATGGTATATATGGTATAGGTGTATATAACGCATGCTTTGTATATCCGTTACACAGTTTTCATATATCAGTTAATGTATATATATTCATATATATATATATATGATCTAGGTTTTCAGCTCATCTTATGTATAATATATACTCGTATGTATGTAATTTCTAGGAAATGGATTTGAACGGAAAAAAGTATTCAAGTATAGATGTGGTTCCGGAATACATGTATATAAATCTGTATGTCTAGGTATATAGGCAAGGTATATAGGTTCGATATATAGATCATGGATAGCCCGATTATTGCTACGATCGTGGTTCTAACAATCTAGGTCGCTAAGTGTATCTGCTTTTTTGTTCGGTGTATGTGAAAGTGAAGATAACTTGATTCCCTTCTTCCTATATATTAATATATATATATACTATATATATGGGTATGCAGTGATTATATAATATATAATTTTTTCTGGGATGAACTCTATATATCAGAAGACCAAGTTACCATTATAAGTCGTTAGCTTTTTAGCCTTTCAATATCTTTTTTTTTTTTGTTTTTTGTTTCTGTTTTTGTTTAGAACAACGCTTGTTTTTTAAATATTATTTTTATGTATTTTGGTTAGTTTGCTGGATCAATTTTATATTTGGTTGCGATCCAAAGTTCCTTCCCTTCCTTGCTTTTTTATGGGGAATCAAAAATCACACTCCCCCAAAAAAAATCCTTTCGAGATTTTCCCTCGTTTTTATCTTTGGTTTTTTTTCCACAATATTCTTGCCAAATATATATCTTTTTAATAGGGATACAGATTCTTGCGCTTAAGCTCCATATCCAAGTCGGCCAGCTGCTGCAGGAATCCGTCATTGGGGCGGATGTCGCGCCTCATCCGGACCGTCCTTATCGCGTCCACGGCGGACATTTTCCGGCAAATCATCAGGTAGGCCAGGACACAGGTGGCCGATCGCGACATTCCCACCAGGCAGTGCACCAGGATTTTTCCTAAATTCAAAAATTGGTAAAACATAAGTATTTATTCAATCGGAAAAATATATATATAATTTTTGGAATTTCTTTCGATTTTTATTGAATTAATCGATTTTTTTAACTTAAACCTAATATGGCCCAAGTCGGACTCTACATCTCGGCCAATTCTCATCCGATTCTCAAGCGGAATGTCTTAAACGATTTGTGGATCGATTCTCTATAAATCTGCATCAAAATCTGATCACGAACAATTTTTTAGATTTTTTTTCAAATTTTCTGGGGAGACCCCTTGGAAAAATGAAAAAATCCCCCGAAACCCCAATATGGCCCAAAACAAAGGCTATATCTAGGCCAATTCTCATCCGATTCTCAAGCAGAATATCTTAAACGATTTTTGGATCGATTCTCTATAAATCTGCATCAAAATCCGATCACGAACAATTTTTTAGATTTTTTTTCAAATTTTCTGGGGAGACCCCTTGGAAAAATGAAAAAATCCCCCGAAACCCCAATATGGCCCAAACCGAAGGCTATATCTTGGCCAATCCTCATCCGATTCTTAATCGGAATGTCTTAAACGATTTGTGAATCGATTCTCTATCAAACTGCATCAAAACCTGATCACAAATTTTTTTTGAATTTTTTTCAAAGTTTTCTGGGCAGAAAAAAAGAAAAAATGAAGAAATCGAAGGAAAGTCCAATATAGGCCAAATCGGAGGCTATATCTTGGCCAATATCCCACAGATTTTTAAGCGGAATGTCTTAAAAGATTTGTGGAAAGGTTCTCTATTGAACTACACAAAGAATAAGTAATGAATTTAATTGTAAAGTTTAAAATTTAGATATTAAAATACAAAATAAATCAAAAAATTAAAATAAAAGCGCCCTCCTCCTCGATTCTCAAAAGTTATAGGTAAGAAAGGCGATTTTACTCTATTTTAGTATTTATTTTTAAGTTATTATAAGTTAAGTTATTATATTTAAATACCAAATACATTTATAAAAATACTATATAAAAACCGCCCTCCTCCTCGATTCTCAAAAGCTGTACCTAAGCTGTGCCTTATAGGAATCGAGGAGGAAGGTTTTCTTAGTATATTTTAGTATTTATTTAAGTATTTATTATAGTATTTCTTTTGTTATTTATTTTTTAAGTAATAAATTAAGAGATTAAACAAAAAGAAACTAAATTAATGAGCCTCCCTCCTCGATTCTCATACTTTGTACCTAAGAGAATTGAATTTTTGGATATATTTTTCCCTGGAATACCCATCGTAATCCTCTATCTTGTCTTATTCTTCCGATTTCCGATTCTGGAGAGGAATACATCCAATAAGAGCAACCTAAGACACTTTTTTAAGCCCGAAAGAAAGACCAGATTACTGTGAACCCATTACCGAACCACTTACCGCCGCTGCTGATGGCGCTGTCGATGAACTTGGAGGCCACGTAGAAGTACCGGGAGATGTCTGTCGTGGGGGCGTCGATCATGGGGAAGCCCATGTACCTAAAAACACAATCCTTATGGTTCCGTCTGCACAACAAAAACAACAACAAACACACAAACACACACAACAAAGAGCAACAACAACAGGGTTGAGCCGAAATCAAAGTGCAAGTGAAATGTTGAAAGGTAATTTGTGATATTTTTTTTGAGTGTGTGCCAAAAAGGATGCGTATGTACATAATAAAGGAAGAAAGAAATGAGAAAAAAGAAAAGAAATTTTGAATAATGATAAAAATAAAGTAAATAATAAATTAGAAAAAAAATAAAGAAATAAAAAATGAACAAATTTTGTGCGAAAGTTTTCGTTGCCTTTGTTCATTATTGTTGCTTTTTGATCGGGAATATCATATGTGTCCTGTATCCTGGTTAGTCCTACCTGATGCTGGGCATATCCCTGTAATAACTGTGTCCAGTATCCACCTGGCCATAGCGACAACCCTCGGCGGCATTCAGGACATGGGTGATGCCCATCATTCTCAGATAAGTTTTATTTTTGGCCGCCGCACTGCAAAAAAAATGTATAAATTTTATTTAAATAATATTTATTGGTTTAAAATAGTCGCAGGCTTACGCATCTCCAATATAGATGCCCGGATAGACCTCATCACAGTCAACATCGTGAATGGCACACTCGGCACGTCGGAGTCCTGGCAGCGCCCGGCTAGGAGCCATCGAATAGTGAAGGACTCGCTGCAGCTGGCGTCCTGTGGTCTGTTCGGAGGTCTCCAGGCGGCTGGGCGACTAAAAAATAATAATACAAATATATATTATTTGTTTATCAAATCTATTGAAAGTCTTTGAGTTCTCAGGACAAAAGGACAAGGTTTTAGATACTTTCAAGCTCCTGGATTAAAAGTCTTCAAAAGAAAAAGTAAATGTTAAGATTCAAAGCAATAAAAAACACTAAAAAGAAATAAATATAAAAAGGATACAAAATAGATATTAAAACATACAACATAAAACATAAAACAAACAAAAAACAAAGCAAATTTTTACCAACATAGAATTGTATTAATAAAGTCTCTAACAAGCCTCTTAAAAATCTTTAAAAAATCTCTTAAAAATCTCTATAAAAATCTCTAATAAATCTCTAAAAAATCTCTAATAAAATCTCTAATAAATCTTTAATAAATCCCTTAAAAATCCTTAAAAAACCTATAAACTTCATTATCCTTTATTCATCCATCCAGCAAATTGTCCTTGGAATACTTTTTTATGCTAAATACCAAAAAAAAAAACCTCCTTCACAGAAACCTAATTTTCCTAAAAACCTTTAAAGTAGAGGCGGCTATCCCCTCCCTCTATAAACCCACAACATTTCCACCCAACAAAATGTCCTTTTGGTAATTAGATTTTGCTTTTTTTCGGGGCAGGCTTGTAAGGATTCCCCCACGAAAAATGACATCACAGCGTCAATTGGCAAAGCGGCAAAAAATGTCAAAAAACGGCCAAAAGAAATGGCTTACATGGCAGATTTGTGGCAACAAGGCGAAGGTCGCAATTTGGTTACAAAAGATGACAAATCAGACAGCAAAAGGGAAAATAAAATCACCAATAAAAAAATAAAAAAAAAAAAACCAGATGTAAAAAGCAAATAAATAAAAAATAAAAGGTCGTATATCGCTTTGACATTTTCAGGGACAAAAAAAGTGAAAACTTTGTCGTCTGCAAAGGCAGTTCCTTTCGTTTTGTTGTTATTTTTTTTATATCTGATTTTTGTTTTTGTTTTGTATTGAAATATATAATATATAGAAGAATATATATATATATATTGGCTGTTTGAGTTGTCAAAATAGTGAAAACTTTTGCTTTCTCTGCCGGCATGCGACCTTGAAAAAAAAAAAAACGAAAATTTTAAGCATCCATTGCCGAAAGTTCTTTAACATTTCAACGTTGATCTATTGTGACTGATCTGTGGCATATATATGTCTAAATATATCAAATTTATATATATAATATGTTGTATTTTTGTATTAAGAAAGCTGGGCGTGTGGGTTAATTGTTCTAAAAAAAAAAAAGCTTTCATTAATTTTTGCATTTTCCGAATCATGCCAGGGAAATGTTTTGCAATTTTTGTGATCAAACCTGATAATAATGGGGACTATATCTATCGCCAATACTGCTGCTGTATCTGTCGGTGAGTAGCTGAAAAAGTAATGTATTTTTTTTTTTTGATAAAAAATCATAAATTAAGAAATAAATTGATAAATAAATTGTCTAAAACGTAAAACGTAATCTAATACGGAAAACTAACAAAAAAAAAGAGCTTTTCAGGTGAGAAGAAATAAAGCTGCGGAGACATCGCCCTGACCTTGTCCCCCTTGCCAAGAAAATTGCGCCATACGCCCACCGCCACCCCCTCGAAAAAAACCAAAAAAAAAAAACTGATTTGCATCTAAAAATACTTGATCGAGTAGAGAGAGGAAAAAAAAATTAAAAAAGAAATTACTCACCAATCCATGGGAAACAAGTTATTATCTGTGACTCATCCCGAGACCCTCCCACCCTCTGGTATTCTATTTTTTTGTTTTTTTTCTGTTTCTTTATTCGAAAACAAAATATATATATTTAAAAAACAAAATAGGGAAAAAAATGTGAGGCCCGCATGACAAGACAATTAGCTGGACACGAAAAAAAAATATATATATAGTTTCCCTCTTTCGAAAAAAAAAAAATAGAAAATAGAAAATAGAAAATACTCGTAATGCCAAAAGGCAATGGCATGTCGACTAATCGCCAGCATATATGTATGGTACGAGAGTGTATCTTTCTCCTCTATATATAATATATTCCATAGCCTATATTTTTTTAGTAGTACCCCTGCCCTGCCATAGCTTTTAGTCGATTCTCGTGTGACTAAATCCATTGACAACTTTGAAAGCGATTAAATAAAAGCTCGAAACAACATCGAATCATTCGATGGATATAGGAAAATAAATCCGAAAATACCTGAGAGGTGAGCAATGCCAGAAACAGAGGCGTAGATGTAGTCCAAAGGGGGTTTTACTTGGATACCAGTACTAGGTATTACTCTTAGTACTAGATATAACAAATTAGGTTTTTCTCAGCTCTTTTTTATAAATATTCTTTCCCAAGTAGCGGGTATTGATACTTTTTCAGAGGCAGAAAACGAAACAGAGGCTTAAATAGGGGGTTTTACTGGAAATACTTCTAGGTAGTAAAAATTTAAATAAAAATTAATTACTTTCTTAGCTTTCTTTATAAATATAACTAATTAATAACTAAACCAAAAAAAAAAGTACTTTTTTGTGTCTTGTCTAACTTTGTATTAGAATTTCCCAGTATTTTTCTGAACCATTATTTCCTGAACCTCAATAAAAAGTCAATTGGCGATGTCAACCCCACCGTTTGCCTTTTTGTTTCCTTCCTTTACCGAGTTTATTTAGCTGATTGTATTGTCTGGCCGCCACTTGATAGAGTCCCCCCCTAACTAGAGTCCAAAACCCACTTTTTATACTCTCGCCCCCCCTCTGACACAGATATCCCTTTTGTCTGTACTTTTTAGCATTTAGTTTGCTGCACTTCCTGCAGATAGAGGGGCAAAAAAAAAAAAAGAGAATAAAACCCGAGAACTGTGTCAGGCAGGCCCAGAGGTCAAGCGTTTTGCACAACTGTTGCAAATTCCACGAGGCAAGCAAATATACTTGCAACCTGCAACCAGCAACCAGCAACCTGCAACATATGCGGCGGATGTGGGTCAGTCGATGGACAAAGACAACCCAGTTTTTTTTATAAGGATATCAAAAGGATATCAATTCGATATTCGAATAATGCGAACTTTTTCCATTTACTCTGCCAGAGTCAGTAAATCATCTCTTGGCCTTCGGAACACAGAAATATTTCCCAAAATAGAAGAATCCGAGGAATTTCTTTATTCCCAATTCCCCAAAAATTGTGTGAAAATTCTCAGCGAAAAGTTTATGTATTTTGAAAAACATCACGAGAGAGCAGCAATTAATAATCGACCAAGATTCGGTCTGACTTTGGCATTGATAAATCTATATATTTAACAATCTCTCCGTATATAATTGAGTCTATATCGTTTTTATGTAGTTTTTGGGCATTCAAAACACAAGAAATGCAAATCGCATTGACATGCAAGCCAGTTTCCTGTTTTTATTTATTTTTTTTCTTTATTGATTTAACAGTCCTACCACCACGCCCCCTCCTCCATAGAGATTCAGGTAAACAAAATTCCCAAGATAATTATGAAAAAAAAAATGCAAATAAAAAAAAAACGAGAGATGTAGGAAATTCCTTCAGCTTGATTTCGAAACATTCTGAAAAGTGAGGAAAAACTTTGGCAGCCAGAAAATCAACAAAAAAAAAAAACTAAACTAAATTTCAATTAAATGCGCAATTTGCCTTTTAAGGTAATTTCTTGTTTAAGAAGATTCTGAATTAAAGATAAATGTTAATGAGAAAAAAGTAATTATTTGATTCAACTTTGAAATTGTATCTAAAAAATAGTTTTTCCCCGCTTTTTTTTTCCACCTTAATTGTTGGCTTTTTCAAGGCCTTTTCGCTACACAGATCGCCAGTGATCGACCTTGAGCTTGAGAGAACAAATTGGGTGGGTTTCCAGCTTACAACCAAAAGGGGAAAACGCTTTCAAGTGCCCGCTGTGGCACTGAGAATAACAAACGAGATAAATCCTATTAAGATGTTACTTTTCCGATCAGGAGTTTAAAAAATCACAAAATTTATAGAAATTTCTGGAGAAAACTGATGTTTTTTATAGGAAATAATCCAGTATCATCAGTTACTGATTACAAACTTTTCTCTGAGTGCATTTAGTAGCGTTTGCCTTTCGCTTTCTGCTCAATCAGGCGCAACAGCTGCGATGCGGCACGCCCACAACCGACTCAAAGCTATGGTCTATATATAGTATATATGCCTACACTAAACACACAAATAAATATATATATATATATCTGTTTATATATCTGTTTATATATATAGATATGTAAGCCTAGAGTGCTCTATCGATTGTTCAATTAGCGCTCCCGATGGGCTTGACACTGAGTGGCAAAAGCAGCGAACAACACCGATGACATTGACATTTTAGCTAAGCTCTGTGGCTTATACTTGCAACAACGAAAACCTGGATGAATAGATGTTTTTCTATATATATTTAGAATATATATTAGAGAATATATAAAGCGACTCGATTGCAGGGCTTACAATACTTTACACGGAAGTCGAGCGATTAATTGAAGCCACTTTTTGTGGCATGGAAGGAGGAAACTTAATTCGCTTCATTGGCTTTGAATTGATTAAAATTCCTAATTTATTCAGTATCTATTCTGGCTTAATATTTATTTCGGATTTTAAGAGCTCTTTTGTTTCAGTTTATTTGGTTTCCAGCCCACGTGGCGTATGAGTAATGGAAGTCACAAAATAAAACGATTTTGACAAGAAAGAAATAAGCCTCAATAAGCTTCATTAAGCTATTAATTCATTTATTAAATCCTCATTAAGTTTTATTTAACGAATTTATTTAATAATAATTCATTTCCATTAAGCCATTTCTTGGGAACACACATGGCGTATGAGTAATATGGCTTAGGAAGCATTTTTCTTCAACAAGGAAGGAAAATTTTAAACGCTTCATTGATTTATTTTTATTTTAGGAATATTTAAGAATATATATAATCTAGTATTTCTTTATTTTTACGGAAATTATTAAGAATCTCTTTTTCCAATCAACGACCCATGGGGCGTATGAGTAATATTTTTTTAAAAAAGAAAAAAATCTACGTAATAAATTGTAATGCCTTTAAACTAAATAAGATTCTAGCTTAGATTTAGAATTTAAATAATTGTATTTTCATGTTAAGAATGTTTTTGATTAAAAAAGTTCATCAAAAACCCATGAGGCGTATGAGTAATATTTTTGAGCTAGCACCGAAATTTGAAAATTTCTATCTCAAAATCAAGAAATTAATGGAGTTTAATAGTTTTTAGTAGTAATTAATATAAGCTTTATCTATTTAAATTTTAAACTATTTAGAATTTGTCAGATATGATTAAAAAACAGTCATTTTGAAGTCTCATTGCTAGAGTTCCAAAAAATGAATAAAAATTAATAAAGTAAAATAATCAAAATACCAAAATAAGAAAGAGAAAAACCTGTAAAATATTGCTGTCAAGGACTTGGCCTAAAATATTCGAAAACCCCTCCAGGGTTGATCCGAAAAAATGGGGCGACAGAAACGAGTTAATGCCAGGATAATCGCCCGATAAATGACAAAAAGCGTGTGGCTGTGCGGTTTTCTGGGCCAAAGGTGGGTGGCAGGGCTGGGGCCACGCCTTGGAAAGGCACTTGAACTTTGCATTTGCATTTAGAGGCCTTCAAAGTGGGCGGAATGGGCGGATGGCCTAGGCGCACTAAGCGGAACACATGTGCCAAGGCCACTGTCCCCCACAAACAAAAAATAGAACAAATTCTATTTTCTTTGGCTAGATTTTACCTCTTTCTTTCGTTCCATTTTTTTTTTTTTTTGTGGAACTTTATGGTAAGCGGGGTGTACTTAGAGGTCAGGGGTTGGTCGAAAAATTGGGTCACCGGACCGCCGAGAGATATGGGAAAGCGGAGCCTCCGACTCTGACTCTGGTGGAGACACAAGTCAAGGTCATCGTCATATTTGCCCATCAGCTGCTCTTGACAGATGGCCAAGTTAGCGTCGAAGAGTCTGCCACGCGGCTCTTGACGGCCACAAGACACACCCCCTTTGGGCACACGCCCCTGTCATTACACAGTAAATAATTTTCAAGGAATTAAAGGAAAGGAAAGAATTTAAAGATAAAAAGGAAACACCTAACACTTTAAGCTTTAAAAAAAATGAATTTTTAAGAAAACTCCTTTTAAATGTTTAAAAAAAAGATAAGAAAATACTTTTTTAGGGAATATATGGAGTATTTTTTTTTTAAGTGCAAAGGACCCCCACTTCCTGTTTAGGGACTCCCCCTTTCCGCCCACTTACCGCGTATCTCCATGACATCTTTGTTGTGTTTGTGTGGGTGTGTGTTTGTTGTGTTTTCGTGGATCCTTTTTGCCTCCTTCCTTGCACGCTCTCTCTCTCACTCGCTCGCTCGCTCACACTCCTGCTACCGCTCGCCTGCTTTCGTCACCTTGCTATCCTGGTTTTAGCCTGGATTTTTGGGGATTTTTTATTGTTGATTTTTTATGGATTGATGGAGTGATGGAGATTGGTGGAAGTCGAAGGATTCGAAGTCGGAGGTCCTGGGCAGCTTGGTTCCTTGATTTGAAGAGTTTATCATGATTAGTTTGAATAATAAGATTAAAATGTTAGAAGAAGAAGAATCAGAGGCACACACACACACACACACTCTCAAACACTCACAGACACAGACACAGCAAAAAAAAATCAAATATTAAGGATATCAAATGCTCTTGTCACCAAAATCCTTTTTTGGTTTTAATTTCAATTAATTTCTCTTCCTCTTCTTCAATGGCAACCACTCTCCTTGTCTTCCTCTTCCTCTAAGCGTATTAGTAAATTTCTATTTCGAATTTATTTACTTTTTTTTCTTTTGGTTTTTGGTTTTTGGTTTTCGATTCTCGGTTCTATTTTGTGTTGAAAATATTTTTGCTGTTTTTCTGGCGTTCTGGCGACGGACACTTTTTTGCGACTGATTCGCGATGCCGCTTTGGGGTTGTTTTGTAGGCGTCCGAAAGCTCTCGCTTGGCTCCGAAAGCGGCCCCACTGTGACGTAGGCGCCGCCACAAAAGCTCCACCTCCCACAACCGCCCTTCCGCTAACCCTCTCTCTGGGCAGCGCCATTCAACGGCCCCTCTCTTTGGAGCCGACGCGTTCCGGCTCTCTTCCACGTGGCGACGGAGCTTCTCTGCACTTGAATCAAAAATATTAACCAATATTCCAATTTTTTTAAGTAAATTATTTAAATTTTAATAAATAAAGGCATTTTTTTTTGTAAATTTCATGTAGACAAAATTTTGTTGCCTATCTTTTGGGGCTTCAAGGACTTTTTGGTTTATCGCACGATTAAAATCCCTAACAGCTTAACGAACTCTTCCAGTGACTATACCTAAACTAAACTCTTATTTATTTCAGTGTAGAAACTCTGTTTTTGGCGTCTGTTTGTTTGCCTGGCTTGCCGACACCCACTTACGCATATGTAAATATTTTCATAGTTACGTTCGCTATTTACGAGTAATTCATTTACATATTTTAGCCAAAGAGATAGAGAGAGAGAAGAAAATCAAAAATCAGTCTATAGACAGAGAGAGAGAGCTGTACAGTGTGAAAGAGGGAGCGATATAGCCCTGGCGTTGGTTAAAGGAAAGCTTTTTTGGGCCCAAAGTTATCGGCCAAGTTCAACGGAAAATGGGATTTACTTTAGAGGAGATTAGTTTAGAAATTAACTAAAAATATATTAAAAATAAGTAATAAAAATTAGTATTAAAAATTATTACAAACAAATAGTTCCATTTTATAATTTCTATATTATTTTAAAATATATATTTTTTGATTAATTACCTTTTAAAAATGCATTTAGTTAGTCGCTATTGTCATTGAGGAAAATAAGTTCGTTAAGCTTTCTAATCTCTTATTTGTTAAAATATATTTTCTATTCTATTTTAGCATCTCATAGTCATAATGAGAAGATTTTCGAAAATTAGAGAAGATTTTTTGAGATTTTTTGATTTTGAGAAATTCAAATGCTTTCTTCTCCGAGAAAATTATTTCGTTTTAATGAATCATTGAAATAATTAATAAATAAGTAGGAAAATATTATTTGAACCCTGTTTTTCTGCCTTAATCAATTACATTTTAAAAGTAAGCTTCGAAACCAATCAATGATATCCTGCCAGGAATAAGAATTTAAAACCCATAAATCCTAAACCGTAAATCTGTGGCATGCAACAGCGTGGCAATCACCGATGATTGCTTTTCTCACTTTGCTGTCAATTTGGCTATTTTAGGCTTTATCTTGGCCTTCAAAATTGTCATAAATAACTCGGAAAAGGCTTCAAGTTTTTTGATTTATAAAGACTTGTCTTGACTTTAAATTTAAATTAAAGATTTCCTATTTAAGCGAATAGTAATATATAAATTCCTAAACAGCTTTAGCTATTTTTTCCCTGAGCTGAAGTCACACCAGCACGCGTCTATGACGAAATATTTGGTTTTATTTTCTTTAGCTTTTTCTTGGTTACTTCTTGCCACCTGTCAGCCGTCAACGCGACTTAACAGCTTAAATAATAGGAGGGGCGTCGCCAGGCGGGGTGGGGCAGATGCTCCACATTGTCCCCGGAACCGAAATGCCTTGGAAATGCGACAAGAACAACTCCCCATCCAGAGTCCCAGCCCCATCCCCATCCACAGCCCCACATAATTTGCCTCAAGTATTTCCAGGCGAGAGTGTGTTTCAGATATATTTATTTTTAATAACACTAGACTGCAAGGTTATGGGGCAGGCAGTTCTCTAGAATACCTACCAATTTATGAAGAATAAATGGGAGAACATAAGACCATGACAAGTACCGAGTATCATATAGTTCAAGATCAAGAACTCAACCTTTTTCTTGTTTCTGTAAATAGTAAATAAAAAATGGATTTTAAAATTCATAAAAATCTTCTATTTAAATAGAGGCTCTCTCTAAGTTCTTTGAACTTTATTTATTATAAAAATAAATCTAATTTTCTGATTAGAATAAAATTTAGAACATAATACCATGGAAAGTACCGAGTATCATGTAGTTCAAGACCTTAGACCTAAGGGGTTTCCCTATTTCTGTATACAGCAAAACTATTTCTAGCTTTTAAAAGTATATATAGTATAAATATAAGACACTCTTCAGGCATTTAGAAATATATTAAATAAAATATTTACCTATTTTGCTGACTAGTGTAGTCATCATGTCGTCTGCTCATTGTTGACAATGTCGTTTGTCGCTGATATCTGGACGGCAGGTGCAAACAGGCGCATTTCTGGAATTGCCTTTTAATTGTCTGCTGTCCTCCGCTTGGCGGAGACTCTTCTGCCGGATTCTGGGAGAATCGAAAGCCCGGGATCAACAGGCTTTAGTTTATCTTGGAATCAAACAGCTCCAAACAGCTCCAATCCAATGGCTTTTCATTTGATTTTGTGACGAATCTGTCAAGGCGATTGGAGTGTTTTTGCAGCTAAAATTAAATCACAGAGATTTTGTGGTTTATTGATTTATTTTTGATCAGATTGACTTGGGAAATACTCTAATTTTCTTTAAATATAATCGAAAGTTTTGAATGGGAAAAGGTTTTGCTTTTGGAGGTTAACATATTCTATTGAATATTGTTTCGTGTATTTCATTGTTAAGAGAATTTTGTATAGAATTGTCTAAAAAAAAAACAGGAACTCAATAAGAGTCCAAGTTGTTTACAAGATTTCCCGCTTTTCTGGCTTTTCAATTTGGAAATTCTTCCCCGATTTCGCCGACGATTGCTGACAAGCTTGGAGTTGGGGGGCTTTGGAGGTCTTAAGGGCATTTGTTATTTTTAAAGAAAACAGCATTCAAGTATTCAAGTATTCCGATTCCGATTCCAATTCCGATCTCCAATCCTCCGAACCCGTATCCAAATCCAAATCCGTATTCATTCCGTTTTTCATTCCTCGCTTCGTTGGAAGATTTGCGAGGCGATGGGAATTATTTTTAGAGCACCCTCTCGGAGACTCTTGGACCGTTTTCACAGTTGGTTTCAGTCACAGCCTCGCGGTTCTACTCCTTCAGACCACTTGACTTTATTTCCTTTTAATTTTAATGAAATTAATGCAATATATATTTCATTTTCAGCATCATTTTGCTTACCCATCCTTTGATTTCTTTTATATTTATTCCAAAAACCTTCGGCAATTAATTAATCATTTCTTGTAGTGTAGGAAGTTGCTCATTTCATGCGATTGCACTCTTTGTTCATCTGACTTTGGATTGGTCTGGTGCAGACACAAACATTAACATCCACATACTTGCCACATTTTCTTCACTTAATTGCAACGCGAAGTGTAGAAATAGCAGACAGGGGTCTGGCCAGGGACCCTGAGAAGGGGAAGAAATTCCAGGGATTCACTAGAGTTTCCAGAGTACTAGATACCTATGGGTCTTGGGCATTTCACGGATTCAATTGATGGTCTATGGAGAGTTTTATATCTTCTCGATCCAAACCTATATTGTCCGACTATACTTTCATCCGTTTAGAGTTGTTTTTAGGTAAAGGTAAAAGGTTCTAGAGATGTCACTTCGAAATCCTTTTATTTTATTCCAAGAATTATACAATATAGAATTGGAGTTCTTTATCCTGTGGTTCCCCATGATAGTTCCCATATCCTATAGTTCAAAGGCCATGACACCCTCCTCTTTGAATATAGAAGCTCAGAACCTGTTATAAGATTCATTTCTACAACTTATATCGTATATACTCGATACTTTGATATCAACCCAACCCTAGGGTCAACCCTAGAATAACCCTATAACTCCACAACCCTTTAGAGAAAGCCCTCAAAAAAACGCAGTAGTCTTTTTGATAAATCGGAAACCAAGCAGGCCATGACTGTGAAAAAAAGAGTATAAAAACCCCCCGGGTTTCAGTAGTAGCTTCAGTTTTGATACATCGTTCCATATAACAACACCATATTCCCTTCACTCCCTAAACTAAAACAAATACAATTTTCAACCAAAAAAAAATCCAGTAAATAATAAAAAAAAAATAAAAAAAGTGAGAAAAAAAAAATCGGTGAAAAAAGTGAAAAGTGAATTATCGGACGCGTTTTTGGTTTGTTCTTGTCTGAAATTCTGAAACGGATGCTAAAAATCGATTAAAGAAGTGCCGATGAATTTAATGCGCCGGCAGCCGAGGCTGCAGCTGATCCGGACTGTGTGGAAGGAGAAGGGTCAACTGGCCACATCGGTGCTGGGTACACCGGTGTTGACCAGGAGGCCCCAGCTCCATAATGTGCCCCAACCCGCTGCCAGTTCTGCGGCGTTTATGTCCACCACATCAGAGGTATCCAACGCCGCCGCTGCCGCCGCCGTATCCACAGTATCCTCAATATCCCCCGTATCCGTGGTATCCATGGTACCCCCAGACAGAGCGCCGTCGGACAAAGCCGCGGGAGGAAGAGTCGGAACAGGAAAAGGAGCCGGAAGAAAAGCAGCCAGCACAGGAAAATCCGGAGGAAAGGGAGCAGGAGGAACCGCCAAGGGTGGACCACCACCATCCGCCAAGTCAGGTGGAGGAGAGGGTGGCGGAAAAGGTGGAGGAAAACCCCCCGCCGCCGCCGCCTCCGGAGCCGGAGGAAAGCCGGCATCTCCGCCACCCCCACCGGCGGCCCCCAAGCCGCCGCGGATGAAGACGTTCGAGATCTACCGATGGAAGCCGGGCGACCAGCCGCAGACCCAATCATTCCAAGTCGATTTGGAGAAGTGTGGCGCCATGGTACTGGATGCCCTCATCAAGATCAAGACAGAGTTGGACCCCACGCTTACATTTCGGCGATCGTGCCGCGAAGGCATCTGCGGTTCCTGCGCCATGAACATCAACGGCACCAACACCCTGGCCTGCGTCGCCAGCATCGACCAGAACGAGTCGCGCTGCTGCCGGATATACCCGCTACCCCATCTCTACGTGGTTCGGGACCTTGTACCGGATCTCAGCCAGTTCTACGACCAGTATCGCTCCATACAGCCCTGGCTGCAGCGCAAGAATATGAAATACGAGGCCGGCCATGCCCAGTACTTGCAGTCCGTGGAGGATCGCAGCGTCCTGGACGGCCTTTACGAGTGCATCCTGTGCGCCTGCTGCCAGACATCATGCCCGTCCTATTGGTGGAACAGCGACAAATATCTCGGTCCAGCTGTCCTCATGCAAGCATACCGCTGGGTCATCGATTCTAGGTGAGTCCCCACAATTCTTTGCCTTTTTATTTTATTATTTATTTTTTTTTTACATCAATCTTACCTGTCAACCATGGTTGTAGTTCTTAAATAGTTAAAACGTGGAACCTTCAAAGTCACATCCTCAAGGTTCTACTTCTTTACAAGCATTTTTTCGGTCGTCTCCTTTTTTTTTACATCCTGTCTGGAATAACAACCATTAGAAGCTCTTTTCCCTCGGGCTCTTTATTAGTTTTCTTTTATCTCTCCATCCTCCAAGTTATCGAAAGGATTCCTACAACATGGTCCAATACCGTCCTTCGGAGGTCTTCTCCTTCAGAGGTCTTCTCATTTTTATTTTTTTTTACATCAATTACAAAACTTTGGGTCCCTACCTTCAGGGTGAACAACCATTAGAATTTGTTTAATTTAATATTTAATATTTGGCGTTGGCGTTTCTCGTCAGTACTCAGGCGAACCCGTCTTGGACCCCTCCTCGAAGTTAAAAACCTTCTGATCTTTTTTTCTTTTTGAATATATCTTGGAACCCTCACATGCAGTTGGGTCTACTTCTTTACAACCTTTTTTATTTTTTTGGTCTTCTCCTTTTTTCGATGGAACATAGTTTTCTGTCTTCTGGGTGCACAAGCATTGGAATTTGTTTACCAGCTTCTGATTTCCTTATATAATTTTTTATCAATTAATATGAGTTCTACTTGTTTCGTTTTTTTTTTTGTTTATTTATTTGTTCAATAATTGAGTTGGACTGTTCAGGATCTGTGTTAACGACTTGCATCAAGCCTTTCTTTTATCTCTCCATCCTCCAAATTATCGAAAGGATTCCTACAACATGGTCCAATAACGTCCTTCGGAAGCAGGCTACCTCCTTCCGAGATCTTCTCCTTTTTATTTTTTTTTACATAAATTACAAAACTTTGGGTCCCTACCTTCTCGTCAGTACTCAGGCAAACCCGTCTTGGACCCCTCCTCTAAGTTAATCTCTGATCTTTTTTTCTTTTTGAATATATCTTGGAACCCTCGAATTCGCATGCAGTGGGGTCTACTTCTTTACAACCTTTTTTCGGTCTTCTGCTTTCTTTTTTTACATTCTATCTTCTGGAAGAACAACCATATCTTTTATCTCTCCATCCTCCAAGTTATCGAAAGGATTCCTACAACATGGTCCAATAACGTCCTTCGGAAGCAGGCTACCTTCTTCCGAGATCTTCTCCTTTTTATTTTTTTAATCAATTACAAAACTTTGGGTCCCTACCTTCAGGGTGAACAACCATTAAAATTTGTTAAATCTAATATTTAATATTTGGCGTTTCTCGTCAGTACTCAGGCTAACCCTTTTTGGTCCCCTTCTGGAAGTTAACCTTCCGATCTTTATTTTTTTCTTTTTGAATATATCTTGGAACCCTCGAATTCGCATGCAGTGGGGTCTACTTCTTTACAACCTTTTTTTCGGTCTTCTGCTTTCTTTTTTTTACATTCTATCTTCTGGAAGAACAACCATTAAAAGCTCGTCTTTGCCTTCTTTTATCTCTCCATCCTCCAAGTTATCGAAAGGATTCCTACAACATGGTCCAATACCGTCCTTCGGAGGTCTTCTCCGTCAGAGGTCTTCTCATTTTTATTTTTTTTATATCCATGAAACCTTATTTCCGATATTCTGAGCAAGCTGCCCTTAGAATTTGTTCAATTTAATATTTAATTTTTACTTTCACAGAAAGGGTGGCGTTTTCGTCAGTGCTCAGGCTAACCCTTTTTGGACCCCTTCTGGAAGTTAACCTTCTGATCTTTATTTTTTCTTTTTGAATATATCTTGGAACCCTCATAATCACATGCAGTGGGGTCTACTTCTTTACAAGCATTTTTATTGGGTCTCCTTTTTTTTTACATCCTGTATTCTGGAAAAACAACCATTAGAAGCTCTTCTATGCCCTCGGGCTCTTTGTTAGTTTTCTTTTATCTCTCCATCCTCCAAGTTATCGAAAGGATTCCTACAACATGGTCCAATAACGTCCTTCGGAAGCAGGCTGCCTCCTTCCGAGATCTTCTTTTTATTTTTTTTATATATGGAACCTTACTTCCGATATTCTGAGCAAGCTGCCCTTAGAATTTGTTTAATTTAATATTTGATTTTTATAATACTTTCACGGCAGAAAGAGTCGCGTTTTTCGTCAGTACTCAGGCTAACCCTTTTTTGGCCCCTTTCTGGAAGTTAGCCTTCTGATCTTTATTTTTTCTTTTTGAATATATCTTGGAACCCTCACATGCAGTTGGGTCTACTTCATTACAACCTTTTTTTTTTTTTGGTCTTCTCCTTTTTTCGATGGAACATAGTTTTCTGTCTTCTGGATGCACAAGCATTGGAATTTGTTTACCAGCTTCTGATTTCCTTATATAATTTTTTATCAAGTAATATGAGTTCTACTTGTTTCGTTTTTTTTTTGTTTATTTAGTTGTTCAATAATTGAGTTGGACTGTTCAGGATCTGTGTTAACGACTTGCATCAAGCCTTTCTTTTATCTCTCCATCCTCCAAGTTATCGAAAGGGTTCCTACAACATGGTCCAATAACGTCCTTCGGAAGCAGGCTACCTCCTTCCGAGGTCTTCTCATTTTTATATTTTAATATATTTAACCTTACTTCAGATATTCTGAGCAAGCTGCCCTTAGAATTTGTTTAATTTAATATTTGATTTTTATAATACTTTCACGGCAGAAAGAATCGCGTTTTTCGTCAGTGCTCTGGCTAACCCTTTTTGGACCCCTTCTGGAAGTTAGCCTTCTGATCTTTATTTTTTCTTTTTGAATATATCTTGGAACCCTCACATGCAGTTGGGTCTACTTCATTACAACCTTTTTTTTTTTTTTTGGTCTTCTCCTTTTTTCGATGGAACATAGTTTTCTGTCTTCTGGGTGCACAAGCATTGGAATTTGTTTACCAGCTTCTGATTTCCTTATATAATTTTTTATCAATTAATATGAGTTCTACTTGTTTCGTTTTTTTTTTTTTTGTTTATTTATTTGTTTAATAATTGAGTTGGACTGTTCAGGATCTGTGTTAACGACTTGCATCAAGCCTTGAATCGTCTTTCTTTTCTTGTATTTTTTACTTTATTCTGCTTCAGCACTTGGCAACTTTTTAATTATTTTTAAAATATTTTAACAGGACTTGGTCCTCCAACGAGTCGGCGTAGCCATTGTCCCTGATTTTATTTATATTATATCTTATATTTTATTCATTTATTTATTTATTTATTTTATTATTTATTTTATTTTATTATTTAATTATTTTTGACTAGCAATAGTCTTCATTGTGCTCCACATCATCCTCATTTTTTTTTTGTGCATTGAATTGATGGGGACTCTTTATTTTAATCCTTAGGGACGAGGCAACGGAGCAACGCTTGGGCTTCCTGAAGGATCCATGGAAACTGTACAGGTGCCACTCGATCATGAACTGCACCAACACCTGCCCCAAGCACCTGAATCCCGCCAGGGCTATCATCGCACTGAAACAGCTCTGCGTCGGAATGAAGAAAAAGGACAAGCCCCAGTTGAAAACGGACGCCCTGTTCCAGGGTAAAAAATAGAGAACCCGAAACACTAAATCACAAAACCGACAACAAAAAAAAAATTAGTTATTTAAGGAAAACTAGAAAAAACATTCGGATGAGAAAAATTAGTAACATCAGGGACGTAAGGGACTAAAAGTACAATGTCAACACAGATTTTAGATTAAGTATAGAATAATAAGGGACCTCAGGGACAAACATTTGTCATGATATTCGATATAACGTTAACGCAACAACATTGAACAAACACTTACATCCATCATCGAACTCAAAACAGAGCGCTGAAACACTCGAAACACTAAAGCCCGAAACACTAACAAAATGAACAACATTTTTGAACATTAATCCCGTTGCTATTTGGAACGATATTATCTGAAGTCTTCGCCAAAGATTAACAACCAACTAGTAACAAAAAAGCAAGCATACTTGGCCGAAGCTACAATTTGGATAGAGACCTATGGATGAATTTTACGTAATTGATGGAAATATATGCTATATACAGTAAAGAATCGAGGACAACAAATAAAATGCTAAATAAAATAAAATAAATGCTATCTTAAACAGACTTTTTATTGGGTTTGTTTTAGATTTTTTTTCAAATTGTCTGGGGAAAATGAAAAATCCATAGAAAGTCATATATGGCCCAAACCGAAGGCTATATCTTGGCCAATTCTAATGCGATTCTCAAGCGAAATGTCTTAAACGATTTGTGAATCGATTCTCTATAAATCTGCATCAAAATCTGATCACGAAAAATTTTTTAGATTTTTTTTTTCAAATTTTCTGGGGAGACCCCTTGGAAAAATGAAAAAATCCTCCGAAACCCCAATATGGCCCAAAACAAAGGCTATATCATGGCCAATTTTCATTCGATTCCCAAGTAGAATACCTTAAACGATTTGTAGATCAATTCCCTATCAATCTGCATCAAAATCTGGCAAGAAATATTTTTTTTGATTTTTTGTCACCTTCTCTGATGGACCCCCTTTGAAAAATGTGAATAATGTGAAAAATGCTTTGAAAGCACAATAAGGCCCAACCGATGGCTATATCTTGCTAAATTTTCATCCGATTCTTAAGCGGAATACCTTAAATGATTCGTAGATCGATTCTCTACGAATCCACATCCAAATCTGAGACCAGAACATTTTTTGAATTTTTTTTAAAATTTTCTGGAGCATCCCCATTCAAAAAAAATGCGAATCATGAAAATGCTTTGAAAGCACAATATGGCCACATCGATGGCTATATCTTAGCCAAAATACATTCGATTCTTTAGCGGAATATTTTAAATGATTCCTAGATCGATTCTCTATCAATTCACATGAAAATCAGAGACCAGAACATTTTTTGAATTTTTTGTAATATTTTCTAGAGCATCCCCTTTCGAAAAAAATGCGAATCATGAAAATGCTTTGAAAGCACAATATGCCCCACAGCGATGGCTATATCTCAGCCAAAATACATCCGATTCTTTAGCGGAATACCTTAAATGATTCGTAGATCGATTCTCTATGAATCCACATCAAAATCTGAGACCAGAACATTTTTTGAATTTTTTTTAACATTTTCTGGAGCATCCCCATTCAAAAAAAATGCGAATCATGAAAATGCTTTGAAAGCACAATATGGCCACATCGATGGCTATATCTTAGCCAAAATACATTCGATTCTTTAGCGGAATATTTTAAATGATTCCTAGATCGATTCTCTATCAATTCACATGAAAATCAGAGACCAGAACATTTTTTGAATTTTTTTTAACATTTTCTGGAGCATCAAAAAACATTTTCTGGACCATTCAAAAAAAATGCGAATCATGAAAATGCTTTGAAAGCACAATATGCCCCACAGCGATGGCTATATCTCAGCCAAAATACATCCGATTCTTTAGCGGAATACCTTAAATGATTCGTAGATCGATTCTCTATGAATCCACATCAAAATCTCAGACCAGAACATTTTTTGAATTTTTTGTAATATTTTCTAGAGCATCCCCTTTCGAAAAAAATGCGAATCATGAAAATGCTTTGAAAGCACAATATGCCCCACAGCGATGGCTATATCTCAGCCAAAATACATCCGATTCTTTAGCGGAATACCTTAAATGATTCGTAGATCGATTCTCTATCAATTCACATCAAAATCAGAGACCAGAACATTTTTTGAATTTTTTGTAATATTTTCTAGAGCATCCCCTTTCGAAAAAAATGCGAATCATGAAAATGCTTTGAAAGCACAATATGCCCCACAGCGATGGCTATATCTCAGCCAAAATACATCCGATTCTTTAGCGGAATACCTTAAATGATTCGTAGATCGATTCTCTATGAATCCACATCAAAATCTGAGACCAGAACATTTTTTGAATTTTTTTTAACATTTTCTGGAGCATCCCCATTCAAAAAAAATGCGAATCATGAAAATGCTTTGAAAGCACAATATGGCCACATCGATGGCTATATCTTAGCCAAAATACATTCGATTCTTTAGCGGAATATTTTAAATGATTCCTAGATCGATTCTCTATCAATTCACATCAAAATCAGAGACCAGAACATTTTTTGAATTTTTTGTAATATTTTCTAGAGCATCCCCTTTCGAAAAAAATGCGAATCATGAAAATGCTTTGAAAGCACAATATGCCCCACAGCGATGGCTATATCTCAGCCAAAATACATCCGATTCTTTAGCGGAATACCTTAAATGATTCGTAGATCGATTCTCTATGAATCCACATCAAAATCTGAGACCAGAACATTTTTTGAATTTTTTTTAACATTTTCTGGAGCATCCCCATTCAAAAAAATGCGAATCATGAAAATGCTTTGAAAGCACAATATGGCCACATCGATGGCTATATCTTAGCCAAAATACATTCGATTCTTTAGCGGAATATTTTAAATGATTCCTAGATCGATTCTCTATCAATTCACATCAAAATCAGAGACCAGAACATTTTTTGAATTTTTTGTAATATTTTCTAGAGCATCCCCTTTCGAAAAAAATGCGAATCATGAAAATGCTTTGAAAGCAGAATATGCCCCACAGCAATGGCTATATCTCAGCCAAAATACATCCGATTCTTTAGCGGAATACCTTAAATGATTCGTAAATCGATTCTCTATGAATCCACATCAAAATCTGAGACCAGAACATTTTTTGAATTTTTTTTAACATTTTCTGGAGCATCCCCATTCAAAAAAAATGCGAATCATGAAAATGCTTTGAAAGCACAATATGCCCCACAGCGATGGCTATATCTCAGCCAAAATACATCCGATTCTTTAGCGGAATACCTTAAATGATTCGTAGATCGATTCTCTATGAATCCACATCAAAATCTGAGACCAGAACATTTTTTGAATTTTTTTTAACATTTTCTGGAGCATCCCCATTCAAAAAAAATGCGAATCATGAAAATGCTTTGAAAGCACAATATGGCCACATCGATGGCTATATCTCAGCCAAAATACATTCGATTCTTTAGCGGAATATTTTAAATGATTCCTAGATCGATTCTCTATCAATTCACATCAAAATCAGAGACCAGAACATTTTTTGAATTTTTTGTAATATTTTCTAGAGCATCCCCTTTCGAAAAAAATGCGAATCATGAAAATGCTTTGAAAGCACAATATGCCCCACAGCGATGGCTATATCTCAGCCAAAATACATCCGATTCTTTAGCGGAATACCTTAAATGATTCGTAGATCGATTCTCTATGAATCCACATCAAAATCTGAGACCAGAACATTTTTTGAATTTTTTTTAACATTTTCTGGAGCATCCCCATTCAAAAAAAATGCGAATCATGAAAATGCTTTGAAAGCACAATATGGCCACATCGATGGCTATATCTTAGCCAAAATACATTCGATTCTTTAGCGGAATATTTTAAATGATTCCTAGATCGATTCTCTATCAATTCACATCAAAATCAGAGACCAGAACATTTTTTGAATTTTTTGTAATATTTTCTAGAGCATCCCCTTTCGAAAAAAATGCGAATCATGAAAATGCTTTGAAAGCAGAATATGCCCCACAGCAATGGCTATATCTCAGCCAAAATACATCCGATTCTTTAGCGGAATACCTTAAATGATTCGTAAATCGATTCTCTATGAATCCACATCAAAATCTGAGACCAGAACATTTTTTGAATTTTTTTTAACATTTTCTGGAGCATCCCCATTCAAAAAAAATGCGAATCATGAAAATGCTTTGAAAGCACAATATGCCCCACAGCGATGGCTATATCTCAGCCAAAATACATCCGATTCTTTAGCGGAATACCTTAAATGATTCGTAGATCGATTCTCTATGAATCCACATCAAAATCTGAGACCAGAACATTTTTTGAATTTTTTTTAACATTTTCTGGAGCATCCCCATTCAAAAAAAATGCGAATCATGAAAATGCTTTGAAAGCAGAATATGGCCACATCGATGGCTATATCTTAGCCAAAATACATTCGATTCTTTAGCGGAATATTTTAAATGATTCCTAGATCGATTCTCTATCAATTCACATCAAAATCAGAGACCAGAACATTTTTTGAATTTTTTGTAATATTTTCTAGAGCATCCCCTTTCGAAAAAAATGCGAATCATGAAAATGCTTTGAAAGCACAATATGCCCCACAGCGATGGCTATATCTCAGCCAAAATACATCCGATTCTTTAGCGGAATACCTTAAATGATTCGTAGATCGATTCTCTATGAATCCACATCAAAATCTGAGACCAGAACATTTTTTGAATTTTTTTTAACATTTTCTGGAGCATGCCCATTCAAAAAAAATGCGAATCATGAAAATGCTTTGAAAGCACAATATGGCCACATCGATGGCTATATCTTAGCCAAAATACATTCGATTCTTTAGCGGAATATTTTAAATGATTCCTAGATCGATTCTCTATCAATTCACATCAAAATCAGAGACCAGAACATTTTTTGAATTTTTTGTAATATTTTCTAGAGCATCCCCTTTCGAAAAAAATGCGAATCATGAAAATGCTTTGAAAGCACAATATGCCCCACAGCGATGGCTATATCTCAGCCAAAATACATCCGATTCTTTAGCGGAATACCTTAAATGATTCGTAGATCGATTCTCTATGAATCCACATCAAAATCTGAGACCAGAACATTTTTTGAATTTTTTTTAACATTTTCTGGAGCATCCCCATTCAAAAAAAATGCGAATCATGAAAATGCTTTGAAAGCACAATATGGCCACATCGATGGCTATATCTTAGCCAAAATACATTCGATTCTTTAGCGGAATATTTTAAATGATTCCTAGATCGATTCTCTATCAATTCACATCAAAATCAGAGACCAGAACATTTTTTGAATTTTTTGTAATATTTTCTAGAGCATCCCCTTTCGAAAAAAATGCGAATCATGAAAATGCTTTGAAAGCACAATATGCCCCACAGCGATGGCTATATCTCAGCCAAAATACATCCGATTCTTTAGCGGAATACCTTAAATGATTCGTAGATCGATTCTCTATGAATCCACATCAAAATCTGAGACCAGAACATTTTTTGAATTTTTTTAACATTTTCTGGAGCATCCCCATTCAAAAAAAATGCGAATCATGAAAATGCTTTGAAAGCACAATATGGCCACATCGATGGCTATATCTTAGCCAAAATACATTTGATTCTTTAGCGGAATATTTTAAATGATTCCTAGATCGATTCTCTATCAATTCACATCAAAATCAGAGACCAGAACATTTTTTGAATTTTTTGTAATATTTTCTAGAGCATCCCCTTTCGAAAAAAATGCGAATCATGAAAATGCTTTGAAAGCACAATATGCCCCACAGCGATGGCTATATCTCAGCCAAAATACATCCGATTCTTTAGCGGAATACCTTAAATGATTCGTAGATCGATTCTCTATGAATCCACATCAAAATCTGAGACCAGAACATTTTTTGAATTTTTTTAACATTTTCTGGAGCATCCCCATTCAAAAAAATGCGAATCATGAAAATGCTTTGAAAGCACAATATGGCCACATCGATGGCTATATCTTAGCCAAAATACATTCGATTCTTTAGCGGAATATTTTAAATGATTCCTAGATCGATTCTCTATCAATTCACATCAAAATCAGAGACCAGAACATTTTTTGAATTTTTTGTAATATTTTCTAGAGCATCCCCTTTCGAAAAAAATGCGAATCATGTAAATGCTTTGAAAGCAGAATATGCTCCACAGCAATGGCTATATCTCAGCCAAAATACATCCGATTCTTTAGCGGAATACCTTAAATGATTCGTAGATCGATTCTCTATGAATCCACATCAAAATATGAGACCAGAACATTTTTTGAATTTTTTTTAACATTTTCTGGAGCATCCCCATTCAAAAAAATGCGAATCATGAAAATGCTTTAAAAGCACAATATGGCCCAAGCCGATGGCTATATCTTGCTCAATTTTCATCCGGTTCCCAAACGGAATACCTTAAATGATTTGTAGATCGATTTTCTATCAATCTGCATCAAAATCTGGCAAGAAATATTTTTTTTGATTTTTTGTCACCTTTTCTGATGGACCCCCTTTGAAAAATGTGAATAATGTGAAAAATGCTTTGAAAGCACAATAAGGCCTAAGCCGGTCGCTATATCTTGCTTAATTTTCATCCGATTCCCAAACGGAATACCTTAAATGATTTGTAGATCGATTCCCTATCAATCTGCATCAAAATCTGGAAAAAAATAATTTTTTAGATTGGAAATATGTGAAAAATGTGACAAATCCCCCGAAACCCCAATATGGCCCAAAACAAAGGCTATATCTTGGCCAATTCTCATCCGATTCTCAATCGGAATGTCTTAAACGATTTGTGGATCGATTCTCTATAAATCTGCATCAAAATCTGATCACGAAAAATTTTTTAGATTTTTTTTCAAATTTTCTGGGGAGACCCCTTGAAAAAATGAAAAATCCGTAGAAAGCCATATATGGCCCAAACCGAAGGCTATATCTTGGCCAATTCTAATGCGATTCTCAAGCGGAATGTCTTAAACGGTTTGTGGATCGATTCTCTATAAATCTGCATCCAAATTATACACTTGTTTTAGGGATATTCGAATATATAGCCCTTTCTAGCTAAAAACTAAATCAAGCCAATTTATCGAGCTATCGAATTATCGAAATTTCCAGCACATATTTTCCAACACTAGAAGAAAAAAGACAAGCTGGCCGGGAGGAAGAAGAAGAAGAAGTGCAACAGAAAAGCGAGAAAAGTGTAAAATATTAAGAATTAAAAACATAAAACACGTAAACACTGGCCTAAATACGATATAAGAAGTCCGTCCACAGCTTGGCGATGGATAAAAAGGCCAAGGAGACGCTGCGTCGCTACAAGAAGTCGGCCCGCCACTCGAGCAGCTCCGATTCCACCTCGGACTCGGACAGCGGCAGCAGCTCCTACAGCAGCACAGACAGCGAGCAGGGCGTAGGCGTCGGAGGTGGGGGCGTGGGCGTCGGTGGTGGCGGCGTTGGAGGCGGTGGCAGCGGTGGCGGTGGTGGTTCCGGCATCGGAGGCCATCCCCACGGACCCCATGGCCATGGCCATCATCCGCGCTCCGCCGAAAGGCATCACCGCAAGAAGAAGAGCTCCCGGCGCGGTGGCAGTTCCTCCGGCGACGAGCACTCCCGCCGCAAGCGGGACAAACGGGACCATGTCCAGAAGAAGCTGGTGGCCAAGAGGAATCACTTGAAGCGCAAACTGAAGGAGGCCCGTCTGAAGAAGCGAGCCGCAGCTGTGCTCAGCGGTCATGTCCATCGCTCGCTCTCCCCGGCCACGCGGGCCAAGCTCAAGAAGCTGGCGGAGCGGAAGAGACTGCGGGCCGCCAGCAAGGAGCAGCGGGAGCGGGAGAAGCTGCGGGCCGTGCAGCGGGACAGGGAGCGCGATCACCATCGGCTGGGCAGCAGCCGAAGTCCGCCGAGTAGCAGCACCACCACCACAACCAAAATACGCATCCACCAGGACATTGTGGGCAAGCGGCAGAAGAGTCCCGGCGGCAGCAGCTCCTCCTCGCGAATGCATCACCAGCTGATGTCCCGCGAGAAGATCATCATTCAGACCAGGGCGCGAGGCCGAACGCCGTCCCTGGAGCGGGAAAGGGAGCGAGAACGCGAGCGGGAGAGGGAACGGGAAAGGGAGAGGCATGATCTGTCCCTGCGCGAGCGAGATCGGCGGGATCGGGAGCGGGAACGCGCCGAGCGGGAGGCGGCCCGGGACAAGGAGCGGGCCGAGGCCTTGGCTCGGTGTCAGGAACGGCAGAGGGAGCGCGAGCGCCTGGCCCGCGAGAAGCTGCGTCGCCAGGAACAGGAGGAGGAGCAGGGCGGCAAACGTGGCGCTCCAGGTCGCGAATTGGACCTGCCACCCTACGGCAGCAGGGAGCGCTCCCTGGATGCTGTGGAAAGGGAACGGGAGCGCGAGCGAGAACGTGGCACCCGGCGGGATAAACGGGAAATAGACCCCTACGAGCGAGAGCAGGATTACCTGGAGGAGCGTCATGGTCATGGCCTAATGGACGAAATGAGGCGTTATCGCAGGCGTGAGCTGGCCGAGCACTATGAGCCCAGGATTCGGGATCCACGCGACCTCTACACCGAGGAGGAACGAGAGAGGTGAGCTCAAGAATTCAAACTCAAGTCCTTCATCCTTGATTCCTAATCCCCTTTGGTTGCAGAGCCTTTAAACGCGCCTACCTGGATGCCAGGTACTCGTCGCGGGAGCGCGAAGCCTGGCTGGAGGCGAGGGAACTCAGGGAACGAGATCTGCAGGAGCGCGACTACCGCGAACTAGAGCCGGAGGATGGTCTGTATCCGGAGGAACGCGAGCGCCTGATCCGCGAACGGGAAAGGGAACGGGAGAGAGAACGCGATCGGGAGCGGGAACGCAACCTGAGACCGCGCGGCGACTATCGCCCCGACTGGGACCGGGACTGGGATGATGAGGGCGGCGCTGGCGGTGGACCGGGTGGAGCCAGCGGCACACCCGGTCGGCCCAGTGGCTTTGTAGGGGGTCCCAAACGCGGTAAGCCAGGCGGAGGACCGCCGTCGCAGCAGCAGCAACACCACTCGGCCTCCGAGCCGGACTGGGATGCCGACGAGCGGGAGAGGGAGCGCGAACGGGAACGGGAACGCGAGCGGGAGCGGGAGAGGGATCGCGAGAGGGATCGGGACCGCGAGGATCGTCCAGATGCGGGAGGCAACGACAGATCCGCCATAAATATCAAGAACGAGCCTGCCTGGCTGGAGCACGATCAGCGGGATAAGCCCCGTTCCTGGCAACAGCAACAGCAGGCCTCCTCCTCGGCCTCCGGGGGCGATTGGCGCGACAACGAGGATGGGGGCGGACCGTCCGCGCATCCTCATCCCGCCTCGCCGCACCATCACGTCCATCCGCGTGGTGAACGTGGATCGAGCCGTGGCTTTCGACGCGGCGGTCACGGTGGCCATGGCGGTGACCACGGAGAACGACCCGGCTACAGATCCCATCCACCGCCATTGATGACGCTGCCAGTGCAGCCACCCGGCGGCTACTCCCGCGGATTTCCGCACAAAAGATTGCCCTACGTCGGCGGAGGCGGGCGTGATGGGGGCTCTGGAAGAGATGGTGGCGGAGCACCTGGCTCCTCGGGTTTCCTCAAGAAACATCCCCATCCACCGCTAACCTCACCCACCCAATCGCCGCTCCTGAATCCTCTGGGACCCGGTGGCAAATCCAGCAACGCCGCCCAGGCCAGTGTTGTGGCCGCCGCCACCACGGCCGTGGCTGCCGCCAAAGCAGCGGCCCAAAGTGCCGCCAATGCCACCACAAATCCGGGTATCCTAGCACAGGTAGGAGGAGGTTTACCCATTTATTTTGGACTCCTAGTCATCCTTCAACCTTTTTCTCCATCAGGTCAGCAAACTAAACGCGTCGAATATCAAGCAGGAGGAAGCCTCGGAGGACTCGGCCGGCACACCGGAGCTGGGTGCCCAGGACTCGCCAGCCCAGATCCTCAGCTGCGTGGTTGACCAGGTCAAATTGGAGCCACGTCTCAGCACTGGCGAGGGCGAACTGAGCGAGATAAGCGACAGCGACGATGACATTCTGAACAAAACGGACAAAGTGCGCCCGAAGAGTGAGTTGCCGTTGGAGGCCTCCCAGGACACGGAGAGCAATGCCGAGGAGATAAAGAACGAGGCTCTCGGTGGAACGGGAGGAGCAGGATCGGGAGCCGCTATAAAAGTCGAGGAAGTGGATGAAGTGCTGGACTTTGAGGAGATATCCGACGGTGAACTGGAGGAAGACGCCAGGCATAAAGGTAAAATGTTTACTTATTGCCCCGAAAATCCAAGTAATCCTGAATCCTTTGCAGGGATCGGCGATGCCTTGGGCGTAGACTGGCAGGGACTGATTGCCGAGACGCGACAGCAAGCCTCCGATGCCCAGGCCGCCCAGCAGGGCGTCGACCAGCGCGGCACCTCCGCCAAGCAGCGCTGGCAACCGCATCGGGTGCTCCTCGACATGGGCATTTCGTTTGGCATGGCCGGGGAGGAGTACGCCCGTCGCGTCATGGACGAGGCGCGCCAGCATCTGATACTGGAGAAGGAGCGCGAGCAGGAGGGCCAGGAGGTGAAGGTTCCAGTGACTATACCCACGACGACGAGCACAACGCCAACACCGCTACTGGACTACCGGGATCTCCTTCTCGCCAGTCCGGCTCAGGTGGAACCACTGGCCTGCGTGCAAATGGGTCTCCGGGCAGCCGCCACCGAACGCCAACGTCTGGTGGGCAATGTCTGTGGTCCCGGCAGTCGGGCGTTGTGTGCTCGCCAGGATCTGCGTCTCCGCCGACAGCTGTGCGGCTTGCCAGCCCGGGAATGCGAGTTCCCGCGCAGTGCTCCCGAGGTGAGCGATGGTCTTCGCAACCTGGCCATGGAAATGTTCCAGCGCAGTCTCCTGGACGTCAAATGAGATCATGAAGTGGTGAAGAAAGAAAGAGCTCCAGAGCAGGAGGACGACGAGGACGACGACGACGATGATGATAATAATATTGATGAGGAAAGAGAGGAAAGCTTAGGTCATGAAGACAATGTAGAGGTAGAGGTGGTTAAGCCCATTCCCTACCGCTTGGACATCCGTCTCTATATGGGAGATCCGGAAGACTAGAAATTGCGCGAAAAACTAAAAACAAAACGGTTCTACATTTTACATTAATTATAGGAAAACATTTAGGATATATATATATATATATATGTATACAAGGCATATTTTACTTTTCTTTGAAACATTTCGGATTCTTCGATTGTCCTTATTTACAAAATTTAATGTTAAGCTCAAAAATTTATAATTGTAGATTAAAAACTCACAATAAATGCGCTTTAATTGTCGAAATGGATTTGAATTCGTCCCCCAAGAAATAAAGACTCGTTTTTTAATGAGATTTTTTTTGTTTATTTTAAATTGAATTTTTGTTAATTTCTATTTAGTGTTTTTTTTCATGTTGAAGTAATCTTTGCTCTGCTCTCTCTCTCACACCCTACTGCCTGTCTCTTTCGCTTTGCTGTTAATTCTTTTAAGCCTTTCCTTTGTGTTTTATTTAATTTTATTAAATTGTTTTAACACTACAAGTTATTTGTTAAAAGGCCAAAAAACAAATTTTGTGTCTATTTTTCTTGCTTTTTCTTTTGTCTAATTTTTAAATACCATTTTTTTTAATGCTTTTTTTTGTTTGTTAATTTATTCATATAATATAATGTTGGTTTGTGTTCGTCTGTATTGTAAGATCGAGTTGCTTTCTGTTTTCTTGCAATGCAATGTAAACGTAAAATTTTAGAAATTATTCTTCAACCCCGAACTTCTTTGTTGAGATTTTTCATTTAAAGAATTCTGTTTAAAGTTTCTGTTTCTGTTTCTGTTTCTGTTTGCATATAGCTTATGCAGGGTGTCAACGCTTGGCGTATTCTTCGGGCTCCTCCGGCGATTCTTCAACATGGCAGACCGCTGCATCTCCAAAGCGGCTTGGTTAGTAATTAATCCGATTGGTTGGTGTGTGTTGTGTCGTGTATAATGTGTGTAGTTTGTAGTGTGTGGTGTGTGGCATTCCTCCTCGGTCTCCTCTGTTCGCAATTCTACGACGGTTTTGCAAAACGATTCTTCATTAAATTAAGGGTAAAACAATTGAAAGGTGTTCCAAATAAAAATGTGCAATTCGCTCCACCATTGCATCTCGCTTCTCCTCTCCTACTGTTTGTGGCTTCATCAATCTCCTCCGCTTCTAACCGTCTCCGGTTTCGGTTTCGGTTTCGGTTTCCGGTTTCCAATTTCCGGTTTCTGTTTCTGTTTGAGTTCTGGTTACTGCTGTTACTGTTTCTTGTGTTTTTTTTACCTTGCCTCCTCCGTGACGGCGTCAATTCAACGACGGCATGTGCGTATCATGCCAATTGATCTCGATGTTTGGCCACTTGGTCTGCAGGCAAGTGACCATCGGATTGGAGGTGCAGATGGACTTTAGATCGCCCTCAAGAAGAATGGCAGAGCCGCAGTAGTATCGCACCTGCAAAAGTTAAATATTTAGTACAGTTTTCTTATCAAGATGTATACAAATGATATTTCCTTTACTATTTCTTCAGAAATCGGTGTATTTATTTATAAAACCTACTTTGTTGTTCTCATTAGATCCGGGAATACCATTGTAGTGCAGCAACTCGAAAGTGTCCGGCGTAGAGCGACGCTCCAGCGGAAAGAATTCGTCCATGAAGGCGTTCAGCAAGATAATACCCAGGTTCTCCGGGTCCAAACGTTTCTGCATGAGACTGACACTAAAAATACGAATTAGCATTAAATCTTAAAATAAATTGAGACACTTTATCTTACTAGGCCGGTTCGCTGACCAAGTTAAGAGCGGCGAGCACGTCGCGGAGCATGGTGCTCGATATGAAGTTATTGCCCTCCGGATCGTACGACTTGAAGATGCGACGACCCGTCTCCGAGGGCGTCTCCGGGGAGACAAGCCTCTTTTCGTTGCTAAATAGAACTGACCAACAAAATATAACCTTTAAAATAGTTAAAAAGTATAAAAAAAAGGATGACTAACCAGTTAAATGCGTGTCAGATCCCATAACCCAGACGGGGAAGCGGGGATTCTTGAAGAAGGAACCCACAGTGCAGTAACGCATCTGCTCCATCAAAGTAATAAAGCCGATGTCGCTCTGCTCACAGATGCCGCGCAGCTTGAGACCACCGACGTCCTGTTCGTTGTCCCAGACATGGGCCACGGCCCGTCCGGTTAGCATCAGATTGATAAGCGACTGGGCGCCATAGCCATAGGTGCTGTGTATCAGCGGTTCCGAGGTGTCGGAGATCTCGGCTGCCACCTGTTCCGAGCCCTTGGTGAGGAACACCGAGTACATAAAGAGCAGGACGCCGTAGGTGTGCGCCAGCTGGTCGTAGTTGTCCATGTAGTAGCGGGCCAGGGACTCGTAGTCGTCGAAGTGCAGCGTGTGCAGGCGGTTGTGAAACTCCTCGGGCGATAGTTCGCGCTGTGGATCAGGATCGAGTGAAGCTACTTGTGTTGGACTGTTGCCAGAGTCTATCTGCTGGGACAGCAGTTCCCTCACCGATGCGGGCGTGGCCTCCGTTGCCAGATCGATGTCGGCGCCAGTAGGATTCGGACCTCCCTGTCCAGCCTGTCCAGACGCAACTCCAGTCTCTAACGCTGCTCCTCCTGCTGCCGCTGCTGCTGCTGCTGCCGCCGCCGACTCCGCTGCTGCTGCTGCTGCGGGTGAGCGCTCTTTGGTTGCCGTTTCGGAAGAGGCGACTCCACGCCGGCGCATGAGGTGCACGATGCGATAGCGCGGCGTCCGACAGTTCTTCAGGATGTTGCACAGCGCCTGGATCAACAGGCTCTGGCACTTGTCATAGGAAACCTTCGAGAAAAGATATCTATACATTTATATATTGATGAATATTGGGGAAACGCACCTCCGTAAGCTTTATTCCTGGCATGTCCATGATAATTATCTTAAGCAAGTACGCCTGAACGGGCGCTATCACAGCACAAGGACCTCCCTGTTTCTGTACCAAGGCAGTTGGCTCAACTTCGCTGAACTCGAATCCTGAAATTGAACATGATTATTGGCCAAAATCCATACAAAGTCTGGCAACCCTTTTTGTCACCAAAAATTTTCTAGACCTGTTCAATTTTGTCTAGAACATTTTTTTGCAGACTCATTTTTTTTTTACATATTAACGGAAATTTTCATTACTTTTTATATAGTATTGAAGATTTCTTAAATAAAAAGGAATTAAATTAATAAAATATTTCGCTTTTTCGCCATTTCGAGCTATTCAAAATATATATAAAGTATGGAAAAAAAAAACAAAAACGCAAATGGAATGCGAGTGAAAAAAAGGGCGCGCTTTTTGGGGGCAGGAATGCACCACACGGAAGGAGGGGTGGTCGAAAAAAAGGGGTGACGTTTGGGTGGGTTGTTGGGTGGTTTGGGTGGTTACCTTGAGACCAACGCTTGAATACATCGTCGCGCACATTATCGCCCCAGAGAAGTTGTTTTATCTCGCGCAGTTCGCGCACATCGGTGGCATTAAACTGCGGTTGTTGTTGCTGCTGCGGCTGCTGCTGCTGTTGTTGTTGTTGTTTTAGTGTGACGCCCGATGCACCGCCACCAACACCGCGTCCTCCTGCACTGGCACCACTAGTACTGGCCTGGGATGCACTGGCCGAGGAGGTGCTGCTGCCGCCACCCACTCCCGATCCCACAGCTGCAGCTGCATCTGGTGCACCACCTTCTGGCATGCTGTGAGCTTCCAAGGCTGCCGCGGCCAGCGTAATCGACGCGGATGCACCTTTCGGCGAGGTGGATTCCTCACCGCCGCTGCGCTGCTCGTTCATGTCCACCGACCCTGCTTCTTCGCCCTACTTCCTCTGCGTCGTCCGAATGCAGTTCCGCTCTCTGCCACTTGTGCCTGCTCGTTCCTGTCCGATCCGCGTTGCACCGCCTACCGTTCTGCCTACCGTTCTGCCTACCGTTCTTTGCTATTCCTAGCTGTCGTCCCGTTCGCGTCGCTCGATTTGCGTCACTTTGGAAAAGAACCACTGGTATTAGCCTACCATTTGCTTGGCATTTCTGCCAGCTTATTTTTTCGCTTTTCTTTTAAGTTTGTGGGGCGAATGCAAATGCAACAGTGTAGGATCGGTGTGACCAGATGCAGCGCGTGCTCAAATATTGGCAAAGGGGCGGGTCACAAAAGCCGCACGGTCACACAGAAGCACACCGAAAGCTTAAAAAATTAATTTAAAAATGCACTTATTTCGTTGTTTAAAATAAATAAACGTATTTATCATAAATCATAAATATCATATCATAAATAAATTTGTATTTCTTACCTGTCTTGATAATATATCTAATAACACAAAAATTTTTTTAAAACTTTATAATTTCTTGTTTTTTTTTCTCAAAAAAAAACTATTAGACAGCAGAAAAATTAAAATAAACAATATTTTACACTTTTTGGAGATGCTGCTGGTTGGAAGTTAGCCTTTGGAATGAAATAACTCCGAGATATGACTGAATATATATAACAAAATAAACGCATGGCCAACTATTACCAAAAACCATGAGTAATAATATTTTTCAAATAATTAATCGATATTCTTTGTTTTATTTACATCAAGTAGATCAATTATTATCACTAAGTTTTTAAAATATGTCTAAGTTCAAATCGTTCAAGCTGTGTATCTAAAAGCTTAGTTTTATATAAGAAAAAAAATAAAAATATTCCACTCATATATTTATTATATATTTTTTATTGATTAAAATTATTAGAATTAAATTCCTCATATTGTTTAAATATTATATTTAAAAGGAATTTTAAATTTAATTTTAAATATCGTAAATTTAAAAATAGATTGGCAGCACTGAAAATCAGATGGTGTGACCAGTCCTTGCCAAAACAAGAATGTTCCACCGAAATCAAAGCCACCAATTGGCGAATCCTTTCGATACCATGGAAGGCAAAATTTGAGTTGAAACGAGAAGGATGTTACCCCGAGCCATCCGTCCCAAGCCTCCAGGTCAGGAGAATCAACAAACTCAGGCCCCAAAGCAGAAGAAGAGCTCACAGCCGCGAACGTACCGGTGCGGAGTTTGTTTGTCGGAATTTTCCCGCCATTTGGCCACCAAGCGTCACGAACAGCAATGTGAGGCCAAGTTGAGGAAGCTGCACGTCTGCCGGCACTGCCTGACGCTCTATGGAGACGAGACACGACTACAGGGGCACCAGGAAAGGAAGCACCAGGACGGGCAGTTCCTCTGCCTGCAGTGCGGTAAGCGATACTCCTCTGCCACGTTCCTGTACCGGCACGTGGTCTCCTGGCATGGCAACCATGCCCTCTTCTACTGCGCCATGTGCGCCGACAACTGCAACGACGCCAAGTCGTTCGGGGGAATGCGGGAGCTTCAGGAGCACGCCGCTGAGGTGCACCAGCTAACCAGCGCCTCCCTGGACGAGGCCTGGAGCGAGTCGGACAGTCTGCTCGACGAGACCGAGGACCTGGAGATGCTGGAGGAGAACATCGAGGACGTGCTGCCTAACGTCGACTGGGACGACGACTTTGCCTTCGATTGGCCCTCGGAACTGGACAAGGAGGCCTGCATTTCAGACGACAAGCCCAGCGTGTTTGTGTGTCCAATATGCGGCAACGGCTTCTCCGGCAGCCTGAGCCTCATCAGGCATCTGGAGCTCTCGCACCAGCGAAACCCCTTGGAGTGCTGCTTCTGCGGCCGGATCCACAATACCCGGGAGGCGGTGCGATCTCATTTGCAGCGTGTCCACATCCTGGTGCGCCTGCATGTGTGCGGCGTTTGCCAGGCGGACTTTGCCACCGCCGACCACCTGCGCAAGCATGTCAACAGCCAGCACCTGGACCACCGACCACACCAGTGCCTTCAGTGCGGCAAGGCCTTCGCCCAGCGCAGCCATCTCGTCCAGCACCTGAAGACGGACCGAGGCCACGTCCAGAACCAGTTTGTCTGCCAGCTATGCCAGTGGCCCTTCTTCCGGGCCATCGATCTGCAGCGGCATGTCATTAAAAAGCATCCATAGGAGGTAAGCATATTTGGTTTTGGCGATCTCCTGGTCCTGGACGATCTCTTCGAGGCCTTACACTGTACAAAGGTATAAAATAAGTATTCCTATAAGACTTACTAATATGTTTATGGCTACGTTAAGGGATTAAAGTAAATAATGGATTTAACGAAATATTCAAAGTATGTTTTTTAAAAATGATCGATATTCGCGCTTCAAAAGTTGTTGTTTTCCAACACTGTTTTCTGTTAGATAACAGCTTGCGAGAGAGCGAGAGCGATCGCTGTTACGCATGCCAGTTAACTCTCACATGCTGTTGGCTAACAGCAGCCCCAAATGCCGTATAAAAGCTCCAACACTCTCTGGTACTGGGATCGCACTTTTTTTTAACCATTTTTTTAACCGCTTCTCCGCGTGAACCCCGCTCACCGTCACCGAACGCCACGCCTCCCGCCTCCACTGTCGCGTTCGTTTATCGGAGGAAAAAATATAATTTTTTTACGTGGTTCCGTGTTAACTGTTTTCTGTTTTTGAACCTTATTATTTTTTTTTTGTTGTGTTCTGCGCCAATATTTTTGATAATTTACGTCAAGTGATCGAGTTTCGAGTGTTTTCCAAAGAGCGATACAAAAAAAAGCAACAAAAAGGTAACATTTTTAAGACTGTGCACCTGAAATACGTAAAAATTAAAAACAAATACATGCCAGCGACCCTCAACATTTAAACAAAAACCGCTTTTTGTTATTGTTTGTTGTTGTTTTGTTTTTGAAATGTTTTTCATTTTGGCTCCATTCAAGCCGGGCCTTAAAAAAGCTTTTCGTACAGAGAGAGAAATAGCTGTTCCTTATTCCCTTAAAGAGTATCAAAGACAAGGAAATGAGAGAGGTTTTTCATTTTCGGGGAATTATGATTTAAAAAATATTAAATTATTTAACTTCAAGTACTTTTTATTCGAATAAATTTCTCTTAGTGTTTCGACGTTTTATTGTTAAAATAAATATAACAGCTTTTGACTAAAACGAGAACAAAGTTGTTGCACAAAAAGATCAAAAGTACATTTGTAATTAACGTTTTTTTTTTTTTAATTCGACTTTTGAATTATTCAGATTCGTGTCTCTGTGTGTGTTGGTGTGTTTGTGGAAATACCCTACTCCTCCCCCCCCCCTGGGAAAAATAGTCTCGCTTGACTTCCCCAGCCCACAAAATAATAATAATCTAAGCCACAAAATCTAAGCCTGGCTTTAATCAATATTCAAAACAAAATTCAAATCGGTTGCTTGTGTGAATTGTTTATAAATCTTCAGATTAAAGTGGATTTCTTGATTTAAGTTTACTTTTAAAATTCCCTACTTTTTCAACTATTTACGTCATTAATTCCCTAATTATTCTAACTGCTTTAATTTAATTTCTAAATTAAATAAGCTGACTAATCCGATAATTGTTTTTCGGGGACTTACAATCATTCTCTGAGTTTTCCAAGTGAGTTTCTAAAACTGATCTATAATTTAGGTTGTCACATAGTTGTCACATATATTCCTATAGTTGATTGTTGTATTTTTTAATATTAAATATAATTAATATTAAATAAAAGTATGAGAAAATGTAATAGCTTTTGACAAGTTGAAATCGTTTAATCTTTAATTCACATTCCAAACCGGAGACTGGAGATCCCGATCCAGTTCTACCCATGGGGGCCATCAAATCCATAATTTATCTTGTTGTAATCGTTACCCTTCTGGCCCTTTTTCCTCCTGGGGCCCCTGGCTCCCGCCCCCACACTACGTTTTATTTATTATTGTTTGTTGTTGATGATGTTTCCCCAGCATCCCATCTCTGCCCATCGCATCCATGGATGCTGTGGAGTTATTATCATTCCTATATTGTAATTGATTTGCCTGAGCCAAAGACCCAGAGGAGACAAGCTCGGTGACTCTTCCCTGGCGGTGGCCACGCCTACCAGCTCTCCCCCTTATCATTAGTGCTTGAGTTTTCCCTTTTTTTTATGTTTTTGTTTATGAAATTCCTCGCCAATGGCGGAACACTCCCTTTCGAGGACCGCCCAAGGAGGTAGGATTCTGGTGATTCCTTTCGATTTCTCACACAAAATTTCATCTTCCTTTTAGTTTTATATTTGCGTGACGCACTGTTGAATAATTTCCAGACACCTGAAGGATATAAAAAAGAGTTATACTTTTCAACTATAGTTAATATTATAATAAAAGTATGTAATCTTAATGATTAATTTAGCTAATTTGTAATGTATTCAACCCATAAAATATTATTTTATTCGTTATGACAAAGCAAAAAGCCCATTGCTTGCGCCATAAATATTAATGTTTGTTTTTATTAATTTGAAAACGTGCTAAATTTTGTAATCAGAGAACGTCAATGTCTCTGGCTTTATTTATTCATATGAATGCGTCTCTTTTTAACCGTCTGTTGGCATCTCTTTCTGGGGGAAACAATACAGCTGATAAGAATAGGCAGACGGTTACCGTTAAAGCAGGTTAAGGCGAGCTTTGGGAGGTTCCTTGAGGAAAGTAAAACAATTTCTGAGTATTTTTTTTGTTGACATTTTGGAATTCTGCAGCAGCCAAAGACAGAGACAAAGACACAGGCAAAGACAAACAAAAACAGAGACGCATTCAAAAGCAAAAGCAAAAGCAAAGGCAAAGGAATGTCAAGATGAATCACACAGGTGTGTGCAAGCGGCAAGAAATATGAAGTTAATGAAATGGGCGCCTGGTAACAGAAGCAGAGGAGAGTCGGTGGAGAAAAGAAAACAAAATGACAATAACAATTGTTTGGCTGTCATATCAATCAGCATTTGGTTAACTGTTAAGGAAAGGCAGGAAAAACGAGAGAACCAGAAACGGGGGGAAAACAATGGAAAGCTCCAGCGCGTGCTGCTGATACCACGAATGTAAATGTAAATGTGTTTCTTGATTACACTTCGCTCCACAAACAATAAACACTTGTCCGTTTTTATTCCCATTACACCTCCGACTCCCGGCTAGACTTGCTAGAAACACAACACACAAAAAAACAAACACAAACCGGGTGGGGGAGAAAAAGGAGCAAAAATTAACTGTTATATGAGTGGGGGAGCAGTACGCTATTTTTAAGCTCCATTTGATCTCCCCACTCGCCTTGCCATCTCCCTCTGGCAGCTGGCTATCTCCCTTCCTGTACTGTTGTTTCTGCATATTTACAGTACTTTTGTTTCAAGATACTCCACGGAGTTTATTTTTGGTATTACGGATATTTTTAGAGTCGTATTACGGTTATTGGTAAAAAGTCCGCTACCTTTTTTTTATTTCCCAACTATTTCTATAAAAAAGATCATAATTTTCTATCATTTTGTTATGAAAAACGTAAAAGACTTTAAAAATATTCCATAAAATATACTAAAAACTATTAATAATGAAAAGGCTTCCAAGGAAATTTCAAACACCAACCTGATTTTTTGTTTCCTTTCTCTATAATTCTCAACCAGTGTGGTCCTGTTATCATCTGCATCTTCTTGGTTTCATTTTTATTCTTTATGGAGGCTTCATGGGGGTGCCAATTCCGGCAAATGTTTATGATTCTTCATCGGTTCTTCCACGACTTCCTCTGCTTCCCCGTCTTCTATTGTTTTTGTTTTTGTTTTGCATTTTTTATGAATGAAAGCAAATCTGTGGCTGGTGGCGTATTTTTTTTTTTATGGCATTTGCTAAGCTGATAAAGCGCCTTGACCAGCCACTAGCTATATAGATTCGTATTCCCTAGGAATATATCACTATCTCTAGGCGTGCGTTCCGTTATCGACAAGAACAACAACAACAACATGGAACCGAAAGGGAAACGCGAACTGACCTATAATAAGAATTTTCAGATTTAAGCTGTACGCAAAAAAAGGCATAAAAATAAGGACGGGAATAATAACAAAATGAATTTTGATTTCTCAGCAAAAAGTGCCACAGCACACTCGGAGAAAGGGAAATAAATAAAGTCTTTAAAATAAATAAATATTATGCCGAAACCTTAAACAGGAAATAAACATGGTTTTTTAGATTCCATTCGCAGGCTGCATACGAAATGAATCAAATCAAAGACAGGAAATCGAGTCTCCGCCCTGGAAAACCTCGATTACATAAAAATCCTGTCGCCGGTTTTGCCGGTTTTCTTCTGACCTGTTCCTCGAGTGCTTCAGATCCATGAGTCAAGTTCCCGGGGTCTTTGGGGCTATATAATACTATAAAGAATCGGACAAACAAGCCACGAACAATCGGGGTTCATTCATAGCCAAATGTGGCAGTGGATATTGTCTTGAAAATACCCTGTATTTAGGAGGTATTCGTGGGTTATATGGCTTGGTAAATGGTGACTAGTTTTGGGTGATTTAAGAGACAAAGAATTTATATATTTATAGAGGCAATAAATCCTTTGATATAACCCCGTTGTATGCTACTTCCTCTATTTATTAATTGCATTCCCGATCAAGAGGTATTCCATAAGTTGGCTTTGAGTCACCTGGCAAGGGGCTCCTGGCTTTATGGCCATTGTCATGCAATCGGGTGTCTGAATTGTCTTATTGATATGCCTGACGCACGATTATTTACACACACAATTCGAGTGTTGAGTGTTGATTATAGAGTGTCGAGTGTGTGTTCGCCTCTGATAAGACTTCTTTTATATTATCTATTTATTTAGTTTTGTTTCTCTTGCTGTTGTTGTTTCCGTTTTTTTTTCGGTATCAATGTCAAGTTGGCCATAAAAAGATTTTGTCGTTGGTCAACATTTAACGGCGCATTCATAACCACCGATCTGACCCCAATTCGAACGCTAAACGTGCCCCGCCCACCTGTTCACCCACCTGTCCACCTGTCGCTCGGCTACACTCCAAAAGAATTCAGATTGACATTGTCGGATCGGCAAAGCCGGCAAAAGCAAATTACCCGCCGACCAAAACAAACCAAAGAAACAGAAACAAATCTCCGCCTCTGACTCTGACTCTCAGTCTGACATTGTAAATCAAATTGTAAATCTTCCAGACGTTTAAGAGACTGAAAGCCAGACATAAAATTGTCAGGGAGATGTTTTCACACTTTCTTAGGTTTAAATAAAGATGAATCTTTTCTTTTAAGATGTTTTGTTAAACAAGTTTTGCATAATTAACTGTTTCATGACTTTACAATTTTAATTTTATATTAAATCTCTTACGAATATACATTTCCCTGTATTTTATTCTTACAGAAACCCGTAATTTAAGGCTTAAAAGCAAGCAATTTAAGTTAACAGACCAGCTAACAGTCAACTAGCCATGACACAAACCAGAAATCCAGAGCCTTGGCACCAACCCTCGATTGTCCTGCCGCTGCTGCTCCTGCTCATCCTGCCCATGGCCAGCAGGACAGTGGGCGGTGCGTTGATTAACACCAACAGTCCCCTGCCCTCGCAGCGTTTCTTTTACGCCTCCGGATCGGGTTCGGATTCGGGATCCGGATCAGGATCGATAGCCGGTGCGGAAAATGCCCAGACCAAGGTGCGTCTCCTGCGTCAGGTGGATGGCGCGGCGCCAGTGGAAGAGGGTAGCTGTTGCCAGGAGGCAGCCGCCGCTGTGGCAAAACCTTTGGTGAATATAATAAATTAATAATAAATTAAAATAAACATCGTAAAAGAGAAATAAAAACTTGTAGTAGCTTCTGTAGTACGTGACTTTTTTCCTACCGGAAACCAAAGCATTTACGTTTCAATTCATTCACGTCAAAAGCTGAAATTAATTATTATCATTATATAATAGGTATATATTCTTTTAGTTTTTTTACGACTTACTAAACTAGTTTGGAAACCCTGATTTTGTATTGGAAGCAAATCTATGTAATCGAGACGTCTGTCTTTCGAATCTATCTGTATCTATGTAGGTGGCGCCACTGTGCCGGCATTTTTAGGTCAGCCTCGTCATCTCAGCGTCATCTCGACCGCTGTTTGCATTTTGATAAGCCAGCTCCCAGCTCCCTGCTCCCAGCTCCACCAGCTCCCAATCCCAAGTCGGAGCCCCATCTCCCATCCCCCAGACAGAAGACCCCAAACCCGGAGACCCTAAACCTCGTAACCCCAACCCTAAATTGTGGGAAGAGCCAGCACAGTGACGCCGTTGTTTCAGGATCCCTACACTGAGGGAAATTCTAATGAAATGCATTTCAAGGTCGAGCTTTGACTTTCCTATCAGATTACGCCCGAAAAATCTTAACTAAGAAGATTTTTCTTAGTGTTCTTCTAACTCTTTTAATGCTTTCTGTTTGTGTTTTTTTGTGGCATTGATAGCACCGGACCAGAATTGTCTTGATTCCAAGACAAATAATTCGCACTCTGCTTTTAATTAGGCGTTACTCATACGCCCCGTGGACTGCCACCTTTTCGGGTGCTCTTTTCCAGTTTCTGTTTGCGTCAATGCCAAGATAAATAAGCGAAGGAGAAGGAACGAACCCCTTCCTCCAATCAGCTAACCAGCTAACCAGCTACGTGCTCCCGTTTCCAGGTTCCCACTTTCCGCGGAATCATCTCTGGGAAACCGGCTGGGTAAACAAGTGGCTGCTCCGGCTCCAGGGTAGGGTATCACTCCTTCCAATGGCCAAACAGAAGTCGAAACAATAACATTGCCGATATCAGTTTTGCAATTAGTGTTTAAATTAAGCCAATTGTAATTGCGTTTCATTTCCTGCGAAGCGAATCACATTTCCTTTATCAGAAAGAAAACAGTTTTCGGAGAAGCTTTCTTGCATTACCAAACCACAAATCTTTACGATTTGTTTACCTATTTTATTCCGAACTTCATTTCCTGTTTATTATAAGATTATATTTTATATGCGATCGTTTGTCACCTGCCCTTGAACTTTCTCCAGCAATTAACAGCCATAAATCGCAAATGGCAGCTGGAGAAGTTTCGTTGCCAATGAATCATGGCCAAGGCATGGACATGGGCCGACTGGCTAAAACCAGAGACGTGCAAATTGGTCCGATCATGAATTCTAAATTAAGCCAGGCACGTGGCTAAAAAAAAACTAGATAAAAATATATACAAGTAATACAAAAAGCACACAAATAATGTTATAGATGACGCACTTCGGGATCTGGGTTGATATACTTGTATATATTATTGGTTTAAGCCAACATTTCTATTCAGTCAACGTCCGCTTTTCCGCGGAATCTCTACGTCAAACCATGACTAAGTTTAAATGAATGTTTTTGATTTTGGCTTAATCGAGCGTCTCTAATGATCTCCCACAGCTGCTGCCCCTGGAGGAGGTGTCCAGCTCGGAGCTGGGCAACGTCACTTCCAGCGAGTACGATGTCTCCGGCGAAACCTCTTCCAAGGGTGAGTAATTAATCGAATTGGTTTGGAAAAGATCTCCTGATTTCATGGATTTCTCTCTTGTTCTAGCAGAAACCTTTAAGCATCATGTTACCAGAGCCGCCATTCGGAATGCGACCCCGGCAAGCTGCTCCCCCCAGCCGACGATCGTGGAACTGAAGCCGCCAGGAGACGAGAGCAGCAAATTCTACTACACCCCGGCCTGCACCAGGATCAACCGCTGCAGCGGCTGCTGCGGATCGACGCTGATCTCCTGCCAACCGACGGAGACCGAGATCGTCCAACTGCGGGTGCGAAAGGTGGATCGCAGCGGGGCATCCTCGTCGGGACCGCGCCGACTGGCGGCCATTGTGGACGTGGAGCAGCACCTGGCCTGCCGCTGCGACTGCCGCATCAAGGAGGCCGACTGCAATGCCTACCAGTCGTACCGTCGGGAGCTGTGCCGGTGCGAGTGCCAAAACACCGACTACAAGGAGAAGTGCCTGGAGCAGCCGGAAACCAAGTACTGGGACGATGCCAACTGCACCTGCGCGTGCCGCTACAACCAGAGCTGCACCACCGGCACCGTCTTCGACGAGACGCAGTGCAAGTGCACCGACGTGAGTGCTTCCCCCACACGCTAGGCGATGGCGACACCACTTTGCCTCCCCGAGGCTTCTACCTCCTACTGGTCACTGGTCTGGGATGTGGTCTGGTCTGGTCTGGTCGGGTGTGCTGTACTTGGTTGGTTTGCGGTTGGTTAGTGGTGGTGGTTTCTTCTATCCTAAGACTGCTTTCTTCCATTTCCACTCGACAAGGTTAACTCTAGATTGGATTTGATTTTGTTTATATCCTTTAAATGCTTAAATTCTTAAAGAAAAGGCTTTAATTATAATCATTTTGAAATCTATTTAGGTTTCTTTCCTTGAACCTTTTTAAGGCTCTAGGGTTTTCTCCTAAAAAAAACCGAGATTTTGTCAACCCTTTTTTTGTATATTTATTCAAGTGTTAAAGTCGAACTCATTTTGTTTGTCCAACTGTTTTGAAAAACTTAGGTATACCAAAGACACTTACCCTTTTTAAATGAAATTTGTTTCACTCTTTAAATGTTCTTACTTTTGTTTCTTTTGTGTTTCATTTTAGATCAAAAATGTCCAGTATTACACTTAGAAACTACACCACACACTTACCACTTACTCTCGTTAAGACAAACTATGTAAAACGTTTATAAGAATTCTGTAAAACTTAAACCTTTTGTGATATTGTTAAAATAACAATAACTAACTAAATTAGTAATTAGTACTTAGAAATTAGGGAATAGGATGAAATACGTAACTTATGTAGCTGAGTTGAGGCAGAAATAAGATTGTGATGTGAGTACTTGTCCTGCTTAAATGTTAAATAATCCCTGTAAAAATTTCCCTTCTATTTTTCAATTGCATGCCTAACAGTTCCTCCTTGAAAATGCCACTAAAAAGACTCGGCTTGATTCCATACCAAAATCCATTGAATCTCTTAGCTTACTGGTCACACTAAAACGCTAGTGTGGTCGTTTCCCTACATTTTCATTCAAAATTTTCGTTATCGTTAATCCCTGTATTTTTGTATTTTGTATCCTTTAGCCAATGGCACCCGTAGACGTGTTGGATCGCAAACGCTTTATTGTCCAGGCCATTCCGGTGGACACCGACAACACCACACTGTACAGTGTTTAAGCGAAATGTAGGATTCTAGCTTTAAGGAGTACGAGAAGTACGATGGAGGAGGAACGACAACTTCCTAGAGGGGCATCCCCGAGTACTGAGAAGAAAACTAACCAAGAAACACCACATTTACTTTATATTATTTATAGTTATTGATTAATCTTAGGCTATCTACTACAAAAAAACATTCCACCAAAATTCCGCTCGTTTTCAGTATTTCCTTTCCATTCGCGAAAATTATAATTTTTTTTATCGAAATGTATAAATTAAAATTTAAGGGCGTTCCAAATAGTCGCGTCCTTCACTATATTGTTTCATGTTTGAGTTTTAAATCGTAGAAATTGTTAAAGATTAACCTTAAATATTATCAAGCTAAATTTTGATGTTAATAATAATTAAAAAATTGTTAAATCAATTCAATAAAACTTGATAAAAGTGTATCAAAATTCAGACAAAAATTTTGACATTGACACAAACTAAAAGTGTACTTATGTTGACTAGTTTAATTGTCCCCACTTAATTTCATGTAATAATTCTTCTATGAAAATGTTAAATTTAAGTTTAGTATACAATTTAGAAATGAAAATAAAGTCCAAATATAAAATAATCAAAGAATTAATGTTTTAATTTAAAGATCTAAGATAAAAAATAAAATTAACATTCAATTCAAACATTAACGGAACGTAAATGTTATAGTTAACATTAACACAGACTGTAAACAACAGACTGTACTTAACAGACTGCACGCAACAGTCTGTACATAACAGACTGTGAACGAGATGTGCACGGCACGACTGCACATAACAGACTGTACACAACAGCGTATATCGATAACAGCCTCTCCAGAACAGTCGACAGTCTGCCATCTCTAGAGAAAATTTCATGCGCCAAAAACATAAACTAAAGTAAATTTTGTCAAATTAGAGCGTTTTACTGATAGTTACTTGGTGAATGTGTCAACAATAATTGAATTAACATTCTAGGTGTTGAAATAACGCGAAGGGCAGTTCATTCTAAGTTGAAAATCGCCCTGGATATAAACAATCACTTCCACCTTGGGGGGTGGCGTAGCAAAGGAAGAAGAAGAGCGACAACGCTGCAGCAGATCAGAAAATAAACATCAAAGAGGGGAATTAAGTGCAAAGTAAACAGTTGAAATGATCAACGGGAAGGTTTAAAGGTAGCTTGTGTACCGGTCAACCCAATCTTCGAAAGAAATAACACAAAGAAGATGCAGGTAAGTGGGAAGAAATCAAAACAAACCAATCAGATGGGCAAAGGAGACTGCACCCACGCTCCAGAGACTTCTTTCGGAGGGATTGGTGTTTTCTAGAAAACTCTTATCAAAATAGGGGGAAGATCTTCCAGTAAAACCCAATAGAAAAGAATAATAATGCAAAATTCCTTTTCCAGCAAGTGGATGATCCGCCATCCCTGCCCGTGGGCACAGAGGTGAGCGCCAAGTACAAGGGAGCCTTCTGCGAAGCCAAGGTCAGCAAGGTGGTGCGCAATATCAAGGTTAAGGTGGCCTACAAGCAAGGACTGGGATCGGGAATCGTGTCGGACGATGCCATCAAAGCACCCACAGGCCAGCTGCGTGTCAGCGCCGTCGTCGAAGTCCGCCATCCGGATCGCAAGGAGACTGTGGAGGCGACTATAACTAAGATCCAGGACTGCTCCCAATATACGGTGGTCTTCGATGACGGCGACATTACCACACTGAGGCGGACGGCATTGTGCCTGAAAAGCGGGCGACACTTTAACGAAAGCGAGACACTGGACCAGCTGCCGCTCACCCATCCGGAGCACTTCGGGAATCCCGTGGTGGGCGGCAGGAGAGGTAGGAGACGCGGACAGCTAAACGAGGATAGCTCCGACGACGATGACGAGAGCGATGCCAAGGAGGTGGTCAACGAGAAGGAGGAAAACATTGGCAAGGTGGTGTGCGTGGAGACGGAATCGAAGAAGAAGGACAAGGAGAAGTGGTTTCCCGCCCTCGTTGTGGCGCCCACAGCTCAGGTAAGCTTTGAGAAAGCAGTCTATTCTTGCAAATCTAATACTTTTCCCTAGGCCACTGTTAGGATTCGTGTAAAGGATGAGTACCTAGTGCGATCGTTCAAGGATGGACGCTACTACACGGTGCCCAAGAAGGAGGCCACCGAGTTTACGCGGGAAGTGGCCAGCAAACAGGATGTGCCTGCAGTGCAGGCGGCCTTGGAGTTCTTGGACAGCAGTATCCTGCCACCGCACTGGGATCGCGACTCCCTCTTCGGCCTCTCGAATCTCTCCAGCGACGATGAGGGCGAGATCGATTCGGACTCCTCCGACGACGAGCCGCACGAGGAGAAGGACCGATTCGTGGCGCAACTGTACAAGTACATGGACGATCGTGGCACTCCGCTGAACAAGGTCCCCTCCATCCAGAGCAGAGACGTGGATCTATACAGGCTCTTCCGGGCAGTGCAAAAGCGGGGTGGCTACAATCGCGTCACGTCGCAGAATCAATGGAAACTGATCGCTGTCCGGCTGGGATTCACGCCGTGCACCGTCAGCGTAATGAATCTGGTGAAGCAGGCGTACAAGAAGTTTCTCCAACCCTACGGGGATTTCCACCGCAAGCTCGGCTGCTCCATGTTGATGACCTCCCGGAACTCCAATCGAAGCAAGGGTCGGAGTCTGGTGCGGGCCAATTCGGTGGCTTCGCCAAAGCCCACGGAAACGACGAAAACGGAAACAATTAGCAAGCTGGCTCAGCCGAATCAACTGGCCAGCACTTCCAGCTCTGCCTCGACGGCAGCAGCAGCATCCTCTACCCCAGCCAGGGCGGCCTCCACGGCTTCTCAATCGGCAGCCGAGGAATCGGAGAACACCAGCGAGTCCAGTGTGGTTGTGGAGCCCACCACCAAGAAGCAGCGCAAGGGATCGGCGGCCAGCAACCAGCAGGGCAAGGTGAAGAGTCTGGTGGAGAAGTATGAGGAGAAGTCCTCAACCGGGCCCGGTTCCGGGGCACCCGCTGCTCGAGGAGGATCACCAGCAGCAGCCACAAGTCTGCCGGCTTCCACGGGCAGTGCATCCACAACCTCTGGAAGCGCAGCAGCAGGCGGTGCTTCGGGAGGCGGCACCACAGCTGGAGCATCCAAGGATGCGGAAGCAGATCTCCCGCTGGCCAAGATCAAGGCAGCTGCTGCAGCCGCCGCGGCCACCAGGAACAGTGTCGAAAAGGAGACCAACATAAGCTCGGGAAGCAGCGCCTCTGCCTCCAGCAAAGCCAACTCCGCAGAGCTCCAACGAAGTCGCGATGCCTCACCGTCGGGTAAGTGAAGAGATCTCGATTACCAAGTGGGGATTCCTTCAAAAGGTTTCGGTTTATTTTAAGATCCTTTTCCAAAGGCGCATATCAAAAATTATTGGAGTTATTAATCGGTTTCCGAGTATTTTGTCCAGGGCTAGACCAGCTTCACCTTGACCCTGTGATAGGCATTGGCCAGGACGCCGCGCAGGTTCCAGATGTACTCGAACTTCTCCGGCTGTACATTGTAGGCTGAGTCGACGGCCTTGGCCCAGATCTCCAGGTCCCCAGCCTGGCGTTGGGCCTCCGTTACGGGCAGCTTGGCAGTCCACAAGGACCAGCCGTAGTGCCGGCCATCGGGTATGGGTTCCTGCTCCAGCTCGGCGACGTGCCAGCTCTTTCCCTCGTCGTTGGTGAGATCCACGCGCACTATTTTCCGTCCGCCTCCGCTCCACGCATAGCCCCTCACTGTAATGTGTCCCCCATCCTCGTCCTCGACCTTGACTCTGGATCCCGGCTGCGGCGTGCAAATGGCCGAGGTCACCGGCATCGCCTGGATGGCGTCCGATTTGCTAAAGTCCACGGTGTCCCAGTCCGTGCTCGGACTGAAGCCCTTGTAGTCGTTCTGCTGCCAATGCGAGTCCGATTCCTGGTCAGCCACCACAATGCGGGTCAGCCACTTCACATTGCGGGCCCCCACCGTGCCGGGAACTATCACCCGTATGGGATAGCCATGGTCCCGGTTCAGGGGTTCGTCGTTCATCTCGTAGGCGAGTATGACATCGCCCCGAGGGTCCATGGCTTTGGCGAGGGGAATGGAGGCTCCGTAGGGATGGGAAGTGGGATCCAGGTCGGCTCCCTCGAAGATCACGTGCCTGGCCTCGTCCGGCTTCACGCCTTGCTGCCTCAGGACATCGCAGAGCCTGGCTCCCGACCACTTGGCATTGCCCACGGCTCCGGCGCCCCAAGAAAGGCCTGCAAAAGATTTAAATGAGATTTTATGATATCCAGGTATCCAAGTTTATGGCTCACCCTTGACTGCCTTGAACTTGGTCATTTCCGACCGCCGATTGCCACCGCACATGATGGCGGCGGTGACCGAGTGCTTGGGCAGGGCCTTAATCTCCGCCAGGTTTAGAGTCAAAGGTGACTTTGTGCAGCCCGTTTCGATCTCCAGCTCGTACTCCTCCTCCTTGATCACTGGGACAGGCAGGTGGTTCCTCACATAGAACAGCTCATTGGGGGTCAGGAAGTTCTCCGCCAGCATTCCAATCGGTGGCTCCGCATTGAAGGGACGCTGGGAGGCGGGTTTCAGTAGGGCATTGCGCTTCGGTTCCTGGGCCCAGGGTGAACCCAACTCAGTCTCCACATCGCTCTCGGCCAGGCCACCCTCGAGGTTGCCGATCCGGAAGCTCTCCAGCAGCTCCAACACCTCCAGGGTATTGTGCTGCTGGTAGATGGCCCAGAAAGGATCAATGGCAGTGCCGGCACCCATCAGAATCTTGTCCCCGCCCGGATGATTCTCGACAAAGTCGTTGACATCGTAGACCCCCAGGCCGTAGGTGACCCAGATGCGGGCTTCCGGCGTGTTGTGGGATTCCACTTGCTGTGGCTTGTAGGTGGGCAGGTCTTTTCGTACAGTTTTGTGCCACAGGCGGGCCAACTCCTCTGGATCTTCCTTCTTTGTGGTCGACGACGGTTCTTGGACCGAAAGATCCGCTTCCTTGGGAGCTATCCAGTAATAGGCCAGAGCCAGACCTCCAGCCCAACAGGTGGCATATAGAAGCTGCTCCAAGCGGCTGCTAGGAGAACTCCATTGGTGGTCCCGCCGCTGCTTCTGCTCCTCCTGGTGCTGGTGACTCCATCTACTGCTTGTGGTCACCAGTAGACGGCGATTTCTGGCGTTGCCCAAACCCTGAAAGCTGCGCCAAAGCAAGCGCATAGTTATGTAACCCGGGAATGTCTCCTCCTCCTCGGCTAGGCAGTAATCTTGCGAAATTCAATGTGATTCCAAGCTTAGCCGGCGTCTTCCTCCGCTCTTCCTTTTCTTGTTTTCTTAAGCAACTCGACTGTTGCCACACAGCTGGACTTTTGCTGGTGATATGATTTTCGGTGGTTTACGATGGCCCCAATGCCCCCCGGCCTCTAGCTTATTGATAAGCAATCTTAAGCAACGCTAATTTCTTGTTCGGTTTGTTTGTTTTTTTTTTTATTGACGTACGCAATGCACGCACGCGAGCACACCTGTTTTCCGTGCCGGTTCGATATCGATAGGCGATAGCAAATATCGCTCAGTTCGATAACCACTCACGAGCATCGAGTCGGCCGAAAGCAATTAATAAAAAAAATATATAGAATAATGCAAGTTTTGCGCTTTAGGCTTGTAAAATCACACAAGTGGGTAGATTCGAAAATATTGAATAAAAAAGAATGACACAAGTAATAAATAAAAGACCGGAAACAAGCAACAAGTGCTGTGCGGGGTTTTTTGTGTATATTTTAGGATAACAAAAATATAAGTTATCGTCTTCCCTCTCTCTCCGATTCAAAAATAATGGTGAAAAATTGTTTATAAAACCAGAGTGAAGCCAATGATGTGGGATCCTGAAAGTTAAAACAACATTTCGGCCTTTGTTTGGCGCTTTTGTTTATTTTATTTACCCGCGTTTTGTTATTGTAAAGCGAAACCCTCATTAATCATCCGTATAGCCCTCTCTTTCGCTCTAGGGAAGCTTTTCGGTAAAGAAAAATAAAACAAATCACATATATTATGTAGACATATATACTTATCCGATGTTAATATATGCTGATTATGATTTTATGTTCTACATATATGTATATTTATTGCCAAATTTCATTCGTGGGTGATACCCAAAGACGATCAGAGCTAATTAATGTGTCTCGTCAAGTTATCCCAAAAAGTCGGTCTTATCTTTAGTAAATTTCGAATATTTTCAACTGCGTTGCTTAGTTTGCTTAGTTTTTAAACTATTTACTCGCCGAGTAATACCAAAATACCAAAATGTGAATGAAATAATGAAAACATTGGATCGGAAATCGGTTCCCAGTTTCCAAAATGATTTTAGGTAAAATTTCGAATATTTTTTAATTTGAAAACCAAATCTGGATGTAATCGAATGATAAACCTTATAATAACAATCGATTTATCTAAATTTAAAGTTAGTTGAATTCCCGTTATCATTTTATGCGAGCAGTGTGACCTTGCCAGCATATTTTTGTCCAAATTGGGAAGCTCTTTGAAAATTCTTATCAGAATCTCTGGGAATCCCCCGAATATGTTTGATAAAAAACTTTACTGATAACCAATAAAAAATATCTTTAACTACAGTTCCCGCAGCCCCTACTGCCGCACCCGCTCCAACCGTGTCCCAAACCGCCTCCAATAAGAAGGAGAAGCATCAGCGGACCAAGCAGGCCGACAAGGAGAAGGACAAAGACAAGGATAAGGAGAAGGATAAAGACAAGGATAAGGAAAAGGACAAGGATAAGGACAAGGATAAGGAAAAAGAAAAGGAAAAGGAGAAGGAAAAAGAGAAAGAAAAGGACAAGGAAAAGGACAAGGAAAAGGAAAAGGAGAAGGATAAGGACAAGGAAGAGAAACAGGCGACAGGCACCGGAAAACGCAAAAAGGAGAAGATCAGCGTGGAGAAGATCGACACGGGCGACTTTGTTGTGGGCATCGGAGACAAGCTGAAGGTCAACTACCACGAGAAGAAGTCTCCCAGCTCCCATGGCAGCACCTACGAAGCAAAAGTCATCGAGATCAGTGTCCAGCGCGGCGTACCCATGTACCTGGTCCACTACACCGGTTGGAACAATCGCTACGACGAGTGGGTGCCCCGAGAGCGGATTGCCGAGAATCTCACGAAGGGTTCCAAGCAGAAGACGCGCACAGTGAGCACCTCCTCGGCCAACAGTGGCAGTGGAGGAGGTGGCGGCTCTGGAGGCAGCGGTGGAGGCGGCCCTGGTGGTGGCGGAGGCTCGGGTTCTCTTTCGGGACAACTGCCGCCGGGAGCAGGGGATAAGCAGCAGTCTGGCAAGGATGGCAGCTCAAAGATTCCACCCTCGGCTGGGGTTTCCGCCGCAGGAGCAGCAGCCGGATCAGGAGCGCCCAATATGGGCGGTGTCATCTCCACCCCCACATCGATCTCCGGCGGAGTGCTGAAGACGCCCTCGAGTGCCAGCTCTGCTAATTCCAGCACCACCAGTGGAGCCAAGCGGGGGCGCGGACGCAGTGATTCCATGCCGCCACGTTCCACGACCCCGTCTTCGGTGGTCTCCAACGCCAGTCGCACTAAATCCCCAGCCGCCTCGCAGCAACAACTGCAGCAGCAAAAGAAGCGACCCACACGCATTCTGCCGGGTGCTGCGAATCCGCGACGACCTTCTGATGCATCCATGGTGACCGAATCGGACTCGGACTCCGATGAGCCAGTACGTCGTCCAAAGCGGCAGAGTGCCAAGGAGAAGCCCACGCCGGTGGGCAAGGCACAGGCAGCCCAGGCGACTGGCAAAGCGGGACGAGCATCTACAGTGACAGCACCACGGCGAAATGCCAGCGATGAATCGGACGCGGACGAGGAGGAAGACTCGGCTGCAGGAGGTGCAAGAGCTGCAAGTGGACCCGGGCCAGAGCCTTCCAAGCAACCGAGAGGGTCTCGAGCCGGTGGAAATCGTGCCATGAGCAGTGGAGCTGCCTCGATCAAAGGTCGAGACTATGACCTCAGCGAGATTCGGTCGGAACTGAAAGGTTTCCAGCCGAAGCTCCTAGCTGGCGAGGAGCGCAAGGATGTGGTGGTGAAGAGCGAACCCAGCACCGAATCTGGACAACAAATAGTCAAGAAGGAGCCCAAGATGGAGTCCTCGGCGAAGAGCAGCTCGACAGAACTATCCTCGGAAACGGAGTCCTATGTGGACGAGGACTCGCAGTCATCCGACTATCGCAAGCTACCCAAGCCTGGCGCCAAAAAGGAAGCAGCCAGAAAACTCTCCCACCACTCGGCAGATCAGCAGGTGTCCAAGCGGGAGGAGCAGCAACAGACCGGAGTTAAAGTGGAGCCCAAAGTGGAACCGAAACAGGAAGCAGAGGAGCCGACCACCAAACCAGCTAAGCCCTTCCTTTCCGGTCCGGACATTAAGCCAACCACCTCCAGCCTGATAGCCCCGGCTAGGTTTGGAACCAACTTGGGAGCCAATGTATCTGGAGCCATTGGCAGCATTAGCGGCTCGTCCATTTCCGCCAAGTACACCTCGGTGATAGTAGAGAAGCCCATGGCGGTGGGCGGCAAGAAGTCCGGAGACCAGCATTCCGTGAAAAAGGCGGAGCTGCTGAAGAAACCAACAGCAAGTGCAAGTGCCGCCCTGGAGAATAAGAAGTTTGCCGAACCGGTGGCCAGCCTGAAGGTAGAACTACCGGCGGCCTGCTCGCCCTCTTCCTCATCATCGTCGTCTAGCTCCTTCTGCTCCAGTGCCTCCGGCGCCAGTTCCAGCTCGGCCACTCGGTCCTTGCCCGACATGAGCAAGCTGGAGATCAGCAGTGGCACTACTGCTCCGTCGAGTGCTGCGCCCGGACCACCATCGCAACCCCTGAATCCACCAGCCGGCTCAAAGGAGACAAAGTACAGCAGCAGCAGCAGCGGAAGCGGCGCCAACGCCCCCGGATCGGGTCTGAGCATGAGCAAGTTGCTCTCGTCGGATGTGTACGAGTTCAAGGACACGGAGCCGTTTGAGTTCGAGAAGCGCATCTCGCCCATGGCCGGAGCAGCTGGCGCCGGATCGGTGGTGATTCCCGGAGGAGTGGTGGCTGCAGCAGGAACTACCCCAGTTGTGTCCGTGGCCGGAGCGTCCGTGATCACAACCGTATTGGCCACGTCGATGGGGACTGCTAGTAGTGCCGCATCCGGAGCTGGAGGTGGATCCACTGTTGCGACAGCCCCGGTAGTGGTCAGTTCCTCGGCCAGGAAGCAGGCCCTCAAAGCCACCGCCATCCAACAGAGCCTGGAGCAGCACCAGCTGCCTCCCACCGCTGGCTACAGTGGCCTGACCGGTGGTCCGGTCCCTGCCAAACTCAAGAAACGCGGCTCTCCGTTGAAGGAGGCACCTCAGGGCCTGGAGAAGCCCAAGATCTATAAAATGGACAAGGAGCAAGTGCAACAACAACAGCAGCAACAACAACAGCAACAGTCGCCACCCAATCTCAAGGTCAACCAGCCAACTGGACAAGTGGGCATCCAACTCAAGATACACACAACGCCGCCGGGCGCAGGTGTAGTCCCGGGATCCGGTCCCGCCCAGTTGGCACCTCCACATCATGCCACGCCCTTCGATGCCCTCCGAAAGTCGCCAAGTTTTAATCTAAATATCACGGCTTTGAATGAAGAACTGGCCCAGACGGTCCAGGAAACCACCAGGGCCCTTACGGATGCACTGCAACCGCCAGGACCTCCGCCGCCAGCAACGCCACCAGCCATTGCCACCAATAATGTACCACCTGTGGCTCCACCAGTGATTCCCGCACCACCGACCACGTCCACTTCCACGTCCGGTCTGATCTGCCCCAGTACCCCACCCACGGGTGGAGCCAATGTCGCACCCAAACTCAGCACACCACCAAATCCCGTGAAGCAACCACCAGCACCCCACGTTGTGGGCAGTCCCTTCATCGAGACCCGCAACGTCTTCGAGCTGAGCACCTCCAACGAGGGCAGTGGCTACAGTTCCGGCGAAGGGTCCAAGGACAACCAGCTGGAGATCCTGTTGGCGGGAGCGGCGGCCGCCTTCGACCTGGATGCGGGCAAGCAAAAGACCAGCTCCATAGCGGACAAGGTGCTGAAGGCGATCAGCCAGAAGAAGGAGGAGGTGGAGCAGAATAAGAGTAAGCCAGCAGTTCCTGTGCCAGTGGTGGAGCTGCCAGCCAAGATTACTCCAGCATCGGGGGGAGTAAGAGATGCGGCAGGAGCAGGAACTGGAAAAGCAGCAATAGCCGGAGCTGATGAGGAGTCGACCCCACCGACAGCAGCCGTTGTGGTTCCCTGGGAGAGCATGATGCTGCCATTGAAGATCCAGACCACCGGACCACTGCTTGGCGACATCTATCGACCTGGTCCGGCCACCAGTAGTCCGGAGACCAAGTCCATTCTGGAGTCCTCGCTGCCGGCGAAGAACAGCGAACTGAGCGAGACCATCCAGAAGCTGGAGTGCGCCATCCAGCAGCGCAAGACTCCGGTGGGCGGAGCACTCTCTCTGGCTAGCTCCACGGCGGGCACACCGCCTGCAGCCCACACCCCCAACTCCACGGTGACTGCCGGAGCGGGTGGCTTCTCGGACGAGTCCATGGACAGCACTGATTCAGAGCAGCGCCTTGTCATCGAGGACGTGATTGCCGAGGAGCAAACAACGACCACGACCACGGGCGAGCAGAAGAGTCCCGGTTCCGGCCAGGAGGATGGCCAAAACATCACAACCCTAACGGCGGAGACGGAGGCCACCAGCAGCAGTGATCCGACTCCGGTGAAGCTGGATGTGGGCGGCATAGCCCAGCCCGGAATTCAGGCTCCCATTCCGGTGAAGCTGACGGAGAGTTCAAGTTCGTTTGCGGGGAAACTAACTGCGGTGACGCAACAACCCCCTCCATTGGCAAAGCTTCAGTCTTCCGAGGTGGAGTCCAAGGCCAAGGGCAAACTAAGCTCCTTCGGCATACCCATTGTGCTGCCCGAGATTCCCGCCTCTGTGGTGGTGGCTACACCAGCTTTGATGGTGGCCTCTGCGGCAACTGGAGACACCTTGGCGATGGGTTCGGAGGCGGCAATGGTGGCGGCCATGGCCACCGTCATGCGCCACAGTCCCGGATCTCCGGCTCAGGCCTTGGCCTCGCCCAAAGGCTTCCAGCCTTCCCCGAAACTTGCCGAATCCCCGGGCGGCGGTTTACTTCTGAAAACGTATTCCACTCCAGTGGGATTAGGATTGATTTCTGCACCTGCAGGGGGGTGCCAGCATCTGGAGCACCTGCATCCGCCTCGAACTTCCAACATGATCAGCCGGCCGAGATCCCGGCAAGCTACATAAGCGACCAGGAGGCAGGAGAAACGTCCAGTACCAGCTCCCCGGTGGTGGCGCGGCCATTTGTGATGCATGCCGTGGGCAAGGAGATCTTTGGCAATGTCGTGGCTCCGGCGGCCAGCTCGCCTCTGATCAGCGATCCCCACAACGAGTCCATCAATCTGCTCTGCGAGGAGACCATTCCGGGCAGTCCGGCGCCCCTGTACGGCGGCAAGGACGACCAGCTGGCCAATCCGGCGCTGGCCCTGTCGGGCATAGCTCCTCTGCCCCCCGACACTCCGCCCCCGGGAGCCGTCCCCGCCATTCAACAGCAGATCCAGATCCAGACCACCAATACCCAACAGTCGGCGACTGTGACGGCGGTTACGACGGGATCGGATGTGATTCCCTCGGCGGCCACCAGTTCCCCGGACTCGGCCAGCCAGGACGAGAGCGGTGAGGAGACCAAGAAGCATGCTGAGCTGGAGCACGACCTGGAGGCGGGAGGACTGGGCGCCCTTAACAAGAGGAAGCGCACCCGCAAACAGGTTCCCCTGAGCCAGGCGGCCCAGGCTGCGGTGGCGGCCCAACTGCAATCCCTCAGCAAGCGACGCCGCCAGGTGTCCGGGATGCGTAACCAGAAGGCCAGCACGGCCACAGGTAAGTTTTCCGCTTGGGGACATCAAGGGAATAGCCTAAATGTTTCTTTAATCTCCAGCTGGCTCCGACACCGACGACAATTCGGATAACCTGGGGCCCAGTTCCGGGCAGACGCAGCAGCGCCAGAGCGCCCGACAGCAGCTTATGCCCCAGGCCAATCCTCAACAACAGCAGCATGCTCAGGCCCAGCACCTGGCCCAGCAGCAGGCGGCGCTCCAAGCTTCCCTGGCGAGCAGCCAGTCCGGAGTGCGTCCCTGTCCCTACAATTTCCTCGTGGAGCTTGGTGAGTGTTTGTTTTATTGGAGTAGAAAGTGGAAAGAAACTTTATTTATTGATTATCTTCCCCCCTAAACAGATCCCGCACTCAGTTCCGATGAGTGCATCACCATTTTGCGGAAGCAGATCCAGGACCTGAGAAAGGCCTACAACACTATAAAGGCGGAGCTGACCGTCATCGATCGTCGGAGAAAGAAGTTGCGGCGACGGGAACGCGAAAAGAAACAGCATCAGTTGCAGAGTCAACAGCAAGGCAAGATTTGTGCCTAATCCTCACCAGATTTCGGGTTTTTATCGACTTGATAAAACCGAAACACCTATTGTGAAAAATCGGATGATTTGATAATTTTTTTCATACTATTTTAGATTGAACGTAATTAATTAATTTTAAGCGTAAAAAGCATGTGTAACCCAACATGAAGCGGTTTTAAAATACATTTTGTAAGATGTATGTATGTATACAATTTAAAAAACAAAACTTAGGTGTTTTCAATTTTTTTGAATTTATTTTGTAAAAAAGCATTTCAGAAACGGTTAAAAAGTCGGTTTATGATACAGAATACCCTCCCTCGATGGGGAGTTGATGTCCATTCACGAAGCTGGACTTGCTGCTCAGCAGATAACCGGTGGCGTCCACGACCTCCTGCACCTCACAGAATCGATTTAGCGGGATGTGGGCCAGCAGGGGACCAGACTTCTTCGGATCCGACCAGTTGTCGCGACCCATTTTGGTCAGGACCACAGTGGGATTGATGGAATTGACACGGATTTTGCGCGGACCCAGTTCCAGGGCCAGACACTTGGTCAGCGAGTCGACGGCCGCTTTGGAGGCACTATAGGCAGCATGGCCTCCAAAGGCGCGGGTGGAGGCGATGGAGGAGACATTCACAATGGAGGCGCCATCCTTCAGCCGGGGCAACAGAGTTTGGGTCACATTAAACATGGCCTTGATGTTCACATCAAAGTGGCTGTTGGAAAATAGATTAAAGAAAGATTTAGTTAGGAAGTTTAAAGGTTTTTTTTAACAATATTTTCCATTTTAATTTATTCCTTAGTTTGTTTTTGTATTTTATTTAAAATCAGTTGCTTTTTTAGAGGTCAGTGGAAGTTTGTTTATGTTTGCCCTTTCTAATAATCTAATCGCGAGAATCCTTATCATTATGGAATATCATAAAAGTAATGGGAATCATATTTTAAATTCCACTTTTCTAAAAACATATATATTATATGTTTAGTTTGAAATAGGTTTAAAGAAGCAAGATAAACTAGTTCTTAAGTATTCCCTTAAATATTATTACTAAGAATACTTTTTAAGTATTATTTTTTTAATCCTGCCCCACTTACGTGTCGATATCCTTCTCGGTGAGCTCCTCGAAGGGCTTGATGATGGCCACGCCCGCATTGTTGACCAGTCCGTCCAACTTGGGTCCCTTGGACATGACCTCGCGCACCGCATCCCAGCAGGTGAGATCCACCTGGAGGGGCTTTATGTGGCGTGGATCGAATTCGACCAGCTCCTTCAGCTGGGCCTCCTGCCGGGCCACCGCGATCACGTTGGCTCCAATGCAGGCCAGTTGCTTCACCAAAGCCTGACCAATTCCGGCTCCGGCGCCGGTCACCAGGATCACCTTGCCCTTTAGATCGCCCCACATGATTTATTTGGTATATACACTGCGCGTCCGTGGAAGATTCCGTTCCAAGCTGATTGGGATCACTCTCGAAACTGATGGGAAAATGTGTGTTTACGCCCCTTATCGGATTACTGATCTCCGGATGAAGCTTTCTCAGAAGAGCGAAGAATGGAGCATGAAGAAAAGAGCGCTTGTAGAGAGTTGGGAACGAAAGCTTTGAGCTCTCTCGGCTAGGGCGTTCAAGGTCGTTCCTCCACGACAGGTGGGGGGTCGAGTTTGTGCAGCCGAATGGGGCGGGACGGTTTAAGGCCCCACCTAGCTGATAAACAGAACACAGTAGAATTTAGAGGCGCCGGTGATAAGCCAAAGATTCCGGATACGAAGAGACTCTTCAAAGGGGATATTTCAAGCCAAACTGGTTTTGAAATTAAGCAACGAAAATAGTGGAAAAGTTTGGGATTAAAAAATTCCATACAAAGCCTGCTTGTTTTTAAATAATTTTAAAAGATTGAAAAGTCTCTTTTCGGTATATAATCAAATACTTTATAAATAATAACTGAAATTAATAATAAATATTAGGTTGAAAACCAAATAAAATTCTTTAAAGTATAATATAAAATTAAAATTTATGATTTAAATTTAAAAAAGCGTTAAATATTGGAAGTCGATTTCCAGGATTAACCGATAGTCGTGCTACTCAACACTCATGGCTTCTGGCACTTTCCAATACTGCAACTGCCAAAACAAGAAGAAAATCAACAAATTTTGTTTAAATGAGTTTCTGACTGAAAAAATAACAAAGAAATGGCGAAAAACGAAGCTCCAGGTCAGATTTACAATATCATACAGGTTACAGGTCATTTTAATTAGTATTTTCCCACTTTAGTCGCCAAACGTGTGAAGCTGGAGACCAAGCCGGCAAATCTGATAGAAGATGATGGTAAATATAGATGAAAAAATGCCACCTACAGGCTAATACGCTTGTTTAACCCGCAGAAACACCGTCGGTCTTCAATCCTAAGTACCGGGTATGTCCCTACCTGGACACCATCAACAGGAACCTCTTGGACTTTGACTTTGAGAAGCTCTGCTCCATATCCCTGACGCGGATCAATGTGTATGCTTGTCTAGTGTGTGGAAAGTACTTCCAGGGTCGAGGCACTAATACGCACGCCTACACACATTCCGTGGGCGAGGCCCACCACGTGTTCCTCAACCTGCACACCCTGCGGTTCTACTGCCTGCCGGACAACTACGAGATCATCGACTCCTCGCTGGACGACATCAAGTACGTGCTGAATCCGACCTTCACGCGCCAGGAGATTGCCCGGCTGGACAAAGTGCTGCCCAAACACTCGCGCACAGTGGACGGGGTCCTGTATTTGCCCGGAGTGGTGGGTCTGAACAACATCAAGGCCAACGACTACTGCAACGTGGTGCTCCACGCCTTGTCCCATGTGGGTCCGCTGCGGGACTACTTCCTGCGGGAGCAGAACTATGCCCACATCAAGCGTCCGCCCGGCGACTCGATGTTCACGCTGGTCCAGCGCTTCGGCGAGCTAATGCGAAAGATGTGGAATCCGCGCAACTTCAAGGCCCATGTGTCGCCGCACGAAATGCTGCAGGCGGTGGTGCTGTGGTCCAGTAAACGATTCCAGATTACCGAGCAGGGCGACCCCATCGACTTCCTTTCCTGGTTCCTCAACACCCTGCATCGCGCCATGAAGGGCAATAAACAACCGAACTCGTCCGTACTCTATAAGATCTTTCTCGGGGAAATGCAGATCTACACGAGAAAGATACCGCCCGTGGAACTGGACGATGCGGCCAAGCAGCAGCTCTTGGCCACCGAAGAGTACAAGGACCAGGTCGAGCAGACCAACTTCATCTACCTCACCTGCGACCTGCCGCCGCCGCCGCTCTTTACGGATGAGTTCCGCGAGAACATCATACCGCAGGTAAATCTATACCAGCTGCTGGGAAAGTTCAATGGTACTGCCGAGAAGGAGTACAAGACGTACAAGGACAATTTTATGAAGCGCTTCGAGATCACCAGGCTGCCGCAGTTCATCATTCTGTACATAAAGCGCTTTACCAAGAACACCTTCTTCCTGGAGAAGAATCCCACAATTGTCAACTTTCCCATCAAGTAAGTCATCTTTGCATATGGTTTAAGGACTATTTAAACGGTTAATCTCTTCTAGGAATGTGGACTTTGGCGACATATTGGGCATGCGGCAGAGGGACAAGAATGTCAAGGATACCAAATATAATCTGGTGGCCAACATAGTCCACGATGGAGACCCCAAGAAGGGCACCTATCGTGCCCACATTCTGCACAAAGCCAACGGCCAGTGGTATGAGATGCAAGATCTCCATGTCACAGAGATCCTGCCCCAGATGATCACGCTTACCGAGTCCTACATCCAAATCTACGAGCGCAGTCCAGACTCCTCGTGATCTTGCTCTTTGTTCTGTAAAAGTCCATCATGAAAAGGGCTTTAGTCGAATCTAGCGACTATGGCGAGTCCTTTAATATACTTTTCGATTTTTTTAGACAATTAGATTGTTGAATTTTGTATTTTTTGAGGATTATGTATCAGCTGTATTGGGGAATCCCAAGGGCAGAAGCGCATGCGTTGAGTGGCTAAAAACGGGGCCAAAAAAATCGATGCCTACGTTAGTCGTTGGTTGTTTGAGGGCCAGGAAGCATGTCGGAGCCCACGGAGATTAACAGCTACGAGCAGGAGTGCCAGCGGGCGGAGCTTCTGGGGCTCCAGGCGCCTGACAAGGCGGACTTTGAGCGAAAGCGCCAGGCAAGAATGGAGCACGAAATGGCCGAGCAGGAGGCCGCCGAGGCGGTGGTGAGTGTCTGCTGTGGTGATTCCCTCCAGAAGCCAAGCACTTAGACATTGAATCCATTTAGCTGCTGGAGCAACAGGACGAATCCCTGGGCAATGTGGGCGGCAAGCTGGGCGAGCTCAACAGCATCCTGTCCAGCACCCAGCAGAAGTTGAATCGCTTTAAGCAAACAGCCTGTGGTAGTTTGACGAACATATTTGCTCGGGCCAGTTCGGGATCGGTGGACCTAATAGGGGCCACTGGAGGCGCTGGAGCCCCTGGACCTGCTCCGGATCAGCCACCAGCAGTGAGGGAACAGCCGCTGGCCAAGCCACCTCCCACGGCTGCCGAGGTGGCCGCCGCCAAAGCGGCCAAGGCGAAACGCATGGACTCGCAGCTGGACAAGCTGGATGCACTCATCAATAAGGCGGACAATGCCCAGATAGCCATGAGCGAGCAGACCCAGCAGATGCGCCGCATGGCCAAGTAAAGGTTAATCACAATTTATGGGGTTTCTACCATGAATACATGAATCCGACTTTATTGACTTGTTTTCGTCTCCTTCCTTCCAGGCAATCCTGGCCAGCCTTCTCCCTATTCTCTTCTTTGTTTTGGATGAACACATGAGTTTCGCTTAAAACTAAACACAAGTTGAGATTACCCAAAGCGTCTTCAATCACAATTTTGTCGCGTGTGCCGACAGTGCGTAGCATAACAGCACTGTCCTCCTTACACATCCATCCCCATGACTTTATACTAATAGTTAATATACATATAGTATATAGTTTCACATCAGAGTTTTCACAAATATTCCTTTCTCTATAATATACATGATTTCTTCTCGAATATATATGACAATAATATGTTAGTTTCGTATCCACGATAAATATAATTCTTTTCAAAGTTAGACAGGGCTTAGCCCTTGGATGATTATCATGTTTTTGCTTTTGAATATTCTCAATTTCTGATATAATTTATCTTTTTAGTATGTCACATTTTGGAAAACCTATTTCAGTTTCAGTTCTTTTCGAAATATCATACAGCAATCTGTTCTTCTTTTGTAGGTTGAAAACTTTGGAGTAACTTGAGGTGAACGTAGGAAGTGTACAAAATCAAAAGCAATATTTTTCGATTATAAGCAGTGCGTTTCACGGCTGTAAGGCTAGTAACAGTTGCCTTGCAGTCACGAAAATGTTTATCCAGCTAATACTTGTTGTTTGTTAAACTATATTAAACAAAAACCAGTATATATTGTATCAAGTCAAGGAATTAAATCAAACTTTCTTCTTAAACTAAGACAACACAAGAATTTTGTTTAAAATTTGGAAAACTTAGGCAACGATCAAAGATCTTTGATCATGGAAATCCGGAAACCTTTCGAAATACTTCTACTACTAAAAACTATGTACAGGAAACCAAAACAAAAATCATATATAGACTACTTTCCCTCCGAGGAGGCGGAGGAGGACGAGGCCGAGGAGGACTTGGACAGGTTGAGGCTGAGGCGTGGCGGAGTGGGTGGATAGCGTTTTATGGGACGCTTGGCCGCCGAATGTCCTGCATCCGAGTCCGTGTCCGAGTGCTCGTCGTCGCTCTCGCTGGCATTCCCAGCGTCAGTCTCGTACTGATCCTCCAGCTTCATCTTGGCCAGAGCCATGACATCCACATGCAGCCTCTCCGCCGGATCCTCTTCGTCTTCGTAGAAGAAGTACGATATCTGCAGCTGCTGATCCGGCACATTGAAGCGCCAGGCCAGGGGTATGAGCTGGCTATTCGCCTCGAGTCGCTCCAGCATGGCCTGGAACATGTCCGGCGATATCTCCATTTGGGGCAGCGTCTGCTCCGTCTGCCACTTCTGCATCAGCTCCGGCAGCTCTTGGTTGGAGGATCCAAACACCCCATAGTACAGCTTGCAGGCGCGATAGCAGCGCAACTTATTCGAGTGCGGATCGACACGACGCAGGACGCGAAGCTGCGACTCTACAACGTGGATCAGCATGTAGCGGTGGCAGCGGCTAGGCAACGAGGTGACCAGCGCCGCGCGACTCGTGCTGAGACAGAGCTGCGGCAGCGGCTGAGGCCACAGGGAGTGGAGTAATCTCTTCACAAGCTGCGTCAGCGAGGAGGTCCTGAAGAAGTGTCTTGGCAAGGAGGCACCGCTCGGCAGCCAGCTCACTGCATCCGCCCAGAGACGGGCAGCCGCTCCATTGAACATGACCAGGCCTAGGTACCGCATGCAGCGTTTACAGTACAGATGATCCTCGCGCACCAGAACGTTCGGGTTGTTCTGATTCAGACTCACCACCACGTAGTTGAGGCCGTAGAAGAGATCTGTCTCTGCTGGCACCAAGCTAGGCGGCTTGCTGTCGCATGCGGGCCCATGATTGTGGCAGAAGAACTCCTCGGGATCGACAACGCAGCTGGGAAACTCGCGCAGTCTCCGGTAGCCGCGATTCTCCACCAGTTCGGCGCGACAGTTGCGACAAGTGAGGGCAAAGGCATCGTCCTCCCGACAAGAGAGAAGCAGTGGCTTCATGGCCACCTGTACGGAGCCAGCATCCAGGGCGTCGAGGTCTATTTGGGAGTAGTTGAAGCGGAAGCTAATGTGATTCCCAGTGACGACGAACACGGAAATACATCCGATGTCCATGCCGAAGCAGTCATGTCTGATGACCAACGAATCCACCTCGTCCTCGTCCGCCTCCTGACACTCGTCCTCACTGTCGCTATCGGATCTGGGCGTGGACTTCTCGGAAATGTAAACATTGTGCTCCCGTATGACGAGGCGCGTCTGGTTACAGGTGCCAATGTCATGATCGAATTGTAGGAAGACCACGCCACTGCGCAGGTTTGGGCGTAGCTCGATGCACAGCGCCTCCAGCGGCATCCTCGTTGCCCTGTGGATGGTCCTTTCCTGGGATTCCTGGACAGACGGTCGGGATGATCTTTGTTTTTAGTTTTGAAGCAATAGAATGCAGTTTGGATAAAGTGTGTGACCAGGTGTAGGTATCTTTGTGCTTGAACCGCACCTGGGCACACTAAGAAACGGTTTAAATATCAATTTTTTCCTATAAATTCGATCAAATAAACGAAAATTGTTTATTCATTTTAAATTTTAATACATTTTTAAGAAATTAAGACTATTATATCTTCAAATGTCATTGTAATTCTTGGTCTACACATAAGATTTTAAAACTATGTTTTAAAACACTCATAAAGGAATCTTTTTACTTTTAAAGCAAAAATGTGTGATAAATTATAACTTAATTTTAATAAATTAATGAAAACCGATATTAATTTTGGTCACATTTACCATTGGTGGTGGATTGTATAGCCATCTCGCTTCCAGTCCGGCATTTACCGCCAACTGAGAAACGGCCACACAGACAGCTGTGGAATATAGGAAGCAAAGTGGACTGCGCGACAACGATGGGTAAAAACAAAGCCCCCTGCAAAAGTGTTCGAAAAGCGTGTTTAAAATCAAATAAATCGTAATTTCGGGGCCCCAATCGACGGCGAGGGAGCTTGGGCGTCGAGTGCGAATGCGAATGCGGTTTAATTTCGTAACGGTAACGGGTAAAACGGAGCGAGATCGAGATCGAGGCGACAAAAAAAGGCAAAGGCACATATACACAAAGAAAGAAGGCAAAAAGCCATTTTTACATTTAACATTTTTACATTTTACATCTTTGATTTGGCCGTGGCTAGTCGTTTCATCCATTTTCCCCTAAAAGTGAAAAGTATCAAATTTTGCGGAATAGGGAAAAGTGTTAATATATATCCAATATATTGATGTTGTGTGCTGCAGCAGCGCCGCCGTCGACGCGGACAGAGGTAGAGGCAGAGGCAGAAGCAGCGGCAGCAGCAGCTACAACAGCAGCAGCAGCAGCAGCAGCGACAGCGGCAGCGGCAGAGCCGTCGACGCACTAAATGTTTTGTACATAAAAAAAAGGAAAAGAGGAAAACACAAAATTATAAATAAAAATGAAAATGAAAACAACGTAGTTTTTAAATCAATTTAAAAGAAATCTTTAAGCATAAATATACAATAAACGTAAATAAAAGTAATAATAACTAATTAACACTAATTCGATACGAGAGAGCATCGCGACGAGGAGAGAACAACGCGACGAGAAAGAGAGACGGAGACGCAGTGAGAGAGAGGGAACGCTCAGCAAAATTCGCCTTTTACACGATTTTCAATTGAGCTGTTTGGCACATCCAGCAAGAATCCCAAATAAAACGAAAAAATATTAATTAAAATAAATAGTATAAAACATCCATCCAGAAATCCAGAGAAAACCAGAGAAAAAAAAAAACGGGAAAAGTAAAAGCACGAGTCGAGAAAATAAACAAAACACACTGGCACTGAGGTGGAAAGAAAGAAAGAAAGAAAGAAAGAGGAAGCGTTATCAGTAGCAGCTGAAGGAATAACAGTAAACACGAACACATACTCACTCACACAGACACGCTGGCGAATCGCAACGGCAGAGGAGGCGACGCAGGTGGCGCTGGAGCTGGAGGTGGTGCGGGAGCTGGAGCTGGAGCCGGTGGAGGCGGGGCAGTAGCTGCCTCCGCTCGGAACAGTAACAACAATAACAACAATGGAGGAGCCGGAGCTGGAGGAGCGGCTGCAGTCGGCGCTGGCGCCGAAGGAGCAGCAGGAGGTAACGGGAATGGCAACGCTGGCGGTGGCGGAGGCAACGGCGGCAATGAATGGAATCCCGAGGAAATGGACCGCTTCAGCTTCGACGATTCGATCCGGTTCGAGGAGGACTCCCTCTGCAGCTGGAGCTCCGAACCGGAGTCGCTGTGCAACAACTGGCGCGGCTGGAAGAAGCCCAGCAACGCTGCGGGCAGCGGAGCAGGCAGTGCCTCCGGCGGCGGTCTAGGCGGCGCTAACGGCCTGGGCATCGGTGGCGCCGGTGGAGGTCCACCCTACGGTTCCACGGGCGGCGGCAATGGAGTACCCGGGTCTAACGGTTCATGCACCCCAGGCGGTGTGGGCGGCACCAATGGCGGTTCGTCGGCCCTCTCCTCGGTCTCCACCTGCGGTCGATATTGCGGTGAGTTGCGGTGTTTTTTACCGTTAGTTAATTAACCTTTATGAATATTTTCTTGGTGGCTTGGGACAGGAATGTACATGATTTTTCAGCAGACAAACGTTGTACGGGATACGGGATACGGGATACGGGATACGGGATAGGGGATACGGGAGAGTGTAATACCGTTATCCGTGTAAATAATTTGCATTATTAGCTTTGGAGATAATATTTTCGACATATTTAGGGGTTAACGAAACCAGCGATCGATGTGGCAACCCTGTGCTTAGCCTGATTGCACGCGTGACCTTTCGCTGTTTGTAAATTCTGTAAAATTGGCTTATGTGCAATAACAGCAACAACAAAGCTGTAATTGCTAGTGCCTGGTCTGCAATTGTCTTTTGTTGCTGTTTTTTTTTTTTTTGTTGGTTTTGTTGTATTTTATCCCCCCACCCCCCTCCTCTTCTTGATGTCCTCCGCTTATCGCTAAAGTCAAAATCACGACTTTACGTGGTGGCCAAGTTCCCTTTTTTTCTGTTGTTGTCTCGTTTATTCGTTCCATTCATTTCGCTTTCCTTCTCCTTTGTCTTTTTGTGGCCTATTACATTCTGCTGTGTATCCCATTGTTTTTGGAAACCTGGAAGGTGGACGTGGACGTGAAACCTGGGACCTGGGACCTGGACACGCTGGAAAAACAAAAAAATAAAACTAAGAATAACACGTAGCAGTCGTCGATGCCTGCGGTATCCTGTAGGCTGCCGCTGCCCCTGCTGCTGTTGCATTATCATCATGTAATCTGACTGCGACTGCGCAGCTAGTCCTCTTCCTTCTGTCCTCCTGTCCTCCTGTCCTTCTCCTCCTCCTCTTGTTTTCTTGCACTTACACTTACCTGGAACCCTACCTGGGTTCGGGGTTCGGGGTTCTGGATTCTTTGTTTCCCAGTCGTCAGGACGGGCAACAGGGAGAGGGACTCCTCTCTTACCTTGAGGAGCGCTACAAATAGTTTCTTGTTTTCCACTGAAAATTAATCGTATTTGTTGGAATTTTGCCTTAATTACATTTGTATCTCAAAGATACTTTTGTATCTGAAAGATACTTTTGTATCTGCTACCTGCTTAACAGTTCTTAACAGCTGTTATTTACCGTAACATTATTGCTGTTATAGGGTTAGGAGTATCTTTTGTCATCATCCGCTACTAGATTTCAATCTGTAAGATAGTTTTTAATTGTAGATACATTCTAAGGTGTTTTGTATCTATCAGATACTTTTGTATCTGCTATAGGGTTAGGATTATCTTTTGTCATCATCCGCTACTAGATTTCAATCTGTAAGATAGTTTTTGGTTGCAGATACATTCTAGGGATGTATTTTAAAGATACTTTTGTATCTACTAGTTAGTTATGGAGTTTTAGAATGAATATCTTTTAGATAGACAGTCTGGACAGATACTTTTCGGTTCTAGATTCTTTCCGGGGTGAATCTTCAAGATACTTTTGTATCTACTAGTTAGTTATGGGGTTTTAGAATGAATATCTTTTAGGTAGACAGTTTTTTGAGATACTTTTCGGTTCTAGATACATTCTGGGCTGCTTTGGCTGGAAAATTCAAAGCTGACTCGTCGTGGAAAACAGCTGAAAAGAACACCACTGACTGGAGGTGTGTGGAGACTGGAGGGAAGACTTGAAACCAATGCCAGCTGCATTTTCATGCTCGAAAGACATAATAACCGAAACAACAACAACAACAACAACAACAAAACTATAGGATAGTCTCTGAACGACGACGTCGATGTTGACGCTGACGCTGACGCTGACGTTGACGCTGAAGCTAGCGTCGCAGCGCGTAGCCTCGTCTTTCTCTTCTTTAGCGTCCTCCTCTTTTTCATCCTCATCATCGACATCGTCATCCCGCCTTGGCATGGGCCTCGTTTTGTTGTGTCAAAGAACCTTTTCAAGGATACCACCCGACACAAACTGCCCGAGGGGGATGTAATAAAAATAAAGACGACGACGACGACGACCGACGACGACGACGTTCCCTTCACACCTTGCCACATCAGATGGATGGTTTGGATGGATGGATTGGATGGATGGATGGCTGCTTGGATGGATGATGATCCAGGATTGTCATTTTTGATTTCCAAGCTATGGATTTTTCTGTCCATTACAGGCAGGAAATGTGATTCTATTGCGGGGTGAGATTTAAAGGCCTGGGACTACTTTCTCTTTGGTTTGTAAATCTGATAAATGTCCAACATAGCTGTGGTTGTTGTCGCTAGAGGCGGAGGAGGAATATGTAGTAGTAGTTCGTGAAATTGTTGCCGCATGAACGCATCGCATCGCATCGCATCGCATCGCATGCAATGACCCCGAATAAACCGAACCCGAACCGAACCCATGGAATGGTCACGGTGCTGCACTGCTGACAATGCAACGTACGGCCACTGCTGCGACTACGACTACGTTGCATTATAGCGCCTATATCGTAGTATGTTTTTGTTTTTTTGTTGCGTGCCTCAAGTGCTCGGCGTTGCCGCATGTCATCATCTAATTAGTGGGTCGAGGCAGAGGCAGTGGCAGCAGCAGCAGCAGCAGCAGCAGGAGGAACGACAGGCGGTTTCAATTTCGATTTGGAACTGCGCTTGACCAGTGGCCAGTCTATACGGGTATATATATTCTGTATCTGTATCGGTATCAGTTTCGTCCACTTCCGTGTGGAGCCTACTGCCTCCTGCCTGCTGCCTGCTGCCTCCTGCCTGCTGCCTGCCATATGCAACACCGATCTGCCCCTTCTTGTCCAAAACACAAATAATTTTTGACTTTTGGTGCCAGAAATGTGCTTGTTGGCATTTTGACCCCTTTTTTGGTGTCAGACATTTTTTGTTTCTCTTTTTGTTTTGTTTTGTTGTCTGTTTTTTGTTATTTATTTTCTGTTTTTTTTTTTTGGCTTTTGGTTTGTTGTTTTCCTGTTTTATTCTTGTATTTTTGTTTTCTGTTCCTTGTTTTTTGTTTCTTGTTTCACACAACCTGAATTTGTCGTTTAAAAAAAACACAGAAAACGGACAAAACCCACAGCATGAGGCACAAAACTCGCTAATTTTTAACATTTTATCACTAAAAGGAGGTAAAGGAAGTAAAAGGAGCGGTAAAGGCGGTAAAAGGAGGTAAAAGGAGGTAAAAAGAGATAAAAGAAAGTAAAAGGAGGTAAAAAGAGATAAAAGAAAGTAAAAGGAGGTAAAAAAGAAGGCTGGTACAAGGAGCTAAAAAGAGCTAAAAGGAGGAGGCAGTGTGGTGGAGCTTCCCCAAATACATGTCCTGTATGGTTTCCTTGAATTTCAGTCTCTGATTCATGCCACGAATATGTTTGTTCATTTGGTTTTGTCAGGTTTTTGAGAAATACCTCTGAGTAATATCGGTTGGAGAACGAAACATAAGCTGCTTTCTGCTATATATATTTCTATATAAAATCGGAGGAAGCGAAAAAGCAGGTACCTCTCTTGGCCAACTTTGTTTGGTAATAATAGAAAAAAATAACTAGAGCATGAGGCTTTGTGTTATATTTATCCCCCAACCATGTTTTTAGTTGCATTTGGAAATGAAGCAAAAAAATAAAAACAAACAAACAATTTGATTCAAAAAGAGAGTTAAAAATAGGAACCAGTTTGAAGGGGAAGCATTAGCCTTGAATTCGCTTAATAAAAAAAAAAAAAAACACGAAATATATCATAAATTTATACACGAATCGGTTATTAAACCTTTTTCAATCGAATCTTGTCTGAGTCATGGCTCAGCCTGGCAAATATTTCTTACGAAAAACGTTTAAAGGGTTCCTTGATTTGATTAAAAGTTGATCGAACTTTAATGCCCTACTTCCTCTCAATCGAGTTTTATTAATTATTTTCCTGGCCCTGGTTTTAATTAGATTCATGGCTGGGGAGGTGGTGGCTGGGACATAATTAATAGATTCATGCACTTTTTCGACTAATTTTTAGCCCCTAGACCTGGATGTGGGATCTGGATCGGGATTGGGGGAAGGAAAGGAAGGATAGGTGCCAAAGTGTCTGAAAGTTAAGCGACAACAAAGTGGGTGGGGATCTGGCATGGGGTAGAGGTTGTGGCAGGGGCACGAAGAAAGAACGAACGATTGCAGGAAAACAAACAAAAAAACCAAAACCGAAACCAAACAAACATCAAAAAAAAAAGGGAAAACAAGGCAGCCAAAGCTCTTTTTCTCCCCCCCAACAGCAAAGATGCCCAATTTTGATGTGATTTTTAAAATATTAAAGACCTTGCGGGGGGTCAAAGGAGTCTTTAGCCTTGTTGGGGTCACCGCGGGGTCACCATGTGTCTGTCTGGACGTTAAGCCATCAATCCCTGATAAAATCTATAACTTTTGGAGTCGGAACTCTTGCAATTGTTTGTTTTTTTTTCGATCTGAAACCCAATATTCGAATAGTTTGATTTGTTTGGTTTATTTTTTAAGGTTTTTGTTTTGGTTTTTTAGCAAAAATAAATCGAAAACCGAGAACCGAGACCTTTTCAAAATGCAGGCCACTGCTCTCTTCGCGAATTTGTTTATTTGCAGGCCAATTCATGGGATTCTCTGGTTTATTTGTTTATTTCTTTATTTATCTCTCTGCGGGGGACTAGGGAGACAACTCAATTGCGTTGCAAGTTGCAACGATTAGCTTACGCAGTTCTTAATTGAGTGGCAAGTTCTCATTCTCATTCTCATTCTCTAAAGGCAGTTTCGTGGCTCTATTAGGGGTATTTTTTCTTCATGTGTAGAATAAAAACAACGACGTTGACCCCACTCTCTGGTCATTGGCCGAGCGCCACAAAAAACAAAAACAAATCGTAAAAATAAAGTAAAGTTCTTTAATTAATAAAATGCTCGGACATGTGCAAGTCCAAGTCTTTTGTTTTTGTTTCTGGACTGGACTGGACTGCCTGCATTGTTTAATTGTGGTCCTGGAATTATGGAATAATTAGTCACTTGGAATCAACCATCAAGGAAACACATTTTTTTCTGACTTTATAAATAAATAAAAAAAATAAATGGAAAACGATGCTATGGGAGCGGGAAACGTGATCCATAATCTTGTTTATATTTTATTGTAAACAATTTTCATCGAATTCTTGGGGAGAATAAAGTAAACGATTTGCAGATTGATGTCCTATAAATCTACTTTCCAATCTTTAAGCAATATTTTTTATATCTTTTTTAATTGTTTTTTTTTTAGAGGAAACCCTTTCCAAATTCGGGAGAAACCACAAGACGACCCGTATGACCCCGATAGGTGACAATATCTCGGTCAATACTTATCATATCCTTAAGCGGAATGTCCTAAAAGATTCCTAAATCTATTCCCTATAAAACTGCATCAAAATCTGATCACGAATAATTTTTTAGATTTTTTGTCGATTTTTCTGGGCAGAAACCTTGAAAAAATAGAAAAAAATGAAGAAATCCATAAAAACCCTCATATGGCCGAAAGGAATGCCTATATCTCGGCCCATACTTATCCGATCCTTGAGCGGGATACCTTAAAAGATTCCTGAAACGATTCCCTATCAATGTGCATCAAAAAATTATCACGAAAAATATTTTTCAATTTTTGTGAATTTTTCTCCTGAGACCCCTTAAAAAGGTGAACAAAATCCATAAAAGACCTCAGCAAAGGCTTTGAAACTCCGATTATTACTTCGATAACTCCGAGTATCGAAATTTGAAATTTGAAATACTTGTTAGTTTTTCTGATCGGATTCCTTTGCTGTTTGCCTCAAACCATTCAACAATTCCGTTCGATAGAGTAATTGTCAAATCATTCAAAATGGGAGTGTTTTCAAAACTCAAGAAAACCTTCGGTAAGACTAAAAAGGATCGCGAAAACTTCTGGGTACAAGTCCGATCCTCGAGAGGAATCGATTATCCCTTAAGCCGCATTTAAAATTATCAAAATTTCTAATTTCCGTTTCCGTTTCGGTTTCGGTTTCTTTTTTCTGTCCAGAAGTCTCCACATTGGCCGAGTTGGCCGCTCGATGTGTGGCCTCGTACATCCCGTTCGAGCTGGTGGAGCATGTGTATCCGCCGGTGCCGGAGCAGCTGCAGTTGCGCATCGCCTTCTGGAGCTTCCCGGACAACGAGGAGGACATTCGACTATACTCCTGCCTGGCCAACAGCTCGGCGGATGAGTTCAATCGCGGCGATCAGCTCTTCAGGATGCGCGCCGTCAAGGATCCCTTGCAGATAGGTGAGTTTTTGGGGATAGTCCTTCTCTACCGAGTCCAACCATCTTTCCCTTTTTAGGCTTTCATCTCTCGGCCAGCGTGGTCAACCAGACACCGAGGGTCTACTTCAATGTGGCCGTTACCTTCGACCGGCGACGCATCTCCTCCTGCAACTGCACTTGCACCTCCTCCGCCTACTGGTGCTCCCACGTGGTGGCCGTCTGTCTCCATCGCATCCATTGCGTGAGTATTTTAGAAGCCAAGCCAGAGCGAGGATCCCTAGATTCAATGATACCTTGTTGCAGCCCCAGGAAGTATGCCTGCGTGCACCCGTCTCCGAGTCGCTGACCCGCCTGCAACGCGACCAGCTGCAAAAGTTCGCCCAGTATCTCATTAGCGAGCTGCCCCAACAGATCCTGCCCACGGCCCAGCGCCTCCTGGACGAGCTCCTTAGCGCCCAGCCCACGGCAATCAATACGGTGTGTGGTGCCCCGGATCCCACAGCCGGAGCCTCCATCAATGACCAGACCAGCTGGTATCTAGACGAGAAGACATTGCACAACAATATCAAGCGGATCCTCATCAAGTTCTGTTTGCCAGCGCCAATTGTCTTTAGGTACGATAGCTTCTCCTTTAGTCCTTGCTATATAATGACCCCAAAATCTCCTTCACAGCGATGTAAACTATCTGACCAATTCGGCTCCACCGGCAGCGGCGGAGTGGAGCTCCCTGCTGCGGCCATTGCGAGGCCGCGAACCGGAGGGAATGTGGAACCTGCTGTCGATTGTGCGAGAGATGTACAGGCGCTGCGATCGCAATGCAGTCCGCCTGCTGGAGATCATCACGGAGGAGTGCATGTCCTGCGACCAGATACTCATCTGGTGGTTCCAGACCAAGCTGGCCCTCATGATGGGCTCCCACGGCCACTCCGGCGGCAAGCACTCGAACACACACTCCAACTCGACGGCCCTGCAGCATGCCTGCAGTTCGCTGTGCGACGAGATTGTGGCCCTTTGGCGGCTGGCAGCCCTCAATCCCGGCCTGGCGCCGGACGAACGGGACATGCTGCATGCCCAGTTCACGGCCTGGCACTTGAAGATCCTCGACCGGGTGGTCAAGAGCCGGATGATGCCGCCGTCGTACACGAACAAGCACCAGCAGAACTCGCGCTCCGAGACGGAGCTCTTCATTGGATTCAAGCCGGCCATCGAGGCGTGCTATTTGGACTGGGAGGACTACCCCATTCCGGGGGTGACGCACACCCACGACACGAATCCCATCTACTACTCGCCGTTCACCTGCTTCAAGCACACCGATCCCAACAATCCCGGCCAGCTGAACGCCACCCAGGCCCTGATGACGAACAACAAGCACTACAACTACTTCAGCGCCTCCAGCGACCACGGCCTTCATGCCGGAGCCTTCAAGCAGCGACTGGAGCGTCCGTTCCGCGAGTCTCGCTACTTTGGCGGCGGCAACGATCTGGATTCGATGGCCGTGGTGCCCGGCGCAGCCAATGGCGGAGCATCCTCCTCGGGCAGGCAGTTCTCCGTCGGCGTTCTGGGCGGCGGAGGCCAGCAGATGGGCGGAAGCGGCGTAGTCGTCGGCGGAGGCGGTGGAGGATCCGGCGCCGGAGATGCGAATCCCTCCCAACAGCAGCAACAGCAGAAGATGCCCAGCGGAAGCTCTGGTGGCAACTCCAAGGTAGTTGGAGCAGGAGGAGGCGCTCCAGGCGATGGTAATCGGTCGAGTGCCAGCAGCGAGGGCTTCTGCGAGAACGATGACTTTGGCGGCGACACCAGCAGCAGCCACAATTACTGTCCGCCCGGCCAGGCCAATGTGCCCGGCCAGAAGTCCGCCTTAACTGAATCGGACTCGCAGAGCAGCTTCGACGCTGTCTCCCAGCAGAGCAAGGACGATCCGCCTGTGGGTGGCCAGGAGCAGGCCTGCTCCACTTCGGACACCTCCTCGGCCTCATCTGCCTCCTCGTCGGCCTCCACGGCCTCGGGCAGCTCTAGCAGCTCCACTTCGTCCATGCTGATGGCTGGTCAGGAGGCGGCTGGCGCCATTTCGGTGACCGAGGAGGCACCGCGGCGCCTCAGCAAGGACGAATCCTTTAGCAGTAGCAGCGATGAGTTCAACCAGGCTGCCAGCGGAGTGGGAAGGCCAGGAGCTGGTGTTGGAGCGGGAGTACCGGGTGGAACAAGTTCCCCCTCCGACGTTGTTGACGCAGGAGCAGGCTCCTCGGCTGGCGGAGATCTGACACCCGTGCCGAGTACCTCGGCCGCAGCCAGAGCCGCCTTGGCAGCCAGTTCCAATGCCTCCACGGCACCAATGCCGCAAGCAGGAGATGCTGTGGGAGGAGCTCTGGGTCTTGGGGCTCCCGTGGATCAACCCTCCACTTCGTCCGTGGCCGCCCAGAGGGCAACGGCCCACCAGATCGCCGTGGCTTCCGACAAGCCGCACGTCTTCTCCAATGTTCGTCCCACGGAAGATGCCTGGGACATACTGTTGGCCCGCGCCGAGGGTCTGCACGCTCACGGACACGGGCGGGAGGCCTGCATCCTGGCCGTGCGCCTGGCGGAGCAAATGCTTGCCAATCCGCCCAATCTCCTGCTGGAACTGCCGCCAGCCCCGAAGCGCAAGGGCAAGAAACAGAACGTGAATCCCATCTCGCACCAGCTGACCGTGGTGGCCTCCTCCACGCTGAGCAAGTGCGCCTTCCTGTGCACGGTGCTGTCGGAGAACTCGGAGCACTACCACATCGGCTTTCGGATATGTCTGTTCGCTCTGGAGATGCCGCGTCCGCCGGCCAGTACCAAGCCTTTGGAGGTGAAGCTGGCCAACCAGGAGGCGGACATCCTGGCGCTGCTGAAGCGTCTTCCGCTGGGATCGGCAGAGCTCCAAGTGATCCGCGAACGGGCCGAGCAACTGCGCAGCGGCACCTTCAAGACCCGAGGCGAGGCCCTGCTGCCCATCAACCTGGCCACGTTCATATTCGACGCTTTGGTTACGTTCGGCTCGGGCAATGGATCATCCGGCATCAATCTAAGCGCCCCAGCAGCTGGAGCCGCTGGAAAGTCCGGCCTGGTATCGGCAGGGGCTCGCTTGCTCATGTACAAGCAGAACAGCGACGAAAGTCTGGGTTTTGACGCCGCAGTAGCTGCCTTGGGACTGAAGGCGAATGTCTCCGAGGCGGAGCATCCGCTCCTCTGCGAGGGAACCCGCCGGCAACGCGGAGATCTCGCCCTGACCCTGCTCTACCACTACAAGGACGAGCCGCGGAAGATAGCCAAGATCATGGAGAAGCTGCTGGACAGGGACATACACACGCTGCTGAAGACGACGCTCTTGCCGTCCTACTACTCCAGTAATCCGCCAGTGCGGACTCCCAGCAACCAGCCGATGCGGCGCGAGGACCACGAATACGGCGGTGGTGGGAGCGGCGGTGGATGCCCCACGGCCGGCTGCCACTCGATGGCCAATCTGTGCGAGCTCCTGCCCACAGACTACGGCAGTGTCGGAGGCAATAGCCGGCCGCACAGCTCCACCAGCGCCGAGCTGGAGCTGAGCATGTGCGCCCTGAGCATGGCCAGCAGCCAGTCGGGCATGGTCGGGCCCACAGCAGGGACTGTGGGTGGCGGATCGGCGGGAGGAGCCGGTAGTTCCGGCAGCACAACGGGAAATCCCACCAACTCAGCCGGCGGCAACGGTGGCAATGGCGGTGGAGGAGCTGGCGGCGGCGGGGCTGGAAACGCAGGCGGTGGTGGCAATGGGGGAGGTGCCAGTGGAACTGGCGGAGGCAGCACCAGCAACAGCCGCAGCAAGGAGAGCCGCTACAAGGGCAAACGAGCCTATCCCTCGATACCCAACCAGCCGTCGGAGGCCAGCGCCCACTTCATGTTCGAGCTGGCCAAGAACGTGCTGACCAAGGCGGGCGGCAACAGCTCCACCTCGCTCTTCACCCAGGCCAGCACCAGCCAGAACCACCATGGACCCCACCGCGCCCTCCACATGTGCGCCTTTCAGCTGGGACTCTACGCCCTCGGGCTGCACAACTGCGTCAGCCCGAACTGGCTATCCCGGACGTACTCCTCGCATGTCTCGTGGATCCTCGGCCAGGCCATGGAGATCGGGGCGCCGGCCATTAGCTTCTTGATCGACACCTGGGAGGCGCATCTGACCCCGCCCGAAGCGGCCGGCATGGCTGACCGGGCCTCGCGTGGCTGGGACAACAATATGGTCTATCCGGCAGCTGAGCTGGCCCTCTCGGTGCTGCCCCATGCGGCCGCCTTGAATCCCAACGAGATCCAGCGTGCCATCCTGCAGTGCAAGGAGCAGAGCGATCTGATGCTGGAGCGGGCCTGCCTAACCGTGGAAACGGCCGCCAAGGGTGGCGGCGTCTATCCGGAGGTCCTCTTCCAAGTGGCGCGCTATTGGTACGAGCTGTACCTGCGCAACACCCCCAACAACAGCGACCACGAACCGCACGACGACGGCATGGACCACTCGGCCGTCAGCCTGAGTGCCCTCATCGAGTCCCAGCAGCAGCACGAGCTCCAGCAACAGGTCGTGCAGCAGCAACAGCAGCAGCAGCAGCAACAGCAGGTCGCGCAGCAGCAACAACAGCAGCAGCAGGTCGTGCAGCAGCAACAGCAAATGGGTTTGGGCAATGCCGTGGGAGTGCCAGGAGGTGGGGGCGTGGGTGTTGGTGGAGGTCCGCCGGTGGCTGTGCCGCCGTCGGTGGGCAATCCGCAGGCCCAGTTCCAGCTAGCGCCGATCGGTCTGGCTCCGTATCCGCCGTACAGCTTCTGCCAGGGCCTCTATGCCCATCATGCGCACAACCTCAGCTATCCGCCCGGCCAGATGCAGATGTACATTTCGGCGGGTCCGCCGCCCCCCTCCCAGGCCTATCCCGGTTACCCGCAGGCTCCGCCGCCGCAGCAACAGCCACCGAATCCGCAGCAACAGCAGCAGGTGCAGCAGGTCCAGCAGCAGCAACAACAGCAGGTCCAGGTGCAGCAGCAACAGCAGGTCGTGCAGCAGCAGGTTCCGATGGCGGGCCAGGCGCCGCCGGGTCATCCGGGTCAACCCCCGGCCGGGTTCCAGCCGCAGCCGCCGCCACCGGGTCCCTTCCAGGTAAGATCCACTGCTCCATTCTTCAAATGTGGATATCCCTATAGAATAACCCCAGAAAATGACCACTTACTTTCAGGCTTTGCCGCCGCAGGCCTACCAGGCACTACAGGCCGGTCCGCCTGGGCCGCCGATGGGTCCGCCCGGCTACTATGGTCCGCCGCCGCCACCACCGCCCAATGGTCCGCCCGTTGGCGTTGGCGTAGGCGTTGGTGTCGGTGTCGGTGTGGGAGTCGGAGTCGGAGTGATGCCCATGCGCCAGCATCACAACCAGCACCAGCATCCCGTCTACTCGTTCATGCAGCAGGCACCGCCGCCACCGCCGCAGCAACAGCAGCAGGCTCCGCCATCGCAGCCGCCGGTGCGCCAGCGACAACCGCATCAATTCACGTAAGATATCCCTTTTGGGGTAAAGAGGGAGCTGCCACAGTTGCAATATTTTCTCTCTCTGCAAATGAAAAGGATTTTTGAATAAAGTTGTGATGCTATTGTGGGTTTTCTTTTTCAGACAAACCCAGCTGCGCTATTTACTAGCCGCCTATAACGTGGGCATGCTGGCCATGGAGACCCTGGCCCGGAGAGTGCACGACGATCGGCCGCAGGCCAAGTACGCCCGCAATCCGCCATACGGCGAGGATGTTAAATGGCTTTTGAGGATCAGTAAGAAGCTGGGAACGCAGTACCTCCATCAGTTCTGCATCTGTGCCGTCAACTCGATCGTCAGTCCCTTTGTCCTGCACGACGTGGCCATAGAATCGGCCCACTATCTGGGCAGGAATAACCACCAGCTGGTTATGCAGCACTTGCGATCCGCTCTCACGCCGCTCGTTCAAAAGTGCCAGCAAATGTGAGCCTAAATAAAAGCTAGTTTCTAATCGAGTTGCGACTTACTTTTGCGAGTTTTGTGTCTTTTTTATGTGTGGTTTCAGGTACATTCAGTGCATCCACCAGAAGCTCTACCACCTGACGCAAGGTGACTACGAGGAGTTTGCCAGCATTGTGGTGGCCGCTCGCGCCGCCTTCCAGATCACGCCCGAGGGCAGTGCCCAGTTCAAGGACTGGCTGCAGTCCATCAAGCGGTAAGTTTCTGCGATATCCTTGACGGAAATGAACGACAATAACTGGTATCTTTGCGCAGTTCCAAGTCCTGCAAAAAGGAACTGTGGACGCAGATCAATGCGGCGCTGCAGAGCAACTCCAAATGACAAAGACTTGACTCCTGCAATCTGATGACGGCGGTGGCAACGGCGCAAGCGGCAGCAGCAGCGGCGGCGGCAGCAGCTGCCACTGCAACTGCAACAGCAACAGCAGCTATGACGACAGCAGCAGCAGCAGCGGCAGCGGAGACGAGCAAACCGCCGATAAATGCCACCATAAATGGCAACAACAACATTATTAACAACATCAACACCAATAGCAACAGCAATGCGATGAACAACAATCACGGCAACAGCAACATTAGCAACATAAGTAACAGTAACAACACCACCATTGCCACCAGCGGCGGCAACAACATCAGCAAAATCAGTAGCATCAACAACATCGGCAACACCAGCAACATGAACGGAAGCAACAGCGATCCTGCCAGCGTACACAATCACCATCATCACCACCAGCACCACAGCAGGCATCATCACTTGCTGGAGACGCCAGCGAATGGATCAGGAACAGGACTGGCAACGGGCAACAATAGCGATATTGCAGCATCAGCTGCAGTGGCAGCAATGAATGAACCTGCAACGCCCGTGGCCAATGCAACCGGGAGCGAACGAAGACCACCGTTGCTGGGAGCACCTCCTCCACCGCCTCAGAGCAATAGCGGCAGCATCTCCACCATCGGCAACAGTAACAGCAACAGCAGATCCGCGGCAGCAGCCGCTGCAGCAGCAGCAGCCATTGCTTACCACTCGCTGATGCCGAACTACTATCCCAGTTCGCGGCAATTGCAGCAGTTGCATAGTTCGAGGAGTGCCCACTCGCTCCCGCATCCGCATCCGCATCCGCTGCCGCTCCCTCATCCGCATCCGCATCCGCACCCACATCCCCATCCGCATCCGCATCCGCATCCGCACAACCAACCGCATCCACACCCACAGCACCCGCAGCATGTCCTGCCACCAGCCATGCCCCAGCACCCGCCGGCAGCCCAGGCGGCCCAGTACCAACTGCAGACGCTCAGCCACTACCATCAGCATCTTTAACACGGGTTGGAACTACGATCGAATTGTGCGCATGATGTTCCACCTGTGGGGCTCGTATTCCCTGGAGGAGCGTGTGGCGCGTGTGGAGGAGCGACGGCGGCGCCAGCTGCTTTCCGAGCAAGAGCAGCTGGCCCAGCAGCTGGCTGAGCAGCAGCGGTACGAGCGCGAACACCGGATCTGGCTCTGTCTCATGTTCCTCATCTTTGTGGCGATGGTGATGATGTGGGTGTATCTGCTGGTGCCCCAATAGAATGTGCTCCCAGCTCCCAACTCCCTACTACCCCTGCTATCCCTGCCATCCCTGCTATCCCACTGCTGAATCCCCGCCTGAAACCACCGTTTTTAGTTGATTTCATATAACAATGTTTAATAATTCATTTGATTTTTATTTCGAATTTGTTTTGGTCTGGGTGTAGTTTTCATTTCGTAATCGTAACTTTTCATGTGTGCATCTGTGCATTTCTAGACTGAGATATATCTATATATATATATATCTATATCTATCTATATATATATATCTATATATATATATATATATATGTATGCCAACAGCAAAACAAAAAATGGGAAACATAAACCAGGCTCTGTTGGATTTTTCAGAAAATGTGTTCAGTTAAACTAACGTATTTATAGACGATCTATCAAATAGTTTTCTACAGTTACAGTTACAGTTACAGTTAAAGTTACAGTTATACATATATATAGAATTTCGATTTATACATATTCATAAAATCTTTAGAAATATTATTTAAAATTATATACGTTTTTTTTTGTTTGTTTTAAATCGCAGAAACCTTCGAAAAAAAACCTTAAAAAATCACAATTCATTTTGAAAACACATATATATTTTTTTAATTAGATCAAGTAAAGCTAAAAATTATACCTATATACGAGTAAATATATATATTTATTTAGGAATTTAAGAAATTTTTAGGATTTTCAAATTTGACAAAAGGATAAAGAAAAACGCGATCCGATTCGACGCAGAAGAAATTCTTAGCAGAGCAGTTTGTTTTAAATATTTCAAAACTAGAAATAAGATCTCAAACAATCTCAAAGCTAAATTCGTAGATTTTTCAAATAAGTCTAAATGCATTTCCGCAATTAATAAATAAATACAAAAAAAAAAAACGATAACTGGAACCATAACTCAAAAAGAAAAACTTTAAAATCATTTTAAAAGTAACTTTTAAGTTGATTTTAAAACGGTTTTTAATTTATAAAATACAATACATATATTGTTCAAGCAGCTTCAGATACATATATTATCTAGGTCTATATATTTAAATATATATAGAAAATATTTTGGACAAACTGCCAGACTTTCTTCGGCTTCGACTGAGACGGAATAATGAAACTTTTGAAACAGATTGAACAGATTTTTTTATACGAGTATATATATAATTTAAAAAATTAAAAGAAAAAAACCATTATGTTCACATACACACACCCACACCCTTGATTATTATCTAGAAAAGTATAGTTTTTTTTTTTGTTGGTTTAGACCGTAAGTTAAGTATCAGAGAGGAGCTTATATATTTTTTACATTTAAAAAAATAAAACAAAAAATCGAAACAAAAAAAAAATAGATACATATATATATTTTTGCTTTACAAGAAATTTGTTTATCAATTTTATTTAAATATTATATCTTAAATGCTTTATGTAACTGCTTATATGGAAACATGAATATGTTTTTAGAAATTTTTAACTGACAACTGCAAGGAAAAGCAAAAAAAGATGAACAAAATATTTTTTTTATATATACACATAAATGCTGTTTTGAGTAAATATGTTTTTTTCGATTTATTTCAAAACGCAAATTAAAAAAACAAAAAACAAAAACAGAAAAACAGAAAAAAAACGAAACAAAAAACCCAAATAAACCAAAGTTTGTTTTATTTTTCTTGGTTTTTATTCTTTTTCAGAATTGTAAGTTTCAAAAATATCATTTATTTTCTTTTCAGTTATTTTAAGATTCTTGATTCCAAAATTCCATTTTCTCTAGCCACTAAAAAACTAAAAATTAAATCTAAATTTAAACTATACAAGGAAACTGCCACTTTCTTGAGGATTCAGTAATTAAAAAAAAAAAAAAAACAACCATAAAACCAACTAAATTTTAATAAATAGTTATATATAAAAAATTATGCTAAACCCTCGTCCCTCTCAGACCATCCTCAGATCCTCAGACCCGCCCCCACCCGTTTGGAGGTTGTAAATACGGTTCCAAAAACAAAATGAAAACCATATATATATATATATAAATATTGTAACTCATTTGTGTTTTTATAAATATTATGGAAGAAACTACATCGAATCCCGGATGAGGTGCGGGTTTCGACTCCTGTAAGCAATCGCGTAAAACTGTAAACTTTTCGTAGGCAGTGTTTTATACAAGAAAAAGCCCCAAAAAAAAAACATAGAAGACATAGGAAATAAAATACTTAAATTATTTGTATTGTGAACGAACGCAATCTGTATATTAAACTTGAAGAGAAAATGTTTTTTAAACCTAAATCTATAAAATATACTTGACTTTTTTCCATGAAAAAAAACACAAGAAAAATCCCGAAGAAAAAGAAATAACAAATCTGCGCTTAGTTCACCAAAATTTGTAAATTATATTATACAAGATAATCCCAAATAGCTAACAAATAGAAACGAAAAAGGATCGAACGACAAGGGCAAGGACGAAGGACGATCAAAAACAGAATCCAATGACTTGATAACACACAATAACAATAAATGAAAAGCAAAACGTGTAAACAAGAGAAAATAATAATAAATATAAAAAAGAGTAAAAGTAAAAGTAAAAAATAAATAATAAATGCAAACATAATGTTAACGTAGCCGAGATTAGCCTTTAGATCACATTTAGCGCATATTTTACACAAGCGTAGTGAACCAATTTCCATATAAAACTATAAAACGACAACAAGAAATATGAAATGATATCGAATAGATAACAAAACCAGAAACACTACACAATCCCGTAACCGTAAACTATAGAATCTTGAGAAACTCTATAAAGATGATACGAAAACTGAGACCAAACTAAATCTCAAAACAAAATATTTCAATGGAACGACATTTGACAAATCAGGAAACCGAAATTATAGAAGCAATTCCCAGAGACCCATTAACGAAAATTCGACTGATCAAATACAGAATAATAATTTCAATCGCACATCCATCTCCATCTCCGCTAAAACTAAACACTTTTGAAAAATATTCTTAGAAAGAAACGTGAAACATTTCCAGGGCGTAGAAAAGTAAAAACAGAAAAACAGAAAGAATCAAAATTAAATACAAAAATTCTCAGTAATTTTTCCTAAAAACTTCCCCATATCATTTAACTGCCACTGAAACAAATTAGGATATATCTATATATCCCCTATACCTTCTTGGATTTCCTCAGAAAAAGGTCAAAAAACCAACAAAACCAACCCGAAAATCCCCCCTCGAAAAATCCGATACGAATAAAACCGTGTATATAGCTACACTGGGGGGGGGGGATAAAAGAACATCTTCTGGAACTTTAACGATATGCACTATATATCTATTTACAGATACCGATTTAAACAGACACGGACATAAATTAATATTAATCTTAAGTCGGAAATAAAGCATTACCTCATACTTTAAAAACTTATGAAGACAGTTACCAGTAGAACACTCGAAATCTAAATCGAAATCTAAACCTATATATATACATATATATATATATATATAAACATAAATATACAATATATACACGCATAAATTTAGGACATTTTTTTGTAGCAATCGAACTTAGGCTTTATGACAAAAAACAAAAAACAAAAAACAAATATATTTAAAATATCTATTTAATTTGAATATTTACGAGAAAAAAAACGAGATTTCTTTGAGTGAAAATGGAAATATTTATAGATACTATTCTTTGCTCTTTGTAAAAATATTTGCACTGTAAAAAACCAGTAAGACATATATGAAACATATACATATATGGAAACAAAAAAAGATATTGCTTGCTAAACACAAAAGTTTAAACGAATGAATGAAAAAACGCGCAAAAGTTTATCGTAAAAAATAACAAAAAAATATATACAAACGCAAGGACACTTTTACACACACACTGACATGGACACACACACATTCAAATATACAATCTTACATATACACTAATATATATATATTATTATATATATTATATATATATACAAGAAGCGACGTTATTTATATATACGCCTACAGAAATATGCAGAAAAAACCAAAACCAAAACAAAACTATTATATACAACAAAAAAATATATATATAAATACATATATAAATATATATATATATATATATACAATACTTATTTACATTGCGTATTTTAGCGTTTTATTCAATATTGGAAAATAAACAAAAAAGAAAATAAATTAAAATAAAAACAAAATCGTAGAAACGCTACAAAAGTGTTCTTTTAATAAAAACAAATATATATATAAAATTCGAGAGCGAAAAAATAGGAAATTAAAATTAAGCAACAGAAATATTTATACACGGAAATGCAACTGCATGTTGAAAGCTTAAAGAGAAGATAAAAAATAAAATATGAAATATGAAAATCAATATATAACTCATTTTACAAAAACAAACGAAACGGAAACGGAAACAGAAACGGAAACGGATACCGACAATTTTTTACCAAATCGCTGTAAATATTTAGCCAACAAAATAAAACGAATAAAAAACACACTTTTCTAGCGGGTTTTTTATCTAATTTAAATCTGTTGAATCCCAGTTTGAAATAATTTAAAAGCCCTCTTAAAAAACTTCCCTTAAAAGACAATGCAAAGCTTTAATTCATTGAAAAGAAACGCAGAAAAACAACAACCACACAGCGATGCTAAAGTGCTTTAAACACACAAATACACGCAAAAAAAATACATTAAATTCTCTTAAATAAAAAATAAACCACTTTTTCCAAGCCCCAAGAAAATCTGCCAAAAATAAAGCTAATAATAAAAGGAAAACGAATAATAAACGAAATTTTCTCTTCAAAAAATAGCAACAAATTGTAAACAATGAAAATAATACAGAAACTAACTAATTATACACCTAAAATATTTACTATTAAAAAATGAAAGAAAATCCGAAAAGCAGAAACTAAAAACAAAAAGCTTATTTTATATATTCAAACATACAAAACAATAAACATAAACCAAATGACCATTAAAAAAACGAAAACGAAATCTAAAATTATATATACGAAAGGAAAATTATATATACACACACACTCTCGTATATATACATAGATATATATAGTATATATATATACATATATATATATATATATATTTAAATGATTTTTAACGCGAGATCCTTTTCAAATTTTAATAGTTTTTCAAGAAGCAAACCCAAAGGAAAAAGTGAAAGAATTAGCTGGCAGGACGAGAGGCGAGACGCGCATTATTATTAAACTTAATTTAATATGCAATATACATATACATATATCTACTATATTAAAAACCGAAAATGAAAAAAAATATATATTAAAAAAACGGAGGATTAAGGGGAAGAAATTAAAATATACACAGCAAGAGAGAAACTTAAAATGGATACATTTTAACAACAACAACAAAAAAACAATGAAACGGAAAAAATATTAAAAAAAAACACTCGAATAAAAAAAAACCAAAAGGAAAACAGAAAAAAACATAAACTTTCTTGTATTTTTAATTAGTTCATTTTTAGTAGGAGTTTGGGGTTTATTGTTTGGGATTTTTAAATCATAAATTTTTTAAACAGTTTTGCTTTCTTCTAAAGAAAAATTTTAGGGTTTTTAAAGCTTATTTTTTCATTCAAATTGGTAAATAATTAATTCTGTATATAGATTTCTTGGTTTTATGGTATTTAAAACCCTAATTTTATATAAATATAACAGAAATAGAAATTCGAATTTCCCTCCAAAGAAAAGTACAGTCACACTATCGCGTTAGGCCAAACAATGAGCAAGGGCGTGGCGTTAGGGGATTTGACGAGGGGCCTGCTCAAAAACGCGTCGAGCTAGGAGCCAGTGGGTGGGAGGGGAAAACTACATAAGAGCTGGTGGTCGGTGGGAAATGCGAACATATTTGAAAGCAGCAATCAAGTGAAAAGCAAGGCCTGTCCAGCCCAGCCTAGCTCACAGCCTCCCAGCTTCCCAGCTCACAGCTCAGTGACATCCTTGCCGGCGATTTGGTAGCCAGAAGCAGCTCCTGCCTCAAACAGGAAGTGAATCCTCCATTAAAATTTGAAAAGTGCGCGTAAAGTAGAAGAAGTATTTGAAGTAAAAATGCCTTTTGCCAATGAACAATTGAAATCCGTGGCCAGCGAGCAGTTGAGCAAATCGGAGACGATAAAACTGCGCAATCAGCACATCGGGTAAGCATTATCCTTTATCCTTTATCCACTATCCAGTATCCAGTATCCTTTATCCTTGTTACTAATCCGCCGCGTGTGCCTGCGACCTTGCCTTGAATTCGCTTTGACTGTCAAGGTCACTTGGGCATCCCCCAACGCCCATCGCCCATCGACACTCATCGTCTGCCCCTCCCAACCAACCCACCTTTTCTAGTTTGTTTTTGTATTTTTGGCACTGTTGCCATCCCATTAAAAGCCAACAACAAACACGTCAACAAAAGAACACAGAACAAGGCGAGAAATTGGCCTAAAAGTAGCGACTTTTATTTATTTTCGGCCTTTATTGATTATTTATTTTGTTTTCCGCTTTTAATGCCTGACGACAAAATCAAAAAAAATCCTGCCCTGCTTTATAGATTTCTTCTAAATTTTCCTTTAAAAAATAGTTTTGGCATTTCTTGGTACAATTTTTAGATTAAAATGAAAGGAAATTAAGTAGAAAACAGCTATTTCAACTTTACAATTTATTCCTTTACTATTATATTTAATTTATTTAAGTAAAGTAATTTCCAAGTCCTTGTTTGAAATACTCCCTAAAAGTCATCTAAACTTTTAGCTTAATATTCTCAGAAAACCCATAAAACGAGAACCTTAAATTCCACTAAAACGTAGCTTCCTTTTCTTATAATTCCCAATCTACCAAAAACTAACATTTTTCACGCGTAGAAAATCTTATGTTTATCAAAGACCCCAAAGGCCCCTTGATTTGTTCTCCGATAAGTTGGCTTACAAAATGCAATATAACTGTTTGCTAGATGGCCCAAAACCGGAGGTGGGAGTAGGCCCCGTTAAGTGGTATTATCCGCATTATAATACGTCATAACGGTATTATGGCATTACGTTTCAGGTTCTACTTTGTCGCCTGATAATTTACGTTCCAGGGCTCCTGCCCTTCCCAAGCTTCAATAAAATCGTCAACCCAAAAATATTTCTTATTAATTTTTTCCTGTTTTTTTCCAGACAAGCCTGCCAGCTGTTCTATCGCTCCGATCCCCTAAAAATTGTACGCGGCCAAGGTCAGTACATGTTCGACGAGGAGGGAACCCGATATCTGGACTGCATCAATAATGTGGCTCATGGTAAGTTGATTCCCAGTTTTCCATATAAAAAATATATCCAGGTGGCTGGCAAGCAAATGTTTATGAAGTTTTGGGTTACAATTTAAGTTTAAAATAAGAGGTATTACTTTCTTTAGTACTATATAATAGTTTCTTTGTCTTCCAAATCAAGAGTATTCCAAATTTAAAGCTAAAATTTAAACTAAACCCAGATCTATAATTAAACTATAGCTAAGAAAAAACACAAAATAATCGAAAGCAAAAAATAATGAAATATCGCAGTTGCTTGGGTACATTTCGGGAACCGGGGCCTGATGATGTTAGCCCCGAGATATAGATTTCGATTCGTATTACCGTATTATACGGTTGTTCTGTATTGAGACTGATTAGCGAACGGCACACGTCCGTGGAAAAGTGGATGCAAAGTGCAAATTAGGGGGCCGGTTGCCCGTAACCGCCTCACAAGTGCCCGTAACTCTCGATCATTTGGCAACAAGTTCAAGGCCTAACGGTAAAGATATAGATACAGATACAGAGCCATACAGAGTCCCACACCGCGAGCCAGACGTCGAGGGCATGTTCAGGCCCCGATTGGGGACTGACTCAGCTGGAGAGCTGCTCCACGTCCACGTCCACGTCCGAGTCCGCGTCCGCGTCCCTATTTGGCTTATCAAAAAAGTAGAAAAAAAATAATAATATATATTGTATAAATGTCAGGCGGCGGCGGCGTTGATTTCTAGATGCTGCCCGGAATTCGGATCCGGCCCCTGGGACTCAGAATTTCGGGCCCCGGTTGAGCGGGACCCCAAGTGCAATAACTGGCGATTAAAAAAAAAAACAAAATCGTATAAAAAAACAACAAGTGTCATCCCGACAATAACAATAATAATACTAATAATAATAATAAAAATAATTCTACGGTGGCATTTGCGTATAAAAATATACAATAACGCATGTAGTACTATGATTATACTATATATCACCCCAGGGGGTGTCTACCGCCTCGGCTTTATCATCAAAAAAAAAAACATAACATCAAAATAGCAAAATAAAAAAAAAACAACGAAGATTGACGTCCCGCCTGGCGACCAATTTGACAATTTGCTGATTCAGTAATAATTTTGATTTGAAACCTGCTTTCCGCAACAAAATTTTCCATTTACAATGGAATTTTTAAATATTTTATTTATTTATTTGTTTATTTTATAGTCAGGAATACAGAAGTGTAAACCTTTTAAAGAAAGTAAACCTTTTCTACTTTTTATACAAAAGGTTTTAATCGAATTGAAATCGAAACCTATTTGAACTTTTAGTTTATTTAGAAACTATCTATCTGTTATTATTAATTTAAATAAGAAACTTCCTAACTTATCTCTTTTTTTTTAATAATTATTTCTTGTTTGATAAGAAAAGGGCATTGAAATTGCGAATATAATCGTGATGGGTCTATTTCTAGTTCTCTTCCCAAAACCAAATGGGTTCTGATAAGGTTTATTTTTTATAAAGTTTATTTAAAGAGTTTCCCTCTGTGTGTCACTGGGTGCGAAATTTGTTTACAGTTTCAAACATTAATAGTGTTTTTTTAATAGCAACCTCAGATGATTTGCTATTTATAAAACCCAGATGGGCCCTTTTTTCGGGGTTAAAGGGGGTTGCTTAATAATCTTCAGAGATTTTCTAGGCGATTTCTGCTTCAAGACTAACAAGCCAACCCACTTTAGAATGAAAATAGACTGTCATAATAGTCCACTTGGGAATTGGATCATGCGATTGACTCTAACCGGGATTTACGTAAGACCCATGTAAGACTCATCAATAACAATCGATGGAACCCAAGGAAGCCACTACCCCTACAATGCGTAGAACCCATGGAACCCCATGGAACCCCATAAAATAGAGCCATCAAAACGTGATAAGAGGTGCACGTGTTGACGATCGTTGGCAATAACAAGTTGTTGTTATTTTTCTAGTTTGTCATAATGAAAAGAATAGGAAAAAAAAAACTTGGATGGAGGAACCACGTTCCGTATAATCTCGTGCTACTTTTTCCAGGGTGCCGCCTTATCAGTTGCTACTCCCGGGGAAGTCAGAAAAACATGTGAACGTCTCGTGCCGAATGGAAATGTACTCGAGATATAGGAAAATAGTGGGGGGTACAGTCTATATGTCCATCTGTCCCTCTGTCCGGTTGTCCGTAGTCTAGTTTCAATATTTGTCGGTCTACAACGGTCCCAAGTGGCGATCTGAGCAATCACATTGCGAGTGGAAAATTCTGTGGAGATAATCGGAAAAACACTATGAGGGACTCTTTGAGGAAAAGTCAAACAAATGATATTGAAAAGAGGCTAAAGAGGCAATCAAATTTGCGAAAAATTCATAAAGAAACAGTCTTAGGTGGAAAATAAATCAAAGTAGCAACTTTGTAATATAATTTTTGCACTTGAGATTGGGTTATCTATAGGGTTCTATAAGACCCTATTAGCCTCTATGGGGGAATATATACAATTGACCTAATAAAGCTAAGAAAATGGGTTGATAATAAGACATAACATTGCAAAAAAGTCTTTGTTGGGTAAGATCAGTTTTAGAGTCTCTAAGTTTTCTTGAACACAACTGTACTTCTCGCCATGGTCACGCCCCCTTCCATGTTCCAAAGTTCCCAATCAATCGCCCCAAGTGGACGCAATTCGAAATCTTAGACTTGAAATCGTAGTGCCATTATGGCACTACAAAAATTTGATATAAAAGCAAACTAGAAACGTGAAGGCATCGCGTGTACTTCACGTGATCCGTGATCCGTGGTGCTCGGTCCGACTTCGAGCTTATCATCTAGAGGAGGCCAACGACTACGACTACGACTGCGACTGGGACTGGGACGACCGCAATAAATCCGTGACAGAATTAGAAGCACAATCGGCGTCGAGTAGTTGACCCCCAAACGTTGTTCCATCGAGGGCCGGAGTTCCACGGGGTACTCGGGGACCCGTAGACCCGTAGACCCGTAGACTTATCGCCCATCCGTCGGGGCCTACTCACGCCGCTGATGATGACGGACCCGGGCCTGTCTGTGGGTATTTCTATTCGGATTTTTGATGCGCAAACGATGCGATAACTAAACAAGCACACACGGAATGGACAAATGGACGGACGGAGTGACGGACAAATGGACAGATGGACAAATAGACTGACGGACAGTTGAACGGACAACGTAGAATCACGTGCCTGATTGGGTTTATTTTCGGTCGCGCCTCAAGAGAACCGAGATTATTTATTTATTATTCCTTAACTCAAGTGGGTAAAAAGTTAAAACAAGCCAATCGAAATATTTGAGAATCTATTAATAAGCTTAGGGTAATCTTTTTCGAGGGGTTTTGATATTGGGGTTTAGTTTTTTCCATTATATCACTAATTTGTATTGTTTTCTCTTCTTTTTCCTACAGTGGGTCACTGTCATCCGGAGGTGGTGCGTGCCGGTGCCCTCCAAATGGCCACCATTTCCACCAACAATCGCTTCCTCCACGACGAGCTGGTCCAGTGCGCTAGGACCCTCACCAGCAAGATGCCGGAGCCGCTCTCCGTCTGCTTTTTCGTCAACTCCGGATCGGAGGCCAACGATCTGGCCTTGCGCCTGGCCAGGAACTTCACCAAACGACAGGATGTCATCACCCTAGACCAGTAAGTTCCCCTTTTATATCTCTATAACTTCCAATATAAGGTTTTCCCTTAAAAAAAAGTCTCATCTAATCCCAAACTATCCACTTTCTCTTACAGTGCCTATCATGGACATTTGCAGTCCGTAATGGAGGTGTCTCCGTACAAGTTCAACCAGCCCGGAGGCGAGAAGAAACCCGACTACGTCCACGTGGCTCCCTGCCCGGACGTCTACGGCGGACAGTTCACGGACAAGATGCATCCGGACGCCGACTTGGCCGCCCTGTACGCCCGGCCGATCGAAGAGGTCTGCGAGAGGCAGCTGGCGAAGGGCGAGGGCGTGGCCGCCTTCATAGCGGAGAGCCTGCAGAGCTGCGGCGGACAGATCCTGCCCCCGGCCGGCTACTTCCGGGCCGTATACGAGGCAGTTCGCTCAGCCGGAGGCGTTTGCATCGCCGACGAGGTCCAGGTGGGATTCGGACGGGTGGGCAGCCACTACTGGGCCTTCGAGACGCAGGGCGTTGTCCCGGACATTGTCAGTGTGGCCAAGCCGATGGGCAACGGTCATCCCGTGGGCGCTGTGGTCACCACGCCGGAGATCGCTCAGGCCTTCCATGCCACCGGAGTGGCCTACTTCAATACCTACGGCGGCAATCCGGTGTCCTGTGCCATTGCCAATGCCGTGATGCGAGTCATCGACGAGGAGAACCTACAACAGAACGCTTTCGTCCTGGGTGAGTACCTGATCCGGGAGTGCAATCGCCTCAAGCAGGACTTCGAGTGCATCGGCGATGTGCGCGGTGCGGGGCTCTTCGTGGGCATCGAGCTGGTCGTGGAGCGGGAGTCGCGCACGCCGGACAAGAAGTCCGCCCACTGGGTGGTCAACCGGATGAAGCAGCTCCACCATGTGCTCGTCTCCTCCGACGGACCCAACGACAACGTCATCAAGCTAAAGCCACCGATGTGTTTCAACCGGGAGAACGCCGACGAGTTCCTCCTGGCCTTCCGCGAATGCCTCACCACCCTGATGCAGGATCGGCTGGCCAGCATGGCCAGGGCCACCGCCGCTACCACCAGTGGAGTGATAGCCACCGCCGCCGAGACCCTGGCCAATAAGACGAAGCTCTTCGAGCGCCAGGATCGCCTCATCAAGTCTGTCTGAGGCCGTGCATCCGGCTGGTCACCCAAATCCAGCATCTCTTCCTCCGTTTCCGTTGCTCCGGGGCACAAAATAGCTTTAGCCGCCAAGGATATTTAAATTATTCCAAAACCAACCCCTTATTCTTAATTTTAAATTCGAAATTCTTCAAATTTGTAGTTCCCTTTTTTTTTTTTTTTGATTAGTTTAGGTTGAAGGGTTGTTGAAACTTCCAAATTATTTTAGACAAGTTTAGGAAATCATATTATTTTCATGGCAACCCATTAATACACTGATAACAGAACATATATATTATAGAAAACATTATATAGAACATATATAACCATTATCTTCTAGTATCTAGAAACTTAGGGAATTCCCAACAAGAATTTCTTCCATTGTTATTAAAATACATAATACCATACATATATATATTTTTTTTTGATTAAACTAAGTACAAAATGTTGAAAATGTTATTAAAATGTTATGTATATTTTTTTAACCGCAAACTAAGGGGTTTTTATGGGATCTTGAAGGAAGAGTAAAGGCAGTACAAAGACCTACAATTTGAGGTATAAAAGGTGAACTTTAAAACCTTAGTTTTGTCGAGCAGCAGAAAAAACTAAAAGTAGTGCCTTGGATGTCGAGAATTTCCTTTGGATGTTTAGCTCCTTTTTCTGATAAACCCTTCTTTATTATTTTAAGATTTAAACAAAGAGTTATTTCTTTTAAAATCTTAGCCAATTCCACAACCCAAAAGTAATACAAAATAAAAGCCTCATAGTATGTTATGTATTTTTTATTACATTTTTTCTTTTAGTTTATACATAGAATTATTTTGTAGAAATATTTAGTAGATAAATTGGAGACAGGAAAGCCACTAAACAATTAAACTTTTAACTTAACAACTTAACAAATAACAATTAACGTAAAATCTCAGCCTGGAAACTCGAATTTTGAATTATTTACGACACAAATCGTGCATTCGGATCATCGCCTGGGAAACCTCCGCCGCACTATCCGGCTGATGAGGTATCGTCGTCATAGTCAGCCACCAGGATGTCCGGGACTCCGATCCTTTGTCGTCCTCCCTCCAGCGAGTGTACAGTGCTTGCCTGTCCATGGAGAATATTTTGTTATTAATTAATGTAGAAAAATTAACTTGGATTCTAACGATTTAAATCTTTCAATCTTAAACCTTGAAACCCTTGAACCTTGAAACCTAAAGCTCTATCTGTAAATCCATAAACCCAAAATCTGTAAGCCTTAAATGGGAAGTCTTAATCCCGTCTAACTCACTCTCGGGGTATCGAGCAGCAGTTCGGTGGCCATCGGGTCGTTGCTCGACTGGCGGGAGCGGAGGAGTCGCTGGAAAACATTCGGAGCAGCCACCCCGGCAGACGTCGCCTCAGATCCGTACTGGTGCTCCGGGACGAAATCGACCACGGCGGATGACTCGGTGGCTTTGGGATCGGAGCGGGCGAGCGTCGCCATCGGATTCTGGAAGTGCAGGTTAATATTGAGATCCCTGTGGCCGCGCTTCCGGTACTGGAAGTAAATGTACCCGAGTCCGGCCACCAGGGATCCAATGGCCAGGATGAGCAAGGCTAGCCACCAGTGATTGGAGGAGCCCTGGCTGTCCGAAGACGATGACAAGGATGAGGATTCGCCGAATGGGTGTTTGGACTCCAGGGAGATCTCGTTGCCGGAGCCGTGGGGACAGTGCTCGCCCTCGGCCACCTTCTGGTGGCCACACATACACTCGTAGCCGTAGTCCGCCTGGATGCACATGCCCCGGCAGTGGGCGTGGACGCAGGGATGCACCGCTGGCTGGGGTTGGCGGGATGCGGCGGCCACCACGATGTCCTGGGCGTTAAGGACGTTCAGGTTGATGGACCTGCATATCCTGGAGCCGAACATCCGGCACCGCACCGCTTCCTTGGCGCCCAGGTTGACCAGGTAGACGTGGTTCTCGAAGACGCTCAAGCCGGAAGGCTGGAGCAGGGCGTTGGACTTCTGGAGCATCACCTCTGGCCGCCTTTGGGGCCCGTTTCGCGACCGGTACGACATCCTCTCCAGGGTGCGGGTGTGTAGGTCCACAAAGTAGATCAGCTGCTGGTGGGGATCGGTGGTCAGGGCTGTCACGTAGCTATCGCTACGCTGGAGGAGCATCTCATGGCGACTGCCGTCCAGCCGGGACATGTGCAGCTCCGACTGGGAGTGGCCCAGGCCCTCGGATCGAAGGGCGACGTAGAAGAGCCGGGAATGGTACCCGTCCACGGCCAGGTTCTTGAGGTGCCGCGGACTCTTCACCTTGACCACGCGTCCGCACATCCCGGCCGTAAAGCTGCAGGCCTGGATCTCCAGGGCGGCACTGCCACCGCTCAGCAGATAGACGTTCCCGGTGGCCCAGTCCACGGCAAGCTTGGTGGGTGCGTCCACGCTGAGACCTCGGATGCGTCGCTTATTCAGCAGATTGATCTGGTAGAGGAGGCCCTCCTCCTCGGAGGAGAAGTAGCCCATGTGCCGCTCCACGTCCACGTCGAAGCCGGAGATGCGGGAGTCGTTGCTCGACCAGGCCACCTCCAGCATCACCGGTTGCTCTGTCATGTTCCGCACCTCGTTGTAGCTGGTGAAGAGCAGGGCCGACCCGGTGTGAAGGCTCTTGCAGCTGACCCGGTCCTGACGGAGCATGAAGTCCGCGTGGCACTGGCACTGATATGAGCCCAGAGTGTTCTCGCAGAGTTGGGCGCACGGCTGCTGCTCCTGGCATTCGTCCACGTCAATGCAGCTGCGCTGGTCGCCGTCCAGACGGTAGCCATCGTGGCAGGAGCACACGGCTCCCGATGGGGTGGCCCGGCACTTGTGCTGACACTGGGACTTGGCGCAGGCGGTGGAGCACTGGGGTCCCTCATCCATTCCGTTGGAGCAGTCGGGGAAGCCGTTGCACACGCGGGACATGTCCACGCACTCCTGTCCGTCCCGGCAGTCGAAAAGGCTGGGCCGGCACGGCCTAGCCGAAGGACCTGCCTCCGGCTGGATGCCCTCTGTCCGGTTTCGACTCTTGACCACCAGTTCGCAGGCCAGCTCGTCGGATCCGTCGCCGCAGTCACGGTCGCCGTCGCAGCGGAACTCCCGTCGGATGCACTGGCCGCCGGAGCGGCATTGGAACTCTTCGATGCCGCACATGTCGCCGCAGTCGGCCTCGTCTTCGCCGCGCGGGCACTCGGCGGTGCCGTTGCACCGCGTCCTGCTCGGCAGGCAGATTCTCGGGTTGCTGGTGCACTGGAACTCCTCCGCTCCACAGGACACGTTTGTCTTGGCGGCATAGCCGCAGTTCAGCTCGTCGGATCCGTCGCCGCAGTCGTTGTGTCCGTTGCAGATCAGCTTCTTGTCCAGGCACTGGCCCAGCAGGCAGCGGTGCATCTCCGGCGGACAGCTGCGCCGTCCACACTTGTCGTGCTCGTCCGATCCGTCGCTGCAGTCGATCCGGCCGTCGCACTCCCACCCGACCGGCAGGCAGGAGCCACTGTTGCACCGGAACATTCCCTCCTCGCAGGTCATGGCCGCGTCGCCGCAGCTCCTCTCGTCGGACTCGTCGCCGCAGTCGTCCATTCCATCGCAGCGCAGGCTGGCGTCCACGCACTTGCCATTGTCGCAGGCGTGCTGGTGGGCGTGGCACTTCTTGGTCTTGTCTGGAAGGAAATCAATGAATTATAGTCGGGATGGTATAGTAGGGGAGTTAGGAGTCTCTTCACCCGGTGCTCGGGTAACTTTTTTGTAGGTTTAGCTCTGTGGACTTTAGAGCTTCCAAAAACTTACCAAACTTCTCGCAGTGCTGTTCATCGGACAGGTCCTGGCAGTCCTTGTGGCCGTCGCAGCGCCGCTCCTTGTCAACGCACTGGTCGCCGCCGTGGCAGGCGAACTGCCGGCTGGAGCACGAGACCTTGGAGCGCCGGCGGTGCTCCTCGTCGCAGGCCGCCTCGTCGGAGCTGTCCATGCAGTCCTGGCGCCCGTTGCACCGGTGGGCCATGGTTAGGCACTCGCCGCTGCCGCAACGGAACTCGCAGTCCAGGGCCTCCATGCAGGTGCGGTTTCCGGCGTCCCGGAACACGAAGCCCGAGGGGCAGAGACAGAGGGTGTGATAGGCGCCCTCGCCCACGCAGATGTGAGAGCAGCCGCCGTTGTGCACCTGGCAGGGATGGGAGTCCTTTGGCAGCTGATAGCTGGCAGCCAGTGGAATCATTCGAGGAGCCGCCAGGGGGCCGTTCTTGGCCTCTACGTTGATGCGCTTGCGTGGACCCAGGTTGTTCTTGTGGGCCCAGTAGATGCCCCTGGAGTCCATCTCGCTCCAGAAGAGGTCCTGCTCGACGAGGGCCAGGGCATAGGGACGGCGCAGCTTGCCGCGGAACACCTGGGGCTGGACGGTACGGTAGTCCGTGTAGCTGATCCTGCCGAGGTCGCTGTCCGACCAGAATAGGGTGTGCGTCTCCGGGTCCAAGGCTAGCTTGATGTCGTCGTCGCCCAGGTCGTCCTCGATGACGTGGACCTGCTCGCCCTTGCCACTTAGCGGGATGCGATCGATGTGGCTGTGGCGGCGCGACTTGAGGACGACGTACAGGTGGCCCTCGCCGGGTACGGCCGCCAGGCCCACAGGCCACTCCTGGCCGGGGAAGAGCCGGATGAGAGCTCGGTGCCGGGTCTGGAGGGAGAACATCTCCACCACGCTCTTCTCCGAGTCCGCCCAGTAGATGTTCCGGCTGAGATGATCGAAGGCCAGGGCGCTAACATTGCCCAGATTGCTGACCAGCCGGTCCAGGAACTTCTCCGCCGGATGGTACTCGAAGATGATTCGTTGCCGATTGTCCGCTATGATGAGGCTGCCGTTCACCGGATTGTAGACCATTTCGTCGATGAACCCGTCCAGGACGTGCGACTCGCCGACTGCGTGCCGTCCGAAGGCCGTGTGTTCGATCTCCAGGAGCACCCTCTCCAGGCCGATGAACAGGCGCTGGCGCTTCTCCGTCCGGACGCAGCGCTGCTGGTCAGGGGCCAGGCGCATCCCGTCCGGGCAGGCGCAGCTGTGACCGCCAGCCTCCGGCTCGGCCAGGAGGCAGAAGTGGGAACACCTGGCCGTCTGGCAGCCGTGCGAGGACTGCGGCTGCTTGGCCGGATGGTAGACATGGACGGCGTAGATGGTGCGATCCTTGGCCAGGACACGGTGCCCCTTGCCGGTGAGCTTGTGACAGGAGTGGACGCTCTTGGTGACCCAGTCGGACCAGAAGAGCTGGTCCTCGAACAGGGCCAGACCGTAGGGATGTTTCAGGACGCCTTCGAGAATTGTGCGTCGGCCGGTGCCGTCTATACGCACGGTCTGGACACTGCCCAGCTTGGCGTCCACCCAGTAGATCCTGCCCTGCGGCTGGTGCATGTCCAGGGCAATGCCGTTCGGCCAGTGGATGTTGTCGGCGACGATCGGCCGGGAGCGGGTGCCATCCATGGAGGCGCGGGCTATCATCGGCCGGGTGCCCCAGTCTGTCCAGAACATGAGACCTCGCTGGGGCCAGAGGGCCAGGGAGCGCGGCTGATGGACATCCTGGGTGACCAGGACGGCGCAGTTGAGGGCGTCGTGGGAGCACACGGCGATGTGCCGCATCGCATTGTCTGAGAAGTAGATGTTCTGGGTCAGCCAGTCCACGGCCAGGTCCTCGGGAGCGTCCAGACCGGAGGTAAGCAGCGTCTCTGCCTGGGAGCCGTCGCCCTTCGCTCGCACCAGGCTCTCCGCCTCGTTCTGAATGTTCGTCCAGTAGATGTGGCTGCCGTCGTAGGCCACGCCGATCACCTTGCTTAGGTTCCCAGCTACCAGAAAGACATGGTTCCTGTTGTTGTCCTCCTCCAGGTGCATTCCCATCACCGCTATCTGGGTGGTGTAGAGAAGCAGTGGTCCATGATCCGTGGAGGAGCCGGTTGGCTTGGCTCTGCAGGTGCTGTTGTCCATTCCCAGTTGATAGCCCTCGTCGCAGGTGCACTGGAATCCGCCCGAGTTGTTCTCGCACCTCTGGCTGCACAAATTCCGGTGCTCTTGCTCGCTGTCCTGGCACTCGTCGATGTCCACGCACTTGTCCTCAAACTTGGCCTGTCGGAAGCCCTTGGGGCAGTGGCATTCAGCTCCTCCGCTGGGCATCATGTGGCAGGTGGCGTTCGGCGGACATTTCTTCGTCTCGCAGTTCGGCGGAGAGTGGCATCCCTCGGCCTCGTCGCTGCCGTCGGAGCAGGATCGGTGGCCATCGCAGACGTCGCTCAGGGGCAGGCAGGCCTCTTTGTTTCGGCACAGGAACTTTCCCATTTGCGGTATACAGAGATTTTCTATTGGATGAAGCGGGAATGGAGTTAGAACTTGGAAACCTTTCCTACTAGGAGGTTAAGAGGTTTGAGACGACAAAAAGGAAGTTCCTTTGGAAACGCAATTTGTAATCCCTGGACTCACCGCATCCTTTTTCGTCGCTGCCATCGCCGCAGTCGTCCTGGCCGTCGCAGACCCACTGCCTCCGCCTGAGACATCGCCCGTTGGCACAGAGATGCCCATCCGAGGGGCAGGTGGCCTCTGCCTTCTGGTGATCGCAGCCGGCCAGCTCGTCGGACCTGTCCGGGCAGTCGGCCCGTCCGTCGCACACCAATTCCAGGGGTAGGCAGGTGTGGTCTTGCTGGCAGGTCCATTCCGAGCTGGAGCAGTTGCGGCGCCGCTGGGAAAACAGGGACCGGCTGGGGCAGTGGAGCTCGTCCTCGCCGCCGGGACAGTTGTCGACGCCGTTGCACATTAGTTCCGCTGCCAGGCAGGCGCCGTGTGGCGGGGCACACGGGAACCAATGTGGCTCTCGGCACAGTCGGTATTCTGGAAGGGATTAGATCGTTGGGGGATTATTAAAGACCTTCTGGAGGGGATTCTAGGAGCAGGTACCGCAGTCCAATTCGTCTGTGCCGTCCTTGCAGTCTGGTCGTCCGTCGCACATCTTCGCCAGTAAGATGCAGCCGCCGTCTCTGCACCGGAATTGTCCTGCCTCGCATGTCCCCGCGTCCTCTGATCCCGACGCGGTGGCAAGAATGGCACCGCAAAGTACCAGCACCGCTGCCACACACCCAAACCAGCCGCTGCCGACGCCTCCGTGTCCACATCCGCGTCCATTGGGGCGAATGAATCCCGGCCTAGTTGGGTGACGAGCGCGTGTCTGGGCGGAGGAGGTTAGGTTGAATCTTTGCCCGCCGCCGGCTCTCATCTTGGGCTTCGGCGCAGTGATCCTTGCCTGGGTCTCCAATGGCTCCAGGTGGCTGTGCTCCAGCCGCGGGTACATTCAACGCAAATACACTGAGATTAAATCGACGGAATTACCACTTAAGTACACGGAAAGAAACGACAAAATAGATGTGACAACGTGGACACAAAGCGGCTAGCCGCTTGGAAAGCTAAAATGCAATTGAACGAGTTCAAGGTTCTCCGATAAGGTTCTTGGTTCCCGAAGGTTCCCGCCCAGATCCCGCTCCTGGAAGGAATCCGTTAGAGCGTCTCAGTTATATTTTAAAAGCCCCGATAAGCTAAGCTCGCCTGCAGATCACTCTAAGCTAACTTCGTTTAAAAGCTTTCCTTTCAATTATATTTTAACGGAATTTTAAGATTTAATTAAAAGGTAATTAAAAAATATAAAGTACTTATAGAATTTATAAAGCAGTACTCTATTAGATATTAAGCATTATTATTAGATATATTTTGAAATAAAGATCCTAAAGTTTCCTATATTTAAATTTTTATAACGAAAATCAGTTTATCAAAAAAACTTCTCAGTGAATATTCTCAGAAATATATTCTCAGTGATCTACATATTTATCTGGACTGATCTATTTAAATAAAACGAAAGTCCATCATCTTGTTAAAGTCTGTTTTGGAATTTCATAAAAGGACCGAGGTGAGAAGTGCACCAAATACAGATTTTTTGATTAATTGCCCGGCAAAGTCATCATGATGTCAGCTTTTGGATGATTTTGAATGGATTTCGTTTTGTAGTCAAATATATAGATTTAGATGTGGATTTGGAATCGGATTTGGTATCGGATTTGGACTGCATTTCGAGATTTTGAGAAACCCGAAACACCTGGAATGATGACCCATTGCAACAATTAATAACGGTTATACCCTCCCCAGATTTATGGGCAACGAAATATAAACAAGACCAAAGCGTTTTAGCCGTCGACCGCAAAAAGTCATAACAGACAAAATAATAATAATAATTAACAAAAAAAAGCGAATACAAAAACCCGAATTGTTTAGAAACCGAAACCCCAAAACTCACTCACAAATTGTATAATTTAGGAAAAAGAGCGAGTGCCGGTTGTCAGTGAGGGTTCGAGTTTCAATTCACACGCCATGGGGGGGCGTGGCGCACTCATAAAAATAAAAATAAAATAAAACAAAAGCTAAAACATGACACATTGCACTGAGAGAAATGTGCTTAGTTTTTACATCAAGCTTTCAAGACAAAAAAAGTTCAAACAAATTCGAAAGTAAACCCTAAAAATCGATATATATATAGATGGAATATTATTGTTGTTAACACTTCTAAGTTTGGTAATTTTTCTGACTGTATTTCCCTCTGCGAACGTGGTTTTTCCAGGGCCAGACAATTTGGGAGCTTCGCCGGCCGGATGAGTCGTGGAGCCAACATGACGATGACAACCGAACATGACGGGCGACAAATCCGGAGAAGGAGAAGGGGCGATGGCTGTCTGGGGAGAATTCTCCACAGTCTTCTGTCTTCCGACCCCCGTTCTCTAGCCAACGGCTTGCACCCGTTGAGTAATGAGCTCTGCGTCCGGCGACATGTCCGCACCAAGGCGTTCCGGAACGGTGTTGGTTGTAAAGTATGGCATCTGATTTGGTGGCACAAACCGGGCACAAACCGGGCTCAGAAGCGCACCTATATAAAAACTAGAGACCCCAGGCAGATCATCACCAGTTGCTCGACGTCTTCCAATCGCGGTGGTAAAGACCAGAACTAGACCAGAAAGAACTATTCTCCAAAAGGACCTCTCACCAGGAATCTATCCCAAAAAATACATTAAAAATGGTAAGCAACTCGTACTAGGAATTTCTTACTGAGAATGTTTATTCAAGAGCCTTATATTTTTAAATTCTAATATATTTTAAAATAAAGCTTCATTTTAAATATCATGCAAGAAATACAAATCCTTTTTTCCAAACCCTTCTTCTAACAAACTCCTAACATTGCTTGGAAATTAAAAACAAATGCTTTCTATTAAAAAGAATAATTCTTATTAATTAAAAATAATAATAATGGTTTAATTGTCATACATAAATTTTAGATTAATTCCATATAAATTAATGATTTTTAAATATCCTCCAACACCTTAGAACTCCATCACCGTACTGGCCATCCTTGCCGCCTCCGTGGCCTTCTGTGCCGGCGATGTGTCCCACTTGTCCCGTAGCTACCTGCCCCCCCTGGCCGGAGGGTACTCCGGCTACTCTGGCTACTCCTCGGGCTACTCCTCCTATCCCTCGTACGCCAGCGGAGGAGCTGGATACTATTCCAACGGCGGCAGCTACGCCTCGCCGGTGATCTCCTCCAGCTACAAGAGCTACGCGGTGCCCCAGTACACCTCCTACGTGACTCCGTCCCGGTCCTACCTGCCGGCGGACACGGGCTACTCCGGCTACTCCTCCGGCCTGGACACCCAGTACGGCAGCAACGGCGGATACGTCTACTAGGATCCCCGGGACCTAGAGCCTTTCCAGAAGCAACAATGGACACTTCTCTCAATTCTAAAAACTATTTTTTTTTTTGCCCATTAGGCACCAAGCGTTTTTTTTACTAAAAAATATATTAAAGGCTTCTTACAAAATAAATGCATTCCCAAACGGAATACCTTAAATGATTTGTAGATCGATTCCCTATCAATCTGCATCAAAATCTGGGAAGAAATAATTTTTTAGATTTTTTGTCACCTTTTCTGATGGACCCCCTTTGAAAAATGTGAATAATGTGAAAAATGCTTTGAAAGCACAATAAGGCCCAAGCCGATGGCTATATCTTGCTCAATTTTCATCCGATTCTTAAGCGGAATACCTTAAATGATTCGTAGATCGATTCTCTATGAATCCACATCAAAATCTGAGACCAGAACATTTTTTGAATTTTTTTTAACATTTTCTGGAGCATCCCCATTCAAAAAAAATGCGAATCATGAAAATGCTTTGAAAGCACAATAAGGCCACATCGATGGCTATATCTTAGCCAAAATACATCCGATTCTTTAGCGGAATACCTTAAATGATTCCTAGATCGATTCTCTATGAATCCACATCAAAATCTGAGACCAGAACATTTTTTGAATTTTTTTTAACATTTTCTGGAGCATCCCCATTCAAAAAAAAATGCGAATCATGAAAATGCTTTGAAAGCACAATATGGCCACATCGATGGCTATATCTTAGCCAAAATACATTCGATTCTTTAGCGGAATATTTTAAATGATTCGTAGATCGATTCTCTATAAATCCACATCAAAATCTGAGACCAGAACATTTTTTGAATTTTTTGTAACATTTTCTGGAGCATCCCCATTCAAAAAAAATGCGAATCATGAAAATGCTTTGAAAGCACAATATGGCCACATCGATGGCTATATCTTAGCCAAAATACATTCGATTCTTTTGCGGAATACCTTAAATGATTCGTAGATCGATTCTCTATGAATCCACATCAAAATCTGAGACCAGAACATTTTTTGAATTTTTTTTAACATTTTCTGGAGCATCCCCATTCAAAAAAAATGCGAATCATGAAAATGCTTTGAAAGCACAATATGGCCACATCGATGGCTATATCTTAGCCAAAATACATTCGATTCTTTAGCGGAATATTTTAAATGATTCCTAGATCGATTCTCTATGAATCCACATCAAAATCTGAGACCAGAACATTTTTTGAATTTTTTTTAACATTTTCTGGAGCATCCCCATTCAAAAAAAATGCGAATCATGAAAATGCTTTGAAAGCACAATATGGCCACATCGATGGCTATATCTTAGCCAAAATACATTCGATTCTTTAGCGGAATACCTTAAATGATTCGTAGATCGATTCTCTATGAATCCACATCAAAATCTGAGACCAGAACATTTTTTGAATTTTTTTTAACATTTTCTGGAGCATCCCCATTCAAAAAAAATGCGAATCATGAAAATGCTTTGAAAGCACAATATGGCCACATCGATGGCTATATCTTAGCCAAAATACATTCGATTCTTTAGCGGAATACCTTAAATGATTCCTAGATCGATTCTCTATGAATCCACATCAAAATCTGAGACCAGAACATTTTTTGAATTTTTTTTAACATTTTCTGGAGCATCCCCATTCAAAAAAAATGCGAATCATGAAAATGCTTTGAAAGCACAATATGGCCACATCGATGGCTATATCTTAGCCAAAATACATTCGATTCTTTAGCAGAATATTTTTAATGATTCCTAGATCGATTCTCTATCAATTCACATGAAAATCAGAGACCAGAACATTTTTTGAATTTTTTGTAATATTTTCTAGAGCATCCCCTTTCGAAAAAAATGCGAATCATGAAAATGCTTTGAAAGCACAATATGCCCCACAGCGATGGCTATATCTCAGCCAAAATACATCCGATTCTTTAGCGGAATACCTTAAATGATTCGTAGATCGATTCTCTATAAATCCACATGAAAATCAGAGACCAGAACATTTTTTGAATTTTTTGTAATATTTTCTAGAGCATCCCCTTTCGAAAAAAATGCGAATCATGAAAATGCTTTGAAAGCACAATATGCCCCACAGCGATGGCTATATCTCAGCCAAAATACATCCGATTCTTTAGCGGAATACCTTAAATGATTCGTAGATCGATTCTCTATGAATCCACATCAAAATCTGAGACCAGAACATTTTTTGAATTTTTTTTAACATTTTCTGGAGCATCCCCATTCAAAAAAAATGCGAATCATGAAAATGCTTTGAAAGCACAATATGGCCACATCGATGGCTATATCTTAGCCAAAATACATTCGATTCTTTAGCGGAATATTTTAAATGATTCCTAGATCGATTCTCTATCAATTCACATGAAAATCAGAGACCAGAACATTTTTTGAATTTTTTTTAACATTTTCTGGAGCATCCCCATTCAAAAAAAATGCGAATCATGAAAATGCTTTGAAAGCACAATATGGCCACATCGATGGCTATATCTTAGCCAAAATACATTCGATTCTTTAGCGGAATACCTTAAATGATTCGTAGATCGATTCTCTATGAATCCACATCAAAATCTGAGACCAGAACATTTTTTGAATTTTTTTTAACATTTTCTGGAGCATCCCCATTCAAAAAAAATGCGAATCATGAAAATGCTTTGAAAGCACAATATGCCCCACAGCGATGGCTATATCTCAGCCAAAATACATCCGATTCTTTAGCGGAATACCTTAAATGATTCGTAGATCGATTCTCTATCAATTCACATCAAAATCTGAGACCAGAACATTTTTTGAATTTTTTTTAACATTTTCTGGAGCATCCCCATTCAAAAAAAATGCGAATCATGAAAATGCTTTGAAAGCACAATATGGCCACATCGATGGCTATATCTTAGCCAAAATACACTCGATTCTTTAGCGGAATATTTTAAATGATTCGTATATCGATTCTCTATAAATCCACATCAAAATCTGAGACCAGAACATTGTTTGAATTTTTTTTTAACATTTTCTGGAGCATCCCCATTCAAAAAAAATGCGAATCATGAAAATGCTTTGAAAGCACAATATGCCCCACAGCGATGGCTATATCTCAGCCAAAATACATCCGATTCTTTAGCGGAATACCTTAAATGATTCGTAGATCGATTCTCTATCAATCCACATCAAAATCTGAGACCAGAACATTTTTTGAATTTTTTGTAATATTTTCTAGAGCATCCCCTTTCGAAAAAAATGCGAATCATGAAAATGCTTTGAAAGCACAATATGCCCCACAGCGATGGCTATATCTCAGCCAAAATACATCCGATTCTTTAGCGGAATACCTTAAATGATTCGAAGATCGATTCTCTATGAATCCACATCAAAATCTGAGACCAGAACATTTTTTGAATTTTTTTTATCATTTTCTGGAGCATCCCCATTCAAAAAAAATGCGAATCATGAAAAGGCTTTGAAAGCACAATATGGCCACATCGATGGCTATATCTTAGCCAAAATACACTCGATTCTTTAGCGGAATATTTTAAATGATTCGTAGATCGATTCTCTATCAATTCACATCAAAATCTGAGACCAGAACATTTTTTGAATTTTTTTTAACATTTTCTGGAGCATCCCCATTCAAAAAAAATGCGAATCATGAAAATGCTTTGAAAGCACAATATGGCCACATCGATGGCTATATCTTAGCCAAAATACATTCGATTTTTTTAGCGGAATATTTTAAATGATTCGTATATCGATTCTCTATAAATCCACATCAAAATCTGAGACCAGAACATTGTTTGAATTTTTTTTTAACATTTTCTGGAGCATCCCCATTCAAAAAAAATGCGAATCATGAAAATGCTTTGAAAGCACAATATGCCCCACAGCGATGGCTATATCTCAGCCAAAATACATCCGATTCTTTAGCGGAATACCTTAAATGATTCGTAGATCGATTCTCTATCAATTCACATCAAAATCTGAGACCAGAACATTTTTTGAATTTTTTGTAATATTTTCTAGAGCATCCCCTTTCGAAAAAAATGCGAATCATGAAAATGCTTTGAAAGCACAATATGGCCCAAGCCGATGGCTATATCTTGCTAAATTTTCATCCGCTTCCTAAACGGAATACCTTAAATGATTTGTAGATCGATTCCCTATCAATCTGCATCAAAATCTGGAAAAAAATAATTTATTAGATTTTTTGTCACCTTTTCTGATGGACCCTCTTTGAAAAATGTGAATAATGTGAAAAATGCTTTGAAAGCACAATATGGCCTAAGCCGATGGCTATATCTTGCTCAATTTTCATCCGATTCTTAAGCGGGATATCTTAAAAGATTTCTGAAAAAGATTTCCCTATAAAACTGCAACAAAATCTGGAAAGAAATAATTTATTAGATTTTTTCTCAACTTTTCTGATGGACCCCCTTTGAAAAATGTAAAAAAATGCTTTGAAAGCTCAATAAGGCCCAAGATGATGGCTATATCTTGGCCAATTTCCATCCGATTCTTAAGCGGAATACCTCAAACGGTTTCTATATTGATTGCCGATTTGCGTATATACTTTTTGTAATTCATTTAATTTAATTTGATATAAAAAAAAAGATTTCCGTATACAATAATCGTTTTGAACTCGTTTCTTGTGGAGATGCTCTTAGTGTTTCAGGCGGTACTCGTAGCCACCGTTGGAGGCATAGCTGCCGGATTTGTGGCCACGGCGGAGACCGGATCCCTGGAGGTGACCGTAGCCGGAGCCCTGGCCGTACCCGGAGGCGTGGCTAGAGCCGGAGTAGCTGACATGGGAGACCGCAGGAGCGGAGTAGGTCTTCCTGGGAGCAGCTGCATAGGATCCATGATGAACTGAAGCGGCTGGGGCGGAGTAGGAGGCGGCGGAGGAGGAGTATGTAGCAGCTGGAGCAGAGTAGGAGGCAGCTGGAGCGGAGTAGCCTCCGGCAGGGGCGGCATAGGAAGATCCTCCGGTGCTATATCCTTTCTGGGAGACAGCCGGAGCCAGATACTGCCTGGAGGGAGCGGCCACTGGAGCGGAATAGCTTCTATGAGAAGCGGCTGGGGCCGAATAGGAGCCACTTGATCCTCCGGAAAGGGAGTAGGATGATCCGCTAGAATGGGAAGCAGCTGGGGCGGCATAGCTCTTGGCAGGAGCCAAGTATTGGCGGGAAGGAGCAGCCACGGGAGCAGAGTAGCTTCTATGGGAGGCGGCAGGAGCGGAGTAGGAGGATCCGGAGGAGTACGACGTCACGGGAGCCGAGTAAGATCCATGGGAAGCACCTCCCGAGGAGTAGGAAGCCGAAGGAGCCGAGTAGGATCCATGGAAGGCTCCTCCTGAGGAGTAAGATCCATGTGAAGCTCCTCCTGAGGAGTAAGATCCATGGGAAGCTCCTACCGAGGAGTAGGAAGCCACAGGAGCCGAGTAAGAAGCTCCTCCTGAGGAGTAAGATCCATGGGAAGCCACTGGAGCGGAGTAGGTAGCAGCAGGAGCTCTCCGGGCATAGGAGGCAGCCGGAGCTGCCGCATAGGAGCCGGAGGAGCTGCTGGCAGCCGCATTGTAGCCGCTCTGGGCACCCACTTTGGGGGGCAGGTAGGAGTTACTCAACGGCATCACCGATCCCACGAAGGCCAGAGCCAGAAACAAAGTAAATCCAAAGGAATTCTGGAAAACAAAATCCGCGAAATGCAAAAAGTTACTCCCCAAACTAAGAAATCCAAGTCACTTACCATTTTAGCTATTAGAGATTAGTTTCTCAGTCGCAGTTCCAACTTCTCGGGTGGCAGATGGAACTCTGTGAACCAAGATCTCTCGGCCAAGACTTTTATAGGAGACCTCGGACAATGCCAGTACAAATCTTCCGAGGCACTTCCAATCCCCAGGCCCCTGAATCTCCCAATCCCCCAAGAGAGACACACAAAAGAATTAAAAACAAGCCAAAAAAAGGTAATAATAATAATAAATAAATAGCAAAAGTCTTAGAACGCAATGATGATAGTTTCGCTTACTGGCTGGTTGGCTTTTGGTTGGCTTAAACTACACTGGTCTACAAAATGGGGGCATAAAGATGTGTACAATCTCTAATGTGGATAGAGAATATCATTTTAGAACTGAGAATCGTCAGGAGGAGCTTCCCATGAATCCCACTCGGCTCCTGTGGCTTCCTACTTCTCGCGAGAAGCTTCCTCGGGAGGAGCTTCCCATGGATCCTACTAATTTTTATAATACGAAAGAGGAGATACCATTTACCATTTGTAAACCTTATCTTTTATACTCGAAAAGTACCAGGTATCATTGTAAGAGGTATTTTTCTGTAAAAGTTTCAAATAATTTTTTTCTTTATCGTACGAAGTTGTATTCATCTGGTAAACCTAGTTTTTGGGAAGGTCTTAAATTAATGAAAGCTTTTATCAACTCTCTAAACCCCAAACTTTGCTGATTAGTGTAAATGAAGAATAGCGCTATTGGAGGATGTCGTAGCCTCTATTTATTTCCAGCGTTTATACTTATTTTTAGCCCTGTCCATTTCGGAAGTCGCCGAGAGTAATTAATGATGCCCGTCTTTAGTTTTTTTGTGGCGTTTGTGGCGATTGTGGCCGCGGGTGCGAAATTCAGCGGATAATCGCAACCGATCCCCGCCAGAATCGCTACAATCCAAGGGAAGAACAAGAGCGAGGGCGAGGGCGATGCTTGAGAATCCGAGACTGAAATCCGAGATTCCGAATCCCAATCTTGAATCTGAAAAGCGAATTGTAAGCCCGCGTCTCCCAAAACCGAAACGATTACTCATTCCTCACATTAATTATAAATCCCCAAATATCGGCTGGCTTATAGCTAATGGTAGGACTTCCCCTCAAACCCTCTTAAATGCGTGAGTTTTTATAATTAAAAATTAAATTTTTAAGTCTAAAAAACTGGCAAAAAGATTGAGCAATTGTATTTAAAAATTCTCTCACTGTCTAATCAAAGAAATTTGCATAAAAATGGTAAAAAGTTGATAAATTTATGGCAATAGCTATTTAAAAACAATTTAATTTAGTATCTACATTTTTTATAGATTCGTTTTTAATAGAAACAATCAATAGCCACAAATTAAAAGCGATTTCAAATCATAAATAATAGAATATAGTCAGGTTTCTGAAAATATTAACTTTTTACTGGCAAACAAAAACTCCTCTACTCTTTATTTTTTGAGTGGAAAAAACACAAAAGCAATTTATTTTTTTGTTCGACACCTTTCGAGGTGCGTAATTTAATTGATTTTTGCTTTGGATAGACTTTAATAGTTATCTTGAAAAAAGATCAGTTGCTTTTCGACTTTGAAGCCACCAAGATGTTGGCCAACTGAAGAGATCTTTGGCTGAAACGAAACCCAAACAAAAACAAATCACAAGCCTTGGAAATAGTTTTAAAATAAATTAATGTTTATTTGTTTTTCTGTGGCATATCCTTGGCATGAGCCACAAAGAGAATATTCTGCTTGCTGGCCACTGGCTTCCCGTCATTATCCTCGTGCCGGACTTGCAGAGTCCCGGAGTCCAGGGTGAATGTTCCCACCAATTGGCCGGGTTTTAGGTAATAGTTTTGGCCAAGGGAAGTGGGCCGATGTTCGGTGACAAAGTGGTACATCATGGGTTCCGCTTCCTCTATAATAATTCTGGGTCTAGTGGTTGTCATCGTTATGGTTTCCGCCTCCATTGGGTCCCCATTGGCAGTCGGTTTGGCGCCAATGTTGGCGATCGTTAAAATCAAAAAGTAGGCTATGATTTTCAGGTAATCCATGGCTAGAAATGTAAAAAGGATTTATTAAGATAACTTTTGCATCTATTTGTGTTCTACAAAATTATTGACATTACAAACTGATAACATATTTTTCCACATCTCGAACCTTGTAGATGCGATTTATAAAAGAGTTTTCGAATCTTACCACTATTTTTAGTTTAAATCCAAGTCCTGTCTTTTCTTGTAATCCTATGAAGTTTTTCGGTTATAAATAAGATAATGTAATATCCGATTCCTTCTGCTTACAAATTCTTAATGCGATTCTTACTGACTGGGTTGCATTCTTTTATATCCTGAGCTTGCATTCTGGACCTTCAGGAAGAGCTCTCTCCCAGCTGGTGGGCCCCTTCCCGATCAGCTTTCGATTGTTTTTCGCTGACATTATTCAATATTTTTTCCTTTATTTTGGTTTTTTGCATTGCCCGTTTTGGGCATAACAAGTTTTGGACATTAACCCGATTTCGATTTCGCACTAAGCGATGTGTATATCAATTTTTGGTCCATTCACGAGAAACAGAAGAGGCGAATCGAAATGCAAATTAAACACGACCATATGGAGTGCATATATATCCGTATTCGGATTATATATATATCTTGAAAAACTTATATATGTACATATATATGGAGTGATATTCGCCTGGCGACAGCTTGGATTGGATTTGGTATTCAATGTATTATTAATAAGGTCTGATCTCTTAATGGCAAATAAATGTTTGCTAGTTTTGTTTATATATTTCATTCCGATTCCGATTGATTTATGCTTTCAAAGTCTTTATTTTTGAGAAACGAAAACTTCTAAAGTTCTTCTAAAGGAATATTTGATTTCCAATCAAAATCCATTCACTTTTTATTGCAATTTCCAGACATCTAAGTTGGCCAATAAAATTGGTTTCTTTTTACCAATGAATTGGCGAATTTTTTAAACTTGTTTTCTTTTCAAGAGTCGAACTTTTGTTTTATAGTTTTATGGTTTTTATATTGAAAAGGTATAGGCTTAAAAACTTTAGTGACACTTTTTTCCAATTCCCTACTTTTCCGATAACCGAAGCAAAAGCAGACCTGATCTTTGATTCTCGAATCTGCAATTCTTTTCTAAGAAGTTTCTTCTAAAATATATCCCCTTGAATCCCGATTTAAAGAATTTGTTTTGTTTTTTTTAGCACATTACTTATGATTTATTTCACTTTAAAAAAAAAAGGTTTCGTTGCATGATTAGCTTCGTTTTTGGTGGATTCCGGATCTAGTAGACGTAACCACCGTTGGAGCCGTAGGCGGTGCCAGAGGATCCGGAGTAGCTGCTGACCACAGCGGGAGCGGAGTAGGTGGAGACAGCTGGGGCGGAGTAGGTCTTAACCACGGCGGGAGCGGTGTAGGTGGACACAGCAGGAGCAGAGTAGGACTTGACCACGGCGGGAGCAGTGTAGGTCTTGGTCACCACGGGAGCGGTGTAGGCTGGAGCGGTGTAGGCCGGAGCGGTGTAGGCAGGAGCGGTGTAGGCCTTGGTCACCACGGGAGCGGTGTAGGTCTTGACCACAGCAGGAGCGGTGTAGGACACAGCCGGGGCGGAGTAGGTCTTAGCCACCACAGCGGGAGCGGTGTAGGTGGAGACAGCGGGGGCGGTATAGTGGGACACAGCTGGGGCGGAGTAGGTCTTGACCACGGCGGGAGCGGTGTAGGTCTTGGTCACAACTGGAGCAGTGTAAGCCTTGGTCACAACTGGAGCAGTGTAAGCCTTGGTCACCACGGGAGCAGTGTAGGTCTTGACCACAGCGGGGGCGGTGTAGGTGGAGACAGCCGGGGCGGAGTAGGTCTTGACGACGGCAGGAGCCGAGTAGCTAGTGTAGCTCTTGCCCAGGACCGGAGCGGTGTAGGTGGAGGTGACAGCAGGGGCGATGTAGGCCTTGGAAACAGCAGGAGCGACGTAGGTGGTCTTGGCCACTACAGGAGCCACATAGGAGGCGGCGGGCTGCTCGTAGGTGGCGGACTCCTCGGCGGCTGGGGCGGCATAGGACTCGCTGGTGTAGGAGGCAGCTGGGGCAGAGTAGGACTCGGATTCGTAAGAGGCCTCGGCGGCGGGAGCAGACTCGTAGGTCTCCACGGAGTTGGTGGCCTCGACAGGAGCGTCCTGGTAGGACTCGTAGCTGGTGGAGGCGGCTGCGGAGTGGGGTGGCAGGTAGGTGTTGGTCAGGTGGCTGACATCGGCGGAGGCCACAGCCAGGAGGGCGAGAGACAAGACGGCGAAGAATTTCTAAGGGAGTTGAAATAAAAAACAAAGTTAGCTGGCTGGGACCACCTGACGAGGATCAGGATCAGCTTCCAGATCTGGCAGAACTCACCATGCTGTTGCTGTTTCCAAAGACGGGAGAACACTAGTAAAGACCTGACCACGAGCCAACATATTTATAGCCGAGCTGGCCAAAATGTCTTACCAACTTGATACACGAATGTCAAAAGGTGCTACAAAACCAGAACAAATGCCGGCGTTTGGGATGGGTGATTAAGAGTTTGATTTCGGCCAATATTTTAGACACTTGAAGAAATAAAGTATTAGAAAGATTAATTAATAATAAGATAACAGATTCATTCTTCTATTAAGAGAAATTGTTAGGGGAATCAAAGGAATTGTATTGAAAACTTTATGAGAACTTCCTTTTAACTTTTTCTTCCTTTAAATACATTTTTAGAACCTTAAATTTAAAAACTATACAAGTTTAGAGTCTAGAAAACTATATTAAGATTAAAACATAGAGGTTTTAATTTAAATTTTAAACTATTAAAGCTTAAAAACCGAACTACAAGTCTATTTTGATGAAAAAAACATGTTTTTATATCGGAAACCAACTTTATTTGTTTCAAATTTTGCGCCTAAAACCAAGGGTTTCACCTTTAAAGCCTTTATTTTTACAAGTGTAAGACTTCTATTGTTTAGATCGTTTTGATTTTATTTTAGCTGTGCATCAAATCAGAAACTATATATCGCCTATAATGAAGCACTTGGCCAGCAAAGTCAGCTCATTAGCCGGGCCATAATATTCAGAGCCCCTTGGCCCCCTGTTCCAGGTGATTCTTTTGATTGTGGTTTTGATTCGGAACAGAATCAGAATCAGAAAACGATTCCGAGATAAATCCGATAACCGGGCTGACCGGGACGATGGCGGGGACAGAGAAATGTTATAGATTGTGAAATGGGCAGCGAAACTCGTTATGGAACTCCATTCATAATTCAGTTCCGTCACTTGCTCATCCATCAAAGCAAAACCAAAGCCAGATACAAGAAAGAAAAGAAGCTAAAAAAGCTAAAAATAACATGAAAAACTTACATAAAAGACGTCTCTGACGTCGATCGAATTCTCAATCGATATTCCCAACCATTAATCATAATCGGGGGAATTACCTAGAATTCAAAGACCTTTACAGGGCTGGAAATTCTATCCCCAAAGTCCGTTTGGTTTTGGGAAATCTCAAACAATATTTAATAGAGTGTGTTTTTCAATTCGTCAGTCTTTATTTTAAAAATTTCGATCATTATTCAATTGGCTGTCAATTTATATCGGTTTTGCCAGCAAAATTTTAATGCTATTCAATGTTTCTGATGTATAATTTATAAAACCGAAAGCAAATTTATGGTTCTTTCGTTTACCGTTTCCTAAATCTACTACAAATTAAATTAAAAACATTCGATCGAAATTCAAATTTCAAATACTAACGACTTTAAACGACAAAATATCAAGCTTTCCACGAATAGTGTTAGCAAATGCCCTTCCAGCCTTCCAGCTTTGGCAATAGTGCTGGGCAAGCGCAGCCAACTTTGGTTTGTTTGTGAAAAAACAAGCGCAGCCAACTTTGCTCTGTAAGAAAATTTACGCAAAGAACTTTCGCCAAAAAAGAAAACTTTTGCCCAATTGGTAAGTGCTGGAGAGATGGAAAATCCTTTTTAATTATCGAAATCCCCAACAATTGATCCTCAATATGGGTTGCAATCCTAAGGATTGCATCGGAAGATCCAAGTGCAACTGGCAAGCGCCGGCCATCGGCCAGGGAGCAGGCTTGGATCGTTGAATCGCTTTCGTGTCAAGGGTCAGTGGTCCCGGACATAAAAGAGTCCCTAAAAAAGGATATTTTGGAGCATATTTTGGCCCTGAAACCTCACGTGGAAAGCCATCAGCTGGACTCCGGCCGTGGCGAACGTACCCTTTCACCGCCCCGTAAAAAGCAATGTTGCAACGCAGCGGCGGCAGTGCCACAGGCTACAATCTGCTACAAATTAAATCAAAAACATTCGATCGTAATTCAAATTTCAAATACGACTTTAAACAACAAAATTCAAGCTTTCCACGAATAGTGTTAGCAAATACCCTTCCAGCTTTCGTACTAGTGCTGGGCAAGCGCAGCCAACTTTGGTTTGTTTCTGAAAAAACAAGCGCAGCCAACTTTGCTGTGTAAGAAAATTTTCGCAAAGAATTTCGCGAAAAAGAAAACTTTTGCCCAATTGGTAAGTGCTGGAGAGATGAAAAATCCTTTTTAATTATCGAAATCCCCAACAGATGATCCTCAATGTGGGTTGCAATCCTAAGGATTACTTTGGAAGCTCAAAATACAACGGGCAGCGCCGCGTGCAAGCGCCGGCCATCGGCCAGGGAGCAGGTTTGGATCGTGAAATCGCTTTCCTTTCAAGAGTCAGTGGTCCCGGACATAAAAGAGTCCCTAAAAGAGGATATTTTGGAGCATATTTTGGCCCTGAAACCTCAAGTGGAAAGCCATCAGCTGGACTCCGGCCGTGGCGAACGTACCCTTTCACCGCCCCGTAAAAAGCGATGTTGCAACGCAGTGGCGGCAGTGCCACAGGTACAAGAGCCTTCTGCCCACGATCAGCATCTCCCAACCCGCAGTTTTTATCAATTTGAGGACAACCAGCTGGTCCTAAATCGCATTTACATGCCGCTCCATGCGCCCGCCGATCGTCCCCGCCAATTTAAGGTCATCATGCGGTCGATCGTCCTCAAGCGCAGGATTCTGGATCCTTTAGATGTGAGAGGAGACGATAAACTTGGTAGATTTATGTATTTAAAACGCGAAATCCAAACAAGAACTTCGACATAACCTCACTTTTGTAACCAATCGCCACGTGCGTGTCCAAGAAAGCGACGCAACGCCCACTTCTGGATGCATATGGAGATTCTTTGAGCTGAATGGAACCCATCCTAAGGCGCAGGATGCTGGCCTTCTATATAAAACCCAATTGCTTAAGCTGTTCCATGGCCCAGAGCTACCAGGAGGTCATCCAAATCGTGTCTTCGCTGTCACCGGCGTACTGAAGCTTGCCAAGTGCCACGATCGGGTTGGATTTGGATCAACTATAAATAGAAGGTATCTGAAATATTATAAATTATATATATTTTGTAAACAATAAATAATAAACATATGTTTTCAAGCTCAGCAGGTGGATCGGTGTGTCCCCACTCCGTGAAGAGAAAAAAAAGCGCAGCCAACTTTAGTTTTTACCAAAGAAGAAGATTGCGGCTTGGCGTGGCGTAGCTTGGACAATATTTTCGACCAAAAGGTAACTTTCAGATCATCTAAAAACCCTTGTAATCATTCAATCTTTCAATTTGAAGGTGTCTATTCACATTTAAGGATGGAATCTGGACAAACCTCCGCCGCAGGGATGTTGATGTCAAATTTCGAAGTGGTGCAAGGGTGCGACACCTGCTAAGGAAGAGTCTCCGGTTGTAGGAATTGATATGACGTGGCATCCGCCTTTGTATGGCTCACAATTCTTGGGCGTTTGTAACTGAGGAGAATCCTGGCCAGAAAAAGTAACTTTTAGATCATATAAAAGCCTTTGTAATCATTCAATCTTCCAATTAGAAGGTGTGCATTGAAGATTTAAGGATGAAATCTGGATAAACCTCCGTCGGGAGGTTGTATTCTAATTGCGAAGTGGCGTGACGTGAGGAACCAGCCAAGTAGAAGTCTCAAGTTGTTCCTTGAGTACTGAAAAGATTGACTGCCGCATCCGCCTTTGTATGACCTGTAATTCTGCGGCGTTTGTCCTAAACCAGAGAATCCTAGACAGAAAGGTAACTGTCAGTTAATATAAAAACTCTTGTAATAAATAAACCTATTAATTAGAAGGTACCCAATAAGATATCAACTTAGAATCAGGAGAAACCTCTGCCGGATGAATGTATTCCTATTGCGGAGTGGAACTTGCGTGAAGAACCAGCCAAGTAGGAGTCTCAAGTCGTAGAATTCTGCTCCTTGAATACTAAAATATTGGATAAAGTCAAATGGAATAAGTCGAACTTATATGAAGCGGCATGCGCCTTTGTATGGCCCCCAATTCTGTGGTGTTGGTCCTAAACCGGAGGATCCTGTCCAGTAACGGTTACTAATGAACAGAAACTAATAGACAATATAAAAAAATTTATAATGTAGCTGCTCTGTAATAGGGTGAGTGAATTGAACTTTCACCTTCATATTCATTTTCCCATCAGCATTACTTGGTACTCAAGTTATTTATGGGTATTTAAGGAATGCTTAAAGGGTATATTAACATTCCCAATGAGGAAAAACATTTCTATATTACTTGGGTGGTTATCCATTAACCATATATAAGCTATATATCCTATTCTCTTATCAACTATATCATTTTCTTACTATGAAATGTATGTAAAGCTCACTAATGCTTTACAAATCTTTGTTTTTCAAACCTAAACTGGATATTTTTGTATCCTATCTTTAGAAATTCTATTTTTTTTAATTTCTTTAGTACTGACACATTTCTATAGCTACTTTTTTACACCTCTCGAGAGTATTCTTTATTGTTTCAAACTTTAGAAAGTCTACTTATTCAGGATTACCAGTCCGGTTTCGGTTTATCTGTCTGTTTTTGTTTCGCAAACCAGTCTTTTGGTTTAAAAGCTAATGACTTGCGACTTTGCAAACACACTCATCGATATTTCAGATACTATTTCTGATAACTAAATACCAGAAGTAACTATAACTTCTTTGTTCGGTTTCCAAAACCCCGAGAATGGTCATCCTTTCTGTGCCTATCCTTTCCATCAACAACTTCGCTTTTCTATATAAAAAAAAACATTTTATTTTTTAACAAAAATGTGTTTAACAAAAAGCATAACAAAAAGAATTGATACTAAAAATTGGCTACGTAACATTAAGTTCTGATGAACCCATCAGCCTGATTGGTCGTCGGTGCCCCAACTCGATGCGAGTTCGGACCTCCGCCGGGGTCCGTTCACGGGCATCTCTCGACTAGTACAGGTATCCTCCGTTGGCGGCATAGATGGTGCCGGTCTCTGCGGGAGCGGATACGGACACGGATGGAGTGTACTGTACGATGGGTTGGGGCGCTGGCTGGGCCTGGATTTGGACTGGAGCCGGTGCGGCGGGCACAAAGGACTGTTGCAGCTGGATTGGAGCTGGAGCAGGGATCGAAATTGGAGCCGGAGCAGGAGCTGGGACCGAAATAGGAGCTGGAGCAGGAGCTGGGATCGAAATTGCAGCTGGAGCAGGAGCAGGGATCACTACTGGAGCGGGAGCAGGAGCTGGGATCACCACTGGAGCAGGGGCAGGAGCAGGGATCACTACTGGAGCGGGAGCAGGAGCTGGGATCACCACTGGAGCAGGGGCAGGCGCTGGGATCGAAATTGGAGCTGGGGCAGGAGCTGGGATCGAAATCGGAGCCGGAGCAGGAGCTGGGATCACAACTGGAGCTGGAGCTGGAGCAGGCTGGGGAGCCTGGTAGGAGTAGCCACTGTATTGCTGTTGCTGGATGACCTGCTGAACAGGCTCAGGAGCGGAGTATGTCTGCTGGACAGGAGCAGGAGCGGAGTAAGTCTGCTGTACAGGAGCAGGAGCAGAGTACGTCTGCTGAACAACTGGAGCTTGCTGGATGACGGGAGCCTGCTCGATAATTGGAGCCTGTTGGATCACTGGAGCCTGTTGGATCACTGGAGCTTGCTGGATCACTGGAGCCTGCTGGACAACCTCCTGAACGGGAGCCTGCTGGATGACTTCCTGGACCACCGGAGCTTGCTGAATGACTGGAGCCTGTTGGACCACAGGTGCCTGGTAGGAGTATGTCTGCTGAGCCACTGGAGCTGGAGCTGGGGCGGTGTAGACTGGTTCTTGCACCTGGACTGGAGCTGGAGCAGAGTAGGTTTGCTGGACAACTGGAGCAGGGGCAGCAGCAGAGTATGTCTGCTGGAATACTGGAGCTGGGGCTGGTGCGGAATACTGCTGGACCACTGGGGCTGGAGCAGAGTAGGTCTCTTGAACGGGAGCAGGGGCAGAGTAGGTCTGCTGGACAGGAGCAGGAGCGGAATAGGTCAGCTGAACAGGAGCTGGAGCAGAGTAGCTCTGCTGGACAGGAGCAGGAGCGGAGTAGGTCTGCTGAACGGGAGCTGGAGCGGAGTAGGTCTGCTGCACCACCTGGTGTTGCTCATGGACAACGGGAGCGGGCAATGGCACTGCCACTGGAGCTGGAGCTGGTGCTGAGTAGGAAATGGTCTCCTGGGGAGCTGGCTGCTGGACAATGGTCTCAGCCACAGGCTCGGGTGCTGGAACGAACTGCTGGACAGGAGCGGGTGGCAGGTAGGCGTTCTGGACCGCTGTCTGGGTGGCCACAATGGGCTTGGGAGGCTCATAGATCACCTGAGGAGCTGGCTGAGGGATTTCCACGGGAGCCGGGGCAGGAGCTGGGATCACCACAGGAGCTGGAGCTGGAGCAGGAGTATTAATCACGACGGGAGCCGGGGCTGGAGCTGGGATCGAGATCGGAGCTGGGGCTGGAGCTGGGATCGAGATCTGAGCCGGAGCTGGAGCTGGAATCGAGATCGGAGCTGGGGCTGGAGCACTTTGGTACTGGTATTGTCCACCCGACTGGATGGTGAAGCTGGCCAGAGGAATGGAGGCCTGGATAGACTCCACCTGGGGGTGGATCTGCTGCTGGACTTGGTGCACCACCTGCTGCACCTGGCTCTGGATCTGGGGCTGGACCACCTGCTGGAAGGTGGGCGCCACCGACACCGCCTCCTTGACCGGCAGGGGCGGAAGGTAGTGATGGGCCGGACGACCTTGGGCAGAGGTCAGGCACAGGGCGGCGAAAACAATAAGGGCGAAGGGTTTCTGGTCGAAGGAAACGGAAAAAAAATGCAAGGTTTATCACAAGTTTAATCACAAATTGTCACACGAAAAAAAATGAGGGTCAAGAGGGTCAAGGAGTGACCTGCTGGTCACTTACCATCTTCACTGAGGTCACAAGCGAGTCTGGGATTGGAAGAAGTGCACCTAGCGAACGTAACCGATTAACTGATGACCACTTTGGAGACCCAGTCTGCATTTATAGTTGGCGGCTCTCGCCCAAAATTGGTGCGGTTTTGGTGCGGATTGGCCGATGGCCGATGTCAGATGTCCGAGATTACATCTGGTGGGGATCGGTGGGGGAGTGGAGGAGTGGAGTGGATGGGGGAATGCTAATGCAGAGGGACAACAATGAAATCATGCAAAACACATCTCATTTCGGTGCGGATTATCAAATGGCCAGCAACCAGCAACCAGCAGTCAGCAGTCAGCAGTTAAAAGCCATAAAGCACGACTCCAAAAAATGAGACAAAACAAACAAAACACAAATTTCCCGCAACATCTGCTGTTTTACACATCAAACTTTAATATGAATTTTAAATTTTCTATTTGAATTTTCTTTTATTTTCATTTTTAATCAGCGAATTGTAATCTTACGGATCAGCAGCTCATTTGTACGGATTTATGTATTTAAAAATCAAATAATATTCTGAAATAAAGAAATATGTTTTGGTTTCTGCTGTTTTGTGTTTTATTTCAATCAAATAAAATGTATTTGAATGTAAGTAATTGAATGTATATGCTTTAAATCTATTTATTTTACAATGTTTTAATTAACTTTAACTACATTAACTTTCCTAATAATTAAAATAACAAACAATACATTATAAGTACTTTGTTATAAAAATACTTTTATCTGGAATGTTATTTAACTAATACTAATTATAATATTTTTAAAACAATAGCATGTATAATTTTTAAACTAAGTTACTTTTGAATTGTTATATTTAAAAAAGAAAGTAAGTATAAAGTTTTAAATGAATATTAAATAAGGAAAGTAAGTAAATTGAAGCTAACAAGACATTGAAAATATTAAATATTTATCTTTAAAATTCTCTTAATTTTATTTTATAATCATTTCTTATAGTGTGTTCAAAAGCAATCTTAAAACAAATTGCATTGGTTGTGCGAAAAGTGTGTAAATATTTATCAAACTTTGGTTGCATCGATTGTGTCCATTTGGCCAATTGACACCTTGGCCAAAGAGCAATGACTTGTGCTCCCAATAGACCAACTTTAAAATATAGTTTTACTAAAACAAATTAATCAGTAGATTCGTTAAACTTTGACTATTAAAATATGATATTACTATTTAAGATGATCTTTAACTTTCCCCCCACACGTGGAGCTGCTTATGAAGATGTAATGTATGGCTTTGATGGCTATCTGGATGATTTCCCAATGGCCCAGCCGGTGGCAGACATGTGTCCAACCTTCGGACACTTAATGGGCCATAAGTTATGGTCAGGGACCGCCGATTGTTTACCTCAATATGGTTATTAATTTCTAAATTTATGCATGCATTCTGTAGGCGTGTGTCGGAGATTATGATAACCATATTATAGGCTTATAACCGATTCACGATACCGATTCGGATTCGGATTCGGCTTCGGATAATGCGGATTTTGCAGAGGTCAGATATACAAACCACGCGCTTCAAACAATGTCCCCAAAAACGAGGAAAAGTGACAAATTGAAAACAAGGTTCGCACAAAAGAAAATGTCAAGTTGAGGGCCTCGAACGACCGGCGGGCACAGTCTTGGCTTAATTATGACTAATTATTCTGCGAACAGCCAATCCATCCGGACATCTGTTTACTGGCCATTTGGCCACCTTTCGTCTTCTGGCACCTTGTCATGAATATTCAAGCTTTGCCCACAAAATGTAAAGTTGCAACAAAATCATAAATTTAATTTAAGATTGCCTATACACTGGGGGAAAATGGTTAAGATTTGTGGGAATTTTGGCGCATAAGCTTTGGGGTCTGTCGAGTTTAATTATCGATTTTTCGATAGTTCGATGTTATCGACTTCGATTAAAAAAAGGCGGGAATTAATCGATAAATCGATTATGGTATTTTTCAGTCTTTTTTAGAATATAAAGCTTTGTACAAGACATTGATTCAAGGACGAATTTAAGTCCTTTTTTCTTAAGTCCATTCTTGCCTCGCTTTTTCGAAAAGCCCTTGAATATTGGCCATAAATTTCTGCAAGTGTCGTGGAAACTGATAGCCCAAGATGATTTGCATAAAGCCAAAACCGTAGCCAAAGGTTAAAAGCTGCAAAACGATATCTAAAAGACTTGAGGCCCCAAAAAACAAAAAAAAAAGATCCCATGAAGAATAGCATCGAGGAGTGTGAGTGGGTGACCCTCTGGAAGACTCTGGGTTTTTATGTAATCCAACGATTATGCATTTTGCCAAAAGACCAAATTTTACACACAATCGAATAGCTGAAAGATCTCCCCCAAAAAGAGATTCGCACCAAAGTCATCTTTTTCCCTTTTGCAGATGCTTGAAAAGCCATAAAAAATATCTCATAAAAGATTTGAAATGTGTTTTCTGTCTGAAAGTCTGTCTAAAAAATAAATAATTCAGTGGAGAACATAAAAAAGAGATGAATAGAAATTAATTCGTTTGTGGAGTTTGTTTGTTTGTTACAATTTCGATTATGTGTTTGGAAATGAATAGATTGCATAGATCTGGGAATAATCTATGGAAAAATTCCCCAGGTTTATCCAAAAAATAGATATCTTGTATTACCATAAAGGTTCTTTCTTTTAAAACACTTTTGACGTCATCGAACTTTTTTGCATAAAAAAATAGCCAGGCTAGACATGGTCTCTATTTTTGTTTTAGTTTATTTGCATAAGTTTTTATTTTACAAACTAAATTTTAGGAGGAAAGAACTATACTTTCGGAAACTCTTTTTTAGCCTTAAAGTGATTGATTTTATTTGGATAGTTTTTGTAAAAAAAAGGCTTAGAGGTAGAACTTCTTACTTAGATGATTCTAGCTTAGACATTTTCTTAATATTTAACTTAAAAAATACAAAAAAAAGGTCTTTAAAATCCAATGAAGAGTTAATATCTTCAACTGTTGACAGCTTTTCAACTTTAAAGTTGAATAACCCTTCAGGTCTGCTACTCCGCCCCTTAATTGATTTCTTATTTATGATTTTCTGAAATTACAAACCAAAGTTTTAGGCTATAAAGCCACCCAACGTGTTTCTTAGCGACATTTATCGCCTTGCTGTGGGTTTTGGCAGACTTATTGATAATTTATAGAGTCGAAAGACTGGCCAAAAAGCAATGTGAGTGATGTATGAATAAAACATACATTTATACAGATCCGAAAACACATATGTGTATCAATCCAAGCGATAGATTGTCAACGCTTATGACGCTTTGATTAGCATAAAGACAAACGATATGTCTGTCTGCGATTTGATGGCCCAAAAGCACCAAAAACCACAAACCAAAACGATGAAAAAAGGCCAAAAATCGGCGAATAAATAAGAAATAAAAAAACAAACGGAAAAACACAAACAGAGAAGAAATGATTGATAATTTATAATGAACTTGTCGGCGACGCATCGCATCATTTGGCTTTTTGGTAAACATAGCCACCATTGGTGGCATAAACGGTGTCTGCTCCGGATTTGGGATCATCGGCTGCCACACTGGTTTCGACGGGTTTCGGGGTCTCTTCGTCCTTTTGCGGCTCGTCGGAGTAGCCGGGCGGCGCGGAGCCTCCGAAACCGGGTGGGAATTGCTGTCCTGGACCGATAGGACCTCCGAATCCTGCTGGGACATTGAAACCAGGCGGCTGGAAGCTTCCGGGAGCATTGGCTGCGGGGAGACCTTGATTGTAGAGGAACTCTGGGGGTGGGAAGGGTGCTGCTTGTCCAGGAAAGGGTCCTCCTTGTCCTGGGAAAGGACCTCCTTGTCCAGGGAATGGTCCTCCTTGTCCTGGGAAGGGTCCTCCTTGTCCTGGGAAGGGGCCACCTTGAGGAAAAGCTGCCCCCTGACCAGGAAAGGCTCCTCCTTGACCCGGGAAAGCTCCTCCTTGTCCAGGAAAAGCTCCACCCTGTCCTGGGAAGGGTGCTCCTTGAGAAGGAAATCCTGCACCTTGTGGCGGAAAACCTGCACCCTGAGGTGGGAAACCTGCTCCTTGACCAGGATAAGCTCCTACAGGTCCGGGGAAACCACCTCCTTGACCTGGGAAACCAGCGCCCTCAGATGCTCCGAATCCTGGCTGCTGGATAGCCGCATTCGTGGGAAAACCACCAGCACCACCATTGGGATAAGCAGAAGGAACAGCTCCAGGACCTGGAACCAGTCCCGGACCCGCTTCTCCACCTCCAAAACCAAAGAATGGCGGATAAATGGGCAGCGGGAAGTTGGGTGGCTGGACCTGAGATGGCGGGAAGTTGGCGCCTGTGGGAATGGCATAGCCCGGCGGCAAGGGTAGTCCTGTCGAGGGATAAAATCCAGAGGATGGATCCTGTTGCTCCTTTGCCGGCTCTCCACCTTCATTCTCGCCCTGACCCAGACCCAGATGGCTGACATCGCCGTAGGTGGCCAGGGGCAAGGCGACCAAGACTAGAACGATCCACAACTGCATCTGGAAAGAGTATGCGGCCAGGGGCCTCCGGTCCGGTGCTTATAAGAGATCCGTATTACATAAAACACGGCCGGATCATTTCGCATTTCGGATTTGACACTTTGCATTTCACTTTCCCATTTGGCGAACAAACGGAAATTGCTTTGCATCATCATCATCATCGCCATCGCCATCGCCATCGCGATCGCGATCAACACCTTAAGCATAATGGTTCCATAAATAGATGTGAATCGAATAAACAAATCAAGTCACAGCTCCAAAACTGAACTATAAAATTTAATTAAGCTCTCAAATTTTACATAAATCGAATGCCTAGCTGCGATGAAAGAAATTGAGCGAAATGGCCGAAAGAAATGATTTAATTTCGAGCTTTCGGCGGGGAAAATAAATGACAGTTTCAAACAAAAAACATTTCCTAAAAACCTCAACTTGAACTTTCAAGTTTGTCTGCTTGGATAAAAGTGTTGGAAAATTCATTTTAAAACAAAAGCTTTATAACATGTTCAATTAAATGAAACAATAAGCTAAAAATTAATTAGAGAGTAGATTTCGATAAAAGTCTTTTTTGAAAATCTTTAAATAATGTTTTAAAATTATTTTTAGAAAACTTTGAACCTTCTACCAGTTTTGATAAATGAAATAAAAACAAAAGCTTTTTCAAGGACCTAATCCAAAGCAAAACATAAACTTTTATGTAAATAAAAGTTGAATGAAAAAAGCAGTTTTAAAAGCAACCACTAAACTCTTGAGAGCTTCAAAGTTTATGGAAAGCTTTCATTCGTTTAAAATTAGTCAAAGGTTTTAGTTGAAGCTTAATTTTTGCACAAAAAACAAAACTGTTTTATTATTTAAAAGTCATTAAAAACTCGAATCTGTCAAGTTGAATAACTGGAATAGAAATTCGATCATTTTTATTTGTCTATCAAAGTCTATAATTCAGAATCTTATTTGTTTTTAGCTTTAGAATTTATTTATTTTATTGTCTCGATATTAGTTTATGAGCACAAAAGAATATTAATCCTGATCTTGAATAGGAAAACAAACAGGAATTCATGACTTGTATGCAGATTCTTTGCACACTTTTGGTTTAGTAATTCGTCAGATAACTTTACAAGCTCAAAGCCCACAACCAGTTTCGCTTTTAAATAATTTAATTTGATTCCATTAGTAAAACATTATCAGGAAATTATTTACATATTTTGTGGGCTTTATTGATTTACTTAAATTTTATTACCCGCATATTAGGCCTCTGGGTGATTAAATTGGTTTTAAAAACTTAATTTGATGATTCTCTATTATTATAACCTTTGGTATTTTCAAATGTTAATGATTATTTTAATGATCTAAATTGGATATTTTCTAACTACTCAAGTGTTTTCTATATATGTAAATATATATTGCTCTTTTAGAAGCTTTTCTTCTATTAATGGAAATGTTTTTAGCTTTGTTTTGGTATTTTTTTGTAAGTTTCATTGCCAGAATGTCCGATTTCTTAGTTTTTTACTCAATTTTTTGTTAAATATTGTTGATGAATTTCATTTTAAGATTGACAATTCTTTAGGCTTTTTACCATTTGTTAGTCCTTTCTTCATAGGAGTATATCCTTCGGTTTAACCCTTTTACTTCCTTTCCCCAAGCCCCTTTTCCCTTTAGAAAAGTCCTTTTTGTTTTCGTTGTTAAATTATGGTTTTTTATTGAATTTCGTTTACAACATTTTACAAAGGATGTTTTATAAAAAAAATGTGATTTGTGGCAGTATTTATTTACACTGGATCAGTTTTTGAGTGCAGGCCTCTACTTCCTGTAGACGTATCCTCCGTTGGAGGCGTACTGGGTGCCCACATCGACGGCGGGAGCCGAGTAGCTGACGGAAGGAGCGGAGTAGCTCACGGAAGGAGCCGAGTAGGAGGGAGCGGAGTAGGTCTGCTGGACAGCCGGGGCGGAGTAGCTGACAGAGGGAGCCGAGTAGCTAACCGAAGGAGCAGAGTAGCTCACGGCGGGAGCAGCAGGAGCGGAGTAGCTGACCGAGGGAGCAGAGTAGCTCACCGAGGGAGCGGAGTAGGTCTTCTGGACAACAGGAGCGGAGTAGCTCTGCTGGACGGGGGGCAGGTACTCGTTGCTGGGGGCGGAGTAGCTGACCGAGGGGGCGGAGTAGCTGACCGAGGGGGCGGAGTAGCTCACCGAGGGAGCGGAGTAGCTCTGCTGGACAGCCGGGGCCGAGTAGCTGACGGCGGGAGCCGAGTAGGTCTGCTGGATGGCGGGAGCAGAGTAGGTGTTCTGGACTGGAGGCAGGTACTCGTTGCTGGGGGGCAGGTACTTGGTCAGGTGGCTGACATCAGCGGCCGCGCAGGCGATCAGGGCGAACACAATCAGGAATTTCTGCAATTAAGGATAACACTTCACATTAGCACACAGTTTACAAAAGCACTTGAATAGTTGCAACAAAAAAATAGTAAAAAAAAATATATAGTATTGAAAATCCCATAAGAGATCTTTTTAAATATATTTCAATGTAAATTTTTGATCCTTCACTGACCATTTTGGTTATTGTTTTGGGGTTTTAAGCGACTTTGCTGGATGAGCTTGAGGCTGCGACTGATGTCGGTCCCTAGAGCGGGCTTTCAATTTATAGCCCCGCCGGCCGGCTCTAAAGAAAAGCCCCCCGACTTTGGCTCAAAAGCGGTTTCGAACTGCAGCAGTTCAAAAATGAAAAAAAAAAAAAAATACAAAAAACAAAAACAAACGAAACAGAAATCATTAATAAATAAATAAAGCAGAAGAAGCGGCCGGTGTGGTCGCAATAAATTCAACAACGCCTTGCGGCTTGTGATGACAAGATCTCGGTTGTCTAAGTTTATTTTCCAAAGTAAATAATAATAGAGTCTTCTAGGAATCTTAGAAAATGAATATATAAATATTTGACTTTAAAATCACATTTTTTAAATCATTTTTTCTTACATTTTCAACTAAAATCGTTTAATCTTTAAACAGAAAATTATAGTCTGTTTAAAGAAACTTTATTATTACACTTAACCACTTAACCAATTGTATTGTTTAGGCTTTAGAAGAGTTAAAAAATAGTTTTATTTAATGACATTTTCAACGTTAAATATTCCTTAAAGATTTCCAAATTCAACAAACTCCAAATATGCCAAAAATGACTTAAAAATACCCTATAACTATATCGTTTTCTACTTTTTTTTTTTACTTTTTAAAACTATCAAAAACCCGCATAAAAGGCCAAAACAACATTTCTATCTAATTAAAAAGCTAACCAAATTTTTATTGACTCCTAATTAAGCTTGTGCAAATTATTTTATTGCATATTCGCGTTCAAAAGCGTAATACATATTTCTTTTTTGGCAAAAAAATCTCCAAAATAGCAACACTATAAGGTTACAACAAAAAAATAATGCAAAAGGCAAACGGAAAATCACTTAAAAAATTAAATTCAACATAAACCGAATGAAATCGGCCAGGCAAACGGGTTTTGTCTCATTTACAAAAATTATATACAAGTATATAGTTTGTATAATATTTATTTTAGACCCAAAACACAAACCAAAACCAAAACCCAAAACCAAAAGCAAAACCCAACGGGTTTTCTGCCGATGGATGAACTACTTTGGGACACCTTTTTGGTGGGGTCTTCAATCAGTCTTATTTATTGAAGAGGGTTTCCAACTAATTAACATTCAATTTAACACATTATAATAGGCGGCTTAGAGTTTTTGTTTTATTTTTTGTTATGTCTGTGTTGGCGGTTAACCGCAATCCATGCCAGGCCAGGCCAAGAAAAAGATACAATATACAAGATACAAGATGTTTTGTGGCCATTTCCGAGGCCGTGTCGGAGAAGTCAGATTGATGGGCTCCGGTTCCCCGAGAATGTCTTGGGTTCACTTTCTAAAAAGCCATAAAGCCATAAAGGCATCGGGGAGAAGACGAACTGGCGGCCTTGAGAACCGATCCGAAACGCCTAGAGAGTTACGATCCCCAGAGCGGGCTTTACATAATAAGTAACAGCTAAATGGTCCGGATCTGGTCAGATCAACTTTTACTGCCACATGCTGTTGCTTTTGTCGCATCTCTTGTCCGTGAACTTGAAATGCAGTCCAGCATTTCAGGCTGATGCACTGAGAGAAACCCGATCCGTTGCTACATTGCATTGGAGAAGTTCGAGGGAAGGTTTAAACAATTTCCTCTTACTAAAAGTTTCAAAGAGTAATAATACCCGATATTCTTCGTCCTTTCCATAAAAAGTTTATTTCTCAAAAGTAATTGAAAACATTCACAACTTTAAAGCTAAAGTTTTGTTGATTTTTTAACAGTGTTTTGTGGGAAAATGCTTAAAAAGCCAGCAACAAGTTGATGCAACCTGTGGCACTCTCAGGGCTGAAGTTACAACATCTCGAAGTTCAACTTCAAGTATTCTGAGAACTGTAATTGGGAAACTTTTGTATGAAACTTCCTGATGATTTCAAAACGAATTTCTTTTTCAAGACTGTTCCATTCAGTTTTTTAGTAACTCAAAGTTTATGAAGAAAACAAGGATTATTAAAAAAAATAATGGGGATTAATATTTATTGGACTCTTCGGCTGGGACAGGCTTAAATTAGTAGACGTAACCACCATTGGCGGCGTACTGAGTACCCTGGCTGGTTTTCAGAAGATGGGCCGGGGTGATGGTGTCACGTCCAATGGCGACGGGCACGTGGGTTTCCGGGTTGAACTCCTCGATGCCGTTGGAGGCGGGCTCCTCGTACAGATGGGCTGGGGTGATGGTGTTGGCTCCAATGACAGCCGGAGCCTGGAGCTGCTGGTTAATGGTGGAGATCACCTGGCCCTGGACGTAGGCGGCGACTAGGTGGGGCTGGGGAGCAGCCTGGACGAAGGAGGAGCTCTGCACCACGGCGGAGGACCTTAGGTGGGCGGGAGTGTGTTCAGCGGGTTGGTAAGAGCTCGAATCTCCTCCAGGAATCACTTCAGAGGCCACAGAAGCTCCAGTAGCTCCATAGGCGACAGAGGCAGTCTTCAGATGAGCAGGAGTGTACTCAGCGGGTTGGTAAGAGCTCGAATCTCCTCCAGGAACGACGACCTGCTGCTGCTCCTGGATGTACTTGTAGTGAGCTTCACGATCGGCCTGGGGAATGAACTTCTCTGGGGTGTAGGTGTCGGCTCCAATGGCGGCAGGAACCGGAGCAATGGTGTCAGCACCAATGGCAGACGGAACGGAAACCTTCAGGTGGGCGGGAGTATATTCGGCGGGTTGGTAGGAACTAGAATCCCCTCCAGGAACGACGACCTGCTGCTGCTCCTGGACATACTTGTAGTGAGCCTGACGATCAGCCTCAGGGATGAACTGCTCGGGGGTGTACGAATCAGCTCCAATAGCTTCTGGCACAGGAGCAACAGTGTCAGCACCAATGGCCGCTGGAATGACAGTCTTCAGATGAGCAGGAGTGTATTCAGCGGGCTGGTAGGAGCTCGAATCTCCTCCGGGAACCACTTCGGAGGCCTCGGTAGCTCCATAGGCCACAGAGGCAGTCTTCAGATGAGCAGGAGTGTATTCAGCGGGCTGGTAAGAGCTGGAATCTCCGCCAGGAACCACCTCGGATTCCTCAGAAGCTCCAGCAGCTCCATAGGCGATAGATGCGGTTTTCAGATGAGCGGGAGTGTACTCAGCAGGCTGGTAGGAGCTCGAATCTCCTCCAGGAACTACTTCGGAGGCCTCAGAAGCTCCAGAGGCTCCAACAGCCACAGAGGCAGTCTTCAGATGAGCGGGAGTGTACTCCTCGGGCTGGTATGAGCTCGAATCTCCGCCAGGAACCACTTCGGATCCTTCAGAAGCTCCAGTAGCTCCAGAAGTTCCATAGGCCACAGAGGCAGTCTTCAGATGAGCGGGAGTGTACTCAGCGGGTTGGTAAGAGCTGGAATCTCCACCAGGAACCACTTCGGATCCCTCAGAAGCTCCAGCAGCTCCATAGGCGATAGAGGCGGTTTTCAGATGAGCGGGAGTGTACTCTGCAGGCTGGTAGGAGCTCGAATCTCCACCAGGAACCACTTCAGAGGCCTCAGAAGCTCCAGAAGCTCCGACAGCCACAGAGGCAGTCTTCAGATGAGCGGGAGTGTACTCCTCGGGCTGGTATGAGCTCGAATCTCCGCCAGGAACCACTTCGGATCCTTCAGAAGCTCCAGTAGCTCCAGAAGTTCCATAGGCCACAGAGGCAGTCTTCAGATGAGCGGGAGTGTACTCCTCGGGCTGATAGGAGCTGGAATCTCCGCCAGGAACCACAGAACCCGAGGAGAACGAAGACGACGATGATGAGGAAGACGAGAATCCGTAGCCTCCATCGGCGGATTGGCCCAGTTTGAGATGACTGACATCGGCGGCAACCAGGCCCACCAAAGCCACAGCAATGAGGTAGAATTTCTGAAAGATAGGGATTAGAGGAAATTAGAATAATTAGAATAATTAGAAATCCATTAAAGGGCGTCACTGGGAGCCTCGTGAATCCCCCTAGAACCGAAACTTACCATGTTTTTGCCAAATCTGTTGATCCACAGATGGGTGTTTCAGGTTTTTATACCCACAAAAATATTATGGGCCTATGCTAATTGGAGTTTTGTTTTGATCTTCGATCGAATCGGTTCCTACAACATTTCATCCAACCATTTACCAATTTTTTCTCTGCTTTTTTCCCCAAATATTGTATATATCTAGGGTTTCGCCGAGAAGGGGGCTGATGGTGGGGAATTTGCATAGACAACATAACAAAAGCCATGATCTTATCGACTTGATTAGAACCTGAGTCGGCATGGCGCGCCTTGGCCTTTTTGGCTATTAAACTGTCGTTAGTTTTGTACACTGAAAGATATGTTTTAGGTTTAGAAAGCTACCTTACTACTTCGTCTGGTTTAGAGCTTCTAGATTCCATGATACCCGCTACTTCTTTAGTTTATTTCGATGAATAAACCATGCCATTTTATACTTTACCTACGTTTTGCAAAGTTATCTATTTAAAGAGAGTCTGCTTTGTGACTATATGATACCCCTGGTACTTGTTTAAACTTAAGTTTATTGTTTGGTTTCCAATTTTTTTCAGTGCTTCTGTCATCCTCCCGTTGAAACGCTAAATGGAGTCACTGATTAGCGCCTGGCAAGTTCAGACTGAGTGTCATAATCGGCTCCAGAAACCAGTTTCATCTCCTCTTGGCCAAGTTTTGGCCAGATCTGCCAAAGAGTCTACTAATTGGGTCTCATGATGGATCAATCCATGGATTCTCCAACTAATATTAACGACGATTTTCTATTGAAACATATATTTTGTCCAACTACTCTACAAAAAGGTAAGTTTTTAAACTGAAATTTAGCTCAAAATATGGTTTGCCAATTCAAAAGTTGCACAAAGTTTATATAAAAGTTTGCAGCAAACATTTTATAAACGAATTCATACGCTTGACAAATAATTCAGCCAATTTTATGGCTATCACTTGTTTAAATTAGTTTTAATTAATGAATTCGCTGTGATGTTCATAATGAGCAGAAAGCTTATAAAATTTTGAATTTGATATTAAAGGGTATTTAAGAGTCGTTTAATTTTCAAATTATTGAATAGAATTTGATCTATCATAATTAACGATCATTGAACTGAACATTTGAAACTCGTTTCCAACAATTTTAATATTTTTTTATTGATTTGTTTTTGCCCCAAAAATATTGCAAATAGATGGATTGTCAAGCGAGCTTATAACTTAATTGTATAAAAAATGATCAGAGTATTATTAATGGTTTTTGTCATTAAACTGTTTGCTAATCATTTGTGTCAGTTTTTTAGTTTAATTAATTAAACTTATTGCAGTGCTGATTAGTAGGCTTTCCATTTGAATATAAAACCTTTAAAATATGTTATTAACATAAATCGAAACTTCTAGACCTTTCTCTCGTACATTTGCAAATTTATTCAAGTTTCTGTTTTGAAATTCGAAAAGTTTTGGCGGCGCCAGACTTTATTCCCGATATTCCCAGTGACGTCAGGCTCCATTATCTCATAAATATTGAGGGGCGTATATTTTTGTATATATATTTTTAGACCCTAGGCATTCGCATGCAAATTGGCGAATTCGTCTGGCCAAGTTAAAAAAAATGTCTGATTCACACACCAGAAAAACAAACTAGTTTCAGGCCTGCTGACTTGATGATATCTTGTCTGTTTTCGTTTCGCCGCTTTGATTATGAAAATTTATGCTTGGAGTTCTGTAATTAAAAAAGAACACAATATAAAATCCAATATATAGCCATACCATATTCGGTATTTCGTCTATAAATATATTCATGTGTTTTATGTAAAATGAAATGCCAACAAAAATCAGGTTAGGCCACAAAAGATTTATAATTGTGTTTAGATCAAAGATTTTTTATCCAAATATTGATGTATTTTTGTGTTTTTTTTTTCGTTCTTTCTCTTACTGTATTGAAACAATAGATCGAGTTTTTACAATCACTTCAATATGATATAAAACATTTAATTGATTTCGAATGTGCATCTGGTGGAAGAAACTCGTTGGTGACTTAATACACCAAGTTATGGCTCTTTTGATAGATAAATTTTATTTTTTTTAAATTATAAAACAAGGAAAGTTGATATTTGTCAAAAACTGACTTTTTCAACCATTTAATAGCGTATATTTTATTCATTTTCGAACCGATTTTAAAACAAAATACCATTTCTGAATCAGGGCTTCAGGCTGCTTCGATCTTCATTCAAAAATAAGATAAATAAAACAAAAAAAATTTCGACCCATTTTTAAAAATTTTTAAAAGGGGTAACATCATCATTTTTTTCAAAAATCAATAAAAAATTTTTTTTTCTGTTCTCCCGATATTTTGGCATTGATAGAAAATGCTTAGAGTCCCGATTCCGAAATGGTAGCCCTTTTCGAAATCGGTTTATAAATGGCGGAGATATTTGCTGCCAAAACTATAAAAAAAAGGATTTTTAAAAAAAAATCAGAATTGAAAAAAAAATTAATTTTTAGTGAGATTTTTAATGAATTTCTCGGTCATTAATTCACCGATTTAGGAACGGATTACCATTTTGTGATAGGAACTTAATTCCCCGTCGATTTGCATCAAAATATATGGAAAGTAGAACAAAAAAATTTCGACCCATTTTTGGCAATTTTTAAAAGGGGTACCATCATGAAAATTTCGAAAAATCGACTAAATTTTTTTTGTTCTATATTTTGGATCTTTGAATTCAAGTTAATGGAGATTAAAGCTCTGATTCGAAAATGGCATTTCGATTTAAAATCGGTTGGGAATGAGCTGAGATATTCAAATAAAACGGTTCTACAAATTAAAAATTTCGATTTTCAAAAATACGGAAACTCATTTTTTCATTTTGCGAAGACATTTTTCTCTGCCTTGAAATGAGTTTATTTCCAACTCTTCTATTTCAACATGATAGATAGAGTTGATTCTTTTTCGGTAGTTTCCCAAATATTTATCGTGTCCATTGGCCTGGTCTGTTTGCCACTGACAAATATATATTCATTTCGCGGTTTTGGCGGTTTTGGCCTCTGGGTCTCCGGCAGCGACCATAAAACAATTGCGGAACAAACGACAAACGCGACAAATTGTTTGGCCCCAAAGTAGCAGCGAAACTTGGCCACAAATACTCGTATTTGCGATGTAGCTCCGAGTACGAGACATCCATGAGATCGTTATGAGTAAAAACGATGCTCAAATAAGACGGGCACGGGCACGGGCACGGTGAGCTCTTAAATAACGTTTGCCAAATTGCATTTTTGTTTAACATTTGCAATCGGTTTGGAAAACTAAAAAAAAAAAACCCAAAAGCCAACATTTGTCTTGAGCAACTTCTTAAGATGCGGGTGTTGTCCATCTGAGATACGAGAATGCGAATCTTGAATCATAAAAGCATTTCCGTTTATACTCAATCAAAAAACCCAACTAATTTCAACACTTGGGTGTGAGAAATTCTGATTACTGATTGTTAAACCAGTTTGTTTATTTCATTTTTACGACTTTTTGCAATAAAAGTGAATGAAACAAAAAGGCAAAAACGTTTAGAACTCTTGACTATCTGTTTTCTGTCGTTATTAGCATTTGTAATCCCATCACTTAACTCAACCCAACTAAATACTTGTCGGCATAGCAAATATATGTTCAGTTCTCGATGTTAGATCAGCATGAATGCATCATTCTACATATTTGTTCCGTAGACTCCCCGAAAGCAAACAGTTTCATGGCTTGAGATTCGCATAGAACTGCTCTGGGAATTCGAGTTTGGACCTGCACCTGCACCTGTTTCGATGATAGTTTAAAAAACTGGAAAATTCAGTCTGGTATTAATTGTTTGGATAAATATTGAAAAATCGAAAGGCCTGGGCCTGGGCAGGCGGGGACTTTTATTTTCCATCAAATTCGTTGTTAATTCGTCAAAAACGACGAAGATCAATGGATGCGAAGGTTTCTGTTTCTTGACGGTACTTGTTTGATTACTTGGCAGAAATTTGCTTTAAATTTGGGTCGCAGACCCTGACCTTCTCTACTCTCGACGAGTGCCAAAACGTGTCAGACTCCAAGACGAAATGGAATTAAATTTAATCATTGTTTTACGGTCATAATCCGCGAAAGTGAAGGGCAATCGAAGGAAGTCACTCAGTCAGGCAGGCGTCTGCTGAGATCAACAATTCGGCTTTCGGCTTTTTATTTTTCTCGGATATGGTGGTAACTTAACGACTAAAGTTGGGTAATTAAAAAACTGTATTGAAGCACTGAAAACAAATTCAATTCCGAGATCGTTTAGATGAACAAAAAAAGCTTATTAGGATCATTGCCATTTCTTCAGAATATTTATTTAATAGACTTCAACTCGCAACCTTTTCGAGCCTTGGTTCTATTCAGTCAGTCGGTCAGTTAAAAACAACAATAGATGCGAATGTGAATTTTGTGAAAACAAAAGAAGCCTTTTGACGAAGACTTTGTCCACTTTGTCTTGCTGCCAGAATTTTCCTTTCATTGGAGCATAATAAAGCCATCAGGTTTTCAGCTCCGATGACATCTTCACATCAATTTCCAGGCCCAAAACTAGTTTGATTAACTCTGGGCATCATCGCGTAATTTGCTCGCCAATTACAAAATCAAGTTTCTGCCACACTTGCGCTACAATTTATATATATATACCATATATATAGATATATATGTCAGATGTTTAGTATAGTATTGGCATAATTAGTGGCATTTTTGCTGTCATCGTTGATTGTGCGGCGAAATGTCATTCAATTTGTCAAATGACTTTACGATCAGCGATCGAAGATTGAATCACCATCACCGGGAAGTGATTGGCAGCTCTGGGAAATTGAATCCGATTTCGATTTCATATACCAAAACCGTAACTAAACTCCTTAAATGGTACTTCTGCTCTTAATGAGATCGATTCTTTCATAAATTATGTAAATGGCAGTTCGGTTTATTGATTTACCAATTTGGTAATTGCGGGGATTTCTTTTTTATGTGGTTTTAGTTTTGGTTATGGTTTTGGTTTCTATTTAAAAACCACAGAGATTTTTTTTGCTTAACTCTTCATTATTGAAGGTTAAATAAACTATTTAAAGAAGCAATTATTTAAAGACTTTTAAATTGATTTAAAGACTTAATTGATTATTTATATTAAATACTTAAATATTATAAAAGCGTATTCCCTCTTCAATAGTTTCTCATCTTTTTTTCGGGTGTCATATTTTTGTTCACACTTGCGTGTTTACACACTTCGACTTGTTTTTTGTCTTTGTTGTTTTTTTGGGGGGGTACTTATTAATATGATTTATGACCATGTCTTAGTTGGTCAAAATTCGTCTAGGGGATTCCCATTGACGTAACCTCCAAGTCGAAGCTCACAGACCGTCATGTTCTTGCCGGCGATTAACATAATTTTGTCATAATTATAGTATTTTTGGCTGCCTTTTAATGCTTATCGATTGGTTTAAATTTTATAAAAAATCATTTTTGGCCTGTGTAGTTCTTGGAAAACCATTTTCAGATCTTAACATATTTGAATAATTAAGAGAATTCTTTTTTGAGGAAAAAATACATGAAGTTTTTTGATAAATGAAGGGAAAATTTAAAGGAAAGGGAGCTCCTTTTTGGAAGATAACTTTGAACTGAAAGTTTACTTGATATTTTGAGGTTTTATTTATTTTAAATATTCCTTTTTGTTTTGGGTTTTTATTTCCAATAACTAGTCTTTTGTCGAAAGGCATAAAATTATTAAAATTTTTAATGTTCTTTTAGTTATGAAAGATTTCTTACCAGTAACAATTTTCTATGAAAAGCAAAAGATTTAATCAAATTAGTACAGATAAAAGGAATATTACTTTTCCATTAATAAGCTTTAGAAGAATCTTAAGATTCCATAAATATTTTAATATTTGAATGGATGAGCACTATTTTTATGATTTTCTTAAAAAAATCTTCCTAACTTTAAAAGCAGCTCAAAGCTTAAGTTTAAATTCAAGATAAAGCTTAAGTTTTAGTCTTTGGTTTCTGTCCAAGCCTCGAAGTTGGCTTAGACTTTGATGTTCCTGATGGCTTCAAGGAGAAAAAGCCTAAAAGTATGCTTCTTCGTTGACATCTTTTGGCACTCAGTGGTGTCTCGTCTTCTTTTTAAGATTGCACTACAATAAATTAGTTATTATGTCCTTAAGGGAGCCGAAGTGAAGGGAGCCGGCCACGCCCCCTTTCAATTAAGCCAAGTGGCTGAGGTTGTAAAGGAAAAATATGGCCACTCCCCACCAAAGGGTCCATTAAAAATTAAGCAAATATCAAAGAAATAAAGCAAAAGTAGTTGCCAGGATGAAGGCTGAAAGCTGAATCCTCCTCGCCTTCAGGAGGAGGAGGCCGCCTAAGTAAAAGGACACTAAAATATTACGTGCACATGTGGCATCCAAATCCTCATCATCATTTTGTCCTTAGAGAAGGATGACAACGATGATGATGAGGCCCAAGATGATGCCACAGATAAAATGCAAGAAATAAAAAATAAAAAATAAAAAATCAAGTTGCCAAAGCCTCGAGCCCAAAGCAATCAAGCAAAATGACGTGGATGCGATGGCTTTCCTCGTTTTGGATTTGCGCCGGAAAAGCCGAAAATAATCACAAGGCGACAAAATGTTGCATATAATGCGGCTGCTTAGGAAGGACTATAAATAAATGCCCCAGGACACACAGGACATACGCGAGCAAGCAAAAGGACCAACAAAAAACAGGGAAAAGACAGACTGTCTGTGATGGCAAATAAGTTTGGCTATAATTTTGGGAAATTTCCAACATTGGAATAGGGATTCACAGTATTAAAAAAAAATTTCATAGATTCACAGAATATTTCCTATTAAAAAACTGACTTGAGTTATCGATAAATATCTAAGTTTTTATTAAAGTTTTTAAAGCTTTCTCTTGGGAAAACATTGAAATAGATTGCTGGATAGATTCAAAATATTTCCCAGATAAAGTACTAAAATTTAAGGGATATATGAAGCTTGATAAATGGAAATATTAAAATATTAAAGCTTATGATTCTTCAGATTCTTCTGAACATTTTTTAGCTTTTTTTTTGGCCAAAAGTTACAGTCTCGGACTGACTAAATGATGGATGGATGGATGGTTGGTTCGTGTTAATTATTTTGCTAAAATAATGCAACAAAAACAACGAAAAATTTGACAAAATTTGATGTGTCCCCCTGCCTACTGCCCCGCCTCGAAAGCTTCCCTAATGTCGTGGCGCCTTTTCCCCAAAAAAAAAAAAAAAAGTGAGAAATGAAAAATCGCAATTTCCTGGGTTTCTGATAACCGCCGGCTACAAACATTTTCCCTAAATATTTCTGCATATATCGAAATATATATATCTATATATATATGGTATATCGGGGTATATATATATATACATGTATAAACAACAATAAAGGACGACACCGAGGGCTTAATGAGTGACGGGTGGTCATATTAGATGAGATTCCCTTCTATATCCTTTTTTCGGTGTCTTATTTTGGGCTGACATTTTGTTTTTGTTTGTTGGGCAGCTGCATTAGTGTTAGTGTCAGTGTGTCATCGTGGGTGTTGGTGAGTTATGGCGCATTAAGCCCAGATGCGACTATCTATACAGTGAGAGAAATCAGTGTTATTCAGTTTAAGCTATCACAGAAAGTTGGGAGGAAATGGTTTACAAATCAAGACTTGTGATGAAAGGTTTTTCAAAGAGATCAAATATTCTTGAAATGTTTCAAAATCATACAAGGATTTGTAGGAAACTAATTTATTTTCTTATAAACTTTCTTGAAAGTTCTAAAAAATTAATATAATAATTCAAAACCTCTTTTTTGAATCCATCTTTATCTTGTATCTATCTTGTATCTATCTTGTATCTCTCGAATGGGATTGGGAATGGAATTAAAGAATGTTTTCTACTTCCCAAACACCTTGTTAGTACTGATTTCTCTCACTGTACGAATGTATGCTTCGTCTTCTTGGGCATTTGCATTATTCATGTGCTGTCAGAGGGAAAAAGGGGCGTGGCATGGGGGCGAGGCATGGGGGCGAGATGGGAGCGTGATGGAGGCGTGGGGGTGGTGATGGCCGCGGTAGTTTTATTTTAAAGCCCAAATGTTCATAAAAACCAAAAACCCAGACAAGTGCAGTTCGCTGTCGTTGGAGGCTCTGGGCGTTGGCAGATAGCGGAGGCAGGGGGCGTGGCAAGCTGCACATATTTATACCCTTTAATCGGGCCATAATCGGAAGAGATCCCTGCAATTTATCGATAGGCATGATTTCGATATTATTCTGACTATCGTTTTGAAAATAAAATACTTGATTTTGGGTTTATTTTTGTAATATAAACTGTATAATATTTATTTTTATATTTTTACATAAATATTCTACAATATTTAAATATAAAATTCTCATAAATAGATACATTTTATTTATGCCACAAATTTTAAAAGGTAAAGACCTTTTTTGAGTCTTTTCTGAAGGCAACTTAAGGCAACTTTTAAGCCTTAAATTATAATTTAATTCATAGTTAAATTATAATTTAATTCATAGCTTAATTTAAAGCCATAAAAACTTATAAAATAAAGCATAAATCATTAAAAGAAATCACAATATTTGCATAAATGAATATTGAATATTGAAAAAGATTATTAATCAATTTAACCAACTCATGATTATTTAATTATCTGATAAACAGAAACCAATTTATCATCATTATATTTTTTTATTAGTTAGTCTATTATATAGAATCCAATCCATTATTTAATTTTTATCAAAAAATATATAAAAAAATGGATATGTAAATATTTGTATTCGATAATTAGGAGTTAGGGCGTTTGTTTCGTCTTTATTTGCTGCCAAAAGTGAAAGCCTCTTTCCCTGTTTAATAAACTTTAGGACCTCTCCCCCCATTTTGGGCTTAACTGTCCTGGCCCGTAGCCCCCCTTCCTCCCATTAACCATTCCCGCACGCCCATGTGCTTTTCTGCATTCATTCTTGTTGCATTTTACGTTCGCTGGCTGAACGCTTTTGATGGGTTTTTTTTTGGGGTCTGTTCGTCTCTTGGTCCAGCAGCTCCTCCCAGATTCTACTAGCTTCTAGCTCCCAGCTTGATCCCATCCCCGAAAGCCATTCCATCGCCATCGCCATCGCCATCTCCATCTCCGTTCCATCGTGTGTTGTGATGCTGATGACAGGAGCTGAAGAGTAGACAACGTCGCCATCATGATGAAGTTGTCGTTCATGGGTTAAGGAATAGGACGAGGACGAGGACGAGGACAAGGATGGAAAGCTGGGGAGCTGCTCGTTAACTTGCCTTTAAGTCAAGTTGTTTGACAATCTTCACAGGAACAACCAGAAAACCCAGAAAACCAAGCAACTTGGGGAACAAAAAAGTGTTATAAATTGCATTTAGTGTCGGGCCACGTCATTGCTGATTTGTTACGGCTGGCACGGTTAACGGATGGAATATATACATATACATATATATTCCTATTCCAATTCCTATTCTATATGTCCATTTGTAAAAAAAAAAAGAGGGAGCGGGCCAAAAGGTCAAGCTCTTCTAGGCCACTCTCAAACAATGGCGCTCCTCTATGAGTCTCTATGCAAATTTCCATTTGCGTTTTTGCGTTCTGGAATTTTCGAATTGTTTACAAATTTTCGTACAAAATGCTAGCGGGAGGATAGACTGGATAGGCCAGTATACGAGTACCTAGGATACCTACCAGAGATATGCTAAAATAGAAAAACTCCAGTCATAAACTAAAGACTTTGTTTACAAATTAAATGCAGCATGCAACAAGCGACATCTTCATCTGAAGTTGGCCAACTGGCCAGCGTCGTCTCCGCAGATATTCAACTTCAGATACAGATACAGTGGAGTGCCCGTAGAGGTTTTTCTCTTTCCATTCTTTTTTTTTCGCTTTTTTTTTTTACTTATGAATTCACCGGACAAATCCCCGCAAAGTCCTCGATCTTCCCAAAAAAAAAAAAAAAGAAAAGAAACGCAATCCGCCTCCTGGCGCTTGGGTGTGATGTGTCCGTTGTTCGTCCGCCTGTCCGTACAGAGAGGGAAATTTTAAGGTCACACTAGAGTTTATTTAAGGATTTTGGGTAGGAAATATATGTTTGGTTACAGGATATTAAAAGGATGTGTAAGAAAGAAGGCTTTAGCAGGGTTTCACACTTCTTTCCTCCAGAATATAACCTCTACGAGAGGAATTTCTGAAGTTTCTTCCATGTTCCATGTTCCTTACTGTCCTTTATGAGAACTATTAGAAGAAATCCTAAGAAAACCTCCTTTTCAAGATCCTTTCTCCACCAAAAAACTTCTCTCTGTGTATCTACTGGCTCTGCTGGCTTGTACTTTATGCCCACCGTATGCAAAGCAGTTTGAGGCCCAGCTACATGTGTTTTACATGAATTTTAAATGATATGTTAAATAAAAATGCGCAGCTAAACAGCCCAAGGCACCGCAGGAACAAGAAAACCAACAACCACTGCAGCCACAGTGACTGCAAGGAGTGCGTGGACAGCACAAAAATGTGCTTTTTCGGTTGGAAAGTCAAAAGAACAGTGAGCTCGAATCACTACTTTATTAAAAACTATTTTACAATTAATAGAATGTTAATTTTAGAAAGGTAATTAAGTAATACAGAATTAGGAAAAGGAGTCAAGCTTTCTCTATTCTAGAACCTTTTCCAAAATCAAAAGAAACTTTTCCTCAATTTTAAATCTTTAACAAGCACTGCCCTGCTGTTTGCAAGAAAACTCGTAATAATAATAATAAGTTGTCATAAATTTATTAAGCGACTTTATGGCTTTAATAAGAGCTACTTAAACACTTAATTACCCAAGTTTATGGCCAACAATTCGCTTGGCTAACCACTGTGCACTGGCAGAAAACTATGCAAAGTTTATGCGAATCTGAAATATTTCCACCGGCCAAGCGCATGCTCGGCAAACTCAATTGTTCAAATACATTTATATATCTTAAATGCAGGATAAAAAAAAAGGGAAATAAAATATATATAAATATTGTGGATTGGAGTAGAGTCAGGAGACAGGAGGGGAGAGTCTAAACGCCAAAGGCCGTCCGCTGTTGGTTGTTGAATGTTGGATGTTGGATGTTGGATGCTGCCCGATGCTATCAATTCAAAGTCAAATGGGGGGACAACAAAACAAATCGGCGCTGCATCTATAATGAGCCCGAGCTAACCCAGCTAGCCAAGTTGGCCAAGAGACTGGCAGAAAAAGTGGCAAGAAAATGAGGCTAAAACGAAGGTTAGATACTCTTTAAAGGAGGGGCTTGGCAATTGATTCTGTAAGATGTAAGATAAAGTGGTTATTAATGTTGTATAGCCTCTGATCTTTACAAAAAAAATCACCAAGGAGCAGTAATTCCCTTTTGAAGACACCTACAGGTAACCCCAATAAGTAGCTATTATGAATCCACTCAAAGATCAAACACAAAACTTGTAGTTAAAGTACTCATAACTTCCGCTTTCTTCAACTTCTTGAAGAGATTATAAAACCCTTGGCTAGAGTATTAATAAAACAGGCCTAAAGTCGTCGGAATTGATGAGAGCGGGGCAGCCATATGGCCAACGGCTTTTGGCCAAGACCGGGGTCCAGTGTTTTGACTTGCATGTGCCTCATTGAGTTGTACTAGAAGTATCCCGATCCGGGTCCCCTCCTGTCTCCGCCCCTGATTCTCTTGGGGATCACGATCAGCTAAAAGGGACACCCACCCAACGCACATGTACTCGTTTTTTTTTAACACTTGAGATACAAAAAATAGGGAAACCCTTCTTCAAATAATAGTTTCGATCTTCTCAAAACATTAAATGTTTTTTTAAAGCTTCCTTTTTTAGCTTTAGATTTCGATAAATTCGTTTTTGAATCTAGTTTCGGGTGTTACCGTCTTGCCCTTTATTATAGGCCATTTGCTTTGGGCCATTCCGCATTGCATTGATTGCAAAAATTGTTGAACGCCGCACAATTGAATCCAGTCGCGGATCCATAAATGTCTTTATTATGATTCTGAGTAGTTTCGCCAATTTGCTGACCAACTGAGAGTCGCTAAAGCTGCGAAATATATATTCTTTTGAGGTTTTTTTTCCGGATTAGGAACTCTACTATTCTAATATCTCAAGAGCTCTTATTGTTTCTTTTGATTTATTTTAGTTATAAAGCAAAAATAGTTGCAGGGAAAAAACAGGACTATCTTTATTATTCAAGTTCTAAAGTCTTGTTAAGCGTGAAAACTGTGCCAAAAACTCAATTGCGAAAACACCTACGTGCCTCTAGGAAAAACCCTAAGGCCAGTAACCACAATCCAAGAACAAGAACTCCCGCACCAAATCCAAATCCAAATCCAAACCCAATCCGAATCCCAATCCCAGAATTTGGAGTTGGGAATGAAAAAAAAAAACCAAGCTAGCAAAGACCAAGGCAAAGGAAAACGGCAAATCAGGCATTAAATTGCTCATGAGGCCGACAATTTCTTTAAACACAGAGCTGGCACAGCGGCTGAGTTGGTAATAGAAAAGGATTTGACTCGATTGAACACCCGAATTTGCAATTTTCGAGTTAAGCTTCAGTTGCGCCCCCAAAAAACGCCTCGGCTCGAACCAAAAAAAAAAAAAAGGCAACCAAGTCGACAAAATTGTGGGCGGCGAGTCGAAATTATATATCCCGGGTCCAGGCAACCAGGCAAGTGGAAGAAGCGGACCAAGTTTTGCTGCCTTTTTGTCCGTTGGCTGTCTGGCTTTTCTTTTCCATTTTTTTTCCGGCCTGTTTCGGGGCCATCTCTTGGCCAAAACACTTAACACGTCAACACGGTCGCCGCCGACCCTATTTTTCCCAAGCATTTTGGTTTTGAAACTTCCAGGGGATGGCCTTTGGGCTTGAAGGTTTCTATTTTCTGTTCTCTGGGTTTTATTTTATATAATATTATTTATTGTATTTTTAAGCTAATAATTAATCATGATTTGGTGTTGTTTAGAAAAGGCAACGATCTTAAAAAATATTTTAACTTATTTGTTAATGTATTTTTCTTTATTTCAGAAACTTTACGAAGGACTTTATCTGCAAAAATTGGAATTGGAAAACTACAACTCTAAAACGCTACAAAAAATGTGAATATGTGAAATATTACGGGGTAAGTCGGAAGTTTTTCTTTTCTTAAATTTTTCCTTTATAATCTATAGAATATAAGTTGCAAAACATGTTTATTTTTTTTCGACAAGTGCTAGTTTAAAATGCCAGAACGTATCAGAGACTTGCCAGCAACTCACTCGCATGTTGCATGACCATATAGATCGATAAGATTGCCACAGATTGGGGCACTCCGGTACTCTGGTACTCTGGTACTCTGGTACTCCGGTGTGCATCGATTATTATCTATTTTGGCAGAAATCGATCGTGATCGATTTATGCTGAGCAGAGCGAACAAGGTTAAGTGCCTGCCAAAGCCTTAAAGGGGAATCCCCTTTTGTCCATTGTCCGTTGAGCTGTTAATGTGCCAACAGGAATTCTCAACAAATAAATGCACAGAGACAAAAAAAGGGAACCAGAACCAGAAAAATGAATACAACTATTTACTGTTTTTGAAATGCTCAATTTGATTCATATTGATTTATGTTAATTTGTCGCCATCCCAAAAGGACATCCCAAAATGAAATAAAATAGAGTTAGCCAATTACATGCCACAAGTCCAAGTCCGAAAACGCAAGCAAGATAAATTCGTCATCAAAACGTAAACGAGAGCATCGCCGAAGTGCGTTCGTCACTCGTGCGGATTGAACTTCAGGGTGTTGAGCTCCTTCTCGCAGCCCCTATAGGCCATGCCCACTCCGAACCCGGTACCCAGCCAAATGGGCCAGATCCGGCGACGGAAGAACAGCAGGGTGACCACGGACCCGATAACCAGGCCTCCAATTCCCTTCACCAAAGCATCCGATAGGCAGCGGTTTAGATTTTCCCGCAATCGATCTTCGGGTGCAGTCGACATGTCCTTTGCTTTAGATTCTACTCCGTTTTTAGCCCGTTGCTGCTCCGATTTATATTCTTTTTTTTTTTTTATTATATTCAGAATTTAAACAAAATTTTATCTGGCATCAGATGATGTGACATCTATCGAAACGTCTCGGGGCGAAAACAATACAGAATTTAGTTGGCTTACAACAGGAAAGCCAATGGGGACTTGGTTTGAGGGAAAGGCATTTCAGATTTCTGTGATTAGGTTTTGAGGAGGTTTGTCTAGGATCTGGTATTTCAATTGGAACAAGAAGTAATGATTTTATCATCTAGTTTTGAACTGTATTTGTAACTTTCCCTGCCTTATTCCTATATTATCTTAACAAATTAATCAAAACAGGTGATTTTGTTATTCCTTGATCTAATTATTACTATCCCTTAACGACCCAAATTCGAGTTGGCCAAATGTGTGATCCTAATCCTAATGCCTTTTGCACCAGCCTGGTGCTAATGCGACAAGTCCACTTTGGTTCTCCATGGCCATCTCTCTTGCCCTGGCTCTGGTTTCCCTCATGAATATTCTTGGAAAGATTGCGATTTGCGATGATATGGACGAGACGAATCCAGTTCGCTTCCGAGGCAATCGCTCGATCGCCAAAAACCACTTCACTTTGCTTCACTTCACTTTACTTTCCTTAAAGCCAATCCAGAATCCAGAATCCAGAATCCAGAATCGGAAAACCGAAATCCAACCTCAAGGAGATTGTGTAGCACGGTCGGCAATTATAATATATACAAAACCCATTACAGTTCAAAGGTCAAATGTAGAAATTGAGATTGTTGAGGCCCGAAAGCCTGAAGGCTAAGAGGCTGAAGGAGAGGCAGGAGACTGGATTTGGTTCATTGGCAGCTTTGCAAGTTGTTTTCGGTTAACAGAAATGCCAAAAGTTCTTTTGGAGGTTGGGAATATTATAAAACTAATATAGAGAATGGAAAATAAGGTTTAATTTCTTTCCCGACTTAGGTTATAGCTTTCATTATGTTGCATTTTTAAACATTTCAAACTTGCTTTCCCAATTCTTCCCTTAAACCTGTAAAGCCTTGGCTATTATTTGGCTAAAAAGCCAGAACCTGACAGCCACAACGACAACGACGTCATCGTCATCGTCGATCAATGCTCAGTTTTTGGCTCTCGGCTGGGCCTGTAGCGCCGCATCCCAAAACCCGAACCCAATACCGAGACCCAATCCCAATCCCAATCCCAATCCCAGGCCCATCAAGATAGGCCTAGCCCCTTCTCTTCCAGCCCCATGATTCTCCTCCTCCCTGGATCGCCAATTTCCGATCCCCGATTTTCGATTTTAGTAGAGAAGCCAATCGTGATCGAAGCGAACTCTGGATTCTGGATTCTGGATTCTGTTTACTGGACTTTTGTCTTTTCTTCTACAATTCGGCAGCAAAAATATATATCCATCAAAATATATATATTTCTATATTTCTTTTCGATATTTTTAAGCCACAGAAAATGTTATTTATGAGAACAGGAAGCTTAAATAGAAGATGATCTTCTGGGTTTTAACACTTTTAATTCTAATTTGTTATTTTCTATTGATATTTCGATTTTTAAAATCATTTTTAAGCCTAATTCTTTAGCCTATACTTTGGCTAATTTATTGCCTTGTCCGATTTCCTAAAAATAATTTATGAAACCCTAATTAGCGGATTACATTTCCGTCAACAAACGTGGTCCTCCATCGAACTAGTTCCTGGAACTTAGTGCTGACCAACTGTGGCCAATCTTCCAGCCAGCTTCTGGTCCACAGAGATTCAGATACTTCTCTTTTGGCCAAGAAGAGCAGCCAGACCAGGCAGATCAGGCAGACCAGCCAGTCCAGGCAGACCTGGCCATGACCATGGCCAATACTCGTCGCTCCTCGCCACGTTTAATAAGCAATTTTGATTTGGAGCAGATTAGGTGATGGTTGAACGAGGAGGAGGCGAACGTTGAGCGGTGTTGCAAGTTCAGGTTGCATGCCACACGGCTACTGGTGGAGGGGTATAAAGGGGGAGATTCCTTAACTTACAGAAAGGAAAAATCGTTATAGCTTACATAAATCATTAATGCTTTGTATTAAAGATATTTTAAAAAGTTGAACTTTGATTCTTTCCTTGAATTTTAAAATTTCTCTTTTTATATTCAAGTTTGTCAAAATATCAAGTATTTTCTCGCAGTGCTTTGCAGCCTGTGGAAGCCGCCTCCTTCAATTTTTCTGACTGCAACTTGCACTTGACTTTGTCGCTGACCCGGCCAAGATTTTTAACTCGAACTTGTTGCTGCCAGTTGGCTTTTTTCCTCTTTTTTTTTTTTATATACAAACTCTACCATATATATACAGGTATTATATATATTCCGATGGCGATACTGTTTACATGGAACTTGTACTGATTGCTTCTAGTCATGCCCCCGATTTGAAGATTCGCAATTTTGTGATAGCTTGGCCGTTGGCTTTCATAGGAATTGCTTTAAATTTTTATTGAATTTTAATTGGTTGACGAATGAGTTGGATTTTTCTCTTTCTCCAAAAAACAAAAAAAACATGTGCCTGATGGATTGGCTTTTCTTTTATTTCTTTTTATTTCCAACTCCTTCTGCTTGGATTTTCCTTGAGAAAAACGATCCGCTGTGGAAAGGCAAAGGTTCCCAAGAAAATTTAGATCAATTTTCCTAATTTACTTGGCGGCGGCGATTGCGTGCCTTGGCGTGAAAAACGGCACTTGAGGAAAACCCACAGAAAATTGTGGGCTAAAAGGGGGCGGGTCTAAAGGTAGGGAATTCCATTCCATTCCATAGCAAAATGTGGAGGCGGACTGAGGCGATGGAGGTGGTTGAGAGTTTGGAGAAGAGGCTGAGAAAAATAAATCACGACTCAAGTTTCGAAAGCGCGAAACTGTTACCAAAGCACTTAAACTTAAATTGGCCAAAAGTGAGCTCTGAGCCAAGGAGCTCGGAGCTCGGAGCTGTGAGCTGTGAGCTGTGAGCTGTGAGCCAAGGAGCCTGATGCCTGATGCCTGATCCCGTCGAGATCCCGATCCCACCGAAACTTCCACTTCCAGGGGCTTTCCGAGGGGGGTCTTCGGGCCAAAGGAGTTCCAAATTAGAAATAGTGTAGATAGATACGCCAATAGAATTTATAGCGACTCTCGGACTGCGTTTCTCGTTTTTTTTTTCGGTTTCTGTTTGGGTTTGGGTTTGAGTTTTCCTTTTTTTTTTTTCGTTGACTGCCTGCTGCTGCCTTCATGATCATGCCCTGGTCAGGTTAATTTTGGGCACGACCACGCGGCCATGTGGATGACGATGATGATGGCAACGCACGAAGGAAGCGGTTATTGGGACACTGAGAGAAAAGTAGCAAAGACTCTTCCTCCGCCATGGAAAGATTCACTTCTTTTTTCCCCAGTGTAACTCCAGTGGGAGGTGAGAAGAGGGTGGCTTGCTGGTCGTGGAGCTGAGTCCGAAGAGGAAAACGTGCTCAGGGATCGCAGCTTAAGTTTAATGGAACCAATTGAAGATATTTTGTGGGCAAGTGATAAAGTTGTATGCCCAGTTGGTGGGTGCCTTCCTTCTCTAGACCTGCCTTGGCCCCTGCTCTGGCCCCTGGATTTTCCATCAACAACTTTTGCTTGCCACCAGCTAGCCAGCTAGCCAGCTAGCCAGGCTGCCTGGCTGCCAGAAACCCAGCTAGCCACGAACCCATTAAATGATGCGTAAGCCAACGTGATCATGCGTTTTTTTTTTCTTTAGTTTTCGGCTTGGATTTTGCGGGAGGGGCAGATCACACGAAGCTGATACGCAAAAAACCGGAGTGCAATAGAAAATCAGCGTGAAAATTGCCAAAACCCCACCAATCCCTCCGATACCCTTCCGACTGAGTTATGTGAAAATTGCGGAAGAATTTCGTGCGGCGGCTTGTTAGTAGATGGAAGCCAAAACCGAAGTCCAAGCCAAGTCCAAGTCCAAGTCCAAGTCCAAGTCTGAGGAAAAATCAAAAGCAAAAGCAAACCAAACTGCAACTCAAACCAAACTAAACTAATGTAAACCAACATTGAGCCAGGTCCAAAGGCAATTGGCCAGCAATCAGTGGCGGGGCACGGAGTCGATAAAAAGTGGTAAGTGGGAAGTAGGTTAAGGTAATTTCCAAACATTCAAACATACTCGTTCAGACCCACAAAATTCCAGACCAAAACAAGCGGTAACTGTCACTTGGAGTTTCTTCTTTTCTTTGCTTTTAATTTATAAAAATATTTAAGGGTTTTTATTGAGTTTAGGATATAGGAAATAGATTCTAAGCCGATTTTTGTCACTTTTTTCCTTGGAACTCCCTTTGAAAAATAGGAAAAAATCTCGTATTTCGTCTTACGATGACTGTATCTTTTTCAATACTTATCCGATTCTTGAGCGGGATACCTTTAACGATTCTTAGATCGATTCTCCATCAATCTGCATCGAAATCTGATCACTGATTTTTTTTTCAAAATTTTTCTGGGCAGACTCCTTGAAAAAATGAAGAAATCGAAGAAAAGTCCAATATGGCCCAAATCAGAGGCTATATCTTGGACAATTCTTATCCGATTCTAGAGCGGAATATCTGTTTTCCTTTTTTAGCTTTCCTGCAGTTATATTCTGTATTTTAAATATTTAAAATAATTTCTTAAAGTAAAAAAAATCGAACGTATTTTATGCAGAAACTTCCTTCTAAGAAATCTTGAGTTACCGGATAGTGGGGTATACATTTAGCAGTGACTGTCTGTGACGTCACGCTTCCGCTGTCCGCCAATCAATCAAAGGGCCCTTAACTCTTTTTTCTTACCACTTTTTCCACATCTTAACCCCCCTTTCGTTGGTATTTTGGCCATGTCTTTGGTGATTTCTTTCCTTCGTGGCTTCGTTCTGCGGCTTCTTATTTATTTTGGCTCATTTTTACGCTTTATGCACTGCGCGTTTTCCCCTGCCCACCGCCTGTGCCCCGCCCCCTTTGATGGCTCCCTCAGCCTCTGCCTCCTCCGCCACCTTCCTCCTTGGCACCCCCAATCGCCTTTCGGTTTTTGTTCTTCTGCGCTGTTGGCCATTAAATTTGATACCCACTTATTTGGCCAATAAAATTAACCTACCTCAACTTGTTTGGCCTTCATCATAAAGGTGGGAGATACACAAAGAAAGAGACGGGTAACAGCTGAGCGATAGAGACAGGAATAGAGGTTAATTTTGGCTCTTTAATGCCAGACATGTGAGTGTTTTAATGCCAGAATGTGTTGCCGGTTTTCTTGTGTCTTGGCCTGGCTTGAAGACGATGCTTTTGACCTTACTTGCTCTAAGAAGAAATGGGTTTCCACCTTGCAAAGTTTTTCCTGGAATTTTATTCAGATTTCGTTGGGTTTCTTCTTTCCCTTCTCTTTGAACTAAAAAGCCTACTGCCATCGATGCCTTTTTCTTTTCCGTATATATTTTTTGTTTTATTTGGCTTGCATTTATATCCCCGATCCGATCCGATCCTCCGAAGACATAAAGTGAACGCATCGGGCGCGCCAATAAATTAGCGACCGCCAAGTGTTGACATTTATTGTCAAGCCAAGCCCCAAAAAAAGCGAAAAGTCGATTCGAAACCGAAACCGAAACTGAAACTGAATTCCCCGGCCCGGCACTTGCAACAAGATACGCGTCGCACGTTGCCCGTTGCCCGTTGCACGTTGCAAGCTGTATGCTGCATGCTGCATGCTGCACATTGCCGCACGCTTTTGGTCAATTTCAATTTATTGCAACAAGTGACAATCCAGCGGGTTAACTGCAAAACCAAACGAAACGAAAGGAAAGGAAAAGAATTAAGAGGCAGGACGGCCAGGGGGGACGAGTGGCATGTGGCAAGTGGCAAGTGGCAGCGGGCATGGGGCATCAGGCATCGGGCAACGGGCATGGGGCATGTGGCAATGCCAATTTGAAATGACAGTGAAAATGTGTGTGAAGGCAAATCGGCAGATCGGTGTTGCAAGTTGCAAGTTGCAATCATTGGGATGGTAACCGATTTAATTGGTGACCTCTACGGGTTTTCAAGTTGTTGTTGCGGTTTTTCGGAATGATTATTTTGGGAATTATTAGGAATATATGGAATCTAAAGAATATAAATTCTTAAAAGTTATATAACTTTTGATTGGAAAATGGATAACTTTCGCTTTTTGGAAAGAGATACTTCAAAGTTTCCCTTCCCTGAGATATTTCGTAGACCTAGAAATTCCCACAAAGATCGGTTTTCTATAAGAAAGAATATCTTTTGAGTACAAAATGTATCTCTCCCTTCGTTTTTTTAAAATATTTTATAATTAAAAATTAGCTAAGCAAACAAAACTTCATCAGGGTTTTCCCTTTATTCTCCAACCACCTGATGTAAAGCTAGATTTTCTGTCTTTTTCTTATTTGGCAAGCCGTCTCTTTTCCATGTCCAGCCAAGCGCAGCGGCAAAATGCTTAAAACAAGCCGCTCTTTTTTTTATATATAGACAATTTGCAGATAAAAAATAAAAATGGAAGTAGAGAAAAGGTAACCAAATTTAGACCGAGTCTGAGTCTGATTCTGAGTCTGAGTCCGAGTCAGAGTCCCGAGTCCAGAGTCCCGAGCGCGTTGCAAGTTGCAAGGCAATTAAAATTTTGCACCAAGAACAGGGGCCGCTCGTCTGTCTCCTGGAGGCTTCTCCGTCTAAATAAGTCAAGTGTTGCAACAAAAAAGCCAAACTAAAAAAACGACAAGACAAGAGACCAGGAGAGCGCAAAAAAAGCGTAGAAGAGCCTCAAAGTGGCAGCCAAATGGGCGTATGAAATGCAATTAAATTAAATTTGCAGTTGCCAGCGTCCAAGGGGCGTGCAGAGGCAGAGAGAGAGAGATGGCAAGGGAGGCACCTCACAGTCATGGCTAAAAGGGTGGGGCCAAAAGCTGGTCGCAACCTGTCATAATGGTCAATGTCAATTTCGCATAATTAACATTTAATTGAAAAGTTTAAACAAAATGATAGACTATCAATGGGCCCGAAGAGGAGGAGTCTTGGATGGTTTCCAAAACCAAAAAAAAAAGGGGGGGCTTCTCTGCGAAATACCAAAAATAATACTAATAATTAAGGGTGCGTGCCAGTGCGTGTCCTTTGACCAACAACTGCCATTAACTTGGCCGCGAACAAAGTTTCCGCAAAGTGTTAACAAAAATGGCAAGAAGTCGCCTCGGTTCAGGGTGTTTTTTTTTTTTTACTAAATATTAAAAAAGAATTATGGGTTTGATTTTAGATTTAAACTTAATCACTTTTATATTTGTTTTATATTTAAGGAAATAATTTAAAACAATATATTCTTGGAAATTGTATCATTTTGTTGATAAACTTCAAGTTACATTTTCTCTTTAAAGGCTTAACTTTTTCAAACCCTTCTGTGCTTTTATTTTTAAATACTTTTTCCATTTTATAAAGTATTAAGTTTAATGTATTAATTTACAAGAATTTTAATCCAAAAATTTGTTTCCCTTTTTCTTTATCGAGAATTTCAAGCTGGTTTTTTGGTTTCCTGCCTTGACTTTTCTCTCTATTGAAATGTCAGTCAACGGCCCTCGAAAATGTTTTATGGCCAATTATAGTTGTCAAAGTGTGTGTGGCAGTATGTGTGGCAGTATGTGTGGCAGTGTGTGTGGCACTGTGTGATAGTGTGTGTGTTGCCAACAAAGTGTTGGCTTCTGGGCCTGGTTATTTCCTGACTCCGTTTTCGGCTCGAGTTCATTTTGCGGCGGCCTATCGATAACAATTGATAAGGAGGGGCCTAGTTGCCACAACCTCCGGCCACCCACCCAGTGCCCACAATATACAGTATCCAGTATCCAGTATCCAGTATCCAGTACTCGATACTCCTCCCCTTTTTTCTTGCAGTGTGCAATTTTAAAAGGTTTTCCATGTCGAAGCGATAAAATGGCTAAAATTGAATAACTGACAGAGCCAAGGGAGAGGGTTTCGCGGTTTTTTTTTTTTAGTCAAATGGATTGCTGGAAAGGAAGAGGGGGGCTGGTGTGGGTTTAGCTGATTTGGTAAATCGATAGGGGGTTAAGTGGGTGGGGTGTAAGGGGGCGTGGTTGGGGTGAAGGGGGCTTGAGCCATCCAAATCAGCGAAGCCTAAACAAAGCGAAAGCCAGGCTGTGGATTAATTCGCATTTTCGCGCGTTTCTTAGCAGTTTTAGTTGATCCAACCCTTAAAACTCAAAGATTTAAGGCACTGCCAGAAAAGAATAAATAAAATTTAAGAACTTCTTTTTAAAACCATCTATAATCTGTGTATTTTTTAAACCAAAATCATGAATTATCCCCTTAACTCTCTGTGTATTCCACCTCAAGTCTTGAGCCAATGCTTTGTTTACAAAAATTATGCAAACTATGCAATTGTTTTAATTCCTTCGGTTCTTTTTGTTTTGGCTTGTTATTTTTGTTCTTTTTGGGTCACCTTTTTTTGGGTAATAAATTTAACGCCAGGTTCTCCCCGAATGTGGAGAAGGAGGAGGAGTAGCCAGTCCGGAGTCCAGACTAACTGCCTTGGCCCTGGGGCATTTGGAAATGCCTCACTGACCCAGCTGGGTTAAGTGGCTTTTTTTTTTCACTTCCAAGGGACCAAGGGATTCTTTGGCTTTGTTTTATTTGTATTTTTGCGAAATAGTAACTCTTGAAAGGTAGTAGCTAATATTAAGAGATTATTGAAAGATTTAAACCTTTTGTTTCAACTCATAATAGATTTTAAATCTAGTACCGGGTATCATTTAGTCTCTATTTCAATTGTTTTCCATAGTGTTTCCTTCTAAATACTAGAATCCTTTCGAGGTGATTATGAGATTCATTAACCTTTTAAACCGCTTAAATAATTGTCTTGAACGTTGATTTCTTAGTTAAAGTTCCGCCAGAAACCAAAGTGTAGAGGCAAGTGCGTAGGACTGGATGGATTGTTGAGGTTTTGGCAAGAGGGAGGCTTTCCAAGGGGTCCTGAAAACATTAAATACGGCATATTTTAGCCAGAATGTGAGCCACTTGACTCGATTGAGTCGCGGCAACGCCGAGAGTCAGGCGGCAATTCATGTATGAAAGATGACTCTCGCGGATTTGTGACGCAGGAAAACCACAGAGGTGGTTGAGCTAAAAACAAAGCACAAATGTGCACTGTAAGAACGGGAAATTTAGGAGAAGATTTCCTTTGTAAACATATATCTGTGGTCTAGTAGTTTTTTCCAAGTGTATTTGTCTGAGAAAAGGTCTGTTTCGGAGGCTATATCGTCATCGTCAGCGTCTGCGGCTTCAAAATCAAAAGGCACGCAGGCGAAAGCTCTCGAAGCCTTTCTAATGAGCGACTCCCTACAACAGCCCCACCAACCCACCGCCCACTTTTAATACCAAAAACCACAAAAGTCCCCTCCACTTCTCTTCTGGGGCCCGGGATAAGCGCCTCCTTCTTAACCCTCTAATGCCACTGGCGCAATTATTGCAACTTCAATAAATTTTCGACTTGATTACGCACTGAGCGAAATTAATCGCCGGCATACGTCATTCGGATTCCAATTAAGACTCGTGCAGGGGGCCTGACTATCGACAATCATCGAGTGGCAGGAAATTCTAGGAAATTACTCACACTCATTAACATATTTACACCTAAAAAACGAACTCTGACAAATGACAAAGGGGCGTGCCGCCCGGCGCCCGTCGCCCATCGCCTGTGTCGCTTGTGTCGCCTCAAAAGGCCTAAAGCCATCTGGTTGTGGCACTCTTTTGGCTTTTGGTCTTTATCCAGTTTGCAATTAGACAAACGAGCAAGGTGCACCTTCCCCGGGATCCTGTCCCTTGGTCAGTAGTTTCTCCTCCAAATAACTGCGATTTGTAGAAACCTTTTATGATTCTTGTTGATGTGATTCTTCTGTGAGATTGTCTTCAAAGCAGTACAAGTTTCTAGTACAAAATATATAGAGTATATTTCTTATAATTAAATACAAAAAATCAAAATAGAAAGTACAAAAAAAGAGTATTTCAAAATTGATCTATAAAGAAAAAGTCGGATTCCCTTAAAGAACCCCCAGGAGGGTCCAAAACCAGGCTAGGAAAGGCAAACACTGTTAAAGCCACAACAAGGAACACCTCAAGGACCCCAAATAGCCACAGAAGACCAGCAGCAGGAGAAGAAGCCACAGAAGAGAATGAGGAAGTGAAAGAAGGGTCTCCGCTCCGCTCCGCTCCACCGAAGATTACGATTAATGAGCAGGCACTTAAAAAATTTTACACGGCACGCGCTCTACGCAGCCTGTCTCTGTCCCTCCGTAGCCCCATCTCGCTTACGCCTTTTGGCCATTTCGCATTAAGTTGTCCAACACCTGCCCAGTGGGCAAGCCAAGCCGGAGCGTTGGCCAAAGCGGCCTGATTGCCAATTTGTTGTTGGCCAGGTTTAGCATTCGCATTTGTCTCTGTAAATCCCAGAGGTGTGGCATCTAGGGAAGGCAGGGGACGCAGGGGACGGGGCCTGTCGATGCACCTTGCATCAATTAAGTAGCACTCTAAAGTCGTGCCACTAATAAGCTTCACTGTAGCTACAGTGACAGCCAGCTGAAGATAGTCGTGTCTTTAGAAGCAATAGTTTTGAATAGTTTTATGGTTTTAAATCTTTAAAAAACCATATTTTATAATAGAAAATATATATTATATTTATTTTGATAAAATCCAGTCTAGTTTTTTAAGAGCAAAGGACTTTAAAGGACACAGAATATAGATTTTATAAAGGAAACTAAAGAGAGAGTTCAAAGACTGAAAAAATAGACTAAATTTTAGTTTATTTAATAATTTGTTTAGTCTTTTGTTCTACCTATTTTTTTTTTATAAAATTTTAAAGTTTTTGGTGTACTATTTCTTTCTCTGCACTCCTCCCTCCCTATTTTTTGCTGTTTTGTGACAGATTTGTCCATTGACAGGGCCCAAATGGATAAACATTTGTCAGTGTCGTGTTAGGCCAGAATTTAGTTACAAAAAATGAATAAAAAACAAAAAATAGAGTATGATAAAAAAAAACAATGCCCGGCAACGCTAAACCATAAAACCGAAGCCGTGGACAAGTTCTAATTTGCATAAACCATAGCCAGATCATAGCCAGAAACAGATTTCTTGGCCAGGGATTTTTTGTAACAACTTTATACAATTTCGGAAGCTTGGATAGGGTTTCCTCCACTGGCAGGTTGCTCCGAGTTCTGAGCTCTGAGAAAACAGAAAATACTAAAAAAAAAAAACAGAGAATGGATCGCATTGGTGAACGCACTTTGACAGCCGACTAAAGTGAATAACTTGCGGCACGCTAAATTCGTATTAATTTTAATGATATAATATGAAGAGACACGCTAAATTGTTTACAAGCCGGAGACAGGCCCAGGAGGGACTTGGGGCAGCCGCGATTACAGGGCCCCCCTTCGTTCTCTCTCCTCTTTTTTTTTTTTTCTCATTAACATTTTTAATTTTATTTTATTTAATTATACAGAAGTTTATTGCTTCCGTCGGCCCGATGCGTTATTTTCCCCTTGTTTTTCGCGTTAAACTGCGAACTAACCCAACGACTCTCTCTGGTTGGAAGGACGGGTGCAAGAAATGCAGTTTTATAAATTATAGTTAAGAGCTGATTACACGCACTATAAACGTTTTACTCTTCGCACCACGCTAGCCTCGAGGGGTGTTCGGGGTGTTTTCGGTTCTCTAATTGATTGGCCAGCGAGGGGTATTCTAGAATAGACCCTCGGTTGTTCACGGTCACTTATCTATCAGTGGGTCTCTCGGTAGCGTCTCTCAGTCAGCACATTATACAATTTAATTAGCGCTGCCTCATTACAAGATCTTGGGATGCCTTAAGTCTGCTTTAGAGGTAGGTTTGGTCTAAAGAACACTGAAAAAAAGGAGGGAGTAATAGAAAGACTTCATTTTGATTGATATTTATTCAAAGGATTAGGATTACTAAACTCTTCTAGAGTGTCTGGAGTAATGTTATAGAAAGTTTCACGTTTCAGGCTTTAAAGTTTCTTTACATAATGATATCTGGAACTCTTTGCAAGTATCTTGAATTTGTTTCCTGTGTATCTTAACCGCATTTTAACCACGATCTGCAAACATTCACATATTTCACAATCAAGTTGGAAACAATTTGCCGAATGCCGTTGTTTTACAAGACAATGTCTCGTAAATCCATCATCTTCCAAGCACCAAAAGGCGTGAAAAATTGCCTGAAAATGTGGGAAAAACAGATCAAAGGTATTCCAGGCCGAATAAATGAATATGATTAATCTAAAGTAAAACGAATCGAACATTCTTTTCAATCAAAAAAGTTAATTTGAATCGATTTCCGTTTGCCAAATTCAATAATTTCCTTTTCTTCCTTTATTTTGAAATAGTTTGCGTTAAATTTTAAAATTGCTTTAAGACCAAAAAATGTAAAACACGAGAGTTTGTTTTTTGTTTTTAGTCTTTTGGGCACAAAAGCCATATCGAAAATGTAGGGATAGTATTTGGTTGCCCCTTGCCCCTTGCCACATGCCTCTTACCTCTTGCCACTGGTTATCCTTTTTCCTACCATGCCACTTGACTCCAGACAGACAGGACTCGTATAGGAGTGTGTGTGTGTGTGTGTGTGTTCTATAAAGGATATGGATATATGTGCTTTGGCACAGGTCCTGCGTAAAATGGAGAAGGATGCGAGCGAATATCTATCAATGTGCTTTCGGTTATTCATCAACGAAAATGTCTAAATTATTCAAATGGAAATGTGGAAATGTCGTCCTGGCCTCGACCCCCACCCCCGCTTCTACCATCCTGCCTTCTTATACCCATTCCCCCATCCCTCTTCTCTGCCTGTTAACTGTTCGCTTTGGCAATCCTTTTGGCCACTGCGAGCAGTCCTGGCGTCCTGGCGTCCTGGCGTCCTGGTTGATGTTTTGTTTCTGTTAGTCGGACATGAACTGAATTGATGAAGCGGCAGCAGACCGACAAACGTTTCGATGTAATGCCTACACTCGGAAAAAACACAATACTTTTTCCCAGGATCAAATACCAAAGCCTAAAACATGAAGAATCTCTCAAACCGCTTCCCAAGTACCGGGTATCTTAAGCCTTGTAAAACATTCAAAATATTCCCATTTTTTAAATGAAAGCCATCCAATATTTTCTCACAATATTCATTTAAGAGAAAACGTTGGTGGTCCAACATGAGCAAAGATTTTTGGAGGCGGACTATGGTGGCTCACAACCGCTAACAATAACCTCGTCCTTCGTCCTGCTATCTTCCTCATTTCGCCCTTTGTCCTTCGTTGTGTTTCCTTCTGCCAAGTGCTGCCCGAAATGGTTTCGTTATTTGGTCATGTCTGTAGCTCGCTCTATAAATGCTGGTTGGATTTTATGTCTAGTCAGGGATTTCAATAAACACCCAAACTCCCGATCAACAAAATATCCTTCCTATACTAAATATTCCCCTTCAAATGCCTGAAAACAAAACATACGCTTCTCCTCTCATTAATTTGTCTCTGATATGTGTGTTTAAGGAGAGGTTTTCAAGATTTAAACTAAATAGAAGCTAAACTTTTTTGAAATGTCTTCGACTTGTGGAGAAAAATACCCAAAAAATACCGAATCTTTGAGCTTATTTATCGATTAATATACCGATTTCTCCTACCAATGAGGGGACTTCCCTACAAATTGAGGAAACTGCAAGTGAATAGGAAGACAAACTAGGATGTCTATATCCTTGACAACTAGCAGAAGATCCTTTAAAGAGATATCCTTTAAAAGGATAACAGATCAATTTCCTATGAAAATCTCCTCCATTTCACGAGGTTTCTCTTCCCGAAATTGGAATTCCCAGCCCCGCCTCCGCCCAACTAATTCCTCTTGCTAATTTATTGTTATTACGTCAGAACCAGAATCCTGTTGTTGTTGCTGGTTTTTATGGCCGGGTTAAGTCGAAGTGCAAGACCGAGTCGAAGGTTAAGGTGGAACTTGAATGGCTTGTAATTGTTTTCTGTAGTCTTTGGCTGCTGCAGCGCTTGTTTAAATGTTTTTCAAAGGAAAAAGACGTGTCAACTGGCGCCGTTCCTGCTGTAGATCCCCTCCTGCCCCGTCAGCCTGCCCCGTCTCTTTCACACCCTGAATGCCCCCTCTCTTTCTGGTGGCCTGGGGGCTGGGGGGTCGGGGCTCGGACAGGTCCCAAGGCTCAGACAAAGAAAAATGGTCCACGTTTCATTGGAGCCTTGTCCATCTTGTTGTTGTGCAAAATATACAATTGAGTTTGAGGTTTTGGGGTATCCTTTTAGTAGAAATACTTTTTAGGATAATTTCTTTTCCTTTTACCAAATAGAAGTTATTAGAATCTGATAGTTTTTAATTCTTTTTAGCTTATCTTACTTTATTTTCCATATTTTCCTGACCTCTGGTGTAGGGTTTGGTGTTGTTTGTTTGTGTTTTAGCTGCTGGTGTTTTGCAAAGCAGCGAACAGGATAAAATTCGCTGTTTACATTCTCTAATTTCGCTTGTTCATTGTCCAGCGAAGCGTCTCGCGTGCATCGCCAGCCCCCTTTCAGCCCACGCCTCTGGGCTCTGCTTCCTTAAAGGCCAGCAGGAAAAAACTGGGCAAAAATAAAACGGCAAACTTGGCTTAGCTTGGCCTGTCCTGGCCTGGCCAGTTTGACCAACTCTCTGTTGAGAGCAGAGCTGCTGAAATTAAGCCGAGTATCCGTATCCGTTGTCTCAACGGCAGTTAGGCCACCCAAGTCCCCTTTTGGCCCCCTTTTCAGCCACCTTTTTAACCCGCTAATCTATTCAAATTCTTTGGATTTTCTAAAACAAACTGAAGTGATTCTTTAAAGACTTAACTTTTTAAACTTAAATTTAAGTAGTCTTTCAATTTTGTGAACAAGAAATATTCATCAACCTAAATATTATCCCAAACTCATTTATTCTCATATATTTATATAATTATTAATTATAAAATATTCTTAGTATTATCCTTAGACCCCATATTTTTAATGGGTTAATCCGATTTGCAACGATCTGGGCGAAATTTTGTTTCTTTTGGGCTGCAACGAACATCTTCTCTTTGCTTTTTATTTGGCTGCGCCTGGCAAAAGATTTCAAAGTAATGTTACATCAGCTGGAAAACACTTGCACATACAGTGAAGCCTCGTCAGCCCCCTAACATGATAACCCCTCATCCCTCATCCCTCACTGGTGGTCACCGGTGACCCCTTTCTAGCCTCCATTTCCATGGCACCTGCTGACATCTCCTGGCTGAGAATTCGCCTTTGTTCTTCTGCCTCAGTCAGCATTTTTGCAGACAGGCAGACAGAAAAGTTTCTAATTTTTTGTGTGTGTCTTGTTCGGCTCTCGTTGCTCAGTCCCGTGTCCACTGTACAGTAAACCCATATCGATGTACCCCAAAGAGTTTGGGGGTTTGAGTGGCCTCGAACCGAAGCGGAAATGCACTTGATTTTGTCTTTTGATATTTTTTAGCCAACTTATTGAATTTCTTTTTAGGAATAAAAGAAGGTTTATGGATTTAATAGACACAATAATTGATTAAATTATAAATCAGGAAAGGTTTGAGTTTCTTAAGACATCAAAAACACAAGAAGTCTTGTACTTTTTGGGTAAAAGAAAAGGATGAATTATCAAAGGGTTTAAAAGCTATCTAAGAATAAAAAGCTATCAATAATTGATATAATTTAATAGCTTAACTAAATTTTAATTAATTTATTACTCATTTAATTGTTTTCTATTTAAGAAAAAGACTTTCCTATGGAAGAAATTAAGACTTGGCTTCTAAAATTGCGTTGAAAATCGCAAGTTGTTGTCGGTGTGGCTGTTGTTTGGTATTTTTTTTTCTGGTGTTGTTGGTGTCTTGTTGTTGGTTTTATGGTTGTTCCTGTTGTTGTCCTTGTACAGTTAGTTGAGTGCAATAAAAGTACAGGAGCTACTCGTTGTTGCCTTGTCCTGTCTCTAATTCGCACAAATGGCAGAAATGTAAACGAATTTCTTATGTTCATTAACTCCGCTGCCGCTGTGGCAGTCGTCGCTCCTGCCACTTGTTAGGATGTTGTTGCTGTTGCTGGTGTTAAGCTGCAACAGAGCTACTGCTCCTTTGCAACTGCCACTGCAACATGATGCTATTTTTATTAGCCTGACTGACACACTCAGCCCGTTTTCCATGTACTTTTTGTCTTTTAACAAAAGACTGGAGTCGCTGGTCAAGTTCAAGGCGTGAGAAATAAAACACCTTTGGCTGGAAAGAAAATAAATGAAAGAAAATGGTTATTAAAGAATATTAGCATTTCCTAATTATTGAATTAGAAAAAAGAGCCAACTTGATCTATGAACTAACCAAAAGTTCACATTTCTTGGCTAAGTTCGAAAAGATGACTAAGGTGCAAAAAAGGGGGAGTGACTGGGTAGATCGGGGGAGTCCAAAGGCAAACAGGTCGCAGCTGCATTGGGCCAATACCACTGCCACTGCCACTACCAACTGGCAACTGGCAACTGCCAACTACCACTACCATAACCACTAGCATTACCTTAACCAATCTACCAACTAAAAGCCAAAAGGACCGAAGTCACTCCACCGATCATGCTCGCAGCTCACGCAAAATAGTCGTGCACGATTCGCTTCGTGATTTTGTGTAACGAAGCGCCCAAAAAAATCTTTCTTTATATACAATATATATACCAAAATATATATAGATCTAGTCAAGGGGCTGCTGGCTGGCTGGCATGACCGAAATGAAACCAAAAAATAACAAAGCAAAATACGTTGGAAATTCATCTTGTCGCTGGCCATTGGGAATCGCAGAAAATCACAGCCGGTGCCATGGCCAGTGCCAGTGCCAGTGCCAGTGCCAGTGCCCTTGAATAGTCTTCTCCCAGACTCTACTAAAGACCCGTCTTCGGGTCCCGGACCCATTTTCTTATCCCATTTACCATTACCATTACCATTCCCATTGCCATTGCCATTTCCATTCTCATTGCCAAAACCCATTCCCATAGCTTCCACAGCTCTGGCCGCGATCTTTTGGGTACTGGGGCGACACTTGTGCTTCATTTTGGTGACTTTTGCTCATGGATCTAGGGAATATAAAATATGGTTTAATTAAATCATATCCTTGATTGATTGGCTCTGAATCCTTGATTAGATTTGAGAAATCTTCCAATCTTTCCAAACTTTTACACTCTTATGTTTGCACTTTGTCGTCAATTGTTGGGCGAGAAGCTTCTTGGCTTTCTGGCCAGTTGGTAGCCTTTCTCCACCTCCACCTCCCAGCTTCCAACATGAATTTTAGCTCCAAGTGTATCCACAATTCGTGATCCTGCGATCTTGCCAGGAGTGTTTGTCTTACCTTGAAAATCGCTGACTACTCGAAGCAACTGTTGCTGCTACGGTGGTCGATGGATGTTGCAAGTTGCCAGTTGCCATTCGGATATTGGATGTGGATGTGGCTCCTCCACTTCGTGTCTCATCGGGGAGACCATCTACGTCTATGTCTATGTCTTCAAATTTGGATTTGGCGACTGGGAAGTTCGGGACTTTGGGACTTCGGGACTGCGAAATGCCTGCCAGTTATTTGCTCCCATTGTTCGCAATTCGTGGTTCAATATTGCGTTCTACAAGCTGCACAGCCTAGAACCTTTTGCACTTAACGAAACGGGTTTCATATTTCTCTTTGAAATGAAATAATAAATGTGATGATCCCTTGGGATTTTTGTAAGCAATATAACTTTATTTGTCTTCAAAGCTTTCAAATTAAAGTAAGCTGGGAAATAATATACGTTATTCTTCTCAGTGTACTGTGCTGGAGGAGTGTCAGGCAGCGACGCACGCCAGCTTTCGTTTTCCATGTCCTGCGTTCGCCCCAAGTCTTTTGTCTCATTTGATTTATGAGTTTTATTGTTGCTTCTCTGCCCCTCCATCTGCCCCTTTACTTGATCTCCGTCTCGCTCCATCTCGGTTCTTCTCAAGTCGCCTCTTCTACAAAGAAGATTTTCTAAGCTTAACAATTTCTAAACTAACAATGTCCAGGACCAGCCAGGGCCCGCTCCAGGAATCGTAGGAGAACCAGAAAAGCCCAGCTGCCGTAGGATAACCTAGAGAACCAGAAAGCCACCTGGAGAAGCCGTAGGAGAATCTGGAGAACCAGAAAAGCTTCCGGAGAAGCCGTAGAGGAACCTGAAGAACCAGAAAAGAACCTGGGGAACCAGAGAATCACGTGGAGCAGCTGTAGGAGAACCTGGAGGACCAGAAAAGCACCTGCGGAAACCAGAGAAGCAACTGGGGAGCATCCTGGAGCAGTCGTAGCAGAAAAAACGACGATTTTCATCCTTTTAATAGCGAATATCTCGGCCATTTCTTAGCTGATTTGTAAGCGGCGTACCATTTCATAACCAGGACTTCCAGCTTCTTCGATCTATTGTAAGTAATCCGGAAAATCGAACAAAAAAATTTCGACCCATTTTTGGAAAAAATGCGAAAAATGGGTCGAATTTTTTTTGTTTTACTTTCCATATATTTGAATGCAAATCGACGCGGAATAAAGTTCCTATCGCAAAATGGTAATCCGTTCCTAAATCGGTGAATTAATGACCGAGAAATTCATAAAAGAGCTCACTAAAAATTTATCTTTTTTTCATGTCGGATCTTTTGAAAAAAGTCATTTTTTAGCATAGTTTTAATAGAAAATATCTTCGCCATTTATGAACCGATTTTGAAAAGGCTTACCGTTTCTGAATCAGGACTCTAATCATTTTCTATCAGTATAAAAAAATCGAAAACACTAAACAAAAAAAATTTTGTCGATTTTTGAAAAAAATCATGATGGTACCCCTTTCAAAAATTGCCAAAAATGGGTCGAAATTTTTTTGTTCTACTTTCCATATATTTTGATGCAAATCGACGCAGAATGAAGTTCCTATCGCAAAATGGTATTCCGTTTCAAAATCTGCTGAGAAATAACCGAGATATTCAAAAAATAGCTGCCAGAAAATCAGAAAATTACACTGAACCAATTTTAGCAAAAAATCATGATGGTACCCCTTCAAAAATCGGAAAAAATAGGTCGAAAATTTTGTTGTTTGATATTCCGAATTCTTGGATACAGATCGAAGGAGAACAAAGTTCTGATTCCAAAATGGTATTCTATTAAAAATCGGGTGCGAAATGCTTAAAATATTCTTAAAAAAAGTGGAAGAAAAGCGCCAAAATTACACTGAGCTCAATTTTGCGAAAAATGGATCGGAATTTCGTTGTTTGATTTCCGGATCTTTTGACCCCGATCGATGGAGACTCAACCCTTGATATTAAATTGGAACTCCGTTCTCTAATCGGTTGCGAAATGGCAAAGATATTTCAACCCGTACCTGAAAATATTCCCTCCCAAATAATAAACATAAAAATACCTTTTAAAACATTTTTATTTTATTTTTCACAGGTTATCAACTATACTAGACTTTTACTACTACAACTAATCCGCGCAGGCGGCAAAGGATAGTGGGTGGAACCAGGACGAGGCTTCTCTCTCAATGTAAGGACCCGTATACCTGTGGATTAGAAGAAATGTTAATTAAAGATATGTATTTGTAGATCTGGAGCACAAGAACCTCACCTGTAGAACCGGATCAGCTTGTTGGGCACAAGAGCAGCACCCGAATCACCTTCAGCAGCCGTTGAGTACATGTATCAGCTCCTGAAGCCCCGGAGCAGCTTAGGGAGCATCAGAGCAGCACCTGGAACAGCAGCAAAAAAAAAGAGGTAATTTTTAATTTAATCCTGGGCCTCCGTGGGCTGGCTAGGCCGAGCCTGCCCAACTTAGGCAAGTCCTGGGTCTTCCTAGGCTGGTCTAGGCCTAGCCTCGCCAACCTAGGCAGGTTCTTGGTCTCTCTAGGCTGGTCTAGGCCGGGCCTGTCCAACCTAGGCAGGTTCTGGGCCTCTCTAGACTGGTCTAGGCCAATCCTGGCCAAACTAGGCAGGTCCTGGGCCTTCCCAGGCTGGTCTAGGCCAGGCCTGGCCAACCTAGGCAGGTCCTGAATCCGCCTACGCTGCCCTGGACGGACCTAGGCAGGTCCTGGATCCGCCTACGCTGTCCTGGACGAACCTAGGAAGGTCCAGCATTCGCCTACGCTGCCCTGGACGAACCTGGGCAGGTCCTGGACCCACCTACGCTGCCCTGGACGGACCTAGGCAGGTCCTAGACCCATCTAGGCTGCCCTGGACGAACCTAGGAAGGTCCTGGATTCGCCTACGCTGCCCTGGACGAACCTAGGCAGGTCCTGGACCCGCGAGCCTAGGCAGGTCCTGGATCCGCCTACGCTGCCCTAGACGAACCTGGGCAGGTCCTGGATCCGCCTACGCTGCCCTGGACGGATCTAAGCAGGTCCTGGACCCACCCAGGCTGCCCTGCGCGAGCCTAGGCAGGTCCTGGATCCGCCTAAGCTGCCCTGGACGAACCTAGGCAGGTCCTGGACCCATCCAGGCTGCCCTGGACGAACCTAGGCAGGTCCTGGATCCGCCTACGCTGTCCTGGACGAACCTGGGCAGGTCCTGGACCAACCTAGGCTGCCCTGGACGAACCTGGCCAGGTCCTGGACCCATCCAGGCTGCCCTGGACGAACCTAGGCAGGTCCTGGATTCGCCTACGCTGCCCTGGACGGACCTAGGCAGGTCCTGGATCCGCCTACGCTGTCATTGACGAACCTAGGAAGGTCCTGGATTCGCCTACGCTGCCCTGGACGGATTTAGACGGGTCCGCGATTCGCCTACGCTGCCCTGGACGGACCTAGGCAGGTCCTGGATCCGCCTACGCTGCCCTGGACGAACCTGGGCAGGTCCTGGACCAACCTAGGCTGCCCTGGACGAACCTGGGCAGGTCCTGGATCCGCCTACGCTGCCCTGGACGAACCTGGGCAGGTCCTGGACCCACCCAGGCTTCCCTGCGCGAGCCTAGGCTGGTCCTGGTTCCGCCTAAGCTGCCCTGGACGAACCTATGCAGGTCCTGGACCCATCCAGGCTGCCCTGGACGAACCTAGGCAGGTCCTGGATTCGCCTACGCTGCCCTGGACGAACCTAGGCAGGCCCTGGAGCCATCCAGGCTGCCCTGGACGAACCCAAGCAGGTCCTGGATTCGCCTACGCTGCCCTGGACGGAACTAGGCAGGTCCTGGATCCGCCTACGCTGGCCTGGACGAACCTGGGCCGGTCCTGGACAAACCTAGGCTGCCCTGGACGAACCTGGGCAGGTCCTGGATCCGCCTACGCTGCCCTGGACGAACCTGGGCAGGTCCTGGACCCACCCAGGCTGCCCTGCGCGAGCCTAGGCAGGTCCTGGATCCGCCTAAGCTGCCCTGGACGAACCTAGGCAGGTCCTGGACCCATCCAGGCTTCCCTGGACGAACCTAGGAAGGTCCTGGATCCGCCTACGCTGTCCTGGACGAACCTAGGAAGGTCCTGGATTCGCCTACGCTGCCCCGGACGAAGCTACGCAGGTCCCGGATTCGCCTACGCTGCCCTGGACGGACCTAGGCAGGTCCTGGATCCGCCTACGCTACCCTGGACGAACCTGGGCAGGTCCTGGACCAACCTAGGCTGCTCTGGATGAACCTGGGCAGGTCCTGGATCCGCCTACGCTGCCCTGGACGAACCTAGGCAGGCCCTGGATCCATCCCGGCTGCCCTGGACTAACCTAGGCAGGTCCTGGATTCGCCTACGCTGCCCTGGACGGACCTAGGCAGGTCCTGGATCCGCCTACGCTGCCCTGGACGAACCTGGGCAGGTCCTGGACCAACCTAGGCTGCTCTGGATGAACCTGGGCAGGTCCTGGATCCGCCTACGCTGCCCTGGACGAACCTAGGCAGGCCCTGGATCCATCCAGGCTGCCCTGGCCGAACCTAGGCAGGTCCTGGATTCGCCTACGCTGCCCTGGATGGGTTTAGGCAAGTCCACGACCTGCCCAGGTTCGTCCAGGGCAGCGTAGGCGGATCCCGGACCTGCCTTGGTTTGTCTACGGCAGCGTAAGCGAATCAAGGACCTTTCCAGGTTCGTCCAGAGCAGCGTAGGTGGGTCCAGGACCTGCCTAGGTTCATCCAGGGCAGCGTAGGCGGATCCAGGACCTGCCTAAACCAGTCCAGGGCAGCGTAGGTGGGTCCAGGACCTTCCCAGGTTTGTCCAGGGCCGCGAAGGTGGGTCCAGGACCTTCCCAGGTTCGTCCAGGGCAGCGTAGGTGGGTCCAGGATCTGCCCAGGTTCGTCCAGGGCAGCGTAGGCGCATCCAGGACCTGCCTAGGTTCGTCCAGGGCAGCGTACGTGGGTCCAGGACCTGCCCAGGTTCGTCCAGGGCAGCGGAGGTGGGTCCAGGACCTGCCCAGGTTCATCCAGGGCAGCGTAGGTGGGTCCAGGACCTGCCCAGGTTCGTCCAGGGCAGCGTAGGCGGATCCAGGACCTGCCTAGGTTCGTTCAGGGCAGCGTAGGTGGGTCCAGGACCTGCCCAGGTTCGTCCAGGGCAGCGTAGGTGGGTCCAGGACCTTCCCAGCTTCGTCCAGGGCAGCGTGGGCGAATCCGGGACCTGCCTAGGTTCGTCCAGGGCAGCGTAGGTGGGTCCAGGACCTTCCCAGGTTCGTCCAGGGCAGCGTAGGTGGGTCCAGGATCTGCCCAGGTTCGTTCAGGGCAGCGTAGGTGGGTCCAGGACCTGCCTAGGTTCATCGAAGGCAGCGTTGGTGGGTCCAGGACCTGCCCAGGTTCGTTCAGGGCAGCGTAGGCGGATCCATGACCTGCCTAGGTTCGTCCAGGGCATCGTAGGTGGGTCCAGGACCTGCCTAGGTTCGTCCAGGGCAGCGTAGGTGGGTCCAGGACCTGCCTAGGTTCGTCCAGGGCAGCGTAGGTTGGTCCAGGTTCGTCCAGGGTAGCGTTGGTGGGTCCAGGACCTGCCCAGGTTCATCCAGGGCAGCGTAGGTGGGTCCAGGATCTGCCCAGGTTCGTCCAGGGCAGCGTAGGCGGATCCAGGACCTGCCTAGGTTCGTCCAGGACCTGCCTAGGTTCGTCCAGGGCAGCGTAGGTGGGTCCAGGACCTTCCCAGCTTCGTCCAGGGCAGCGTGGGCAAATCCAGGACCTGCCTAGGTTCGTCCAGGGTAGCGTAGGTGGGTCCAGGACCTGCCCAGGTTCGTCCAGGGCAGCGTAGGCGGATCCAGGACCTGCCTAGGTTCGTCCAGGACCTGCCTAGGTTCGTCCAGGGTAGCGGAGGTGGGTCCAGGACCTTCCCAGGTTCGTCCAGGGCAGCGTAAGTGGGTCCAGGACCGTCCCAGGTACGTCCAGGGCAGCGTAGGTGGGTCCAGGATCTGCCCAGGTTCGTCCAGGGCAGCGTAGGCGGATCCAGAACCTGCCTAGGTTCGTCCAGGGCAGCGTAGGTGGGTCCAGGATCTGCCCAGGCTCGTCCAGGGCAGCGTAGGCGGATCCAGGACCTGCCTAGGTTCGTCCAGGGCATCGTAGGTGGGTCCAGGACCTGCCTAGGTTCATCCAGGGCAGCGTAGGTGGGTCCAGGACCTGCCTAGGTTCATCCAGGGTAGCGTAGGTGGGTCCAGGACCTGCCCAGGTTCGTCCAGGGCACCGTAGGCGGATCCAGGACCTGCCTAGGTTCGTCCAGGACCCGCCTAGGTTCGCCCAGGGCAGCGTAGGCGGATCCAGGACCTTCCTAGGTTCGTCCAGGGCAGCGTAGGTGGGTCCAGGATCTGCCCAGGCTCGTCCAGGGCAGCGTAGGCGGATCCAGGACCTTCCTAGGTTCGTCCAGGGCAGCGTAGGTGGGTCCAGGATCTGCCTAGGTTCGTCCAGGGCAGCGTAGGTGGGTCCAGGACCTGCCTAGGTTCGTCCAGGGCATCGTAGGTGGGTCCAGGACCTGCCTAGGTTCATCCAGGGCAGCGTAGGTGGGTCCAGGACCTGCCCAGGTTCGTTCAGGGCAGCGTAGGCGGATCCAGAACCTGCCTAGGTTCGTCCAGGGCATCGTAGGTGGGTCCAGGACCTGCCTAGGTTCATCCGGGGTAGCGTAGGTGGGTCCAGGACCTGCCTAGGTTCATCCAGGGTAGCGTAGGTGGGTCCAGGACCTGCCCAGGTTCGTCCAGGGCACCGTAGGCGGATCCAGGACCTGCCTAGGTTCGTCCAGGACCCGCCTAGGTTCGCCCAGGGCAGCGTAGGCGGATCCAGGACCTTCCTAGGTTCGTCCAGGGCAGCGTAGGTGGGTCCAGGATCTGCCTAGGTTCGTCCAGGGCAGCGTAGGTGGGTCCAGGACCTGCCTAGGTTCGTCCAGGGCAGCGTAGGCGGATCCAGGACCTGCCTAAACCCATCCAGGGCAGCGTAGGTGGGTCCAGGACCTTCCCAGGTTCGTCCAGGGCAGCGTAGGCCGATCCAGGACCTGCCTAGGTTCGTCCAGGGCAGCGTAGGTGGCTCCAGGACCTGCCCAGGTTCGTCCAGGGCAGCGTAGGCGGATCCAGGACCTGCCTGGGTCCATCCAGGGAAGCCTAGGTCTGTCCGGGACCTGCCCAGGTTCGTCCAGGGCAGCGTAGGCGGATCCAGGACCTGCCTAGGTCCGACCAGGGAAGCCTGGATGGGTCCAGGACCTGCCCAGGTTCGTCCAGGGCAGCGTAGGCGGATCCAGGACCTGCCTAGGTTCGTCCAGGGCAGCGTAGGTTGGTCCAGGTTCGTCCAGGGTAGCGTAGGTGGGTCCAGGACCTGCCCAGGTTCGTCCAGGGCACCGTAGGCGGATCCAGGACCTGCCTAGGTTCGTCCTGGACCCGCCTAGGTTCGTCCAGGGCAGCGTAGGCGGATCCAGGACCTTCCTAGGTTCGTCCAGGGCATCGTAGGTGGGTCCAGGACCTTCCCAGCTTCGTCCAGGGCAGCGTGGGCGAATCCAGGACCTGCCTAGGTTCGTCCAGAGTAGCGTAGGTGGTTCCAGGACCTGCCCAGGTTCGTCCAGGGCAGCGTAGGCGGATCCAGAACCTGCCTAGGTTCGTCCAGGGCAGCGTAGGTGGGTCCAGGATCTGCCCAGGCTCGTCCAGGGCAGCGTAGGCGGATCCAGGACCTGCCTAGGTTCGTCCAGGGCATCGTAGGTGGGTCCAGGACCTGCCTAGGTTCATCCAGGGCAGCGTAGGTGGGTCCAGGATCTGCCCAGGCTCGTCCAGGGCAGCGTAGGCGGATCCAGGACCTGCCTAGGTTCGTCCAGGGCATCGTAGGTGGGTCCAGGACCTGCCTAGGTTCATCCAGGGCAGCGTAGGTGGGTCCAGGACCTGCCCAGGTTCGTTCAGGGCAGCGTAGGCGGATCCAGGACCTGCCTAGGTTCGTCCAGGGCATCGTAGGTGGGTCCAGGACCTGCCTAGGTTCATCCAGGGTAGCGTAGGTGGGTCCAGGACCTGCCCAGGTTCGTCCAGGGCAGCGTAGGCGGATCCAGGACCTGCCTAGGTTCGTCCAGGACCTGCCTAGGTTCGTCCAGGGTAGCGGAGGTGGGTCCAGGACCTTCCCAGGTTCGTCCAGGGCAGCGTAAGTGGGTCCAGGACCGTCCCAGGTACGTCCAGGGCAGCGTAGGTGGGTCCAGGATCTTCCCAGGTTCGTCCAGGGCAGCGTAGGCGGATCCAGGACCTGCCTAGGTTCGTCCAGGACCTGCCTAGGTTCGTCCAGGGCAGCGTAGGCGGATCCAGGACCTGCCTAGGTTCGTCCAGGACCTTCCCAGCTTCGTCCAGGGCAGCGTGGGCGAATCCAGGACCTGCCTAGGTTCGTCCAGAGTAGCGTAGGTGGTTCCAGGACCTGCCCAGGTTCGTCCAGGGCAGCGTAGGCGGATCCAGGATCTTCCTAGGTTCGTCCAGGGCAGTGTAGGTGGGTGCAGGATCTGCCCAGGTTCGTCCATGGCAGCGTAGGCGGATCCAGGACCTGCCTAGGTCCGTCCAGGACCTGCCTAGGTCCGTCCAGGACCCGCCTAGGTTCGTCCAGGGCAGCGTAGGCGGATCCAGGACCTTCCTAGGTTCGTCCAGGGCAGTGTAGGTGGGTCCAGGATCTGCCTAGGTTCGTCCAGGGCAGCGTAGGTGGGTCCAGGACCTTCCCAGCTTCGTCCAGGGCAGCGTGGGCAAATCCAGGACCTGCCTAGGTTCGTCCAGGGTAGCGTAGGTGGGTCCAGGACCTGCCCAGGTTCGTCCAGGGCAGCGTAGGCGGATCCAGGACCTGCCTAGGTTCGTCCAGGACCTGCCTAGGTTCGTCCAGGGCAGCGTAGGCGGATCCAGGACCTGCCTAGGTTCGTCCAGGGTAGCGTAGGTGGGTCCAGGACCTGCCCAGGTTCGTCCAGGGCAGCGTAGGCGGATCCAGGACCTGCCTAGGTTCGTCCAGGACCTGCCTAGGTTCGTCCAGGGTAGCGGAGGTGGGTCCAGGACCTTCCCAGGTTCGTCCAGGGCAGCGTAAGTGGGTCCAGGACCGTCCCAGGTACGTCCAGGGCAGCGTAGGTGGGTCCAGGATCTTCCCAGGTTCGTCCAGGGCAGCGTAGGCGGATCCAGGACCTGCCTAGGTTCGTCCAGGACCCGCCTAGGTTCGTCCAGGGCAGCGTAGGCGGATCCAGGACCTTCCTAGGTTCGTCCAGGGCATCGTAGGTGGGTCCAGGACCTTCCCAGCTTCGTCCAGGGCAGCGTGGGCGAATCCAGGACCTGCCTAGGTTCGTCCAGAGTAGCGTAGGTGGTTCCAGGACCTGCCCAGGTTCGTCCAGGGCAGCGTAGGCGGATCCAGAACCTGCCTAGGTTCGTCCAGGGCAGCGTAGGTGGGTCCAGGATCTGCCCAGGCTCGTCCAGGGCAGCGTAGGCGGATCCAGGACCTGCCTAGGTTCGTCCAGGGCATCGTAGGTGGGTCCAGGACCTGCCTAGGTTCATCCAGGGCAGCGTAGGTGGGTCCAGGATCTGCCCAGGCTCGTCCAGGGCAGCGTAGGCGGATCCAGGACCTGCCTAGGTTCGTCCAGGGCATCGTAGGTGGGTCCAGGACCTGCCTAGGTTCATCCAGGGCAGCGTAGGTGGGTCCAGGACCTGCCCAGGTTCGTTCAGGGCAGCGTAGGCGGATCCAGGACCTGCCTAGGTTCGTCCAGGGCATCGTAGGTGGGTCCAGGACCTGCCCAGGTTCATCCAGGGTAGCGTAGGTGGGTCCAGGACCTGCCTAGGTTCATCCAGGGTAGCGTAGGTGGGTCCAGGACCTGCCCAGGTTCGTCCAGGGCAGCGTAGGCGGATCCAGGACCTGCCTAGGTTCGTCCAGGACCTGCCTAGGTTCGTCCAGGGTAGCGGAGGTGGGTCCAGGACCTTCCCAGGTTCGTCCAGGGCAGCGTAAGTGGGTCCAGGACCGTCCCAGGTACGTCCAGGGCAGCGTAGGTGGGTCCAGGATCTTCCCAGGTTCGTCCAGGGCAGCGTAGGCGGATCCAGGACCTGCCTAGGTTCGTCCAGGACCTGCCTAGGTTCGTCCAGGGCAGCGTAGGCGGATCCAGGACCTGCCTAGGTTCGTCCAGGACCTTCCCAGCTTCGTCCAGGGCAGCGTGGGCGAATCCAGGACCTGCCTAGGTTCGTCCAGAGTAGCGTAGGTGGTTCCAGGACCTGCCCAGGTTCGTCCAGGGCAGCGTAGGCGGATCCAGGATCTTCCTAGGTTCGTCCAGGGCAGTGTAGGTGGGTGCAGGATCTGCCCAGGTTCGTCCATGGCAGCGTAGGCGGATCCAGGACCTGCCTAGGTCCGTCCAGGACCCGCCTAGGTTCGTCCAGGGCAGCGTAGGCGGATCCAGGACCTTCCTAGGTTCGTCCAGGGCAGTGTAGGTGGGTCCAGGATCTGCCTAGGTTCGTCCAGGGCAGCGTAGGTGGGTCCAGGACCTTCCCAGCTTCGTCCAGGGCAGCGTGGGCAAATCCAGGACCTGCCTGGGTTCGTCCAGGGTAGCGTAGGTGGGTCCAGGACCTGCCCAGGTTCGTCCAGGGCAGCGTAGGCGGATCCAGGACCTGCCTAGGTTCGTCCAGGACCTGCCTAGGTTCGTCCAGGGCAGCGTAGGCGGATCCAGGACCTGCCTAGGTTCGTCCAGGGTAGCGTAGGTGGGTCCAGGACCTGCCCAGGTTCGTCCAGGGCAGCGTAGGCGGATCCAGGACCTGCCTAGGTTCGTCCAGGACCTGCCTAGGTTCGTCCAGGGTAGCGGAGGTGGGTCCAGGACCTTCCCAGGTTCGTCCAGGGCAGCGTAAGTGGGTCCAGGACCGTCCCAGGTACGTCCAGGGCAGCGTAGGTGGGTCCAGGATCTTCCCAGGTTCGTCCAGGGCAGCGTAGGCGGATCCAGGACCTGCCTAGGTTCGTCCAGGACCTGCCTAGGTTCGTCCAGGGCAGCGTAGGTGGGTCCAGGACCTTCCCAGCTTCGTCCAGGGCAGCGTGGGCAAATCCAGGACCTGCCTAGGTTCGTCCAGGGTAGCGTAGGTGGGTCCAGGACCTGCCCAGGTTCGTCCAGGGCAGCGTAGGCGGATCCAGGACCTGCCTAGGTTCGTCCAGGACCTGCCTAGGTTCGTCCAGGGTAGCGGAGGTGGGTCCAGGACCTTCCCAGGTTCGTCCAGGGCAGCGTAGGTGGGTCCAGGACCGTCCCAGGTACGTCCAGGGCAGCGTAGGTGGGTCCAGGATCTGCCCAGGTTCGTCCAGGGCAGCGTAGGCGGATCCAGGACCTGCCTAGGTTCGTCCAGGGTAGCGGAGGTGGGTCCAGGACCTTCCCAGGTTCGTCCAGGGCAGCGTAAGTGGGTCCAGGACCGTCCCAGGTACGTCCAGGGCAGCGTAGGTGGGTCCAGGATCTGCCCAGGTTCGTCCAGGGCAGCGTAGGCGGATCCAGAACCTGCCTAGGTTCGTCCAGGGCAGCGTAGGTGGGTCCAGGATCTGCCCAGGCTCGTCCAGGGCAGCGTAGGCGGATCCAGGACCTGCCTAGGTTCGTCCAGGGCATCGTAGGTGGGTCCAGGACCTGCCCAGGTTCGTTCAGGGCAGCGTAGGCGGATCCAGGACCTGCCTAGGTTCGTCCAGGGCATCGTAGGTGGGTCCAGGACCTGCCCAGGTTCATCCAGGGTAGCGTAGGTGGGTCCAGGACCTGCCTAGGTTCATCCAGGGTAGCGTAGGTGGGTCCAGGACCTGCCCAGGTTCGTCCAGGGCAGCGTAGGCGGATCCAGGACCTGCCTAGGTTCGTCCAGGACCTGCCTAGGTTCGTCCAGGGTAGCGGAGGTGGGTCCAGGACCTTCCCAGGTTCGTCCAGGGCAGCGTAAGTGGGTCCAGGACCGTCCCAGGTACGTCCAGGGCAGCGTAGGTGGGTCCAGGATCTTCCCAGGTTCGTCCAGGGCAGCGTAGGCGGATCCAGGACCTGCCTAGGTTCGTCCAGGACCTGCCTAGGTTCGTCCAGGGCAGCGTAGGCGGATCCAGGACCTGCCTAGGTTCGTCCAGGACCTTCCCAGCTTCGTCCAGGGCAGCGTGGGCGAATCCAGGACCTGCCTAGGTTCGTCCAGAGTAGCGTAGGTGGTTCCAGGACCTGCCCAGGTTCGTCCAGGGCAGCGTAGGCGGATCCAGGATCTTCCTAGGTTCGTCCAGGGCAGTGTAGGTGGGTGCAGGATCTGCCCAGGTTCGTCCATGGCAGCGTAGGCGGATCCAGGACCTGCCTAGGTCCGTCCAGGACCCGCCTAGGTTCGTCCAGGGCAGCGTAGGCGGATCCAGGACCTTCCTAGGTTCGTCCAGGGCAGTGTAGGTGGGTCCAGGATCTGCCTAGGTTCGTCCAGGGCAGCGTAGGTGGGTCCAGGACCTTCCCAGCTTCGTCCAGGGCAGCGTGGGCAAATCCAGGACCTGCCTGGGTTCGTCCAGGGTAGCGTAGGTGGGTCCAGGACCTGCCCAGGTTCGTCCAGGGCAGCGTAGGCGGATCCAGGACCTGCCTAGGTTCGTCCAGGACCTGCCTAGGTTCGTCCAGGGCAGCGTAGGCGGATCCAGGACCTGCCTAGGTTCGTCCAGGGTAGCGTAGGTGGGTCCAGGACCTGCCCAGGTTCGTCCAGGGCAGCGTAGGCGGATCCAGGACCTGCCTAGGTTCGTCCAGGACCTGCCTAGGTTCGTCCAGGGTAGCGGAGGTGGGTCCAGGACCTTCCCAGGTTCGTCCAGGGCAGCGTAAGTGGGTCCAGGACCGTCCCAGGTACGTCCAGGGCAGCGTAGGTGGGTCCAGGATCTTCCCAGGTTCGTCCAGGGCAGCGTAGGCGGATCCAGGACCTGCCTAGGTTCGTCCAGGACCTGCCTAGGTTCGTCCAGGGCAGCGTAGGTGGGTCCAGGACCTTCCCAGCTTCGTCCAGGGCAGCGTGGGCAAATCCAGGACCTGCCTAGGTTCGTCCAGGGTAGCGTAGGTGGGTCCAGGACCTGCCCAGGTTCGTCCAGGGCAGCGTAGGCGGATCCAGGACCTGCCTAGGTTCGTCCAGGACCTGCCTAGGTTCGTCCAGGGTAGCGGAGGTGGGTCCAGGACCTTCCCAGGTTCGTCCAGGGCAGCGTAAGTGGGTCCAGGACCGTCCCAGGTACGTCCAGGGCAGCGTAGGTGGGTCCAGGATCTGCCCAGGTTCGTCCAGGGCAGCGTAGGCGGATCCAGGACCTGCCTAGGTTCGTCCAGGGTAGCGGAGGTGGGTCCAGGACCTTCCCAGGTTCGTCCAGGGCAGCGTAAGTGGGTCCAGGACCGTCCCAGGTACGTCCAGGGCAGCGTAGGTGGGTCCAGGATCTGCCCAGGTTCGTCCAGGGCAGCGTAGGCGGATCCAGAACCTGCCTAGGTTCGTCCAGGGCAGCGTAGGTGGGTCCAGGATCTGCCCAGGCTCGTCCAGGGCAGCGTAGGCGGATCCAGGACCTGCCTAGGTTCGTCCAGGGCATCGTAGGTGGGTCCAGGACCTGCCTAGGTTCATCCAGGGCAGCGTAGGTGGGTCCAGGATCTGCCCAGGCTCGTCCAGGGCAGCGTAGGCGGATCCAGGACCTGCCTAGGTTCGTCCAGGGCATCGTAGGTGGGTCCAGGACCTGCCTAGGTTCATCCAGGGCAGCGTAGGTGGGTCCAGGACCTGCCCAGGTTCGTTCAGGGCAGCGTAGGCGGATCCAGGACCTGCCTAGGTTCGTCCAGGGCATCGTAGGTGGGTCCAGGACCTGCCTAGGTTCATCCAGGGTAGCGTAGGTGGGTCCAGGACCTGCCTAGGTTCATCCAGGGTAGCGTAGGTGGGTCCAGGACCTGCCCAGGTTCGTCCAGGGCAGCGTAGGCGGATCCAGGACCTGCCTAGGTTCGTCCAGGACCTGCCTAGGTTCGTCCAGGGTAGCGGAGGTGGGTCCAGGACCTTCCCAGGTTCGTCCAGGGCAGCGTAAGTGGGTCCAGGACCGTCCCAGGTACGTCCAGGGCAGCGTAGGTGGGTCCAGGATCTTCCCAGGTTCGTCCAGGGCAGCGTAGGCGGATCCAGGACCTGCCTAGGTTCGTCCAGGACCTGCCTAGGTTCGTCCAGGGCAGCGTAGGTGGGTCCAGGACCTTCCCAGCTTCGTCCAGGGCAGCGTGGGCGAATCCAGGACCTGCCTAGGTTCGTCCAGAGTAGCGTAGGTGGTTCCAGGACCTGCCCAGGTTCGTCCAGGGCAGCGTAGGCGGATCCAGGATCTTCCTAGGTTCGTCCAGGGCATTGTAGGTGGGTGCAGGATCTGCCCAGGTTCGTCCATGGCAGCGTAGGCGGATCCAGGACCTGCCTAGGTCCGTCCAGGACCCGCCTAGGTTCGTCCAGGGCAGCGTAGGCGGATCCAGGACCTTCCTATGTTCGTCCAGGGCAGTGTAGGTGGGTCCAGGATCTGCCTAGGTTCGTCCAGGGCAGCGTAGGTGGGTCCAGGACCTTCCCAGCTTCGTCCAGGGCAGCGTAGGCGGATCCAGGACCTGCCTAGGTTCGTCCAGGGTAGCGTAGGTGGGTCCAGGACCTGCCCAGGTTCGTCCAGGGCAGCGTAGGCGGATCCAGGACCTGCCTAGGTTCGTCCAGGACCTGCCTAGGTTCGTCCAGGGCAGCGTAGGCGGATCCAGGACCTGCCTAGGTTCGTCCAGGGTAGCGTAGGTGGGTCCAGGACCTGCCCAGGTTCGTCCAGGGCAGCGTAGGCGGATCCAGGACCTGCCTAGGTTCGTCCAGGACCTGCCTAGGTTCGTCCAGGGTAGCGGAGGTGGGTCCAGGACCTTCCCAGGTTCGTCCAGGGCAGCGTAAGTGGGTCCAGGACCGTCCCAGGTACGTCCAGGGCAGCGTAGGTGGGTCCAGGATCTTCCCAGGTTCGTCCAGGGCAGCGTAGGCGGATCCAGGACCTGCCTAGGTTCGTCCAGGACCTGCCTAGGTTCGTCCAGGGCAGCGTAGGTGGGTCCAGGACCTTCCCAGCTTCGTCCAGGGCAGCGTGGGCAAATCCAGGACCTGCCTAGGTACGTCCAGGGCAGCGTAGGTGGGTCCAGGATCTTCCCAGGTTCGTCCAGGGCAGCGTAGGCGGATCCAGGACCTGCCTAGGTTCGTCCAGGACCTGCCTAGGTTCGTCCAGGGCAGCGTAGGTGGGTCCAGGACCTTCCCAGCTTCGTCCAGGGCAGCGTGGGCAAATCCAGGACCTGCCTAGGTTCGTCCAGGGTAGCGTAGGTGGGTCCAGGACCTGCCCAGGTTCGTCCAGGGCAGCGTAGGCGGATCCAGGACCTGCCTAGGTTCGTCCAGGACCTGCCTAGGTTCGTCCAGGGTAGCGGAGGTGGGTCCAGGACCTTCCCAGGTTCGTCCAGGGCAGCGTAAGTGGGTCCAGGACCGTCCCAGGTACGTCCAGGGCAGCGTAGGTGGGTCCAGGATCTTCCCAGGTTCGTCCAGGGCAGCGTAGGCGGATCCAGGACCTGCCTAGGTTCGTCCAGGACCTGCCTAGGTTCGTCCAGGGCAGCGTAGGTGGGTCCAGGACCTTCCCAGTTTCGTCCAGGGCAGCGTGGGCAAATCCAGGACCTGCCTAGGTTCGTCCAGGGTAGCGTAGGTGGGTCCAGGACCTGCCCAGGTTCGTCCAGGGCAGCGTAGGCGGATCCAGGACCTGCCTAGGTTCGTCCAGGACCTGCCTAGGTTCGTCCAGGGTAGCGGAGGTGGGTCCAGGACCTTCCCAGGTTCGTCCAGGGCAGCGTAAGTGGGTCCAGGACCGTCCCAGGTACGTCCAGGGCAGCGTAGGTGGGTCCAGGATCTGCCCAGGTTCGTCCAGGGCAGCGTAGGCGGATCCAGAACCTGCCTAGGTTCGTCCAGGGCAGCGTAGGTGGGTCCAGGATCTGCCCAGGCTCGTCCAGGGCAGCGTAGGCGGATCCAGAACCTGCCTAGGTTCGTCCAGGGCATCGTAGGTGGGTCCAGGACCTGCCTAGGTTCGTCCAGGGCATCGTAGGTGGGTCCAGGACCTGCCTAGGTTCATCCAGGACAGCGTAGGTGGGTCCAGGATCTGCCCAGGCTCGTCCAGGGCAGCGTAGGCGGATCCAGGACCTGCCTAGGTTCGTCCAGGGCATCGTAGGTGGGTCCAGGACCTGCCTAGGTTCATCCAGGGCAGCGTAGGTGGGTCCAGGACCTGCCCAGGTTCGTTCAGGGCAGCGTAGGCGGATCCAGGACCTGCCTAGGTTCGTCCAGGGCATCGTAGGTGGGTCCAGGACCTGCCTAGGTTCATCCAGGGTAGCGTAGGTGGGTCCAGGACCTGCCCAGGTTCGTCCAGGGCAGCGTAGGCGGATCCAGGACCTGCCTAGGTTCGTCCAGGACCTGCCTAGGTTCATCCAGGGTAGCGGAGGTGGGTCCAGGACCTTCCCAGGTTCGTCCAGGGCAGCGTAAGTGGGTCCAGGACCGTCCCAGGTACGTCCAGGGCAGCGTAGGTGGGTCCAGGATCTTCCCAGGTTCGTCCAGGGCAGCGTAGGCGGATCCAGGACCTGCCTAGGTTCGTCCAGGACCTGCCTAGGTTCGTCCAGGGCAGCGTAGGTGGGTCCAGGACCTTCCCAGTTTCGTCCAGGGCAGCGTGGGCAAATCCAGGACCTGCCTAGGTTCGTCCAGGGTAGCGTAGGTGGGTCCAGGACCTGCCCAGGTTCGTCCAGGGCAGCGTAGGCGGATCCAGGACCTGCCTAGGTTCGTCCAGGACCTGCCTAGGTTCATCCAGGGTAGCGGAGGTGGGTCCAGGACCTTCCCAGGTTCGTCCAGGGCAGCGTAAGTGGGTCCAGGACCGTCCCAGGTACGTCCAGGGCAGCGTAGGTGGGTCCAGGATCTTCCCAGGTTCGTCCAGGGCAGCGTAGGCGGATCCAGGACCTGCCTAGGTTCGTCCAGGACCTGCCTAGGTTCGTCCAGGGCAGCGTAGGTGGGTCCAGGACCTTCCCAGTTTCGTCCAGGGCAGCGTGGGCAAATCCAGGACCTGCCTAGGTTCGTCCAGGGTAGCGTAGGTGGGTCCAGGACCTGCCCAGGTTCGTCCAGGGCAGCGTAGGCGGATCCAGGACCTGCCTAGGTTCGTCCAGGACCTGCCTAGGTTCGTCCAGGATAGCGGAGGTGGGTCCAGGACCTTCCCAGGTTCGTCCAGGGCAGCGTAAGTGGGTCCAGGACCGTCCCAGGTACGTCCAGGGCAGCGTAGGTGGGTCCAGGATCTGCCCAGGCTCGTCCAGGGCAGCGTAGGCGGATCCAGGACCTGCCTAGGTTCGTCCAGGGCATCGTAGGTGGGTCCAGGACCTGCCTAGGTTCATCCAGGGCAGCGTAGGTGGGTCCAGGACCTGCCCAGGTTCGTTCAGGGCAGCGTAGGCGGATCCAGGACCTGCCTAGGTTCGTCCAGGGCATCGTAGGTGGGTCCAGGACCTGCCTAGGTTCATCCAGCGTAGCGTAGGTGGGTCCAGGACCTGCCTAGGTTCATCCAGGGTAGCGTAGGTGGGTCCAGGACCTGCCCAGGTTCGTCCAGGGCACCGTAGGCGGATCCAGGACCTGCCTAGGTTCGTCCCGGACCCGCCTAGGTTCGCCCAGGGCAGCGTAGGCGGATCCAGGACCTTCCTAGGTTCGTCCAGGGCAGCGTAGGTGGGTCCAGGATCTGCCTAGGTTCGTCCAGGGCAGCGTAGGTGGGTCCAGGACCTGCCTAGGTTCGTCCAGGGCAGCGTAGGCCGAGCCAGGACCTGCCTAGGTTCGTCCAGGGCAGCGTAGGTGGCTCCAGGACCTGCCCATGTTCGTCCAGGGCAGCGTAGGCGGATCCAGGACCTGCCTAGGTTCGTCCAGGGCAGCGTAGGCGGATCCAGGACCTGCCTAGGTTCGTCCAGGACCCGCCTAGGTTCGTCCAGGGCAGCGTAGGCGGATCCAGGACCTTCCTAGGTTCGTCCAGGGCAGCGTAGGTGGGTCCAGGATCTGCCTAGGTTCGTCCAGGGCAGCGTAGGCGGATCCAGGACCTGCCTAGGTCCGACCAGGGAAGCCTGGATGGGTCCAGGACCTGCCCAGGTTCGTCCAGGGCAGCGTAGGCGGATCCAGGACCTGCCTAGGTCCGACCAGGGAAGCCTGGATGGGTCCAGGACCTGCCCAGGTTCGTCCAGGGCAGCGTAGGCGGATCCAGGACCTGCCTAGGTTCGTCCAGGGTAGCGTAGGTGGGTCCAGGACCTGCCCAGGTTCGTCCAGGGCAGCGTAGGCGGATCCAGGACCTGCCTAGGTTCGTCCAGGACCTGCCTAGGTTCGTCCAGGGCAGCGTAGGTGGGTCCAGGACCTTCCCAGCTTCGTCCAGGGCAGCGTGGGCAAATCCAGGACCTGCCTAGGTTCGTCCAGGGTAGCGGAGGTGGGTCCAGGACCTTCCCAGGTTCGTCCAGGGCAGCGTAAGTGGGTCCAGGACCGTCCCAGGTACGTCCAGGGCAGCGTAGGCGGATCCAGGACCTGCCTAGGTTCGTCCAGGGCATCGTAGGTGGGTCCAGGACCTGCCTAGGTTCGTCCAGGACCCGCCTAGGTTCGTCCAGGGCAGCGTAGGCGGATCCAGGACCTGCCTAGGTTCGTCCAGGGCATCGTAGGTGGGTCCAGGACCTGCCTAGGTTCATCCAGGGCAGCGTAGGTGGGTCCAGGACCTGCCCAGGTTCGTTCAGGGCAGCGTAGGCGGATCCAGGACCTGCCTAGGTTCGTCCAGGGCAGCGTAGGTTGGTCCAGGTTCGTCCAGGGTAGCGTAGGTGGGTCCAGGACCTGCCCAGGTTCGTCCAGGGCACCGTAGGCGGATCCAGGACCTGCCTAGGTTCGTCCAGGACCCGCCTAGGTTCGCCCAGGGCAGCGTAGGCGGATCCAGGACCTTCCTAGGTTCGTCCAGGGCAGCGTAGGTGGGTCCAGGATCTGCCTAGGTTCGTCCAGGGCAGCGTAGGTGGGTCCAGGACCTGCCTAGGTTCGTCCAGGGCAGCGTAGGCGGATCCAGGACCTGCCTAAACCCATCCAGGGCAGCGTAGGTGGGTCCAGGACCTTCCCAGGTTCGTCCAGGGCAGCGTAGGCCGATCCAGGACCTGCCTAGGTTCGTCCAGGGCAGCGTAGGTGGCTCCAGGACCTGCCCAGGTTCGTCCAGGGCAGCGTAGGCGGATCCAGGACCTGCCTAGGTTCGTCCAGGGCAGCGTAGGCAGATCCAGGACCTGCCTAGGTTCGTCCAGGACCCTCATAGGTTCGTCCAGGGCAGCCTGGGTGGGTCCAGGGCCTGCCCAGCTTCGTCCAGGGCAGCGTAGGCCGATCCAGGACCTGCCTAGGTTCGTCCAGGGCAGCGAAGGTGGGTCCAGGACCTGCCCAGGATCGTCCAGGGCAGCGTAGGCGGATCCAGGACCTGCCTAGGTTCGTCCAGGGCAGCGTAGGTGGGTCCAGGACCTGCCTAGGTTCGTCCAGGGCAGCGTAGGTGGGTCCAGGTTCGTCCAGGGTAGCGTAGGTGGGTCCAGGACCTGCCCAGGTTCGTCCAGGGCAGCGTAGGTGGATCCAGGACCTGCCTAGAATCGTCCAGGACCCGCCCAGGTTCATCCAGGGCAGCGTAGGTGGGTCTAGGACCTGCCTAGGTTCGTCCAGGGCAGCGTGGGCGAATCCGGGACCTGCCTAGGTTCGTCCAGGGCAGCGTAGGTGGGTCCAGGACCTTCCCAGGTTCGTCCAGGGCAGCGTAGGTGGGTCCAGGATCTGCCCAGGTTCGTCCAGGGCAGCGCAGGCGGATCCAGGACCTGCCCAGGTTCATCCAGGGCAGCGTAGGTGGGTCCAAAACCTGCCCAGGTTCGTCCAGGGCAGCGTAGGCGGATCCAGGACCTGCCTAGGTGCGTCCAGGACCTACCTAGGTTCGTCCAGGGCAGCGTAGGTGGGTCCAGGACCTGCCTAGGTTCATCCAGGGCAGCGTAGGTGGGTCCAGGACCTGCCTAGGTTCGTCCAGGGCAGCGTAGGTGGGTCCAGGACCTGCCCAGGTTCGTCCAGGGTAGCGTAGGTGGGCCCAGGACCTGCCCAAGTTCGTCCAGGGCAGCGTTGGCGGATCCAAAACCTGCCCAGGGTCTTCCAAGGCAGCGTAGGCGAATCCAGGACCTGCCTAGGTTCATCCAGGGCAGCGTAGGTGGGTCCAGGACCTTCCCAGGTTCGTCCAGGGCAGCGTAGGTGGGTCCAGGACCTGCCTAGGTCCGTCCAGGGCAGCGTAGGTGGCTTCAGGACCTGCCTAGGTTCGTCCAGGGCAGCGTAGGTGGCTCCAGGAGCTGCCCAGGCCGGTCCAGAGCAGACAGAGTGGGTCCAGGACCTGCCTAGTTCGGTCCAGAGCAGCCAGGGCGGGTCCAGGACCTGCCTAGGTTCGTCCAGGGCAGCGTGGGCGAATCCGGGACCTGCCTAGGTTCGTCCAGGGCAGCGTAGGTGGGTCCAGGACCTTCCCAGGTTCGTCCAGGGCAGCGTAGGTGGGTCCAGGATCTGCCCAGGTTCGTCCAGGGCAGCGCAGGCGGATCCAGGACCTGCCCAGGTTCATCCAGGGCAGCGTAGGTGGGTCCAAAACCTGCCCAGGTTCGTCCAGGGCAGCGTAGGCGGATCCAGGCCCTGCCTAGGTTCGTCCAGGACCCGCCTAGGTTCGTCCAGGGCAGCGTAGGCGAATCCAGGACCTGCCTATGTTCGTCCAGGGCAGCGTAGGTGGGTCCAGGACCTGCCCAGGTTCGTCCAGGGCAGCGTAGTTGGGTCTAGGACCTGCCTAGGTTCGTCCAGGGCATCGTAGGCGGATCCAGGACCTTCCTAGGTTCGTCCAGGGCAGCGTAGGTGGGTCCAAAACCTGCCCAGGTTCGTCCAGGGCAGCGTAGGCGGATCCAGGACCTGCCTAGGTTCGTCCAGGACCCGCCTAGGTTCGTCCAGGGCAGCGTAGGCGGATCCAGGACCTGCCTAGGTTCGTCCAGGGCAGCGTAGGTGGGTCCAAAACTTGCCCAGGTTCGTCCAGGGCAGCGTAGGCGGATCCAGGACCTTCTTAGGTCAGGCGCTCAGGACCTGCCTGGGCCCTTTTCTCTAAAAAAAAATGAAATAAATCTCACTTTTCTGAACACCTTTTTTGTAAATATTTTGACCATTTCGAAACCAATTGGAAACCGAAATACCATTTTGAAATGAGAGCTTAAATATTCGTAAAACTGCATTAAAATATCCTTAAAACGGAACAAAAAAAATTTGATCGATTTTTCGCATTTTTTTGAAAGGGGTACCATCATTATTTTTTGCGAAAATCGGGTCGAATTTGTTTTCTTAACTTTCCCGAGCTTGTCTGAAAGATTGGAGAAGCTTGAAACTCTGATTCCGGAGTGGTAATCGGTTTCTAAATCGGTTGGGAAATGGTTAAGCTATTCACTTTCAAAGGTTAAATAATGCGTTTTCTGTCTTTTCAGGTACTTACCAGAAAATTCGTCGCCAGAGCACCTCAGGACTTGAGGTCCTGAGGCGTCCTTTCAATGCGATATGCTGCATACATATTCAGTCCTGGGGAAACAGAAATACAGGATTAATTGACTTGAATATTGTTTATGTTGAATTTGCGTTTAAATTTGAATAAAAGAAATATTTAAATACAACTTGCATCAAATCATTGGGTTGGTAATTGGAGCATCCAGGACCTGCCTAGGTCTGTCCTGGAGGAGATCCCCTGGAAAAATTAAAAAAAAAAATCTAAAAAATTTTGCGTTTCCATATTTTGATGGAGATCGATAGGGAATCGATTTACCAATCTTTTAAGGTATTCCTCTTAAGAATCGGGCCATATTGGCCTTTCCATATTATATTGCATTATTTAAGATATCATAAAAGATGAAAATACATTTTCGGAATATGTACAGTCTGATTGTTTCTTTTTTTTTGTTTTTAGGAACCCGAGAGGACCCACAAATTATGCAAATGGAACATGTAATCCCGGCATACAATTTTCTTAAATGATTTATATGAAGTATGAATAAATATTTAAAACTTGTACTATTTTATTTATTGAATAAAGCATCGGGACGAGAATTTAATTGAATGTATGTCTGTTATGTAAAGTTTTTTTGGGGAACAGCGAAAGATTGAGGTCATTTGGTCAATTGGAAAACTGAAATTGTCACCTCGTGTTTGTCTGGAGAACTGGAGAATGTTAAGAGATTCGGAGACAGAGGTGTCAGCTTATGGGACAAAAAGAGCGTATAATAAATAATTGTGTGCGTTTTGGACTGTTCCCTGATATCTGATTAGAATCGGACAACGACGTTCTGGATTTGTCAGTGGAGATTCTATGTCGAATCTTTGGCGGTTCTCTCGGTTCTCTCGGTTCTTTCGGTGGAGAAGCTCCGAGGCCAGGCTCTTCGCGGTTCGCTGCGAATTAAGCTGTTGACACATAACATCATGTCGCACTTGTCTTGTGGCACAAATCTTGCCAGGTGAGTTGAGGTGCGCGATTCGCAACATGACTCTGAGGCACCATGATCGCAGAGGTTGTTGCTGGTTTCTGTTGCTGGTGTTGTGCATCTTTGTCCCCGGAGCAACACGATGGCACCATGGCGAGCACCAACAACAAACAGCAAAACATCGAAAACAGCGAACAACGGGCGGCCAGTGAATTTTCGAATTTCGATGGCCAAAAGCTTTTGCCACATTTTGCCGCATGTTGTCGCTGTGCTGATGCTGCTGCTGCCCATGACCACGACAACAACATTGAACGACTCTGGCAATTTGTGATTGGATTTTGTGGCCCAGGCACAAGCGATCGTCAAATTGTTTTTCCGGCCATAAAGTTTGGTGGTTTCTGGCCAAGTTCGGGACTCTGAAGGGGAAAAATAAAAGTCTTGGCGAAGAGAAACAATCCCAGGAAAGCCTGCCAACCTTTTCTCTTTAACTGACAGACTTTAAAACCTCATTTGCCACTATGATCAATATTTAAAACTGTCTGTCTAACAAATAAACGTCAAGAAATGGAAATTTGCAATGATTTTCCTGCTCTTACTACCATTTCTGTTCTAATAATTCGTATCCAAGTTATTAATTCACAAAACTAAATGGAATAGAAACTTTTCCAATAGGCTTCAATGAAATATTAATTAATTTTCATTAAATTTTCGACCAATAATTGACAAGTGTGAGCGATTAATTCCAAAAGCCTGACAGTTTTCGTTTCAGTTTTCGCCTCGGCTGTGGGTGACACAAGGATTTGAATTAGGATTGGGGGAACCTTTGGGTGCATCACTCATACGCCCTGTGGCCATGCTGCAAAAGTGCCAAGGACGACGAGGGCGGACGAGTGGGCGGTGGAGTGAAGCGGAAAACGGAAATGGCTGGGGAAGTGGAAGTGGAGGAGTGCTCCTGCAGGAAGCCGCCATTTTTGTTTTCTGGCCAGCCCCAGCATCATCAATTCCCACTGACACGTCATCCATCTTGGGCGAAGGAGGCGAAGGAGGACGCTAAGGGGCGCAGAACGAAGGCTGCACGATGCAGGATGCAGGACGAACCACGCACACACACACACACACACACTCCAGAGGGAGGGAGGAAGTGAGTGTGGTTGGACGGGAGGCAGGAGGGCGCGTGGCAGCAGAAGGCCTGCGGCAAAAGTCCTTTAAACGACCTCCGGCGCCAAAATGCTGCGACCCCCGAACCAAAGGCAACAAACAAGAGGAGCCACAAGGAGCTAAAAGTGCACCAAAGGGGGCAGGATCACAGGCATGGGCCATGTGGCAGGAACCTTGCAGCAGGACGAGGTAGCAACTGGGGAGCCGTAGTCCGCACAAGATTAGAAAATTCGACGTTGTGCAGCAGGCAAAATTAAAATGGCGACGAGGAGTCAAATACATGGCGAGAAATAGGATTAAGATCCTTAGGTGTCAAGGTTTTTTCAGAAATTGTTACTTTAGACATAAAAACAATTGAAGATTTCATCAATAAAGGACTTTTACCAAAAGGAAGAATCTCCAAAAGTTTCCAGGAAACATTTTTCCAGTGTGGGGTCAAAGGGCAAAGGCAGGACGGGGGCGGAGTTGGACGGAGCCGGCCGCATCACGAATGCAAGGATGTGGATGTGGATGTGGATGTGGATGCACACTGCGGGGACTCCCCGAGGGCTGCTGCAGCCATTAAAATCCACAGGCCAGCGGCGTAGAAACGGGCGGCGGGGGGTTATGGGGGCGGCTAGGGTACTAAAAAATAGAGGAGCGCAGAGGGCGGCAGGGTGGCAGGGGAGCGGAGACGTGCCACGTAAAATGGTCGTCGGCGTTTGCAACGCACGCAAGGACATTTGAAGGATAAAGTCGCGTGCAACAACAGCTGCACTGAGCTGCCGTTACTTGGCATACGAAATAAACTTGGGCCGCACCACCAAACAGGCAACACCCCCCAATCCCCCAATCCCCCAACCCACCACCACCAGCCTGGCCAAGGCCCCCTCTTGTCCTGCCCGTCTACCCCCAAAGAGCAGCGCGACTAAAGTAGTAGAAAAATTGAGTAGTAAATAAATGATAAACGAAAATAAAATGCAAGGACTCTTTTCTAGCCTTTTTTTTTTAGGGAGTGAGTGGGGTGAGTGGGGGCGCTAAAGGGAGGAGCACACACGTGCTCTGACAGGATTACAAGAATGCTCAAAGGACCAACAATGCCTGTATAGCACACAAAAAAAACACACACAACATGAAATAAAAACTAAAACTTTGATCTTACATCAAGAAAAATTTCTATTTTCTAGGCTTAGTCAAAGGACATTTTCGCAATAAATTTGAGTTTAAGAGGTTATACTTATTAAGAATCTTAGAAAAGGACCCTTTTTAAGATATTATTGTTAAAATGTTATTAAAAAATGATCAACTAATTCATAAAATTGAATTATATTTACGTTAAGAATTGATGTAAAGCAAAGGCTAAAGAATATCGTAAATTTTTAGAACAAAATTGGAACATTTTTAGGTTTTTTTTAAATCTAAGAAAAAGGACTAACCCTTCAGATATTATTTCCCTAAATATACATATTTGTATAATTTCCACTTACCAGAATTTTCTCTTCCAGGGTTTTTGTTTCAGTGGCGAAAAGTGTGTGGGGGCGTGCATCCGAATGACTGCAATGACGTTGTCCTGTAGCAGGTCCTGCCGCTTCCTCCGAGCTTCTTTCCAGCCGGCTTATTGCAGTTTTGGTGGCAACTAAATTCACATTTGCTGTACTGTCGTTTGGCCCCCAGATACCGGCACTGAAACGGCCCATCCGTATACTCCCCAGGACATTTCAGGACTTTCAAGGATTTGGTGTACACATACATAGCCATATCATAAGCTTTCTTGCTAACAAAAATAAAAGAAATGCCTGAAAATAAAAGAAGAAACCACATTTAGAGATAAAATAACTTAATTTAATTAGTTTTTCAGGAAAAATTTTAAGTAATAAGATTGTATGGTATAGAAAGGCAATTAAAAGAGTTAAAAAAATACAGTCTTACTACCAGAAAATCATATGCAAAAAGGCTAAAACCTATTTTGGTTAATTAAGGTCTGTGGGGCTGAGCTGGCAGCGTCGACTGAAAAATAAATTAAATTCAATTTTCGAAGCGTTCGAAGGCGAGCGATGCCTAGGAAACTTTTTCATGGCTCTGACCTTTTGCTCGCTAAAAAAACACAACACAAAAAACCAAGAACAGCCAACGGTAATCAGTGCCACATAACGCACTCTCCACTGGCAAAAGGGGCGAGGGACAGAGGGACAGAGAGGCAGGGTTTCTGGCCAAAAGGAGTCTGACTTGAGACTTTAGACTGGCAAGACTTTAGACTCAAGCCCATTGCCGCAGTGAAACGCGCCACGCAAAAATCACAAAAATCGTGCGTGCCCTTAAGACGCTCATAAAAAACGGCAAAACAGCAAATCGAGAAGGGGCGGCGGGGGCTACGGTCTTGCCGGCGAGGGTCAGGCCAGTGGTGCCACCGGAGCGGAGGAGTGCCGCGGCGGGTGTCGAGGTGACCGTAGCCACTAAAAAATGTTTTGCTTAGGCAACCGAAAAAAAAATGCAATAGCACAAAAGTGCATCATAGAAATTTGTGTTCTCTGAACACGAGAAGGGAGAAAACCTACAGATACTTATTGATTTTTAATATTTTAATATAATAAAGATAAAAATCAAGAAAAAGATAAAGAATACAATAAGGAAAATATATAAATACAATAATTTTCCTTATAAGCTTTCCTTTAAAAGCATTTTAAACACAAATAAAACTTGAGTTTTAATCCTAAAACAAAATAAAAATTATTTTAGATAGAATATATTTCATTTAAAAAACAAAAAAAACTTAAAATTTATGTTTCAAATCATTTTTATAAATAAAAATCTTATTTTTATTTTAATATTATTTCAAAAACTACAGAAAACACAACAAAACTTGAGTGGAATTCCAAAATTGTGGATATACCCCTGCTATCCTGTAACTCAAATGCTTTCAGTTCGCTGTGGGTGGAAGGAGGGGGCGTGGCCCACACGGGTGGTGAAGTAGGAGAGAGAGAGAGGGGACGGTTGGGGGGGAAGACAGCAACTGCTGCACGTAAGGCACGACTTTTTATTATGCTTTACGTTCTTGGCTCTCGCGATGGGGCCAACGGCGCCCACCCGCCTGCGCTTTTTGTTCGCTTCCCACTGCCACTCCCCCCTGCTAGCCCCACTGCCACTCCCCCTCTCTTAGCCCCACTGCCACTCCCCCATTGCATCAACAAACTGGTGCCCCTCTGCGATCTCCATCTCGAATGAATCTCAAGAAAAATCTGCGCATTTTTTCGCGACGATCCCGAATGCCATTGGAATGCATAACAACAATTCGAAAAAGCGCACCTGAACAGGGGATAAATATTGAATTATAATGATTTTAAACTATAACTAATGATTTAAAAGATAATTTATTAATTTGTGAATTGAAAATAATATCCTCTAAAAGATTCTATCACAAAACTTTGAACTTTCAGCCTCCAACCAGAAATTTCGCAGAATTTAAGCAGATTTTTTATCTCAATAAATATCAATTGTATTTTTTTTTTTATATTTAATAGAAACATCTGTAATCTGTGGCCGCTTGAAATCAGAAAAATATGTAATTGGAATTAGGGTTAATTAAAAAAGAACGGAAACCGGGTAAGCCCCGAAGAGAATGATAAAAAATCGTGGACATGTGGACTGGATTTTACCTGCATGCGGGTGGACGTTCAATCAATATGCCAAAGAGCCTGTCAAAGTCCCTTTTGTCCACCTACCCCACCTGCCACCCCCTCAAAGGACCCTCCAAAGGACCCCCCTAAGGACCCCTCTATGTACCCTTCTATGTAAATGTGACCAGCAGCATCGCTCCTTTTTCATTATTTCCGTATATGGACGTAGAGGACAGAGAGACAGAACCCTCCCCAGGACCTCCTGTTTTATAGCGCCCGGCTATATCTGCGGCACCTATATTATATGGTGCGGTGCCTGACTCCTCGATATCGGCCCGACATGCCACGCCCTCCGCCTCCGCCGATTTGATTGGCCAGCGGAACGGTGAAGGAAACACGGAAAAAAAGATGTGGGAGACCAAGGCAACAACATGAAGAAGAAAACACCGAAAAAGGACAACGGAAAGGATGAAAATGAAAAACGTAGAAAGAAAGCAAAAGAGGGAAACGAGGAAGAAATTAAGGGAAAATTTGCATAGAAAAAAAAAGGAATTCAGAAATATTATTAATTAATTAATTATTTGAATTCGAAATCAAATTATAGAAGGAAAATTTATCTAGAATTTCAGGATATTCAGTTATCCTTGTGCGAGTCCTGTTTCCTTGCCCTCCCCGATTCGTTCTTCATTTTTATTTTCGTCCTGTTCCTGCTGCTAATCAAAAAGCATAACAAGAAGCAAAGCCCACCACCGCCCACCAAGTGGGGGCTGCCCATCCACGCTGTCCCACTGCACATGCCATGGTTATGTTTGCAGTCGAATAAACAGCATCAATTCATCACATGCTGCTGCCTCGGCTGCCTCGGCTGCTTTGGCTGCTTTGGCTGCCTCTGCTGTTGCAACACGAACAAAAAAGAAATGTAGAGGCAACAAAATGGCGCCACCAGGCTCAGGATATGCGGGATATGCCCAAGAACCACCCACAGACCCCTTGAAAAGGAAAAAGTGCAACCTCCTATTGGTGTCCATTTTTTTCCATTCTCTTCTCTCTTTTTGTTTTTGTTTTTGTTTTTTTTTTTTTTTTGTCGTTTTTGGTGGCATCAACTCGGGGCACTAAATCAACATTTCACTTTGATGAATGATGACCAATGTCCAGGCGCGGGTGTCCTCGCCTCGATAGAGTCCTGCAGCGCAGCATGCAACATACAAAACGGTAAAAAAAAAATAAGGACGAAAAAATGGCAAAACAAGCAGAAAAGTCGGGGGAAAGCAGAAAAGTCGCCGAGGCTCACACACAGAAGGCATAAGGATAATAGATAGACGGAAAGCTGCAGGACAGCAACAACAAGCCAGAGAGGAGGCTGAAAATAGACACAAACACTAATCGAATTATTGCCACTGCAGAGGAGCAGCAGCAACCACTCCCACTCCCACTCCCACCCCCACCCACCGCTCATATATCCTTTCACACATATCCTAGCAACACGAAGGACAAAAAAATATATACATACATATGTATGGGCCATTGCATCCTTCGTGTTTTTGCCTTTTGTAATTAAAAAAAAGTAAAAAAAAAAAAAAAAGGAAAAGCAGGAAAGGAAAAGAAAAATTCTGCTGGACAAAAAATGCGCCAAAGAAATGGAACTTCTGTATATATATATATCCTTGCATATGGCGCATATGCATATGGATATCGGGATATTGGGATATTGGAATATTGGGATATATATGGATATGGATGCGTGTGGAGGACATCGTTCCTCCATCGATGGATGCTGTGCTGACCAACCAAAATCGAACATGGCTAACCGAAAAAATGCACAAGGATCTGTAAGGACTCGCCCAGTTTTTCAGTTGCCAGTTGCCAGTTGCCAGTTGCCAGTGGCCGGGCGCTGCCTTTTCCCTATGTACCGCAATAAACAAAAAATGCAACAAAAAAAAAATAATATAGAGGAAAAAAATATAAAAAAAAAAGGACTCGAGCATTAATTAAATGTCCCCAGCAGAAACCGGAACTAAAGTAAGAAAAAAGCGCAGAAAAAAAAAGGAAAAACTCGCTACATGGAATTGCTAATCAATGCAGCAGATTGGCAAAAGGTAACATAATGGATGGTATGGGAGGGGATGGAAGTTTTTAAAAAAAATATGGACTCTACTGGGGAATTACTCTTTCAGCTTTGAGCTCAGTTTTGAACCGACTTAAGCCCTCTTTACCTTCGACTTAAGTCCTCTTTAAGAAGCTTACATATCCTTATTTTTCTGCTCTAATCAAAAGGAGGTTTGAGGTTTTTTAAGAATATTTTCTGCCCTTAAAATCTAAAGGTAATTCTATTCTAAAGGAAACAATCTTAATCAAAATGGAATGGAACTAGTAAAGATTTCTATTACTTACCAATGTTCCTAGTAGATTTATCCTGCAAAAATACAAGAAAAACATGAATTTTAGATTGGAATTTCGTGTATATTTCTTCTATAATTATTTACTCTATTAAGTTAGTTCCTTTTTATTGATTTTAGACATATACTTGCTTTCAATTGCATTGATACATTTCATTTTGTGATATGAACGATTTACAGTTTGCGACATTAAAGTGTCACGTTTTTCATGGTCGCAAGAGAGACCGACAGGCAGGCCATGTTGAAATTTTCTGGCTGATATTGCAATTGCTGTGGCAAATGTTGTTGCTGTTGCTGTTGCTGTTGCTGTTGCAACAGTTGCGCATGTGCAACAGCCTGCGCTGCAGCATATTCCAGTGTATATGAAAGATTTAAAGTTTGCAACATAAAAATGTCACGTTTTTCATGGTCGCCACAAAGACCGACAAGCCATGTTGAACTTTTCTGGTTGATGTTGCTGTTGTTGCTGTTTCAGGCTGCTGCTGCACATGCGCAAATGTTGCAACTGTTGCACCCGCAATCGTCTCTACAATCCCCTTCTACCACCACCTCCCTACCCAAGGTAATTCCTTCTCACCAAAAGTGAGTATTCCTTTGACACTGACAAACTTCGATCTGGCTTAAAAACTCTTTTTTTTTTTGTTATGAAAAGGAATTATTTTCGTGATATTGAGAGATATGACTTAAACCTATATTTCTTGATTAGTTTTCATAGGATTCCAAGTCTCTATTTCTCTCAGTGCCGCACAACTTCCCTCTAACTAACTTTAAGTCAGTCTATTTATGTTACAATTTGGTGACTGCCAAGCGAAAAAATGTTGCCAACTTTGCGTTTGTTTTTCAGCTTTTTTGTGTGCGAAGCTGGGTTTTGCGTTCTTTATTTTTGTTGGCCGCTTTTATTCTTTTTTTCCTGCTTTTGTTGGCCTGGCTTGTATTTTTTTTTATTTCGGGCCATCTTGTTTGACAATGCGCGTCGTGACATCTGCCAAGGCTCACTCGAATCGCACCGAATGGGTCCCGAATTCAGGTGGCAAGAGCCAAGGGTTTTACGGGTTTATTTTTTGGATAATCGCCAGAGACAGAGCCCCCTTTTTATTTTTTTTGAGAAACGAGTTCCCAAGGCACGAGACGTTTCTTATTAATTTAAGAAACCAAAAAGGAGAAGACGCACCATGCATCGCAGTTGCTGTCTTCACTTTTTGGCTTCATAAATTGTTATTGGTTTCAGTCAGCTGAAATGAATTCAATAAACCCAATAAACCCAATACACCCAATACAAAATCGAGTTAAAATTCAGTATAATAACAATCATTATTATTATTAAAAATAATTTATAATATAAAATAAAATAATAAATAAAGTAAAGCAGTACAATTCATTTCAATCAAAGGAGCAAATCAGTGGAGAAAAAAGAGCGGCAATGAAGGATCCAACGTAAGTGGATCTGAAAAAGAAATAATATTAATAAATATAGTGTTATATACAATATAGAATTACGGAATGTTACTGAAACGAGAGTCCACGGATATTATCAGAAATTGCAAAAAGTTTTTTTTTTTTAAAGAAGGAAATCAGCAATTAGTAATAAATTCGGTTGTAGCGAAGAAGGTTACCAAAGTACGTGGATCTAAAAAAGATTTCTTATTAATAATGATAATTAGTATTACAGGATGTTACTGAAACTTACGGTTTTCAAATAAAAAAAAAAGTAGCCACAAAATATATCAGCAAATCAGTCACAAAGTCTCATAGATCTAAGAAGCATCTGTAGAATTTATAGATTATTTATATATGTATTTTATAAATTGAATATAAAATTATGACTCACGGGATGTTACTGAAACGAGAGCTAGAAACCCCAACGAATTGCAGTTGAAAATAATTATTTTTAAGAAAAATAAGCAAAGCAGGACATCAAAATTTCCATGAATATCTGTAGGAAAGAACTTGAATAAAATTTAGTTTTTCATTTAATTTTTTGACTTACGGTATGTTGCTGAAAAGGGAGCTGAAATTCCAAGGGTAATATCAAATAAAAGTAAAATTAAGAAGGATCAAAAGGGCTTAATCTTATCTGAAAAATAATATTATTTAGAAATATTTTAAGTTAGAATTAATATACTCACAGACGTAGGTAAAAAAATAATATAAAGAGGCACAGGAACAGAACGGCTGCAGATCCAAGAAGGAAGGATAATAATAATAATCAGCAAAGCAGGATATTAATAATCTTGTGTGAAAAATAAATCTAGAAAATATTGGAATTAAAGTATAAATGATTATATTTATTAAAAAGTGAACATACCAACAAATCAGGAAAGCAAATAAGAAACTGGAGTTTGCCAACTGAAAATAAATTAGATTTAAATATTATTTTTTAAATATTAAAATGATTTGCTTACCAAATAAATGATCCGGAGAGATGTTAAGAAAAAACAAAATGAAATATGAGTATCACCACCGAAGGATGCCGAAAAAAGAAAATAATAATATTTGATTCATAAAGTAGAACCAGGTAATCCGGGAAACCACAGCCCAATGTAAAGTCGGTTAAAATAATTCTGTAAAATTCGATTTCGATTATAAAAAGTTATTTCGAAAATTAAAGTTATTTAGAATATCGTACCGCCAAATAGGGCCTCTCCAACGAACAGCCTTGAAACATCATCATATTAAAATAAAAATTAGAAGAAACTGTGTAGGGAAATAATTCGATAAAGGTTTTTATCCAAAAATAAATCGTTTTTTTTGTTAACTTACCCAGTTATCGGAAAAACTAAACATTTTTTTCACTTTAAAACATTATTTTTCACTGTGAAACATTATTTTTTCTCACTTTTAAACAATTTTTCACTTTGAAACATTTTTTTTCACTTTGATCCATTATTTTTTTCACTTTTAAACAATTTATTTTTTCAATAAATAAATAAATTAAAGGAAAATTCAACTGCTCACAACCGAAGCGAATGCGGAACTGATTTCCAAGGGTTCCGGGTCCGCTTTTTATACGATTTTTGGGGTTTCAAGGCCTGCTTAGATTTGCCTAAATTTTTGACAACATCAAAAGGCCTACTTGGATGTCAAACTTGCGATGCGATAAACGATAACAAAAAGCCTTTATTTTTGCCATTCACTTGTTGCGTAATAACTATGGTATTTGAAATTAAAAACTAAATTATTTAATAACTAATAAGAAGAATAACAAGAAGAATCCCACCAAGACCAGAAATCCAATGCAATTTCCGCGTAAAAAATTGCAACGATTTGGCCAAAAGAATTGCATTCCTTGCGGACTGAACCTGATAACTGGCCACGCCCACTGGCGGCAGCACTGGTGGTAGGAAAGGCGTAAAATATACGCAATTAGCAGGTAGTAAATAAATCGAAAGGCATTTGCCCCAAACAGAACCCCCCCCTGATGACATAAGTGTTAATTGAACAAGAATCTTCTCGAGCAGTGTTCTGGTTTTCTACATTTTGCAGTCACTTTAGATATACTATTCCTGCAACATGTTGCATGTGGCAATTACGCAACGCACATCTAATGCAATTTCAATAATTGGGCATCAAATTTATGGGACTACAACCGACAACCGGCGGTGTTGCCACAAATTACGAAGTGCGAACATCTTCTAGCCGGGATTCTGACTCTGACTCTGATTCTGGTTAAAAAGCGAACATTTTTTCAGGTGCGAATCTTGGCCACATTTTTTTCCCCCATTTTATGTGTGTGTGTGTGCTCAAGTGCAGTCACCTGCAATTATTTCTATTAAAAAAAAAAAATTGTGAAAAGTATGTTGAGGTAAAAATTGTTTTCCATAAAAATATGTGTTTCCTATTTGGCCGCTCTGAACGCTCTCTTTTTTTTTTTTATAATTGTTCGCAATTTGCATGCGAGTCGAGGCGATGCGCATATGGGATTCTATTAGGAAAAACATTTCGCAATTGCGTGCTGATTGCCGGTTGCAAGAACCAAGAAAAGAACTTGCCACGAAACTGAGGAAGCCCCAGAAGCCGGGCCAAGAAGACGGTTTGATGTGCTTTTTGTGGAAATATATTTAAGAAGACTGTGTAGGCTTGAAGAAATATCGCTTGAGGATGATAATTGAAAGAAACTATATTTACAAAGAGGTTTTTTAAAACGGTTAGAAAGGGTTTTACGATTGTGAAAAAAACGGTTTTAATAATGATCTATTATTTAGGACTCACGCTCTCATCACTAAGACTTACTTGGGCCGCCTTTGCATGCACCGGATTATTAGTTCCGGCCGCCTGAACGCATTTTCTGCGCACCTTCGAAATCCCCCATAGCCCCGCCCCCTGCTGCTTCCGCCCTTCTCGGGGCGGTAAGGTTGAAAGTATTAATAATTTTAATTAAGTCTAAAATTGAGCTTTGGCGCGTAATTATGCGAATCGTCGTTTATGCAAAAACAGCGCACTTAACCCACCGCAGCCCTTTTGGTCTGTCTCGTCCGTCTTACCGGCCAATTACTGTATGCACCGGGGACACGCCCACCGTTCTTTTTCAAGCTGCCGCCTTTCGGGCAATTGGCAAAAACAACAAAATCCATGGCTTAGGCATAAAGCCATAATTATAATGGGATAATACAGATTATCCACAACAAAGTATCTAAAGTTGCATGCAAATAATATAGACTTTGATTCCATTTAAATATTTTTATAGCGTCTAGCGAAGGGTAGAAAAGATATATCTTTTAATGATCTGCACGAAAATTGTCAAAGTTATAGCCTTGAGAGCTTGGCTTTTGAATTTCTCGAGAAAATTTTGAAATTTATGGAACTTTTTCATCGTTTAAAGCTAATATCTCAGGCATTTCCAAATCGATATTAAAAAGAAATACCATTTATGAATCAGAACAAAAATCTCTATAAAACTGCATTAAAAGTTGATAGATGAAAAATTTTCGAAATTTTTCGAAATTTTGATGATGTTACCCCTTTGAAAATTTCAGAAAAATGGGTCAGATTTTACTTTTCCAGATGATGGAAATTTATAGAACTCGAAGAGCTGAGTTTAAAACATGTCCGGGTTTATCGATAGGACCAATATTGCCTGATTTATGCTCAAAAGAAGGTGGATTTTTTTACCAAAATACGTAATACGTATACGTAATATCTGGGAATCACGTAAGGTTGGAACTATGGAACTTTTTCAACGTTAAAAGCTAATAACTCAGCCATTTATGAATCAAAACAAAAATCCCTATAAAACTGCATTAAAAAATGCAAGATGAAAAATTTTCGAAATTTGCTCAAAAGAAGGTGGATACGTAATACGTATACGTAATATCAGGAGTTCAAAGATCACGTATACGCCCCCTAGGTTGGATGGTCTTTTATTAATTGTTATTTTGTTAAAAACCTCTGACGAGGTAATTACCATGGCCAAGGCCAGCCAAGTGGCCCAGAAAGCTTGCGGCTTGGCCAAGAAAATCCCAAAGCCGGAATTGGAAAATAGAGAATGGAGCCCGAACTGTGAGAGATGTTGCCGCCCACGTTGGCAGGCTCGACTTGGCCCAAAACCCCTCACCATCCCTTCCCGCAGCCTAGGGGCAAAGTGCGTACGAAGAGGGAGCTGTGGGCAGCTGTGGGCAGCTGTGGGAGGGGTGTGGCAAGCGGGATTGGTAACGGCAACAATCCAGTTAACAGTAATTGCTGGCGCGTCGTGTTTTCGGACCACCAATGGATTGATTAACTACGTGTTCGATATTTCAGCAGAGCCCCCTTTTGGAAACCCGCCTCTGGGCCACCAGCTGTGTCACTTGGCTATTGATGATGTGGCCCAGCCAGCAATGCACTGAGAGAAATTATGGGGATTCTATTAAACAAGTTTTAGAAGAGAAGGGTAAGTTGTTGTTCAATTTCTAGAACTTTTTTAAGGCTATTTTTGGAGAGGTTTCTAAATTCTAACTTTTCTAATTAGTTCTTTAGACTTTAAGTATTTTCTCTCAGTGTTCTTTCCGTCGAGCCAAGTGTTCAAAGAGCTGCAGCCAAGTCCAAATCAAATTTACCATAATGACCACTCAAATGGACAGCGTAATGGGCCATGTGGCGCTGGAGAGATGGAGAGATGCAGAGAGAGAGACGGCATTTGGGGACAGTGAAAGAGACGGTGACACTGACAGTGACAGCGAGAGGGAAAGGAGATCGAGAATTAGACAGAGACAGCTGTAGCTGTGGAGAAAGAGAAAGGCCAGGGCGAAAAGTGGGCGAGAAGCTGCGGCTGGTGTTGCGTGCATTTGACATTCTGGCAGCCAAAGTCTTCAATAAATGCACTCAAAAAAATTAAAACCAATTATCAAAACACTTTTCCAAAAGCAAAAACCCAGTCCTAGTCGCATTAATAATCGATTTTGTTGCAGTGTATCTCTGGGATCTCTCTGACTCGGCCTGTGGGCGAGTCCCCCTTTCTCTCGGAAAGTGATTTTCTAGGCCAACTAGCAGAAAATCTTCCTCTAGATTAGACAGGACGATGTCTAGATAAGATACATATTTCTTTTAATAAGCATAAAAATGCATAATATTCTATACAAAACCAAAGAAATCAATAAATCATTTATAAGAAATGCAGAAAAAAAAAAAACAAATAAACTGCCATGCGATAAGGGGGGGATAGATTGTGATGAGCAATAAATCGATTTACACTGTCACTGCGATCGTGGCCGTGGAGGGGAATGACCTGGCATTAAATTCCCCGAATAATATCGGGGCATGTTAAAAAGTCAGCGATGGCTAATGGATAATGATGATGGAAAAGGGGACCCCGGGTTTGCTTCGCTTCGATATTTAAACGCATATCCATAAATTGCGTTGCCCCGCGGCAATGCCACCAATACGACTACCTCAGTGGCAAGTGGCAAGTGGCAAGTGGCAAGTGGCAAGCGGCAAGCGGCAAGTGGCAAGTGGTAAGCGGCAAGTGCCAGCTGCCAGTTTGCCCAGGATCCCATGTAACAGATCGCAAGGGTGTTTGGCATTTTTTGGCTGCCGTATCGCCGGGGATTTCGCACCTCCTCTGGCAAGGATTAGGGTTACATTTTGCACCTGCACCTGATCCAGATCCCCGGCACTACAACTTAATTGAATGTTGAGAGGGGCAGCTGCTTATCGGTTGGGCAATTAATTCCAGCGATTTGCTTAGCTGTAAAATTTGTATCTGTAACAGGGGACGACGCCACTGGTCACCAGGGGGAACCACATCCATCCATCCATCCATTTCATTCCATTCCAGAAATCCATAGCCATATCCATATCCATATCCATGTCCAGATCAAGGGATACCGACTGCCGCTGTGTCGTCTGGCTTGGGGGCTTCTTTTTATTCGATCCCCGATCCTCGCGATCCTGTGGAGTTTTCGACGGTTTCGGTGTTTTCGGGGTTCGCGTTGCCTGTCAACCGGCCACCACAGAACGTAAATCAAGAAATTTGCTTAACCCACGCGCCACCAACTCCAAGCACTGAGAGAAAAGTCCGTTAATGGAATGCCAAGTCCCACCTCAGAGTCTAGAAAGCTTCCCTTTTTCTTCGAGTGTCTTTATCCCTATAGCAATACCCCCTCGTGGTGTGCCCCTTAACAGGTGCCCCCTTTTTGCATATCCCCTTCGGAATCGGAAAAAATCGGAAACTGGAACGGGGCGCATGCGCCTTGGTCTTCACTTCTCTTCTCTTCTCGTCTCTTATTTTATTTATTTATTTTTATTTATTTTTTTGTTATTTTTTTTCAGCCGTCTCTGGCAGAGTTGCCACAAGGCACAATGGGTGGTAAATTGAAGCTTTCAACTTGCGGCTGTCCGCGGGGCTGTTGTTTTTGCATTTACCATAAAGTTGTTGTTGCTGTTTTGGGGGCACACACCGTCTTGATTTCAATTCGTTGGCGGCTGTTTTGACAATGTGCACCGCTTTAATTGGAGCCGTGTCATTAGGGGCACGCAATACGAAAACCTGACAAAACGACAGACAGTCCACTTGAATGGCAAATGGTTAAATTAGAAATAAATTTGAATGAAATGGAAATGGAAGCAATTGCCGAATGGAATCTGTGAAGCAGAACAGGTTTTTCATTTGGTTGATATTTTTGATAGAAGCCACAATAGATATAAATTTCCATACTTAAATATAGATATTTATATCAGTTTTTAGGCTTTTCTTGAGGCTTTTGAGGGGCCTTTTATGCGGATGAAAATAAGAAGCAGTCGTGGCCGAGCGGTTAAGGCGTCTGACTAGAAATCAGATTCCCTCTGGGAGCGTAGGTTCGAATCCTACCGACTGCGATCAGCAATTACTTTTTTGCTCTAAAATAAAAGAAATAATAATCAAGAAATAAATTATTCTCGATTACTATTCTATATATTTTCTCCAAGAACTATTTTTACTTCTCTTTTGGTTAAAGAAATATTATAACAATGTTATCATCGATATTTATAGATCAATTGCCTTTGCTCTCTTTCTATTTCATGACAAATTAGAAGAGCTCTGATATGCATGTTTCCGATCATTGATCATCTAAAGCCAAAAAAAAAAAAGCTTTAATCTGTTTCAGTTGAATGGCATTTTATTGTTGAATTTCCCATAAAACTCTTCGACTTTGCAATTCTACGACTGCCCCAAAAAAAGGCAGAAAGCAGAAAAAAATATAAAAAGAATAAAATTTCCTGCCACTTGGTGATAAGCAAAAGCAAACTTTTTACCTTGGCACCCACTCACGAATTCCGCTCGAAGTCGATGAAAAACTTTTCGACAGGTCTCGGCAATTTAGGCCGAAATGCCACAAAAACAAGACGAGACTGCAGGAAAAAATGCATCCGCCAGTAATCGAATAGAGATACTCTTTTTATCTATCAAATTCTTATAAAGATTATCAAGAGAAATCTCATTCAGAAATTCATTAAAATCTAAAATCTAGCAACCAGTTCCAAATAGAACCAAGTTAGGACCTTTTAGAGTGACCGAAATCCGAAATCACTTTTCCATCAAGCATTTTTATAAACGTATTTCCCAGATCCTGCAAATCACATTATCCTGCCCGAAAGAGTATGAAAAGTCAGGAAAATTGTCGCCACAAAAGTTTTGGAGGGTCGTCCTCCTCGTCCTTTCTGCGTCTCCTTCCCTTCACCGCAAGTCTCGCTGACTTTTGCCCTTACTGGCTTTTGCTTGTTGTTGTTGCGGTTGTTTTTGTTGTCCTCGAGGCTTCTTAGTTTCCGTTTCTTTTTGGCAGACGCCGTTATGTCTCGCAAAGTTTCAAGGAACTGGTTCCATCCCTCGTCCTGCCTCCTGCCTCCTGCCTGTGTGATTCGTTTTGATATAATTTATTGTAAAATTATTTCCGTTTTGCTGCTACTTTGTGGCTGCCTCGATTCTTGGTCTTGTTTTGTGCCCCCAAAACCACAAAAAAAAAAACAAAACACAAGAGACTTAAGAAATACTTTCGTAATATTCCAAAAAAATATTGTATAGAAAAATTCTATAAAATATATAAAGACTTTCCTCTTGAATTGAGCCGCTCTTTGGCCGAAAAAACGTGTCCCATCACAGGGCCAAGCCAACTTAATTGGCGTCTATTTATGTCAACGCAGATGGGTCAGATCGCACCGAATGGGGCCCAGGAGATCGTGAGTGACAAAGCCGAAGCCTGAGTATGGGAAACGGAATCGAATCCGAATCCGAAACAATGAAAATTGATATTGTGGAAAATCTTAAAGGCCGCAATCACCGCTATCGGGATCGGGCCAACTCCCCTCATTACGCATATCGGAACGAAGTCGCAAGCGCCGCAAAGACTTGGAGTTGGACTCCTCCTGCGGCCAAGATCAAGAAACGCAGCCGGGGATCAGGGTCTCTCTGTCCATCATTATGTCAACGCTCTCAATGCGCATGTCAATCAAGATGAAGTGCCGCTGATATGTTCGTCTTTCGAATCAGTTTGTGGCTATTGGTTCTTCGACATTCAGGCAGTTTGGATCGCCTGCCTCCCAGATTCCCAAAAAGAGTTATTGCGAATGGATAT